>CM022298.1:359176238-359776238 GCA_011799875.1 Thinopyrum elongatum | reverse complement strand
GAGACGACCATGCTCTCTGTGGAGCTACCCGGAGCGCTTGGTGTTTGCTTGGT
This sequence comes from Thinopyrum elongatum, assembly GCA_011799875.1. Classification (NCBI taxonomy): domain Eukaryota; kingdom Viridiplantae; phylum Streptophyta; class Magnoliopsida; order Poales; family Poaceae; genus Thinopyrum; species Thinopyrum elongatum. The sequence goes on along the minus strand of CM022298.1, from coordinate 359,776,185 downwards.
TGGCGTGGCGGGAGCTTCGAGCGACAGTGGTAAGGAAGGCGGCGGCAACCCACGACACGTCAAGAGCGGGGGCGACCGCTTCGATGAGGAGTGTGTGCCGGCGGCACCATCACCACCGGCTGGGCTCCCGGCAGCGCCACCATCCACACCTTCCCTATGGTTTCTTCCTCCCAGCCCGGGAACGGCGTCATCCTGATCCTGGGGAGGCGCCGAATCCCAGCCGGGCCTTCCCTCCGTCTTCTCCGTCTCCCCCTGTAGTTTCGAAAAAGGGGAGGATGGAGTAAAAAGGGCACCATGAGCATTTATCTTTTTTCAATCTAAAAATATAGACACTTGCCAAACTTTAGTTCAAATTATGTAATCTCTTTTATCCATGTTTGTGTTCTGTAAGGTCTGTACTTGTTGATCAGCATATTAATGAAAAAGATAAACCTTGCCGGGCACTTTTGCTTGTATCATGTCCATGCAGAGGGAGAATGCCTCTATACGCTTAAGTAAACAAGTTTTCCCCGGTAGGCTATCCTGCCGGTACCCTCAAGTTGCCGCCACGGGGCTGGGCCTGCCGGGCACAAATCGTGAAGAGGGACCAGCCCCCCGCCAACTTTCTCGCCAAAGGCCACTACAACCTCCCTGACCGAAGCAACGTTTGAATCTAGGGACGGGAGCAACTAAGTTTTGAAAGCGGCGAGGTTTTCCTATGCACAAGTTTTCACTTACATAACGCGTATGGACAAGAGAGAGAGAGAACTTATCTGTTTGGGCTTGCCGGGGATCGCAATGTAGGCTTGTCTTCTCTTCTCCTTTTTAGGAATCGAATCCATGGTAGGAGCCTGTAGTTTTATGCAGATGAAAATGATGCCTCATGCGATCTTATCTACATGAACATGCAATGCTCATGATATGCTTATGCATGCATGCAATTTGTCGGTGGGCCCCCAGCGCTTAATTTATTTCTCTGTTGCTCAGGGTCTGCGCCTGGCTTTGTACAAGGGGTTACATGCAACAGAGGCAAGCCTGTACAAAAGGGTGGCTGCCGGGCAGGGCCCGACAGCCGCGCCTTACGGGTAGAACTTGCGGAGATGCTCAATGTTCCATGAGTTTTGCAACTGAATGCCATCTCCGGTCTCCAGACGGACTGCGCCAGGTCCGGTGACTCGTACTACCCGGTAAGGGCCTTCCCACTTCGGCGTCAACTTGTTTGCACCCTTGGCGGACTGAACGCGCCTAAGGACAAGGTCGCCATCCTCAAAACACCGGGCATGAACCCTGCGGCTGTGATAGTGACGCGGGGCTTGCTGATAGCGTGCGGCACGCGTAACAGCCCGGAGGCGGTTCTCCTCGAGTAGCACAGCGTCATCACGCCGGTGCTGATCTTGCGCTACTTCATCGTAGGCAAGCACTTGAGGTGACCCGTAAATGAGTTCCGTGGGGATAACTGCTTCTGCCCCATAGACTAGGGAGAAGGGAGTCTACCCGGTAGCTCAATTTGGTGTCATTCTGAGGGACCAAAGAACCACCGGCAGCTCATCGATCCACCGCCTGCCGCACTTCTGCAGCCTATCGAAAGTTCTCGTCTTGAGTCCTCTCAACACTTCAGCGTTCGCCCTCTCAGCTTGCCCGTTGCTCCTTGGATGGGCCATAGAGGCGAACGAGATTTTGCTTCCGAGGGCATGAACGTATTGCATGAAGGCGCGACTGGTGAACTTGGTGTCGTTGTCAGTGATGATCCGGGCAGGAACTCCGAAGCAGCACACCAATCCTTTCAAGAACTTGATAGCCGACTAAGCAGTCACCTTTCTCACGGGCTCTACTTCCGGCCACTTTGTAAACTTGTCGATTGCAACAAACAAGAATTCAAAGCCCCGGCAGCACGGGGGAAAGGGCCGAGGATATCGAGCCCCCAGATCGAAAATGGCCATGACAAAGGGATTGTCTGAAGAGCTTGGGCAGGCAGGTGGATGTTCTTGGAATGGAACTGGCAGGCTTCACACTTGATGACAAGCTTGACCGCATCTTGGAGGGCTGTGGGCCAGTAGAATCCTTGCCGGAAAGCTTTCCCAACCAACGCCCTTGATCCAATGTGGGAGCCGCACATACCCTTGTGTATCTCCGCCAGCAGTTCCTTTCCTCCTTCCCGGCAAATGCACTGCAATTTCACACCATTGGGCCTCCTTCTGTACAGCGTGTCGTCAATGAACTGATACATGCTGGCCCTCTAGGCTACTCTTTCAGCTTCTTCTTGCTCTTCGGGAAGTTCTCTAGTTTGGAGGAAATGGACTATGTGCCATGCCCAAGGCGGAGCCTGTGGCTCGGCAACGAGGACTAACGGCACCTCCTCATTCGTGAGAGTGCAATCCTCGACCGCGGGGACCGGTGGCCTGGCGGGAGGATGCAGCTCAGCGACCGAAGGGGAGTTGTGCCCGACAAGCTTTCTGCCGAGATCCTCGAGAGGTTCTACCGGGAGAGGCTTTCCGAAGTCCAGTATCCTCCTCTTTCTGGCCATTGTTGCTGGGGATACGGAGGGCTGAGTCAGATGGAAAACAAAAGTTCCTGGTTCCACAGGGAGCTTCTGTGCAGCGCACTTCGACAGATGATCAGCGATGCTGCTTTCCGCACGGGGTACGTGCTCTGTTTGCAATCCTTCAAAGCGCTCCTCCAACTTTCTCACTTCCTTAATGTATGCCTCCATCAATGGACTTTGGTAATCCTTGTTGACTTGTCTCACCACAAGTTGTGAATCTCTGCGGATGATGAGCTTCTTGATTCCCAGTTATGTTGCAACTCTGAGCCCGGCAAGGAGCCCTTCATACTCTGTTGTATTATTGGTAGCCTCCTCCCGGGGAAAATGCATCTGGACGACGTACTTCAGGTGCTCCTTGGTGGGAGCAACAAGAAGCACGCCAGCCCCTGTACCTTGTAGGGAGAAGGCACCATCAAAATACATGATCCATTCTTGGGGCGCTTCCTTGCCGGGGATAACTGTCTCCAATACTTCTTCGCCAGGAGTTGGCGTCCATTCTGCAATAAACTCTGCCAATGCTCTGCTCTGAATGGTTGATGTGCTCTCAAACTTCAAACCAAAGCTGGATAACTCCAAAGCCCACTCCACTATCATGCCGGTGGCCTCAGGGTTTCGGAGTATCCGTTGCAAAGGGAAACGGGTGACAACTGTGATCTCATGGGCTTGAAAGTAGTGGCGCAATTTCCTTGAGGCCATGACAAGGCCAAAGATCAATTTTTGCACGCCAGAGTACCTGGATCTAGCCCCCTGCAACTGGGAGTTGACGAAGTATACTGGGCACTGCACCACTTTCTTCTTTGCCGTGACCAGAGAACTGCTTCCGCTGCTTTTCTCTTCTCCACCTTGATCTGCATCTGACCCTGCCGGGGTGTGTTCACTTTCCTCCACGGAAGGGACACCAGCTACGTCTGATGCTCCATTCATTTCCCTCTGCGCCACCAGTGCTGCACTAACCACTTGATTAGTTGCCGCCAAGTATAGCAGTGCTACTTCTTGAGCTTGCGTTGGTTTTTCCCTTGAATAGGAAAGGGTGATGCAGCACAGTAGAGGTAAGTATTTCCCTTAGTTAAGAACCAAGGTATCAATCTAGTAGGAGAAGAACGCACAAATCACCAACACCTGCACAAACAATCAAACACTTGCACCCAACGCGATAAAGGGGTTGTCAATCCTTTCATGGTCAATTGCAAAAGTGAGATCTAATAGAGATAGATAAACAAAAGATAAAATATTTTTGGGTTTTTTGGTATATAGATCTGAAAATAAAAGATTGCAAAATAGTAGATCGGAAAGTAATATGATGGAAAATAGACCCGGGGGCCATAGGTTTCACTAGAAGCTTCTCTCATGAAGGTAAATAATACAGTGGGTGAACAAATTACTGTCGAGCAATTGATAGAAAAGCGCAAAGTTATGACGATATCCAAGGCAATGATTATGCATATAGGCATCACGTCCGTGTCAAGTAGACCGACTCCTGCCTGCATCTACTACTATTACTCCACACATCGACCGCTATCCAGCATGCATCTAGAGTATTAAGTTCATAAACAACGGAGTAACGCCTTAAGTAAGATGACATGATGTAGAGGAATTAACTCAAGCAATATGATGAAAACCCCATCTTTTTATCCTCGATGGCAACAATGCAATACGTGTCTCGCTACCCCTACTTTGTCACTGGGTGAAATCACGCAAGATTGAACCCAAAGCTAAGCACCTCTCCCATTGCAAGAAAAACCAATCTAGTTGGCCAAACCAAATCGATAATTCGAAGAGAAATACAAAGATATTAAATCATGCATAAAAGAATTCAAAGAAGATTCAAATAATATTCATAGATAAGCTGATCATAAATCCACAATTCATCGGATATCAACAAACACACCGCAAAAGAAGATTACATCGGATAGATCTCCAAGAACATCGAGGAGAACGTTGTATTGAGAATCAAAGAGAGAGAAGAAGCCATCTAGCTACTAGATATGGACCCGTAGGTCTGAGGTAAACTACTCACGCATCATCGGAAGGGCAATGGAGTTGATGTAGAAGCCCTCCATGATCGATTCCCCCTCCGGCGGGATGCCGGAAAAGGCCCCAAGATGGGATCTCATGGGAACAGAAGGTTGCGGCGGTGGAAAAGTGTTTTCATGGCTTGTTCTGGTGGTTCTGGAATATATGTGAATTTACAGGAGGAAGGGCTAGGTCAGAGGAGTCCCGAGGGCCCCACAAGCCTAGGGCGCGCCCTCCACCCTTGTCGCCGCCTCGCGGCTCTTCTGACTTGGACTCCAAGTCCCCTGGGTGTCTTCTGGTCCAAGAAAAATCATCGTGAAGTTTTATTCCGTTTGGACTCCGTTTGGTATTCCTTTTCTGCGAAGCTAAAAAATTAGGAAAAAACAAAAACTGGCACTGGGCTCTAGGTTAATAAGTTAGTCCCAAAAATAATATAAAATAGCATATTAATGCATATAAAACATCCAAAACAGATAATATAATAGCATGTAACAATCAAAAATTATAGATACGTTGGAGACGTATCAAGCAGCAACGGCTCTTGAGGTTTTGGAGCAACCAAGGTGGGCACAGAGGAAAGGTAGGCCTTCAAATCTTGTAGTGCAGCGTTTGCCTCTGGGGTCCACTCCATGGGCCCTGCCTTTTTCAAAATCTTGAAGAACGGCAAGGCACGCTCGGCAGACTTGGAAATGAATCTGCTAAGCGTGGCAACACATCCAGTCAAAAGCCTCATGTCCTTGACTGTCTTGGGTGCTTGAATCTGCTCGATAGCCTTGATCTTGTCGGGGTTGGCCTCTATCCCCCGGTGGGACACAAAGAAGCCAAGTAGCTTGCCGGAAGGAATGCCAAACACACACTTCTCTGGGTTTAGCTTCAAGTTGATCTTGCGCAGATTAGCAAACGTCTCTTCTAAATCCTGAATGAGGGTTGATCTGTCCTTGGTCTTGACCACAATATCATCCATGTAAGCCTCAACGTTTCTGTGCAACTGTGACTCAAAACCAATCTGGACTGCTCTTGCAAAAGTGGATCCGGCGCTCTTCAACCCGAAAGGCATCCGCACGAAGCAGTATGTGCCACATGGGGTGATGAACGCGGTCTTCTCTTCATCTTCATTCTGCGGGAGAAGCTGCAAGTCGCTGGGCCACCCTGGTTCTTGATGGCCGCCCGTGAAGGCGCCAACAAACTCATGGCACAGGTCAGCCCAGGTCGAAATGGAGTTCTCTGGCAAGTGCATCAGCCAAGACCTCACATTTGGTTTGAGTGCCAAAGGGAAGTAGTTGGCGAATAACTTCTCATCTCTTCCCCCGGCAGCTTGAACAGCGATGGTGTCGATGCTTAAGAACTCTGCCGGGTTCAGTCTTCTGTCATACTTCTCTGGTATCTCTGGCTTGAACGTGCGAGTGGACGGCCAACGGACTTGCTGCAGCTCGCGGGTGAAGGCAGGGCACCCAGCCTCGAAGGGCAGGTACCCGCCTTCAGCGAGCGCGGGCTCGTCGACGTTGGGGCCATCATGCCTGTTAGACTGGCGGTGGGGGTCATGGTGTCGCTCGGTGTTGACACGCGCGCCTTCCCTCTGCCTGTCCTCCAGGACTCGCCGTTGGCCTTGACGCGCTCGAGGGTCGGACGAAGCCATCGAGACGTCGTCGGGTTCTTGGTTGCGCGGCTCCCGCGCCGGCTCCCGCGGAGGGGATTGCACCGTTGGAGTGGCCCCATCCGCACGGCCAGCAGCGTGGGCCATTGTCGCTGCCTGGGGAGGCTGTGGTGGGCCAGCCCGCTGCGATCCTCCCTCCTCGGCGAAGCCAATCAGACTCTCAATGGTGGCTCTCCACTCATCCATTGATACGTATCCAACGTATCTATAATTTATGAAGTATTCATGCTGCTATATTATCATTCTTGGATATTTTACAATCATTTTATAGCAACTTTATACCATTTTTTGGGACTAACTTATTGACATAGTGCCCAGTGCCAGTTGCTATTTTTTGCTTGTTTTTTACATCGCAGAAAATCAATACCAAACGGAGTACAAACGCAGCGAAACTTTTTGTGGATTTTTTATGGACCAGAAGACATCCAATGGGCCAGAGCAGCACCTGGGGGGTGCCCCGAGGGGGGCACAACCCACCAGGGCGCGCCTGGGCCCCTAGGCGTGCCCCGGTGGGTTGTGCCCACCTCGGTGGCCTCCCGCACCGCCTCTTCGCCCTATAAATTGCCAAATATTTCGAAAACCCTCGCGGAGACCCTAGATCAAAAGTTTCGCCGCCGCAAGGCTCTGTAGCCACGAAAAACCAATCTAGACCCCGTTCCGGCACCCTGCCGGAGGGGGAAATCATCACCGGTGGCCATCTTCATCACCCTGGCGGCCACCATGATGAGGAGGGAGTAGTCCACCCTCGTGGCTGAGGGTTTGTACCAGTAGCTATGTGTTTAATCTCTCTCTCGCGTGTTCGTGAGATGTCACGATCTTGATGTATCGCGGGCTTTGTTAATATAGTCAGATAATATGGTGTTTTCCCCTCTCTATCTTGTTGTGATGAATTGAGTTTTCCCTTTGAGATTTTGTTTTATCGGATTGAATACTTTTATGGATTTGAGAACACTTTATGTATGTCTTGCTATGAATACCCGTGGTGACAATGGGATATCGTATTGATTCACTTGATATATGTTTTGGCACTCAACTCGTGGATTCCCGAGGTGACATTGGGGTAATCTATGCATAGGGGTTGATGCACGTTCTTGTCTTTGTTTCTCCGGTAAAAATCTTGGGGCACTCTTTGAGGTTCTTTGTGTTGGATTGAGTATTATGAATCTGAAATTATTTGGTGTTATTTTAGTACGAACTCTTGGATAGATCGATTGAAAAGAATAGCTTCGAGGTGGTTTCGTACCCTACAAACAATTTCTTCTTATGTTCTCCGCTAGATAGGAACTTTGGAGTGATTCTTCATCGCAAGTTGAGGGATGGTTATATGATCCAATTATATTAGCATTGTTGAGAGATTGCACTAGCGAAAGTACGGACCCTAGGCCTCATTTTCAAGCGTTGCATTACCATTTGTGCTCCATTTTATCAATTGCTACCTTGCTGTTTTTTTATTGTTCCTACTACAAAAACCAATATCTACTATCCATATTACACTTGTATCACCATCTCTTCGCCGAACTAGTGCACCTATACAAATTACCATTGTATTTGGTGTGTTGCGGACACAAGAGACTTTTTATTATTTGGTTGCAGGGTTGTTTGAGAGAAACTATCTTCATCCTACGCCTCCCACAGATTGATAAACCTTAGGTCATCCACTTGAGGGAAAATTGCTACTGTCCTACAAAACTCTGCGCTTGGAGGCCCAACACGTGTCTACAAGAATAAAATTGCGTAGTAGACATCATCCATCTGATCGGCTGCCGGCGGAAATTTCAACAGCAGCTGAGCCCGCGCCATGGCCTCCGAAGCGGTGCTTGGCATGGATGTCGATGAAGACCGTAACGTCGCCCTGCTCCTGACGGTGCCGGTAGCGGTTGCGCCGTGCTCTCATCGTCATGAACCGGCCGCCTAGATGGCATGGTGACGAGGCGGAGGCGCTTGAGGGCCAGCGGCTCCGCTTAGCATAGCGGCTGGGTCGGCTCGTTCCGGGGGTGGCGCATGCTCTACGGCCGCACCCGCGGCGGGAGCGGTCGGGGAGTTGTGATTCCCCCCAGAGCGAGTACCCCCACTGCGGTTGTGCCCCTCGGCCGGACGGGGAGGTGCAAATAGAATGATCTCTCCTCCTGTACCTCGTGGGGCGTGGTCGCTGGGATGTAGTTGGTGATGTCCTTCTCCGGTGCCTCCTGCTCCTGCTTCGGCCGCAGGGGAGGTGGTAACGACGCCGCCTGCGCCGACCACGTCCCTGATACGTCTCGAACGTATCTACAATTTTTGATTGTTCCATGCTGTTATATTATCATTCTTGGATGTTTTACAATCATTTTATAGTCATTTTATATCATTTTTTTGGTACTAACCTATTGACATAGTGCCAAGTGCCAGTTGCTATTTTTTGCATGTTTTTTACATCGCAGGAAATCAATACCAAACGGAGTCCAAATGCAGCGAAACTTTTTGTGGATTTTTTTTGGACCAGAAGACATCCAGTGGGCAGGAGAAGCGCCTGGGGGTGCTCCGAGGGGAGCACAACCCACCAGGGCGCGCCTGGAGGCCCAGGCGCGCCCTAGTGGGTTGTGCCCACCTCGGGTGCCCCCCGAACCGCCTCTTTGCTCTATAAATACCCCAATATTCCAGAAACCCTAGAGGAGTCAACGAAAATCAATTCCAGCCGCCGCGGAGTCCAGAACCACCAGATCCAATCTAGACACCATCATGGAGGGGTTCACCACTTCCATTGGTGCCTCTCCGATGATGCGCGAGTAGTTCTTTGTAGACCTACGGGTCCGTAGTTAGTAGCTAGATGGCTTTCTCTCTCTCTTGATCTTCAATACAATGGTCTCTTGGAGATCCATATGATGTAACTCTTTTTGCGGTGTGTTTGTTGGGATCCGATGAACTTTGAGTTTATGATCAGATCTATCTTTTTATCCATGAAAGTTATTTGAGTCTTCTTTGATCTCATATATGCATGATTGCTTATAGCCTCGTATTTCTTCTCTGATATTTGGGTTTTGTTTGGCCAACTTGATCTATTTATCTTGCAATGGGAAGAGGTGCTTTGTAGTGGGTTCGATCTTACGGTGCTTGATCCCAGTGACAGAAGGGGAACCGACACGTATGTATCGTTGCTACTAAGGATAAAACGATGGGGTCTATTTCTACATAAATAGATATTGTCTACATCATGGCATCGTTCTTATTACATTACTCCGTTTCTCCATGAACTTAATACACTAGATGCATGCTGGATAGCGGTCGATGTGTGGAGTAATAGTTGTAGATGCCGGCAAGAGTCGGTCTACTAATCTTGGACGTGATGCCTATATAGTGATCATTGCCTGGATATCGTCATGATTATTTGAAGTTCTATCAATTGCCCAACAGTAATTTGTTCACCCACCGTTTGCTATTTTTCTCGAGAGAAGCCACTAGTGAAACCTACGGCCCCCGGGTCTCTTTTCCAATATATTTGCTTTCAAGATCTATTTTGCTATTCGCTCTTTTCTTTATTTGCAACTTTTATTTTCAGATCTATTAAACCAAAAATACAAAAATACCTTGCTGCCCTTTATTTTATTTGGCATTCGATCTATCAATATTTACTACTCTCTCACGTCCGTTTGCCAATTTTTGGCGCCGTTGCCCGAAAGGGATTGACAACCCCTTTTACACGTCGGGTTGTGAGTATTTGTTATTTGTGTGCAGGTGTTGTTTACGTAGTGTTGCTTGGTTCTCCTACTGGTTCGATAACCTTGGTTTCATCACTGAGGGAAATACCTACCGCCGCTGTGCTGCATCATCCCTTCCTCTTTGGGGAAATACCGACATAGCTTCAAGCCGCATCAGTCCCCCGCAGCGTTCGCACCCCCAGGCGTCCCCGTAGCCCCCGCGGCATCGGCGGTCGCGTGTGACGGGGCCTTCGAGATGGAAGGATGAGCTACGGCGCCGGGCTTCTTCTTGGGCGCCATGGACGATGGAGCCATTGATGAAGAAGATGGCGGTGAAGATGACGCGCTACGTACACTTCTCGGGTTCACGCAAGCGCTTCCCCCTACCTAGCGCGCCAAAGATGTCATGGGAAACCACGTCCACCTATGGGGCTATGAGCCCCTTTTGGTTCGGCAGGGGGACTGAGCACGTTGCACAAAGAGCGGAGGAGCGCAGCGCAGCGTGGCAGAGATCACACGGGCAGTTTTACCCAGGTTCGGGCCGCCACGAGGCGTAAAACCCTACTCCTGCTTTGATGGATTGATGGTGGAAGGTGGTGGAAGCGCAGCATTCTTGCCCGGCAGGGGTGCCTCGGGGCGAGAGCAGCTACGCACGTATGAGTGTACAGGGGTCCGAATCCTTTCTATGGTTGCCATGGGCCTCCTTTTATAGATCAAGGGGTCACCACAGTGGCAAATCAGTCATTGTGTACTTATTAGATAGCGAACAGTGCTATCATATTGTAACACCCCAAAAATATTCTTCTGGATTTTAAAATCTTTCCTTTAAAAATAAATTCTTTGAAAACCATATTTTGATCATATCACTTTTCTTTCGTTTGAAAACCCTTTCAAATTTTAATTGGGTTTCAAATTTTCTTTAATGATTCTGTTTTGAAAGGTTTAAAATTATTTGGATAATTAATTTGGAGGTTTTCAAACAATTTTCATTTAGAAAAGTTTTTGTGAATAATTAAATTTTCAAAGGAAAAGGCCTTTTCACTTCCTTCTAGCTCTTCTAAAATCTTCCAAATAATTTTTCTGCCACTCCAAATTATTCCACAAGTCATGCACATCTTATAGGACAGTATCCAACTCCTTTCCACCTCACAAAAATATTCTTTCAATATTTTATAAATTCCAAAATTGGAATTTATATTATTCATTATCCCTTTGGTTTACAAAGGAACCACCTTTTCTACAAGATCTCTACCTCCACCAAAATTATCCTATCAACTAGATAGTACCTACAACCCATTTCACCAAAAATATTGGGTTCCACAGTTCAAAATTTTCAAATGCCATTCAATTCAAATTTGGACCAGATTCAATATTTCTGATCCAATCCTATTCTAGAATGCCCCAAAAATTCTGAAACTTTTCCAAACTCATTTTTGAGCATCAACACCCTACCACAAAAATTCACATAAAATCCTAAAATCCCTAGAACCTCCTGGCATTCTGTCATACACCTCATGTGCGCACTGCTCACTGCTATAAAAAATTCAGTTAACTGAATTTTGCTTCAGAGGCAGTGGCAATCGATGTCGTGCACACTTCTCCTTCCTTCTCCTCCACGGTGTCGCCGTTCCTCTTCAATGCATCGACTCCCAGGCCCACTCTCCAGCCTCTCCTCGCCGATGAGCTGGCGGCTAGCCGGTGCAACGGCCGCCGCTCACAGCCACGGCGGACCGAGAGGATCAGCTCGCGCCACCGGCCACCATCAGTGCGCCACAGCCTCCCCACCTAATCTCCCTCCACGCGGCATCCTCTCCGTCCCCTCCCCGCGCTGACCGCGCCGCCCTAGCCCCACTGGCAGTCGCCGGAGCCAGGCAGCACCGCCGCACCCGTACGGGGTCTCCGCCCCGGGATAAGCTTGAGGAGCTCGAGTTCGTCCGCGCTGAGGCTTCCAGAGTGCTCCACCGTCCTCCATCAATTCTCACCGTCCCTGACCACCGCCCAAAACCACCTCACTGGCCGGAGTTACTCCGGCGTCGCCCGCAAGCCACTGACCACCTCGGCAGCCTATAAATGGTGGCTCCCGAGCTCCATTTGCACCGCCCATCGCCTCCACCACCTTCCAATCGACCCCATGCCACTCCCCTGACCCCGAGGAGGTAGTCTCCTTCCCCTCCGACCACCGCTCCGCCGCCTCTGTCCGTGATCAGTTCATCGCCATTACTGCAACTCCACAGCTCAAACTTCACCAGCATCCATCTCATCCACCAAACAATCGATTCAGCGCTCCAATTCCGCTCCCTGAGCTCTCTCCGGCGAAATCCAAAACCTCCCGAGCCACCGTCCGCCGCCGTCGACCTCGCCGGCATTCTACTGCTCTCCGACGACCTCCACCGCCACCCACCGACGCGGTACTTCACCCCGAGCACGTCTGCATCACCGCCGCCCTCTGATACGCCGGCGATCGTCGCCGGCGATCGCCGCATCTCGTCTGTCTCGCGCGCGTGTTCAAATATTTGAACCTGACAGGCGGACCCCAACCGGCGTTTTCTTTTCTTTTATTTCTCTGTTAAAGATGGAAGCGTACTCTCTGGTTTACGCTTTCCACGCTGAAAAGCATACTTCTGCCCGAAGCGTTTTCTTTATAAACGCACAGGGACTATTTTTTTGCAGAAAAACCCCTGGTTTTGAAAGTTTAATAACTTTTAAACCACAACTCGGTTTGAGTTGAATCTTTTTTTGAAATTCTTATTTTTCTCTCTAGTTTTTTAGTATTTATTTAAAAATGTTTTGAGACAACTTTTTGTACTGTTGCCAAAAAATTTAATTTGAAGTTAATTTGAATTTTTTAGAAAAAGAAGAGGGAAACTTTGCCGAGAATTTTGAAGGGTTTTCTCCTGACTACTTTGGTCAAGGCAAGCATTATTGAACTTGGGATATGGTGATTGCATTTGCACTTGCATGTTTGCATCGGTTGGAGTTGCACCACATATATCACAAGTGCATGCATGTTTGGTCATATCAATTCTTGCTCCTAGCTAGCACTTCACTCAAGCAAGAAATCCTTCTGACATGGTAAAGCTGTGGAAATTCAGGAGTGTGACTCCTGCCTTGGACGTGCTGGTGGGCACGGGTCATTATTTTGACACGGTGGTGTCACATGACTATGTGGAACATGCCGGTGGTAATAATTAACACCTCCTGAGTCGGCCTAGATCGAGTCTTGTTCCGTTCCACCTAGCTGGATACCGTGCTGCCATGGGTCCTTCCGCAAGGAAGGTACGGCTGAGTAAGTTGTTAACCCCTGTCCAGGTACACACCGTAAAGAGGGCCACGATGAGGGTTTCCAGGGCCTTGGACTAAATCCTGTCATCGGGTCAGGGGGCATGGGTGTTTCCGGTTGTAAACGAGAGGGGGGCACCCCTTGGAATCTGCGCGTATTAATAGTGATCCCATGCTACTCGAGATTGTTGTCTCCCCGACTTAGAGTTTTTCTGAAACGATGCTTTGGGTGATTCCTGGCATCCGGACAGTTAATCTGGTGTGTGCTGGTCAGGCGTGTTTTCATCCCAAAGACCGTAATGGGAATTAGTCAGTGTCACGGTACTGGCTAAGGAAATCCCATACACGTGGGTAAAGAGTACACCCTCTGCAGAGTTTAAACCTATTCGAATAGCCGTTGTCCACGGTCAAGGGCATTAGCTGGGTGGGTCAAGTGTCGGTCCCGGTGTCGGTCTCCGGAGGAAATTTTTTTAATATGCCTGAAATATTTTGCAAGATAATTATTGACACCCTGATGCTACCATGAATATTTTATGCATGTTAATATTATTATGGTTATGCATATTATTGAGGACTAACCCATTCCTCTTATTTTGTATTTCCTGAGTGTCTCAGGGTCTAGCTAGACTACCCCGGGCACTCAATTTTATTTTCAAGACCTCTCGTGGCGTCCCTCGAGTTCACAGGCGGTTTATCCCGCCACTACTCTTGTGGACACCCGATTGGCATTTCTCTTCAAGTCCGACCGTGGCGTCATTTGACACCCGATTGGCATTTCTCTTCAAGTCCGACCGTGGTATCACTCGACACCCGACTGCATTTCTTTTCAAGACCTCTTCGTGGCGTCCCTCGAGTTTTCAAGCGGTCCCGCCACTACTCTTGTGGACACCCGATTGGCATTTCTTTTATTTTGCTGAGTGTCACTTGGGCTGGCTAGACTACCCATGGCATTCATTTGCTTTATTTCTAATAAGTTTGATCATGACTAACATGCTATGTTCACGTTCATATCATTTTATTGTCATGATTTAAATTTCAGTCAGCATGAGCATATGCATTCATTATATCTTTTGTTCATAATGTTTGCGAGTACATTCCAACATACTCACTGGCTTGTCCCTGGCTATTTACTTGGCCAGACTTGGAGGAGGACGAACTTGTGGAGGAGGATTGCGCTAGCGAGCCCGACGCTTAGAGGAGTCCCAGTCAGTCAACCTGTGAGATAGGAGTCTACCACATGTATCATCCGCTGAGCTTCCGCTACACAAATAAAATAGTCAAGCCTCACATTGACGCTTGGCTCTATTTTATTGTACTAGTATTGTATCACCACCACACCACTGTCATATCCCGCCACTGCCATATATTGGCGAGTTTGTAATAAACTTTGTTGAGCCCTCAGACTCAACCCTGTGTAATATTATATTTGTACTGGTTATCTGTATCAAGGAAGTCCACCAGTTGTGTTGATCTTGGGGCTGGTGTGACTTAGGGCTATTCTGAGATTTATTCTCAGAAATGGGCCCGAAACATATCTACTCTGCAGACAGAGCAGTACGCATTAAATGCGCCGCTTAGTGTCACATCATGGCCTGCCCGGCACGCCTTGTCGGGCTGTTTGGCCACCTTCTCTCCTGTCTGCATGACACATCGCTGGACGGGTATCATTTGGAGGTGATTCCTGTAGGAAATGGCTGCCATGTGGCGAAAGGCAGCCACTTAGTCACTTTGGGGCTTGACACCGCACCGATCGATGACTTGTGTCGCTGTGAGGTGGGGCGGTGAAGCCTTGGCAGGGTGTTTTGCCTTCGTAGGACCCGGCAGGCCTGCCGGGGCTGTCTTGAGGCTTGCTTCCGGGGCAACCTTGACCTCGCCAGGCTCTCCTACCGGGAGGTTTTCCCTTAGTGGTGTCTTGCTCCTTGGCTTGACTTGGTCTTCTCAACCTGCCCTGTGATTCCTCAAAGAGCCTATCTTCTTCATCTTGGCCTTGTATTGGATGTTGTAATCTTGATCTTGGGCCTGTGCACGGTCTGGGCAACAGACCCAGGGTTTGTTGCACCGACAGCCTCCTCTAGGTCCAGCTCGCGCCCGACGATCTCCTGGGGAAGGGGCTCCATGGCATCAATCGCACCATACTCGGCAAGCATCTCGCCATCCGTGTCCGCCATCTCTTTGGAAAAGGCCGCCACGAGCTGGGCGTGGGGGACCGTGATCTGGGCTTGGACGGGCTCCATCGTGGCAAGGTATGCCGCGAAGGAACGGACGGCTGCTCGAACGCTCTCGGCGATCGCCAACTCTTCGGTCGTGGGTTGCCGACCATTAACGGAGAAGCTTCATTCGATTTGTGCGGTGACCGCCATGAGCTGGGCATGGGCGGCCTCGACATGGTCATGGGCGGCCTCCATCAGGGCTAAGGCCGCCGCTGCGGAACGGACAGCTGCTATGCCGCTCTCGCCAGTTGCTATCCCCGAGGCAGATGTTGTTGCTGCCACCTGAGAAGCAACATCGGTCGTTTGGGCTGCCTTGGCCGCCGTCGCAGATTGCGGCCATGCTCACGCAGCTTGTTAGCACGCGCATGGCGGCTGCGTCCACGCTCTCGCCGGAGTGGGCCGCCGAAGTTGCCCTCACGACGCGGGTCCATGTCCCCATCTTTCATCGGCGACGATTGAACAGTGAAATGATATTTGGGGAGCGAGCTAGTGTGCTTGACACGCCGGCTATGGACTATAGCTGACGCACCTTCTCGCGTAAGCCATAAGTATACTATACTCCAACGGTGCTCCAAGATATTTTGTGTTGCATCTCACACGGTTGGTGATAATAAACTGTGTGCGATCTACTTGATTTTTCGTCTTGATTTGAATTACATAATGGGGTCACAGCGGCAAAGGATGGTGTTTGAATTGTTAGAACTTCTATCTGCAGTGAACATGCAACTATAGGTGTGTCGTAAAAAAAATTGGAATTATTCAGGGTTCGTTTGGACATTTTTATACATTAACTTGGTTTTCTAGGCATTTCAGGTGCACAATTCAAAATTAAACTATGTGCACATGCTCCGGTGCACCAAAATGGGTTGTAAAATCATATATGTGTCCATGGGTTGATGCTTATGTCCCATGCAAGAAATGGGGATGAATTTCAAACACCATGGCATCGTGGCTCTCCGGCAAACGTTGAGGTACTTACTTTTGTAATTCTAGTAAATCCAAAACTCGTCTGAAATTCATGAACCTTGGCATGCTATCATGGAATGACATCAACATGCTGGGGTAAAAAATATTGCCCCATTTGGGGTAGGTTATGGTATAAGCTTCTCACAAACCAGAGATTCTCACAAGAAGCCTCATGTTCCGGTAGGGAAACGTGTCACCTTTGTGGACAAAACGATATTCATCACCTCTTCTTGCTTTAAATTATTTTTTCTGGTGTCAACATAGAACAACAGGAGTGTCGTGTTAATTTTTTGAATTTTTGGGGTTCATTTGGACATTTTTATACGTTAACTGAGTTTTCTAGGCATTTATGTGCATAATTCAAATTTGAACTACATGCACATGCTCCAGTGCATAAAAATGGGTTGAAAAAACAAATGTGTGTCCTTGGTTGCATGCTTAGGTCAAATGCAATAAATGAGAATGAATGTCAAACACCTTGACACTGTCGCTCGACCGCTAACATTGAGATACATGGTTTTAAAATTCTAGTAAATCGAAAACTCGTCTAAAATTCATGAAACTTGATATGATATCATGGAACGGCATCAACATGCCGTGGTAAAAATATTGTCCCATTTGGGGCAGGTTTGGGTATAAGCTTCTCACAAACCAGAGCTTCTCACAACAAGCCTGATGGTTCCGGTAGGGAACGTGCCACCTTTGTGGATGAAACGATATCCGTTGCCTCTTCTTGCTTTCAATTTTTTTCTAGTGTCAACATAGAACAACAGGAGTGTTATGTCAATTTTTGGGATTTTTCGGGGTTCACTTGGACATTTTTATACATTAACTGAGTTTTCTATGCATTTATGTGCATAATTCAAATTTGAACTACATGCACATGCTCTAGTGCATATAAATGGGTTCAAAATTCAAATGTGTGTCCTTGGTTGCATGCTTAGGTCCCATGCAAGAAATGAGAATGAATGTCAAACACCTTGCCACCGTCGCTCGGCCGCTAACATTGAGATACATCATTTTTAAATTCTAGTAAATCTAAAACGCATCTGAAATTTATGAAACTTGACATGCTATCATGGAACGGCGTCAACATGTTGTGCTAAAAATATTGTCCCATTTGGGGCAGGTTGGGGTATAAGCTTCTCACAAACCAGAGCTTCTCACAACAAGCCTCATGGTTACGGTAGGGAACGTTTCACCTTTCTGGACAAAACGATATCCGTTGCCACTTCTTGATTTCAATTTTTTTCCTAGTGTCAACATAGAACAACAGGAGTGTTGTGTTAAATTTTGGAATTTTTTGAGGTTCGTTTGGACATTTTTATACATTAACTGAGTTTTCTACGCATTTATGTGCATAATTCAAATTTGAACTACATGCACATGCTCTGGTGCACATAAATTGGTTGAAAAATCAAATTTGTGTCCTTGGTTGCATGCTTAGGTCCCATGCAAGAAATGGGAATGAATGTCAAACACCTTGCCACCGTCGCTCGGCCGCAAACATTGAGATACATGGTTTTTAAATTCTAGTAAATCCAAAACTCGTCCGAAATTCATGAAACTTGGCATGCTATCATGGAACGGCATCAACATTGTGTGGTAAAAAAATTGTCCCATTTGGGGCAGGTTTGGGTATAAGCTTCTCACATACCAGAGCTTCTGACAACAAGCCTCATGGTTCCGGTAGGGAATGTGCCTCCTTGGTGGATGAAACGATATTCGTTGCCTCTTTCTATTTTCAGTTTTTTTCCTAGTGGCAACATAGCGCCACAGGAGTGTTGTGTTAAAATTTGCAATTTCGGAGTTCGTTTGGACATTTTTATACATTAACTGAGTTTTCTAGGCATTTTATGTGCATAATTCAAATTTGAACTACATGCACATGCTCCAGTGCAGAAAAATGGGTTGACATATCAAATGTGTGTCCTTGGGTGCATGCTTAGGTCCCATGCAAGAAATGGGAATGAATTTCAAACACCAGGGCACTATGGATTGCCGGCAAAATGTTGAGATACTTTGTTTTTAAATTCTAGTAAATCCAAAACTCGTCTGAAATTCATGAAACTTGGCATGCTATCATGGAATGGCACCCGACATGCTGTGGTATTTTCGTGTCTATTTTGAGAGAAGGCGCGCTCGAATAACAGCCAACAAAGGCATTTTGAAACAAATAGGTGCCACTTTAACATCTCAAACATTTTGTATAATTTAAATCATGTGCGTTCTGTTAACCATTCATGTGACGCCACGCGTCACTCTTTTAATGGCTAGGAGGTGCCGTGTGGACAGCTGCTTGACTGAACGAGAGTTGTGCGAGCGCAGTCCGCTGCGCAGGCTGACCAAGAGGCGTGCAAGCTGTCCTCCAATGCGCAGGATCATCGGGAAGCGTGCGAGCTATACGCTGCGCAGGCTCACTGGGAAGCGAGCCCTTTGACTTCCATGGCCGCCCGCCTTGCTCGCATCCTCTTCATTAATGGCGCCCAAGCCGTTGTTTAATATGGGTGGCCTTACTGTTCACCTCCCATTCCCCTCCCACAGACCTCCACCAACACCATGGCGCAGAAGGATCATCTGCCAGTAGTCTTCCAGTTTGGTGAAGTCGACTCCGAGCTGGACGAGATAGAAAATAAGTAGGAATGGGGCCTCATGGACATGACCCTGAACGAGCTGGCCGCGACGGTTGCTGCCCCCGCGCCCGTCCCAGCTCCCATCCCCGCGCCCGCGCCAGCGACCATTCCCGTAGCATTGACGGGCTGGTCACCGAGCACTATCACAGAGCTGGAAGCCGCGGGCGTCAGCGAGGTCTCTGCGGACCCGCGCGAGCTTGTGTACATGCCAGCGCCCGTGCCCGTGCGCGCCCCTGCAGCCACCGCGGCGCCGGTCCCCGTGCGTTTGCCTGCACCCACAGCGCCCATGCCCGTGCGCCCCCCCTCCTCAGTGGCATGGGACGCCGCCGTCGACCGCTACCTCGCAGCGCCGCGAGTTGCCGTCCTCCCGCGTCCCGCCCGTCGATCGTGCGATGACATGATGTTTGATTTCCAAGTGAAGAACATTCTGTGCTGCCTTGAAGACTTCAACAACAGCGTCCCGGAGGACGACAACGACAACGCCGGCGCGGCACGCCACCTCCGCCGCCGCCGGAATTAGTTTTTTTGGGTTTAATATTGTATCTCGATCATATGAATATAAATTCGTAGTGTGACTGAATGAAAGATATGATTTGAACGAACTTGCGTTTTCTCTCTGAATGTACAGACTTATCAAACGATTTTCTTTAAAAAAATGCCAATGGTTTTTAAATATAAAACACACATCGCAAACGTTTTAGATAGAACACCCGTATGCAAACCGACAGCTTCCCCAGGAAGCCAAGGGAAAATGTGCAGAGCAGGATTTGTGCAGCTCTTGATCGCAAACGTTTTAGATAGAACACCCGTATGCAAAGTGAGAGCTATGGTCTTCCCCAGTAAGCCAAGGTAAAATTCTCCGCGCAGGATTTATGCATCTCTTCAATGCAAACGGTTCAGATTGAATACGGTATGCAAAGCGAGACTTCGCCGCTAAGCCAAGAGAAAATCTGGTACGGAGGATTTGTACATCCCTTCAACGCAAACGGTTTTTTCGGATGACCCGTATGCAACCACGTACAGACAATTTGACAGATTTGCATCTGTCATATTGGGTATATTGCCATTTATCAAACTGGAATGATTGTCATTTGTTGATCTAGTAACATTGCCCTTTGTCAACCTTGTAACCTTGCCATTTGTCAAAATATGCAGCTAAAAATCACTAGCACTATCTAATTTTGCAACTGAAATTCAGTAAGCATAGATTTCATTCATAGATTAAGCAGTCGTCCTTTATACAAACAGTTCAACTTGATAGCTGAACCGACCAAACTTTTCCCCAATTGTTGCCAACCACGTACTGAAATAGCTAGTTCAACTATATATACTAGCTAATTTTAAGTACGTAGTACAGTTCAACCACATCTATAGTCAGACGAACTGAACAAAATAGCCCCTAAATACTACTACTACGGAGGGGCTTTGTACTACTTCTGGCAACCTCTCCTCTGCAGAGCGCGCTCAGTAAGAGGCAGAGGAGGAGGAGGAGCCTACTGACGAGCTGGACAACTGCAATACGGTGCCTGCCGCTGTTGCACCTTCAGCGACGCTCACCTCGAACGCCCTCGGCCGCTCCAGACGACCCCTCTCGAAGCGGCGGGACTCCTTGTAGATCTCCTGATTCCTCGCCTCTGCGGCGGCATGTGCTATGGCAACGGCGACGGTAAGGCTCTTTGCGTGGTCGGTGAGGCGCTCCTTCTCCTCCCGCAGGAACTCGATGTAGCGCGCAAGGTCGCTGACGCACGTGCGTCACAAGAAGTAGATGACTAGACGATCGTTTCTCCTAGTTTAGAATGCATGCAATTGTTTATTGAGGTGTGTGCGAATGATCTATATAGTCACTTATGTAATTGGATGTTTATTTTAGTTATATATATATATATGTTATTCTTCTGTAGACAGAGCAAATCACACGGCTTATTAGCAGCAATCGTCTGTGTTATTATTGGTCTTCACACACATTTCTGATTACGGACCTGTTTGCCGCGTATCACACACATCTTGTTCAGTTGAACTGTTTCTGTTGTCTTGGCTCATCGCAAACAGTTCATCCGAATGAACTGTATGCCCTCCATCGCACACATATTAATCTGGCTGACCATTTCTATTGTGTTGCCTAATCACACACAGTTCATCCTAGTGAACTGTATGCCGTATATCGCACACACCCTCATCTGGCTGCCCGTTTCTGTTGTTCTACCTCATCACAAACAGTTTTGCTGGATTAACCGTATGCCACGCATCGCACACGCAACTCTAATCTGAATCGTGTTTGATGTCTCTGCCATCGCAAATGTTTTGTATCTTTTTTGACGGTTTTATTACATCACCGTTTGTGATTAATGCATCGCACATAGTTTCGTCGAAGTGTCTCTGATTGGACTGTCGCGTTTGGACCAACCTGCAGTAGTGATAGTGTTTGTTCAGATCATTACAGACTATTCTGTTTAAACAGATTCTATGTTTTATTACATAATGTGCTTATTTTGATGATGCTATGGATTATATCGGGGGGGTGGGGGGGGTATAAGTCATGGAGAAGTTAGAATACAGTAGGTATTATGCAAGATTAAATATGAATGGGTTTACTACAATACCTAAAGTTTATGATTTGTCTATTGTACTAACAGATCTCACGAGGTTTCTGTTGAGTTTTGTGTGCTGAAGTTTTCAAGTTTTGGGTGAGACCACGATGGATGAAGGAATAAGGAGCGGCAAGACCCTAAGCTTGGGGATACCCAAGGTAACCCAAGGTAATATTCAAGGAAGATCCAAGTGTCTAAGCTTGGGGATGCCCTGGATGGCATTCCCTCTTTCATCTACAATCTATCATATGTTACTTGGAGCTATATTTTTATTCATCACATGATATGAGTTTTGCTTGTAGCATCTTCTACCATAGTTTTATTTTGTTTTCTTGTTAGTTTGCCACAATCATTGTTTGCTGGAGACACCTTTTTGAGAGGGACACACATTTATCATGATTTGTTAGAATACTCTACATGCTTCACTTATATCTTTTGAACTAGGGAGATGCTCTTGTGCTTCACTTATGCTTGTTAGAGCACAATGGTGGTCATATTTTATACAAATGATTGCACTCTCATGCATCACTTAGATCTTTTTGAGAGTCTTTCTAATAGGAAGTGGTAATGAGCACAGGTTGTAAGACTAGTCCAAAAAGGATATGTATTTAAGAGTGGTATAATAAAAACTTTGATGTAGATTACTAAATTTGAAAATGTATGTTTTTATTATATTAATGTCGTAATATGAAAGGGTATGAGTCCAAGATCATTGGTTAGTAAGAATATCGATATTAAAGCTTGTTATTAACTACTCATTTATGTGTCTGTCATGACATGGTGGGGATGTTTGAGTATTCTTATGTTTGATTGAAATCCTCGAGTGATGTCATAACCAGGGGTGCGTGACGGTCAACTCCTACCAACCTCCTCCCTAGTGGCATGCGAGTAGTACTTTGCTTCGAGGGCTAATAAAACTTTCATAATAAGTACTCCCTCCGTAAACTAATATAAGAGCGTTTAGATCACTATTTTAGTGATCTAAACACTCTTATATTAGTTTACATAGGGAGTATATGAGTTCTTTATGACTAATGTGAGTCCATGGATAATTACGCACTCCTACCTTTCCGCAATTTGCTAGCCTCTTCGGTACAGTGCATTTCCCTTTCTCACCTCTAGAGTTGGTACAAACTTCACCGGTGCATCCAAGCCCCATGATATGATACATTCTATCACACATAAGCCTCCTTATATCTTTCTCAAAATAGCCACCATACCTACCTATCATGGCATTGCCATAGCCATTCCAAGTTATATTGCCATGCAACTTCCACTGTTCCATCTTATGACATGTGTGTTCATCATCATATTGCTTTGCATGATCATATAGAGCTGACATGATATTTGTGCCAAAGCCACCGTTCATCATTATTATGCATGTTACGCTAGATCATTGCACATCCTGGTACACTGCTAGAGGCATTCATATAGAGTCATATTGTTTCAGTTTATCAAGTTGTAAGTAAATAAAGCTGTGATGATCTTCATTATTAGAGCATTGTCCTAGTGAGAAAAGGATGATGGAGACAATTATTCCCCCACAAGTTGGTTGCCCCTTTTCTTCCTTATCATGATGAGGAAAGGATGATGTCACATACATGATTTAGAGACTAGAGACCACCTTTTCTTCAATTGCTCCCTTGCCAAGATCTGTTGGTCATATCTATGTACAACTTGCGCTCCTATTCATCAAGGCTGCAGACAGAATATGACAAGAAACCTTCATCTTATTTCTCCGTCGTATCTACTTTTCCTAATGCTTTTCCTCTTGTTTTGGACTCTAATTTGCATGATTTGAATGAAACTAACCCGGACTGACGCTATTTTCAGCAGAACTACCATGGTGTTGTTTTTGTGCGAAAATAAAAGTTGTCGGAATGGACCAAAACTTTGCGAGGATTTTTTATACAATAAAAGAGAATTTCTGGAGCCAAGAACCACCGGAGGGGGGCACCTGGGTGGGCACAACCCACCAGGGCCCGCCACCCCCTCCAGGCGCCCCCAGGTGGGTTGTCCCCACCTGGTGGCCCCACAGACCCTGAAACCGATGCTATAAAATCACATATTTCCAGAAAAAAATGAGGGAGAAAGAATTATCGCGTTCCGCGAGACGGAGTCGCCGCCACCTCATGTTCTTCATCGGGAGGCCAGATCTGGAGTCCGTTTGGGGCTCCGGAGAGGGGGATCTTCGATCTTCGTCATCACCAACCCTTCTCCATCGCCAATTCCATGATGCTCCCCACCGGGAGTGAGTAATTCCTTCGTAGGCTCGCTGGTCGGTGAGGAGTTGGGTGAGATTCATCATGTAATCGAGTTAGTTTTGTTAGGGCTTGATCCCTAGTATCCATTATGTTCTGAGATTGATGTTGCTATGACTTTGCCATGCTTAATGCTTGTCACTTTGGGCCCGGGTGCCATGATTTCAGATCTAAACCGTTTATGTTATCACCATTATATCTATGTTCTAGATCCGATCTTGCAAGTTATAGTCACCTACTACGTGTTATGATCCGGCAACCCCAGAGTGACAATAGTCAGGACACTTCCCGGTGATGACCGTAGTTTGAGGAGTTCATGTATTCACCGTGTGTTAATGCTTTGTTCCGGTTCTCTATTAAAAGGAGGCCTTAATATCCCTTAGTTTCCAATAGGACCCCGCTGCCATGGGAGGGTAGGACAAAAGATGTCATGCAAGTTCTTTCCATAAGCACGTATGACTATTTACGGAATACATGCCTACATTATATTTATGAACTGGAGCTAGCGCCGTATCGCCCTAGGTTATAACTGTCTCATGATGAATATCATCCAACAAATTACCGATCCAATGCCTATGATTTTCCTACATACTGTTCTTGCTAAGTTACTACTGCTACTGTTACTGTTGCACTTGCTACAAAATCACTGCTATCACATTTACCGTTACTATTGCTGCTGCTACTACTATCAAAACTATCATACTACTTTGCTATTGATCACTTTGCTGCAGATAATTAATCTCCAGGTGTGGTTGAATTGACAACTCAGCTGCTAATACTTACAAATATTCTTTGGCTCCCCTTGTGTCGAATCTATAAATTTGGGTTGAATACTCTACCCTCGAAAACTATTGCGATCCCCTATACTTGTGGGTTATCAAGACCTTTTTCTGGCGCCGTTGCCGGGGAGCATAGCTATATTTGTTGAGTCACTTGGGATTATTATCAAATTATCACTATGAAGAATCTGAAGGATGCTAAGACTAAGATTTTTCCCTCTAAGACGAGGGGAGGTAAGGAACTGCCATCCAGCTCCGCTTTAGATTCACCTTCTGTTATAAGTAGACTTGCAACACCACCACATTCTATTAATTCTGATATGTCGCAAGTTATTGATGACGCTACTTCTGCTATGAATGCTTATGATGATGCCAGTACCTTGCTTGATGATGATGTGCCACTAGGTGAATTTCTTGATGAACAAATTGCTAGAGTAAGACAACATGATATTGTTGAAACTGATGATGATCTTGAAACTGAGAATCTTGAAACACCTGCTAGAACTAGCCCTCCTAGATATGAATTGCCAAAGGTACCGGAAGGCTATGTTATGGGTGAGGAGGCAACTAGAGATATTCTTGCTTGTAAGGATAGAGATGATCTAGAGAAATTATTATGCAAGTACAAAGAAAAATCTCTGAATGCTAGAATGACATATGATCCTAAGTTTGCTACTTCACCTATCTTTATTGATGATAAGGATTATGAATTCTCTGTCGACCCAGAGTTAATTATTTTGGTTGAATCTAATCCTTTCCATGGTTATGAAACTGAAACTGTTGTGGCACATATTTCTAAGTTAAACGACATAGCCACCCTTTTTGCTCATGATGAGAAAATTCGCTATTACTATATTCTCAAATTATTTCCGTTCTCATTAAAGGGTGATGCTAAAGCTTGGTACAATACTCTTGCTCCTGGTTGTGTGCGTAGTCCCCAGGATATGATTTATTACTTCTCTGAAAAATGTTTTCCTGCTCATAAGAAATAAGCTGCCTTACAGGAAATATTTAACTTTGCGCAAATTGAAGAAGAGAGTCTCCCACAAGCTTGGGGGGGTCTTCTCCAATTGCTTAATGCTTTGCCTGATCATCCTCTTAAGAAAAATGAAATACTTGATATCTTCTATAATGGACTAACCTATGCTTCTAGGGACTTCCTAGATAGTTGTGCTGGTTGTGTTTTCAGGGAATGAACTATTGGACAAGCCAAAGAACTATTGAATAACATATTGAAAAATTATGATGATTGGACTCCTCCTGAAACACCGCCTAAACCCACTCCGAAGAAGAGGGGTATCCTATATCTCAGGCCTGAAGATATGCAAGAGGCAAAGAAATCTATGAAGGAAAAGGGTATTAAAGCTGAGGATGTTAAAAAATTTACCTCCTATTGAAGAAATACATGGGCTTGATACACCACCACCACCTGCGGTGGTAGAGGTAAATTCTCTAATGAAATTCAATGATAATGATAATCTTCACAATATGCACCCTAGCCAATGCCTTTATGAGTTTGAAAACTATATTAGAAAACAAGATCACTTCAATGCAAATGTTATGAAACAATTGAAATACAATTCTGATATGATTGCTCGCTTAAGTGACTTGTTATTTAGAATCTCAAATGATGTTAGAGGTGTAGGGAAGCATGCTTCTATGGTTCAAACTCAGCTAGAACAAGTTGCTAAATCTCAAAGAGAGCTGCTTGATGAAATGAATAATAATATCAATGATCATGCTGTTAGAGTAATGACTAGAGGAGGTAGAATGACTCAGGAACCACTTTATCCTGAGGGACACCCAAAAAGAATTGAACAAGACTCTCAAAGAGTTGACACTGATGCACGTAGTCCTCCTAAAAAAAAGAAAAAGAAAAATAATAGGACTTTGCATGCCTCTAGTGAACCTGAAGTAGAAAACCTCCTGATAATGATAATGAAGTCTCTATCTCTGATGCTAAAACTCAATCTGGTAGTGAACACTCACCTTCTGATAATGAAAAAGATAATGATGAGGTTCATGAAGAAACTCAAACAAATAATAAAGAACCAGATAATGATGTTGAGATAGAACCAGCAGTTGATCTTGATAACCCACAACCTAAGAATAAAAGATATGATAAAAGAGACTTTGTTGCTAGAAAACATGGAAAGGAAAGAGAGCCATGGGTTCAAAAACCTATGCCCTTTCCACCTAAGTTAACTAAAAAGAAAGATGATGAAGAATTTGAACGCTTTGCTGAAATGCTGAGGCCGGTCTTTTTGCGTACTCGCTTGACTGATATCCTTAAAATGCCTCCTTATGCAAAGTACATGAAAGACATCATCACCAATAAGAGAAAAATACCGGAAGCTGAAATCTCCACCATGCTTGCTAATTATACTTATAAAGATGGAGTACCTAAAAAGCTTGGAGATCCAGGAATACCAACTATACCTTGCTCCATCAAAAGAAATTATGTGAAAACTGCTTTATGTGTTCTGGGAGCTGGTGTTAGTGTTATGCCTTTCTCTTTATATAAAAGACTTGATTTGAATAAACTCACACCTACTGAAATATCTTTTCAAATGGCTGACAAATCAACTGCCATACCTATCGGTATTTGTGAGGATGTGCCCGTTGTTGTTGCTAATGTTACTATTTTGACTGACTTATTATACTTGAGATGCCTGAGGACGACAACATGTCGATTATCCTTGGTAGACCCTTCTTGAATACTGCAGGGGCTGTTATTGATTGCAATAAAAGCAAGGTCACTTTTCATATTAATGGTAATGAGCATACGGTGCACTTTCCGAAGAAACAATTCCAAGTGAATGGTATTAATGTTATTGAAAAATCTCCGACAATCACTATTGGAAGTTTTCAACTACCTTTACCTACTGTTAAAAAGAAATATGAAATGCTTATTGTTGGGGATATTCATATCCCCGTTGAGGTAACTTAGTGATTTACGAAAGTTCTTCGGTTTCATGCTAATCGAAAGTGGTTGTTAATAAGACTTGATCAACCTTATTAATGGATCATTTTTGAGAGGTATGAAGTTGATGAATTTAGTGAGCACTACCTTCTGTCCCAACCTTTAGTTTTCTGTTTTTATTAGTTAAATAAAATAAAATGCCATGTTTTGTCAGTTTTCTGATTTTCCTGTGCAATAAAAAATGACCCAAAAATAAAAGTTATCAGAATGCTCTGAAAATTTGATACAATTTTTTTTGAATATTTAAGAATTTTTGGTGCAAATAATATCAGAGGGAGGTGCACCAGGTGGGCACAACCCACCTGGGCGCGCCAGGACCCCCAGGCGCACCCTGGTGGGTTGTGGTCCCCACGTGGGACCCCTCACTTATCTCTTCATCCCACATCATCACCTACCTCCAGAAAAAATTCACCATTGCTCTTGCTCTCGTGTTCTTGCTCTCAAACCCGCGGATTTCGATCTCTTTGCTCGAAGCTCCGTTTCCGAAACTGTTTCGGGGGATTGTTGCTTGGTATGTGACTCCTCTGTGTGTCCAATTAGTTCTTGCTTTAGTTGTTTATATTTTGAATAATTAGCTACTCTTGGTGCTGCTGTAGATGAGCTTGCATGTTGAATTCTTAGAGTTTTAAGTAGTTTGAATGCTTGCTATGGACTCTATGCTTCCCTATGAGTAGTTGCTATCAATCTTGTTAAGTTTTGTTGAGAAAAATTTTGTGGAATAAAAATTTCAGAATTTTGCTCATAGGAAAAACATGAGTATCTTTAGGAAGTTTGCTTCCAAGAAGAACTCCTAGGGAGTAATTGGGGAGTCATCTGACACTGATCTCCGCACCCGGAGGTCGGCGGAGTTACGGCCGTGCGAATGGCCGCATACCCCGTTCATGGAAGGGGCCGGAATCCTCCAAGAGTTTGCACAATATGCTGCTAATGCCAGCCTCACCGACTTCATCACAGCTGAATGCGAACAGTATCATCTCCTCATAAATTCCTTTGTGCAAAGTTTTACTTTCCTTCCTAAGAATAATCCCCCTGAAGTGCAGTTTAATTTATATGTTGAACCCCATCAAATACCGCTTACTGAATTTTGTGAAATATGCTTGCTTCCTTCTAATGGTGGGTTGGTAGAGCCTAGGCCTGCAGAGTTTGAAGGTTTTTACCGTACTCTGTCTGTGGGGGATGAGAGAGGAGTGTCGAGTGTCACTGCCACTAGCTTGCAATTTCCTGCTGTTCATTATTTTGCTCTTTTCATTGCAAAGTGCTTGCTTGCTAGAGAGAAGGTGGGTGCACTCAGTGCCCCAGACCTTGCTGTTTTACATCGTGCACTGGAAGGTGACAACACTTATAGCTTGGGAGCTATTATGGCACGCCACCTCCACATTAATAAATCCAAGAGTAAAATACATGGTGGTATTTATGCTACTCGCCTGGCAGCTCACTTTAATGTTCAGATACGCCAGCATGATTACCCTTTGCCCGAGGTTCACCTAGATCGCGTTGTTATGGAATACCATTAGTTTATTGCTGCCGATTATCCTGACATTTCTCTTCCTTATAATCTGGTTTTTAGTGTGAAAACTCGTGATGTTATTCCACTGCCTGCACCTGCTTTGTTTGATCCCATTGCCAGGGGTGGATACAGGATTATGCCTGCGGACATCATCGCTTACCGGAACAACCAGGCTGCGGCACAGGAGGAGCCTCAGCAGTGGGACCCTCAGGTGCCTGCACCTCAGCACTTCAACATAGGACCTCATGGTTTCTACGACTGGTGATTACCAAGTTAGGCCAAAAGCCTAAGCTTGGGGGAGTACGTATTTCCATGGACATTACATTCATGTTTACACATTTCATTTCAGTTGTCGGTGTCCACACTTTTTCATTGTATTATCCATGTTAGAATTATTTTCTTGCTTTCTTCTTGTGTGTTTGAAAAACTTTGAGAAAATCCAAAAATATATTTCTTGCTTCTTTTTTATTTTTCTTCCTAGTTTAAATTGTTGTAGTACTAAAAAGAAAACTCAAAAATATTTCCTTGTTCATCTTTTGCTTGTTGGGAGCTTTCCCGTGTAAATAGTTTTTCTCGTTTTTGCTTTTCCCTTTTTATTTTCTTGTTTACGAAAAACCAAAAACTCCAAAAATATTTCAGTGTGTTTTTTTGAACTTCTTTTCTTTTATTGAGTCATACCAAGGAGAAGACCACGATGAAAATGTTGAGTGGCTCTCATATGCATTATTGTTAATCTAATAAAGAGCCCAATTTACCTTGTCTTCTCCTTTTGAATAAAATGTTTGCAGATTCCAGCTTAGTCCACGGTAGTCTTGCGCTATTATTATTTCAAATCGTTCGGTCGTGCAAGTGAAAGGCAATAATGACGATATTTGATGAACTGGTCGTGGCAGAGAGAAACGGGTATGAACTCGACTTGTTCTGTTTTTGTAAATATGTTTAACCTAGTATCCATGATTCAACCTATTATGATCAAACATGTTTGCAATGACAATTAGAGATTATAGTTTCTCATGCCATGCATAAGTAGCTAGGAGTGGATAATGATTTATCTTGGATGTCAACATTGCGTTAAAATGATTGTGATGTAGTATGATGATATGGTATCCTCCTCTGAATGTTCGAGTGGCTTGACTTGGCACATGTAGTTGCATGTAGTTGAATCAAAACCAACATAGCCTCTATGATATTTATGTTCATGGTGTTCATATCCTACTCATGCTAGTATCCAATGTTACTTATGCATAATGCATGTTCATGACCGTTGTTGCTCTCTAGCTGGCCGCTTCTCAACCTATTTGCTAGCCTTCGCCTGTACTAAGTGGGAATTCTGCTTGTACATCAAAAACCTTGAACCCAAGTTATTCCAGATGAGTCCACCATACCTACCTATATGCGGTATTACCCTGCCATCCTAAGTAAATTTGCATGTGCCACCTCTAAAAACTTCAAATAAATATCCTTTTGTGTGCCTGGATTGTTCATAGAGCGACAGGAGGTAGTCGGTATCTTCCATGCTAAGCGGGTTATTCTCAGGATGAGTGTTTATTCACTCACCATTGCACGAGAAAGGGGCGGTAATATGGATTCCCAGTCCCGGATTCAAAAATTGCAAATAATTAAACAAAACTCCCCCAGGACTGATGTTGGTATGGATGTTACC
The DNA here is from genome assembly GCA_011799875.1 of Thinopyrum elongatum. Lineage (NCBI taxonomy): Eukaryota > Viridiplantae > Streptophyta > Magnoliopsida > Poales > Poaceae > Thinopyrum > Thinopyrum elongatum. Next base: position 359,745,457 of record CM022298.1, on the reverse strand, counting down.
CGTGGATTCGGCTAGCCGTGGAGTGTGTTTGTTGGTGGAGGGGGAGTAAATCTTTACTTTTATCGCTTGGGAACCGCCACTAATGTGTTTAGCATGGAAGATACTGATAACTGATGGTCGCGAAGTAAACAAGAAGGGTGCATGCCTCAAAATTTTATTCAACCTCTATTTTAAAAACTTGAGCTCTGGCACCTCTGTAAATCACTGCTTTCCTCTGCGAAGGGACTATCTATTTACATTTATGTTTTGTCATCACCTTCTCAAATAAGCGCCAGAACCCGAGAGCACTGTTGTCATGCTTATTCATTGTGTGTAGCTAATGTTGGGTGTATCATGACTGGATCTTTCCTACCATGAATTACAATGTTTAGTCGCTGCTTGAACTTTGGAGGTGCTCTGCATTTATGTTTTGCGGTCTCAGAAAGGGCTAGCGAGATACCACTATTGTCATATTATATCATGGTTGTTTTGACAACGTGTTGCTATTTGAGATATCTTATTATTGCTCGCTAGTTGAGTATGTCATTGATATGAGTTAATATAATTTTTAAGAGTTATTGTCGACGTGGTTAGCTATAATACTGGCTGAAAACCTGGGTGCTGTTTAAGCTTATTTATGCAAACAAGAGCAAAAGAGTTCGTAAAAGTTTTTCTTTTTCGCTTTCAGTTTATCAACTGAATTGCTTGAGGACAAGCAAAGGTTTAAGCTTGGGGGAGTTGATACGTCTCCATCGTATCTACTTTTCCTAATGCTTTTCCTCTTGTTTTGGACTCTAATTTGCATGATTTGAATGAAACTAACCCGGACTGATGTTATTTTCAGCAGAACTACCATGGTGTTGTTTTTGTGCAGAAATAAAAGTTCTCGGAATGGAACGAAACTTTGCGAGGATTTTTTATACAATAAAAGAGAATTTCTGGAGCCAAGAACCACCAGAGGGGGGCACCTGGGTGGGCACAACCCACCAGGGCGTGCCACCCCCTCCAGGCACGCCCAGGTGGGTTGTCCCCACCTAGTGTCCCCGCAGACCCTGAAACTGACGCTATAAAATCACATATTTCCAGAAAAAAAATGAGGTAGAAAGAATTATCGCGTTCTGCGAGACGGAGCCGCCGCCACCTCCTGTTCTTCATCGGGAGGCCAGATCTGGAGTCCGTTTGGGGCTCCGGAGAGGGGGATCTTCGATCTTCGTCATCACCAACCCTTCTCCATCGCCAATTCCATGATGCTCCCCACTGGGAGTGAGTAATTCCTTCGTAGGCTCGCTGGTCGGTGAGGAGTTGGATGAGATTCATCATGTAATTGAGTTAGTTTTGTTAGGGCTTGATCCCTAGTATCCATTATGTTCTGAGATTGATGTTGCTATGACTTTGCCATGCTTAATGCTTGTCACTTTGGGCCCGGGTGCCATGATTTCAGATCTGAACCGTTTATGTTATCACCATTATATCTATGTTCTAGATCCGATCTTGCAAGTTATAGCCACCTACTACGTGTTATGATCCGGCAACCCCGGAGTGACAATAGTCGGGACACTTCCCGGTGACGACCGTAGTTTGAGGAGTTCATGTATTCACCGTGTGTTAATGCTTTGTTCTGGTTCTCTATTAAAAGGAGGCCTTAATATCCCTTAGTTTCCAATAGGACCCTGCTGCCACGGGAGGGTAGGACAAAAGATGTCATGCAAGTTCTTTCCATAAGCACGTATGACTATTTACGGAATACATGCCTACATTATATTTATGAACTGGAGCTAGTGCCGTATCACCCTAGGTTATAACTGTCTCATGATGAATATCATCCAACAAATTACCGATCCAATGCCTACGATTTTCCTACATATTGTTCTTGCTAAGTTACTACTGCTACTGTTACTGTTGCACTTGCTACAAAATCACTGCTATCACTATTACCGTTACTATTGTTGTTGCTACTACTATCAAAACTATCATACTACTTTGCTACTGATCACTTTGCTGCAGATAATTAATCTCCAAATGTGGTTGAATTGACAACTCAGCTGCTAATACTTACAAATATTCTTTGGCTCCCCTTGTGTCGAATCTATAAATTTGGGTTGAATACTCTACCCTCGAAAACTGTTGCGATCCCCTATACTTGTGGGTTATCGGTGCCAACAATACAATACGTGTCTTGTCCCTTTCTGTCACTAGGGCATAGGCCAATGCAAGATTAGAACCCACTACAATGCACAACTCCCTATGAATAAACTACTCATCAAACTTGGCCAAAGAACACAAATAGATCGGAGAACATACAAAGCTATTCAATTATACAACAAGAAAACCTCAAAAGACTCAATTGATTTCAATGAACAATCTGATCATAAAGTGAAAATTCATCATATCACAACAAACACACCACCAATTACATCAGTTTGATCACGATCATGCGAGGCAACTCACGGGAACATGGTATTGAATAACGAGAGAGAGAGAGAGAGGATGGCATGTAGCTACTGTTATGGACCGTAAGGTCCTAAAGGAACTACTCACACATGATCATGGAGGCAGCAAGGTTGATGAAGAAGCCTCCGACAACGGATTGCCCCTCAGGCAGAGTGCTGGAACAGGCCTTCAGAGTGGATCTCCTTGGAACAAGAACTCGTGTGCAGAAAAAATTGGTACTGTGGGTTTCACAAAATATGAGATTTATAGGTGGAAGAATGGAGCTAAGGAGTTCACAGGGGGCCCACGCGGCCTAGGGGCGCGGGTCAGCCTTTCACTGCACCCCTACCCGCGTGGCCCCCCTATGGGGCCCCTCGTCTGGCTCCGGTGCTTTCCGGACTCTTCTTGTGGAGAAAAAAGTCGTATTAAATCCTGGTGGAATTTTGATCCTCGTAGATATTGATTTCTTAAAAAACCAAAAACATGTAGAAAACAACAACTGACTCTGGGCACTAAATTAATAGGTTAGTCCAGAAAATAATATAATTAAAGTATTCAAAAGTGATAATACATGAAATAATAAGAAATTATAGATACGTTTGGAAAGTATCAAGCATCAGGGGTAAAGTAGTTGTCCATCAGCGTCAAATGCCCCCATGCCCTGATCCTACTCAGCACTCGATGACCCTTGATCGATCCTTGAAATTAAGAACATGCTCTTTCGCACGCTCCGCATCTGCAAAGACCGCCTGCATCATCATCATTTCATCTGCATAGTCCTCCTCATCGGACGACTCAATGTAGTACTCGTATATGCAACCCATGTCTGAATCCATTGCTTCAAAAAATAGACCAAAAAAATCAGCACGGCATTTCACCAAACACTTGCGGGGCGTGGTTTGACCCCCTACGTGGCTGATAATACCTGCGTGGCGGACGAACGAGAGGTGTGGACTGATGGCGGAGGACAAGCGGCATGGTGACCGGGTGTAAAGGTGGAGGTCACAGAGATCCGTAAAGGGTTTGGCGGACCGTCGGGTTGATAGAGTGGCGGCGTCGGCGATGGGGTAAGCAGCCACAGAGAAAAGGGGAAAGATGGAGGCTATTGGAAATCTGCTCTAGAGGCGATAATAAATTGGTTATTATCATATTTCCTTGTTCATGATAAATGTTTATTATTCATGCTAGAATTGTATTGACCGGAAACTTAAATACATGTGTGAATACATAGACAACACAGTGTTCCTAGTGAGCCTCTACTAGACTAGATCATTGATCAAAGATGGTTAAGGTTTGCTAACCATAGACATGAGTTGTCATTTGATAACGGGATCACATCATTAGGAGAATGATGTGATGGACAAGACCCAACCGTAAGTTAGCATCAGAACATTTAGTTTATTTGCTATAGCTTTCTTCATGTCAAGTATATGTTCCTTAAACCATGAGATCGTTTAACTCCCTGACACCGGAGGAATACTTAGTGTGTATCCAAATGTCACTTCGTAACTGGGTGATCATAAAGGTGCTCTACAGGTATCTCCGAAGGTATCTGTTGGGTTGGCATGGATCAAGACTGAGATTTGTCACTCCGTATGACGGAGAGATATCTCTGGGCCCTCTCGGTAACACAACATCGTAAAGAGCTTGCAAGCAATGTGACTAATGAGTTAGTCACAGGATCTTGTATTACGGAACGAGAAAAGAGACTTGTCGGTAACGAGATTGAACTAGGTATGGAGATACCGACGATCGAATCTCGGGCAAGTAACATATCGCCGGATAAAGGGAATTGCATACGAGATTAACCAAATCCTTGACATCGTGGTTCAACCGATAAAAGATCTTTGTGGAATATGTAGGAATCAATATGGGCATCCAGGTCCCGCTATTGGTTATTGACCGGAGAGGTCTCTCGGTCATGACTACATGATTCCCGAACCCGCAGGGTCGCACGCTTAACGTTCGTTGACGTTAGAGTAGTATTGAGATATTTGATGATTGGTAACCGAATGTTGTTCAGAGTCCCAGATGAGATCCCATACGTCATGAGGAGTATCAGAATGGTCGAGAGGTAAATATTTATATATGGGAAGTCATATTTTGGGTTCTGAAAAAAGTGCAGTTTTTTTGGTATTGTACCGTAAAGCTTCTAGAAGGTCTCGAAGGATTCTGGAGGGGTTTGGAAGTCCACAAGTGGGTCCACCATGACCCAAGGGCTGACATGAGCTGAGGGGACGCGCCCTGGCCTTATTGGGCTAGGTGCACCAAGTCGTCAAAAGCCCATGTGGCTAGGGAAGGAAAAAAATGGAGTCCTAGTCGGAATAGGATTGGACTTGGAGTCCAAGTCCTCTCCCCCTTGGCTGCCGCCCTAGGGCTTGGAGGGGCTGTTCCCCACGCCCCTCCACCTATATATAGAGGGGAGGGGGCGCCCCAAGAGGACACACCAAGCCCTTGGCGCCCCTCTCTCTCTCTCCCGTTACTCCGTAGTTCCTCCGTCCTCGTTCTAGTAGCGCTTGCCGAAGCCCTGCTGAACTAGCTCCACCACCACCATCACCACCACGCCATCGTGATGGTTGTGATGCCATCTACTTCTCCGCCTTCTCTTGTTGGATCAAGGAGGAGACATCACCGAGCCGCACGTGTGCTAAACTCGGAGGTGTCGTCCGTTCGACACTAGATCGGTTGGATCGTGATCGGATCGCGAAGAGTACAACTACATCAACCGCATTATATACGCTTCCACTTTGGTCTACGAGGGTACGTAGACACACTCTCCCCTCCGTTGCTATGCTTCTCCTAGATAGATCTTGGGTGTTCGTAGGATTTTTTTTATTTTCATGCTTCGTTTCCCATCAAAGGCATGGGTCAAGACGGGTTTTTGGGTGGGCCGAGGGTGTGACGCCCCCGGCTCAATCATGCACTAATCATACACGCAAATGCACATGATCAAGCCTAAGTACTCACTTGAAGGAATCACAACACAACTCTAAAACATAAATAAAGGCATACAAGCATTATATTACAAGCCAGGGCCTCGAGGGCTCGAATACATAAGCTTGTTTTTAACAAGCATCAGTGGAAGCGTTAGATATCTGAGTACAAATATAAAAGAGAAACAGATAAGCCTTTAAGAAGGCAGTGCAAAACAAAAGCTACGATCGAAAAGGCGCAGGCCTCCTGCCTGGAACCCTCCGAACCTACTCTTGGTCGTCGGTCAATCGAAGTAGTAACCACCCTCGGGGTGGTAGTAGTAGTCGTTGGCGGGGGCGGCTGGCTCCAGGGCTCCGTCATCTGGTTGCATCAAACGGATATGGGGAAAAAGAGGAAGCAAAGCAACCGTGAGTACTCATCTGAAGTACTCAGCAAGCAAGGATCTACACTACATATGCAACATTATCAAAGAAAGGCTGTATATGTGGACTGGGCTGCAGAAATGCCAAAATAGAGAGAAGGCCTAGTCCTATCGAAGATTAGCATCTTCAGCGGTCTTGCAGCATTAGAAGAGTGTAGATTAGTATAGTATAAAGTAGTAGCAGTATTAAGTATCAACCTCGCCCAGAGATCCTTCCTCGACTCCCTGCGAGAAAGCGATCTCAGAGCCCTAATATCCATTTCTCATCTCATCATTAAGTTCTAGTTGTATCGATCGGTATACAACTCCGAGCGTCCGTTACCGAGGATCCGGCTATGCATAGATTAGTTCTTCCCTGCAGGGGTACACCAACTTACCCACCACGCTCGATTAACTCCGGCCGGACAAACTTTTCTGGGTCATGCCCGGCCTCGGCCAAACGACACACCGCAACCCTACATAGAGCTCAGCAGAGAGGTCCCCGTCGGTCTATATCCTAAGCGCTCAGGGGTCTTGGGCCATTGCCCTGTGCACTTCGGGTCGTTGCGCGGAGGGTGGGTCCAGGCTCCACCACTACAGGATGGTGCCGGCCTAGCCGTGCCGCCATGCTGAACTGGACGTCTGACAGAGCTTTCGGCTGATGCCACGATGTAGAGTGCCCACAACTTTTCCCGCATGATGGTTAGTGCTATCGGGCCAGAGGCCCACTCGGATCAAATATCCAAATCGTTAGTGTTTTGGTAGTGCGCGGTAACGAGCAGAGACTCACGATAGATGTGACCCCTCGCCCTGTCTCAAGGACTTGCGGCAAGGGCTAAGAATGCCCGGCCACGCCTCGTATTTATCTCTCGGGTACCCTCCAGGTCAACCCGACTTCCCATCACTCACGGGTACCCCTCAGGGTCGACCCGCCTTTCCAAGTAACAGTTGTAAAGTCCAAGTATCCGTGTGTCCATAACATCAGGGAATCTGAGGTATCACCCTTGTTGGATTCCTACTCGATGTATCCGTTAAGGTGGACTTAGGAGGAATCACCCTCGAGGTTCACACTTGAGGTGTTGCACGACGGCGTCATTATCGGAAGTGGTGAAGGAGGAATCACCCTCGATGACCACGACCGAATAGCTACTCTACAGAGTTAACATCAGAAGTGCTAAACGAGGTATCACCCTCGGCACTCGATAGTAACGCTGCAGTGTCGTACAACTAAGGGGGGTGATGTGTGGTGCCGGGCCTGGTTGTCGATCATGTTGATCGAGTCATCTGATAATCCATCGGGGGCAACTGGGTCAAAGTGGTGTCTCTGGTGGGGCTCTATCTAGCCTATACTAAGCAGTTTAGGATAAGCAGGTAAGGTATCAATAGCAGGTTACAATAAACAGGCTATGCATCAGAATAGGATAACTCAAAGCAGTAGCAAATTCTAATGCAAGTAGGAGGGAGGAAGAATAGGTGATATAGGCATGTTCAAAGGGGGGGGGTGCTTGCCTGGAAGCTCCGCGGCAAAGGTCTGGTCGTCGGTAGTGTAGCTAATCACCTGAGCTGCGTCGGTCTCGGGGACTACGTTGGTACCAGGATCTACCGAGAAAGAATAGGGGGAAGAAATAGATAAATACACGGCAAACATAAGCAACACAGAGCATGCTATGCTTAAGGTGCAGTGCAGGGTTGCCTAAAAGCATGTCTAAGTCATATTAGTTATTTTAGGATTTAAGTTGGATTTATTAACCGGTATGTATGCACTATTCATCTACCGAAAACGGGCGAAAAGTTACGGGTTCACCTTCGTAGTGGGTCCCGACACGGAAACAGATGGCACGGTTGGATTCGTCTCATCGTTCTGATCAACTTTCATGTAGAAAGTTTTTCGATCCGAGCTACGGTTTAATTTCTATGATTAAAACATCTTCTAGAATTTCTGGAATTATTTAATTCGAATTATCCAAAACCGTGTATGGTGACGCCAGCAGAACATCATGATGATGTCAGCAGGTCAAACCCGGTTGACCAGGGTCAAATCTGACCAGTGGGGCCACTGGGACCCACATGTCAGCCTCTGTGACTTAACAGAGTTATTTAAGACTAAACAGAGATTAATTAGCTGCTGGGCCCCATATGTCAGTGACTTATTAAGTTACTAATTAAGTTTATTTATTAAAACATTTTTAATTAGCTAAATATGCGGTGGGGCCCGTGTGTCAGTGACTGGTCAAACCCAGTCAGCGGGATGACTAAGTCAACATGTCAACTGGACCCACCCGTCAGCGTCACAGGGGGCCCACACGTCAGGCCACGTCGGACGGTGACCGGAGATGCACCGGAGCTGACTTCGGTGAGCCAAAACGCGGAGGCCGAATGCCGGAGCAGCTCGGGTTTTCGCCATAGTGCACCAAATCGCGTGATTCTTCTTGCGTTCGAAAGCTGAGGCTGCCGCGCATCGAGTGGTGCCTCTGGATCGACCAGAGATAGGCGGAGCAGGGAGCTGTAACGTCGCTGGTGGTGGTGATCTACGGTGGCTCGGCGGAATCGAAGACCTAGCGCGCGTGCGAGCGATTTAAAGCGACGGGCCGCACCATTGGGGTGCCCTGAGCACAACGATGTGCTCGGACGGCCATGACCATGACGAGAGCTACGGCGGCGAGCTCATCTGCGGCGACCGAAGCACGGCAACAGCAGGAGCTTAGCTGGGCGGCGCGTGCGAGCAAATGGAGAGGGAGGGGAGGCAGGGGAGCTCACCGTGCGGTGCAAGACATGCTGTTGACAGGTTAGTAGCAGCAGTGAAGGCCGGAGGCGTCGGTGATCGTCGGCGATCCAGAAGTGGGGTCTGGCTCGATTCGCGTGAGGTAGGGCTCTCCGGCTCCGCCTGGCAGCCCCAGTAGACGAGGAAGACGCCGGCGGAACTCCCGGACACGGTCAACGGGCACGGGGCCGCCGGTGGCCGCGGTGACGACGGAGGACGGTGGTGGGCGCGCTCGGGTCAGAGAGAGGGGAGTGAGCGAGCGAGGAAGAGAGAAGGGGGGATGGCGAGGCGTCCAGGGGGAGTGGATGGGGGCTCGGCCTTATCCTCTCGCCGTCGGTGGGCGTCGTCGTGTCACCGTTACGCCGAAGCGCGTCGGCGCGGCCATGGGCGCGGCGACACGCAAGGAGAGAGAGCGGGAGGAGGGAGAAAAGGGGGCCCAGTGGGCTGGGCTAGTGCACTGTGCACTTAGGCCCAGTTGCATAGTGCCGCTTCAGGCCTTTTCCATTATTTTTTTACTGTTTTGTTTTAACAGCAGGTTTTTGCATTTTTTTGAGCTACGAAATGCCTCTGTAAAAATGTGAAACTTGGTCACAAAAATACAGTGGAATATTCTGTTGTGCCACAAAAAGTTTGGGCAGGTTTTGAATCCTTTTGAATTTTTCAAAAATGAATAGGGCATTAATAGTGCTATTTTGGCACTGTTTAAAATGCTTAGGCCCATTTTGTAGTTGATGGAGATGTTGTTTTCCTTAACAAAATTTGTTTTGGAATATTTGTTAGATGATGAACATTTTCCAGCAACTTTTGAGCAACTTGAAATTTCACTTTGAATTTGAATAAAATTCAGAGAAGGAATTTGAAATGAGATATTAAACCAATATGATTAAGCTTTGTAAATCAAGATGACTTGGCACTGATCATAAGGGATTACTGTAGTGTGATGCTGGGGATGTTACAAATCTCCTCCACTACAAGAAATCTCGTCCCGAGATTTAAGTGGGGAAGTAAAGAGTAACTTCGGGAGAACTGACCCTTACAGGGTTAATTATCTGGTGAACAATTCAAGGAAATGTGGCAGAATTATCTCTCGAGTTGAGACTTAGGAAAACATTGAGAGCAAAGTATGAAGGTACAATAAAATGTTTCAAGCAAATGGACATCCGATCGATGCCTGAATACAGTGTGTAGAGGGGTTCAGAGCATCGGGAATAGATCATCTCTCGGAGGGTGGCTCGTGATAACACACAAAACCAAGGGCATATGATACTTCGGAATCAAGGATGTACATGAGAGTCAGGTTCCGATCTTGAGGAACTGTAGGGGGGTGTCGATCAAAAGTAGGGAGAACGGTGACATCTTACCGGTCACGACAACAATTAAGCAGTGCAATAGATACTTAACAGTAGCCAATTAAGACATACAGATCCATACACAGAGTCAGGTACGTGCGAACAGCATAACGACGCAAATTTAAAAGCTAGATATGCTAGGCGGCGAGCAGGCACGCGGTAAGGAAGTACACAACGAGACATAGCAATGGCTACATCAACGTCGGAGAAAACCACTGAAACGGGGTAACTGCAAGTGCGGACGACGAATGTTCGTCGTAGGAAAATCCTGCTCTCCATGTGCACTCTGATGCAGAATCCGGTCTCGAGCTGGAAGAAGAGGCCCACGTGCAGGTGTGTGACCTCCAACAGCAGGCCAATCAATACCAGCAGACATCTGAGTCCTGCGCGGGTAAAGGATGTACTCCGGATGTATCCCTGCTCGAACAGCTGGTAGCAACTGTGTGATAGCATCGTAGAGACGTGCTCGAGTGGCAAACAACTCGACGGCAAGAGCCCGAACAGTGCGATCCAAAGCCTGAGTGCACTGAATCAGAACCTGCGGGTCGTAACGACGACGCTAATACGGTGCACAGATAGCTGTGTAGTACCCAGTAGCATCTCCAGCAGGGGCATACGGAATGTATCGGAACCCAAAGGCATCCAAGCTAATGCTAAGCTCTCCTCGGAGACGTGCGACAGCAGAGTAGGCGGCATCATGGACTGCCATCTCAATCGTCACGCCGATACCGTGGAAAAGGTGCAGCTCAGTGTCTGAGTCATCGTGCTGATCATAGATACGAACATCAGCATGGTACTGCTCCTGGTTGAACTCGTGGTAATCCTCGTAGACCATGTACTCGGGGTACCAGCGGTAGCCTAGTCTGGTCAGGAGGGTGATCAGGACAGCTGGAAAACCAGGGGCATCATGAGCCCAAGTGCGAAGCACAAACTGCGTCGCAGGGCGTGGCGGAAACAAACGATCCATCTGAAATAGAGGAAATTCAGGATTGTCAAATGACAATGAGAATTATAATACAACTCGGAGAGAAAAGGTTAAACAAACCAATGGAAAGGAAAATGATTATCAGACTAATCAGATCAATGGTAAGGAATAAGCACAAATATCCAGCTCTCCGGGTAGACGAGATTTACGAGATCCTAAGTGTCGGCGTTAGTAAGTCCATTTTAACCTGAATAGAAGAGAATTCAGAGTCCCAGAGTATAGAAGAGGAATAAAATATCCTAATACCACCCATTCGGCGACGTGGGCCCGTAAGCCACACAGCCAAGTTAGTAAAACAATTTTTCGGATACTAGACTCAACTTCAGCCAAGGAGTTGGAAAGGGGGATCCTATAGGCAGTCGGCTCTGATACCAACCTGTGACGCCTCCGGCTCAATCGTGCATTAATCATACACGCAAATGCACACGATCAAGCCTAGGGACTCACTTGAAGGAATCACAACACAACTCTAGACACAAATTAAAATAATACAAGCTTTATGTTACAAGCCAGGGCCTCGAGGGCTCGAATACATAAGCTTGATGTCAACAAGCATCAGCGGAAGCGTTAGATATCTGAGTACAGATATAAAAGAGAAACAAATAAGCCTTTAAGAAGGCAGTGCAAAACAAAAGCTACGATCGAAAAGGCGCAAGCCTCCTGCCTGGGACCCTCCGAACCTACTCCTGGTCATCGGTCAACTCGAAGTAGTAACCACCCTCGGGGTGGTAGTAGTAGTTGTCGGTGGGGGCGGCTGGTTCCGGGGCTCCGTCATCTAGTTGCATCAACCGGATATGGGGAAAAAGAGGAAGCAAAGCAACCGTGATTACTCATCCGAAGTACTCAGCAAGCAAGGATCTACACTACATATGCAACTTTATCAAAGAAAGGCTGTATATGTGGACTGGGCTGCAGAAATGCTAGAATAGAGAGAAGGCCTAGTCCTATCGAAGACTAGCATCTTCAGCGGTCTTGCAGCATTAGAAGAGTGTAGATTAGTACAGTATAAAGTAGTAGCAGTATTAAGTATCAACCCCGCCCAGAGATCCTTCCTCGACTCCCTGCGAGAAAGCGATCTCAGAGCCCTAATATCCATTTCTCATCTCATCATTAAGTTCTAGTTGTATCGATCGGGATACAACTCCGAGCGTCCGTTACCGAGGATCCGGCTATGCATAGATTAGTTCTTCCCTGCAGGGGTGCACCAACTTACCCATCACACTCGATTAACTCCGGCCGAACACACTTTTCTGGGTCATGCCCGGCCTCGGCCAAACGACACACCGCAACCCTACCTAGAGCTCAGCAGAGAGGTCCCCGTCGGTCTATATCCTAAGCGCTCAGGGGTCTTGGGCCATCGCCCTGTGCACTCTGGGTCGTTGCGCGCAGGGCGGGTCCAGGCTCCACCACTACAGGATGGTGCCGGCCTAGCCGTGCCGCCATGCTGAATTGTACGTCTGACAGAGCTTTCGGCTGATGCCACAATGCAGAGTGCCCATAACTTTTCCCGCGTGATGGTTAGTGCTATCGGGCCAGAGGCCCACTCGGATCAAATATCCAAATCGTTAGTGTTTTGGTAGTGCGCGGTAACGAGCAGAGGCTCACGATCGATGTGACCCCGTCGCCCCGTCTCGAGGACTTGCGGCAAGGGCTAAGAATGCCCGGCCACGCCTCGTATTTATCTCTCGGGTACCCTCCAGGTCAACCCGACTTCCCATCACTCGCGGGTACCCCTCAGGGTCGACCCGCCTTTCCAAGTAACAGTTGTAAAGTCCAAGTATCCGTGTGTCCATAACATCAGGGAATCCGAGGTATCACCCTCGTTGGATTCCTACTCGATGTATCTGTCAAGGTGAACTTAGGAGGAATCACCCTCGAGGTTCACACTTGAGGTGTTGCACGATGGCGTCATTATCGGAAGTGATGAAGGAGGAATCACCCTCGATGACCACGACCGAATAGCTACTCTACAGAGTTAACATCAGAAGTGCTAAACGAGGTATCACCCTCGGCACTCGATAGTAACGCTGTAGTGTCGTACAACTAGGGGGGGGGGTGATGTGCGGTGCCGGGCCTGGTTGTCGATCATGTTGATCGAGTCATCTGATAATCCAGCGGGGGCAACTGGGTTAAAGTGGTGTCTCTTGTGGGGCTCTATCCAGTCTATACTAAGCAGTTTAGGATAAGCAGGTAAGGTATCAATAGCAGGTTACAATAAACAGGCTATGCATCAGAATAGGATAACTCAAAGCAGTAGCAAATTCTATTGCAAGTAGGAGGGAGGAAGAATAGGCGATATAGGCATGTTCAAAGGGGGGGTGCTTGCCTGGAAGCTCTGCGGCAAAGGTCTGGTCGTTGGTAGTGTAGCCAATCACCGGAGCTGCGTCGGTCTCGGGGACTACGTCGGTACCGAGATCTACCGAGAGAGAAGAGGGGGAAGAAACAGATAAATACACGGCAAACACAAGCAACACAGAGCATGCTATGCTTAAGGTGCAGTGCAGGGTTGCCTAAAAGCATGTCTAAGTCATATTAGTTATTTTAGGATTTAAGTTGGATTTATTAACCGGTATGTACGCACTATTCATCTACCGGAAACTGGCGAAAAGTTGCGGGTTCACCTCCGTAGAGGGTCCCGACACGGAAACAGACGACACGGTTGGATTCATCTTGTCGTTCTGATCAACTTTCATGTAGAAAGTTTTTCGATTCGAGCTACGGTTTAATTTCTACGAATTTTCAAAGATTAAAACATCTTTTGGAATTTCTGGAATTATTTAATTCGAATTATCCAAAACAGTGTATGGTGACGCCAGCAGAACGTCATGATGACATCAGCAGGTCAAACCCGGTTGACCAAAGTCAAATCTGACCAGTGGGGCCACTGGGACCCACATGTCAGCCTCTGTGACTTAACAGAGTTATTTAAGACTAAACATAGATTAATTAGCTGCTGGGCCCCATATGTCAGTGACTGATTAAGTTACTAATTAAGTTTATTTATTAAAACATTTTTAATTAGCTAAATATGCGGTGGGGCCCGTGTGTCAGTGACTGGTCAAACCTAGTCAGCGGGTTGACTAAGTCAACAGGTCAACTGGACCCACCCGTCAGCGTCACAGGGGGCCCACACGTTAGGCCACGTCGGACGGCGACCGGAGACGCGCCGGAGCTGACTTCGGCGAGCCAAAACGCGGTGGCCGAACGCCGGAGCAGCTCGGGTTTTCGCCATAGTGCACCAAATAGCGTGATTCTTCTTGCGTTCGAAAGCTGAGGCTGCCGCGCATCGAGTGGTGCCTCTGGACTGACCGGAGATAGCCGGAGCAGGGAGCTGTAACATCGCCGGCGGCGGTGATCTACGGTGGCTCGGCGGAATCGAAGACCTAGCGCGCGTGCGAGCGATTTAAAGCGACGGGCCGCACTGTTGGGGTGCCCTGAGCACAACGATGTGCTCGGACGGCCATGACCACGACGAGAGCTACGACGGCGAGCTCATCTGCGGTGACCGAAGCACGGCAACAACAGGAGCTCGGCTGGGCGGTGCGTGCGAGCAAATGGAGAGGGAGGGGAGGCAAGGGAGCTCACTGTGCGGCGCAAGACAGGCCGTTGACGGGTTAGTAGCAGCAGTTAAGGCCAGAGGCGTCGGTGATTGCCGGCGATCCAGAAGTGGGGTCCGACTCGATTCGCACGAGGTAGGGCTCTCCGGCTCCGCCTGGCAGCCCCAGTAGACAAGGAAGACGCTGGCGGAACTCCCGGACACGGTCAGCGGGCACGGGGCCGCCGGTGGCCACGGTGACGACGGAGGACGGCGGCGGGCGCACTCGGGTTAGAGAGAAGGGGGTGAGCGAGCGAGGAAGAGAGAAGGGGGGGATGGCGAGGCGTCCAGGGGGAGTGGATGGGGGCTCGGCCTTATCCTCTCGGCGTCGGTGGGCGTCGTCGTGTCGCCGTTTCGCCGGAGCGCGTCGGCGCGGCCACGGGCGCGGCAACACGGAAGGAGAGAGAGCGGGAGGAGGGAGAAAAGGGGGCCCAGTGGGCTGGGCTAGTGCACTGTGCACTTAGGCCCAGTTGCACAGTGCCGCTTCAGGCCTTTTCCATTATTTTTTTTACTGTTTTGTTTTAACAACAGGTTTTTGCATTATTTTGAGCTACGAAATGCCTCTGTAAAAATGTGAAACTTGGTCACAAAAATACAGTGGAATATTCTGTTGTGCCACAAAAAGTTTGGGCAGGTTTTGAATCCATTTGAATTTTTCAAAAATGAATAGGGCATTAATAGTGCTGTTTTGGCACTGTTTAAAATGCTTAGGCCCATTTTGTTGTTGATGGAGATGTTGTTTTCCTTAACAACATTTGTTTTGGAATATTTGTTAGATGATGAACATTTTTCCAGCAACTTTTGAGCAACTTGAAATTTCACTTTGAATTTGAATAAAATTCAGAGAAGGAATTTGAAATGAGATATTAAACCAATATGATTAAGCTTTGTAAATCAAGATGAATTGGCACTGATCATAAGGGATTACTGTAGTGTGATGCTGGGGATGTTACAGAGGGTGTCATAGTCCTACTGACGGCAGCCCAGACTCCCGTAAAGCCTCTTTAATTTGTTTTCGATTTGCGGGAAAACAGACGTCTAGACTGTTTCGCGGACTGATACGGAACGACGTTGGATGACAAACTGCGCGGACAAGTCCGAATGAATTTGGGAGGTTTGAAGGTGTGCTTGGGAGATGCCCTCCTTAAGGGCATTTCCAACGCCGACCCTCAAACTGCCCGCATACGTTCGGACCGCGCTGTCCGGACCGGGAAGCCATCCAACGCGGGCCTGTATTGGTCCGCAGGGCGGTCCGGGCGTGTTTTCTCCCACAAACCAAAGACAAATGTGGGGGGCTTGGCGAGAGTCCGGACCGCTCCCAAGCTCGCTTCTGATCGTCCTCGTCCATCCAAACCCCTCCCTCGCCCCTGCGCGCTTCCCGCCCGAAGCGGTCAGCGCTGCTCCAGAGCATCAGTGCCGCATTCATGCCCGACCAGAGCGGACGCGACCTCTCACTGGCGCCGACATTGAAGCAGCGTGCCGACCCAGAGAGCGTTGCCAGCGCCGCTTCCCGATGCAGGCGACTGCTTCGTGTTCAAACAACACGATAGCTGTCCATCTGTCTGTCTGCCGCCCACATTAATGACACGCGGTTGCCAAGGGGGCTACTCCGGCGCCACCCGTCCGTCTCTCTGCTGCCCACCATTGCTATATAAACTGCTGCCCTGGCTATAGTCGCAGTCATCCGCCTCCGATCCCTTCCTCCTCTCCGCACCATTCCCACCATGACTTCCTCGCGCTCAAAAGCTCTCTGAGATGGGCTAGCGACGAACCAGAAGAAGGAGTTGGCCACTATTGCTGCCGGCTGGCTGGTCGGCAGGCAGCTGGAGGACGACGACGTCCCAATAGAGGACGTGGCCGACGATGAGCCGACACCATCCTCCTCGTCTGCGCCATGGTGCCACCCTCCTCCTCCGCACGACCCTTGCTGGTGCATTGCACCATGACCATCGGCGAGGCCTGTTCCCATTACATGGACACGGCGAGGGATGAGCGGGAGGAGCAGTTCTGGAAGGCGCTGACCGAAGCCGCCTACAACCACCAGCTCCTTCAGGAGCACCAGCAGGCGGAGAGCAGCTCGCCGCCGGCAGGGCGATCGTGCCGGACACAGACCTGGCGGACCAGGCGGCGCCGCTCGAGTCCTATCGCTTCGCCCGCTGGAGGTACCGCCAGCGTCAGGAGGAACTGGAGGCCGCCTACAAGGAGTTCGATGAGGCGGCGGACGAGGTGTGGGGCAAGACCGACGACGAGGCGGAGGACACCGCCGAGGCCGCGCCCCGCCGCCACGACCACGAAGCCAACACGTCCGCGATCGCAGCCGGCAATGAGAAAGAGTAGTGCACGGTTGGTCGTCGCCGCTCGGGTGCCAAGAAGGCCACCGCTCCTTCCCTCTCGTTGAAGCCAAGTTTGGTGGGCTGAACATTGACGACTGATTAGCCGCTTGGCGGCGATGCGGAGGCGAATAATTTCACTTCCCGGGGCTCCGGAGGCGGAGATGGAGAGCACAGAGGCGAAACTGGAGGAGGCGAAGGTTCAGTTCTCAGGGCTCATGGCCGGACACGAGGAACGGGTGCCAACGATAACAGATTAGATTAATTAATTATACATCTAGAGTCAGATATGTAATGAAATCCGTTATATTTATATAAAATTCGGTTGTGTTTGAACAAACTTCGTCCGGTTAGTTTGAATTATTGTTCAAATATGTGCAGACTGGTCCTTTGTTTATAGACAGATGTGGAAGAAATTACTGGTGACGATGCCCTAACCTAGCCGGAGACTACTCTCACGAAACTTAACGCCGCTCCAAAGTCCCAGCGGCCGGCCGGGACCCGCGACAGAACCAGTACGCCGGCGTCGGCGACACTTTACAGGTAACCACCTCCAACCCTTGACATTTAATTCTAAGGACCTCGAGGCTCAATGCGCGAAAAAAGCTGAGCGATTTTCGAAGCGCCCGGGCGGGGCCCAGACCAAAGCGCGAAGAGCGGGACAAGGGCCAAACCCAACCCGGCAACCTTTTATTTTTCGAGTTTATGCATCCGGCCCCCGGAATCTGCCGATAATTATATGGACCGGCTCGCTTTGCTTCGCTTGACTCCCTCGGATACTCTTCCCTGGCTGCTGCTGTCTATTGCCTCCGCTCTTCCACTCCTCTTCTCGTCTTCGTCTCCCACCGCCTGGCACCTCGCACGCTCCTGGCCGCATTGGCCGAAGCCCGAAGGTGAGGCAGGGCCGGCGGCTGGCCTCGGCTCCGGCTGCGACAGGGGAGGTGAGCTGAGAGGGACTGACCCCTTGCCTGCCCGCTGCTCGGTCTTTTTCCCCTGGAAATTCCTGATGTTTTTTTCTTTCGGATTGAGTTTTTAACTTTCGAGCCGCAGTTCTGAGTGACCGGTGGTTTGAAAGTCTAGGGCCTGGTTATTTATCCAAGTATTTCGTCTGGGGGCTCGCCGGCGGGGATTTCCGGCGGGCGTTTCCGCCGCCTTCTCGCGGAATCAGTGGTGGAGGTTTATGCGCATTCACTACTGTTCGCTAGGGTTCTAGGAGCGTTTTGACGGCGTGGTTTGAGCCTTTTTTTTTTTACCACTTTTGGTGTTCCGCCATCTCGGACGATATTTTGTTTCTGTTTTGAATTCCGGCCTCAAACTTACTGCTGCTACACGTTTCTTCCTGAGCTTTAAAAGTTTTTTTTTCGAGAAATGAGCTTTAAAAGTTTCGCATATTTTGGTAGGACGTCGTGATTGCACGATTTTTCCGTCTGATTGGTACTAGCTCGCGTCACACCCTTGGTCATTTCTGTTGAGGCGTTGACGAACTCGGCCACTATCTCAATTTCTGAACTGGCGTACAGGCTCCATGCCAAGGGAATCTGCGTTTTTTGTATTGAATTGTTAAGCAATTTGCTGACCCTTTCATCCCTGTCACACTAATTGGGTGTTTGTCTGTCTCTTTGCAATCCAGCTCACTCATGTGTTCAGCTGCCAAGAGGTTGTTGGCTTGACTATAGCGCATTGGAATTGGAGGTGAACCCAGTTGAGGCCTTTATCCTACTTGTCGGGAATGGAAGCTCCACCGGAGGCATCAAAGCCGGCAGATGCTAAACCGGTGAAGCCTCGACCATCTGCACCCACTGCCAGGATTGCGTCTTCGTCAGTCAAGAAGCGGGCTGATGGTCTTATCTCGGCACAGTTGAATGTGTCCCGGTCTTCGTTGATGAAGCCTACCTCTACCGTGACCGCTGGTTCGGTGCAGAGAAGAAGCAGCACCGGAACTGCTGGGAAGCAACAGGAGAATGGGAGCTCAGTTGTTGCTAAGAAGGCTAGTCCTTCGCTGTCGGATGCGGCCAAGAGGAGTAAACCGGTGTCAGTCCCCACTGTTAGTTCCAGACCTTCACTGGAGAAGAGAACATCTTTGGTGTCTGAGAGGACCAAGGTAGATTCGCTGAAGAAGCCTTCTGTTAAGGCATCGCCAACTTCAACACTGAACAAGGTCCCATCCCTGACAGAGAGCTCCAATGGCAGCAGCACGACTGCTAGTTCCAGGAGAATGGCATCAAATGCTTCTCTGCATTCACCACGGTCCTCTTCAGAGACAAGCAGTGTCACAAAGAAATTGGGTTCTCGGACGTCATCGGCGGACAAGGGTTCTTCTGTGTTGAGCCGGAGGAAGAGTTCGACTGCTGATAGTCGTGACTCACGGTTTATGATGCTGCCACAGGTGGATCTGAAGGCTAGCGATGAAGTGGTTAGTGTTTCTTTTCTGCTTGTTTATCAACAACCAAGACTATTTTCTTCCATCCGACATATTTTCTGCTGCTACAGAGATTGGATTCAAGAGGTCACAGGGTTCGTAGTCTGAAACAGTTGAGACTAACACCTAAACTTGAGGTAAAGTGCATTCAGCCTCTCCTTCTTTTCTGTTTTCCAGCATGTAAAACTCGCAGCTTTTTGTGATTTTGAATAACTAGAGAGAAACAATCTTGTTAATTTGTATGGTAGTTGCTAAACTTAGCAAGTGCGCAAAGATATATACAACCAGCATTGCTTATGCAATGGCATGGATAAAATGACTACTAATTATATTTCTTGTTTCTAGTTTGTGTATCTACGGGACAATCTGTTATCAAGTTTGGAGGGCATTGAGATACTCAACGGCGTAAAGGTATCCCCTCATTCCCTTTTTGTTGTCCATCCTTCATCTTCATGTGCAATATTTTTGTTGATTCTGGTTTTGCTGTGCTATGTGTTTCATAATATTTCCAGGTTCTTGATTTGAGCTTTAATGACTTTAAGCTCCCTGGGTTTGAGCCTATTGAGAATTGCAAAGTCCTCCAGGTTTGTGCTTCCCCAGTTGTATTCGTTGAACACATAGAAGGCTCATGTGCACTAATTTCATTTATACTGAACTATGTAGCAACTTTATCTTGCTGGAAATCAAATAACTTCACTTGCCAGCCTTCCCGAATTTCCTAACTTGGAGGTATGGTAATGTTGTCAACTTAGTCTTAGCAGGTAGCAGTTGGTCATTTACTTATTTTGACAAAGCTAAATCTCAGCCTCGTGTCTCTCTTGCTGCACCAGTTCCTTTCTGTTGCTCAAAATAGGTTGAAGTCACTCTGTATGGCCAGTCAGCCTCGACTTCAAGTGAGTTTGCTGATTTTGTCTGACTTGAACATAATCAAATAAGCTAGTTAGATCTGACTTTGTTTATGTATAGGTGTTAGCAGCCAGCAGGAATAGAATATCAACTTTGAGGGGATTCCCACATTTACCTTCACTGGAGGTAGGTTTTCCTCAGTTTTAGTTATAAGTAATTTACATTGCTTATTTTCTTATCAAGCTAGGTTCTATCAGCATGTATACCTTAGATGGTAGCCTTTAACTTGATGCTATTGAACTTTATGTGCATCAATGGAGCAATTCACTCCACTCTTGATGATGATATGATGTTCGCACAAACACTTGGAACCTGAATTTTATGTATAAGAATTATTCAAATATATGAAGTTACTCAAGAATATTGATGCATGAAGATTTAGCATAGTTGGCTCACATGTGCTATATTAAACTCAAATTGCCTTCAGAGTTTACGTGTGGAGGAGAATCCACTTCTTGAGATGCCACACTTGGAAGCTGCTTTGATTTTGCTTGTAGGCCCTACTTTGAAAAAATTCAACGACCGAGGTATGCCCAAACATGCTTTTCACTGTCCTGCGTAGTTACTATTTTTGATTGGACGGTCTGTAGTACTCCCTCCATCCGAAAAAGCTTGTCCCTCAAATGGATGTATCTAGCGCTAACTTGGTGCTAGATACATCCATTTGAGGGACAAGTTTTTCCGGACGGAGGGAGTAAGAAATAGCTGTTTTGATGTCTGATCTTAAGCTTATTGCTGTGGTAAAATCTCATTCAATCGGGATGTCGTAACTCTGAATGAAAAAGCAGGTGACGCTGTTACTTGAGATATTTCCAGATAAACCACTTTCCATTTCCTTTTCCTTGAAAAATGTCGCCATACGAATAGTTTTTTTTTTCAAATGCTGAGAGTTGAGGTAGCTCAGTGTCAATTCTTTGCCGGCATGCATAGTAGGGATATGACTGCTGTGATCTCTTCTGTTGATAAATTGATCAATCATTTGAGTACTGCATTGGTCGTGTTGGATAAGTATAGATGTTTGGTGTGACCTGAATATTGTATCTAATTACACTAAGATCTTTCATATTCTGAAGTGTGAATTTGATGCAGATCTGAATCCCACCGAGGCTGAGGTTGTGAAGCAATATCCTGCTCATACAGCTATTTGCATTCGTGATGGTTGGGAATTTTGCTCCCCTGAACTTGCTGCTGGTATGATTTTACTGCACAGAAACTTTGTTTGTTGACTTCTTTTGTCGTTGTTAACACATTTTCTAAGGATTGCATTTTTAGACTTTTAGTATAATATGTATTCCTTAAAGACATGTGTTTGGTTAGACACACGGGCTTTATGCTAGTGCATGATGCCAAAGGATTGTGTGTGAGAGTGGTCAACCTGGCATTGCTTCTCAAGGCATGTCATTTTTAACTTTTTGAAGAAGGAATTTGAATTTTAACACATGGTACTTTTGTGAATAATACTAGGTTTCATGTTCTTTTAGTTCTTCTTTGTTCTCATGAATAAAACATACTCCCTCCGTCCCAAAATAAGTGTCGCAACCTTAGTACAACTTTGTACTAACTTTAGTAGGGAGTAGGCAGCATGCCAAGGCTTGATGTGACATCATGAACTAAAGCTACATGATACATATTTGTTACCTGGTTCTTGACTTCTTTAGTATCCTTGATAGCCTAATTGCACATTTATTTTGTTTTGAATTCCGTGAACAGATTCGACATTCTCCTTCCTGCTTGAGCAATGGAAGAATAAATTGCCCCAGGACTACATAGTGAAGACAGCTTATGTTGACCATCCATTTGAAGAAGACCCCTGCCATTGCCATTTTAGCTTCACAAATCTTAGTAGTGATGGTAAACTAGTCCTCAAATACCAATGGTTTCTAGGTGGCAAGACACCGACAGGTTTTGTGCCTATTCCTGAAGAATTAAGCGAGGTACAAATACTCCTCCTAAGGTTATTTGCATTGTAAAGAACTGACGTTTCAGACCTTTTTGTAGTATGTACGGTCATCCATGGTGTTTCTGTTTATCCCAACTACCCGTTTCAGCTAGCGCTTCGCTCAATATTAGCCAGCACTGGTTGATAGACCTTAAGAATGCAAAAATAACCTTTATATTAGGGTTGCACACTAAGATTGTCAAACATGATTGACGCCAGCAGTTAGGGCACTTCCGTCCTTTTGCTCCTTGTTCATTAAAATTACCTAAAACTAAAAGTACTGAATAAATCGCCGTTACACGCGGTGTGGATAAGAAATTTAAACCACAAACTTGCATCGTGCAATATTAGGACCAAATTAATGGCTCGATGAAAACCCCTGCCTCCAGAGTGCACATATTATCTTCTGCAATTTGCATTTTCATCTATCATCCACTTCGACCTTATTTTCCCTGCTATTGTATTCTACAAGTTCTAAGTCCCTACTAGTTTTGTATAGTTCTACCAGTTTTGCCATGCTACCATCCTTTTCCAATTCTAAACTCCTGCTATATGTAAAATCTAAGGTGTACTGGCCGAAGAGTGAGGATGTTGGAAGATGTTTGAAAGTTGAATGCACTCCAGTACTGAATGATGCTGAATTCCCGCCCGTCTTTGCTGTATCTTTACCTGTTTGTCCAGGTATATCAAACAACTCATTGAATATTAATAATAATTGATTCTGATTTCTAGTAATTCTATAATTGGTGCCCATTTTGCATGTACTCCCTCGGTTCCTAAATATAAGTCTTTTTAGAGATTTCAAATATAGACTACATACAGAGCAAAATGAGTGAATCTACACTCTAAAATATGTCTATATACATCTGTACATAGTTCTATTGAAATATCTAAAAAGACTTATATTTAGGAACGGAGGGAGTAGTAAGTTAGATAAAATGTTTGTAGTTTTGTACTTAATTATGGGGCCCCTTCAGTGAAACTCCTCCGAAGCTTTATTTGCCTTGCTGCAAGATTTCTAGCTTTTTTATTTCTTGTGAGAGTAGAAATAGTTTTTCCCTCTGTTAGTACTTATGCACAAATAATTGCCTTAAGCAGCCATTATTTTGGCATACGACAAGAGTACCCTGTATTATCCATTAACACAATGCTCTTATGGTGGCACAACACTACATAGTTCAAAGGTTTTCTGATTCTGTTTCTGTTTACCAGGGACTGGATATCCAAAGGTTATCAATCTAACAGTCAATGGTGAACTAGTAGAAGGAAATGTACTCAAGGGTGTTCCTCAGATTGCTTGGTGTGGTGGGACACCAGGGAAAGGTGTTGCAAGGTTGGTTTACCTCTTTACCCTACTAACTTTCTACCATTTTTATTTGCATAAATGAACATTTTATCAAATGTTTTTATTTCCCTTACTATTTTTCTTATAGTAAGGAATGCCATTGACTTGTTAAATCTTTTTTGGGTCTAGTTGGTTGAGGCGAACATGGAACGGCAATGCTGTAATAGATGGAGCCGAAGGGATGGAATATCAGTTAACTATAGATGATATTGATTCAAGTTTGGTATTTATGTACACGCCTGTTACGGAAGAAGGCGTTAAGGGGGACCCACAATGCACAATGACAGATTTTGTAAAGGCTGGTAAATACTTTTCTCTGCAATCACTTTTTACTGTTACAATTTTCTGTTGAACTTAAGATATGGGACACAGATTTATTAGGGTTACATATTTGCAAGCATCTCTTCCGATCTATCTGTAATGGACTTTTTAGACAATGAAAGCTTTTATTACCCCCTCTGCATCATGGATGCATCCAGCCATACTTAATTACATATTTATTACATCATCAAGAAGAAAATGATCTTGACTAAAAAAGAAGAGGCCAAAACAACCAGACCAATCACCTTGTGATGGATATGTTTAGTTTTGGCTAAATGTAATCGTGCTATCTAAATTATTTTACAAATTATATATGCTGGAGCCTCTGTGGACAGAAGATACAGATAATTTGGTCTGCTGATATTTTTGAAAAATTCACCAGAAAAGATATTTTTAAGAATGCATGTTTATTTGTATATATGGCCTTTCCATTTCAGAAATAACTGATGATGGTTCATCTGCTTATAGTCCTTTAACCTCTAGATAAAAGTGTTCACTTGTTTAAAAGTAAGGACCATGTCCATTAGAGTTGTCATCTTGATCTCAATTTGTAAGTTCCAGAATTTTTGCTCATACTCATATGACCTATTTGTAATGACTAGGAACTAGTTTTATCTCTAATTTCATAACTGTTTGTCTATGACATTATTTCAGGCACACCGTCAGTTAGCAATGTATACGTTGTTGGAGATATTGTTGAAGACAACACAATCAAAGGAAACGGAAAATACTTTGGTGGCAAAGAGGGACTGAGCAAATTCCAATGGTTCAGAGAGAAGGAAAATGGGTATGCGCCATTTTTGTGGGATCATGAGTATATTGAATAAAGTATAGATCACCTTTTGTGTATATATGGTTTAGCTCTTTCATTACAGCCAAGCATTGCACTCGTTACAACTATTACGAATCCGAGTCTTGACCGCTTATTCTGCTTACGCAGTGAGGTTTTTCCTGTATGCCATTGACATGAGCGCAGACCCACTCCCTAGTAGCACCACTGAGATCAAGTAGTTTGGGCCTTAAGCCAATTAAACATAAGCATGGAAGGATTATCCTCTGTAGAGATTAGATATGATTTCATCTGTTAATATTAGTTGCGTAGGGCTAAGAGAGCCATCTATATAAATAATCATGTATCGGTACTGATCATGGAATGAATGAGAGTATGAACTAGTACAAATTTAATCCCAGTCCGCCCTTCTGTCCCCTTCACCAACCTGCGACATGGCCAGCCTACCCTCGGCCCTCGCTTCTCAGAGCATTACATCCGGTCCATCCTGTCACCTTCATCGGTCTTAGAGCATCTCCAGCCATTGCCCCCCCCCCAGGAGGCGTAAAAATCGCCGCCTGGGGGCGAGCCGGCGGTATAATCGGCTCTGGGGGCGGTTGGGTACCCAGCCGTCGCCCCCAGGCGCCGATATCGGCCCATTTTTGGCGCAAATGTGCCTGCTTTTTGGCCCACTTTCGGCGAAAAATGGCCCGATATCGGCGCGAATCGGCCCATATTCGCCGTGGTTCGGCGTGAATTCAACATAAGTAATTTTTTTATCACATAGTTCATCACAGAAAATCAATAGAAATCGAATAGTTCAACAACAAATAGTTCAATACAAATTATATAGTTCAACAAATAAAAACTCATATTTCATCACACGTCGAGCTAGGCGTTGCCCTTGAGCCTCTCCATAGGTGCTCCACCAGATCGTGTTGCAGTTGTTGATGCACCTGTGGGTCTCGGATCTCCTGACGCATATTGAGGAAGGCAGTCCAGGTTGCCGGTAGCTGGTGATCAACTTGGGCAAGAGGACCCTGCCTGTAGTATGGTTCAGTGTCAAACACTGGCTCTTCCTGCTCGCTCTCAATGATCATGTTGTGCAAGATGACACAACAAGTCATGATCTCCCACATTTGGTCTTTCGACCATGTCTGAGCAGGGTACCGGACAACAGCAAATCGAGATTGGAGCACACCAAATGCCCGCTCGACATCCTTCCTGCAAGCCTCCTGAACCTTCGCAAAGTGGGACTTCTTGCCTCCTGGCACATCGTTTGAGATAGTCTTCACAAATGTAGACCATCTCGGATAGATGCCATCAGCTAGGTAGTCCCCCTTGTTGTAGTGCCGCCCATTGACCTCGAAGTTCACCGGAGGAGAATGACCTTCAACAAGCTTGGCAAAGACAGGGGAGCACTGCAGCACGTTGATGTCATTGTGAGTTCCTGGCATACCAAAGAAGGAGTGCCAAATCCAAAGGTCCTGTGTGGCCACCGCCTCAAGTACCACACTGCAACCGCCTTTGGCGCCTTTGTACATCCCCTGCCAAGCAAATGGGCAGTTCTTCCATTTCCAATGCATGCAGTCGATGCTTCCAAGCATCCCAGGAAATCCTCTTGCTGCATTCTGTGCTAGGATCTGAGCAGTGTCTTCCGCATTGGGTGTTCGCAAGTATTGCGGTCCAAACACTGCCACCACTGCCCTGCAGAACTTGTAGAAACACTCAATGGTCGTGGACTCGGCCATGTGCCCATAGTCGTCGAGTGAATCACCGGGAGCTCCGTATGCAAGCATCCTCATAGCTGTCGTGCACTTTTGGATTGAGGTGAATCCAAGTTTGCCGGTGCAATCCTTCTTGCACTTGAAGTAGCTGTCGAACTCCCGGATGGAATTCACAATCCTGAGGAAAAGCTTTCGGCTCATCCGATAACGGCGCCGAAATACTTTGTCGCCGTGCAGTGGAGCGTCGGCGAAGTAGTCGGAGTAGAGCATGCAATAGCCTTCCAGACGATGCCGGTTCTTTGCTTTCAGCCGCCCCGGCGCTGAGCCACCTCGCCGCGGCTTTTCATTGCTCGCGAGCAGGCCGGCGAGGGCGACGAGGACCATGAGGTGTTCCTCGTCTTGGACGTCGGCATCAGCTTCCTCTTGCAGCAGCGCCGCGAGTGCCTCCTCGTCGTCCGAGTCCATCGCCGAGCAGACAAAACGCCGAACACCTGGCAGGTGTGGTGGGCGCACACCCGCCGGTATACCGCCCTGCGCGGCCGGAGCGCCGGAAAACTCGCCCGGTCGGTGGTGGAGAGGCTGCTGCGGCGAAACCTTCTCTCTTTTCCGGCGGGGTATGGCCTATCTAGCGGTGCTTGGGCGGTGGGCGGCGCCGGGATCGGCAGGGTGGTGGCCGAGCGCCGGGGGATGGGGGGCGAATCTGGACGATTGGCTTGACTTTTCGCCTGACAGTGTGGCCCAGGCGTGTTTTCCCCTTGCGCCGGAGCCCCCGAGCGCCCCCAGTGCGCTGGGTTCGGCCTGCGATCGCCGGGCCCAAAATCGGGCCGAGCCGGTGGATTTCGGCGTCTTGGGGGCGCGAGTGGGGGGTTTTTTCGGCGCCGGCGCGTAAAAAGGCGCCCTGGGGGGCCTGTTGGGGGCGCGGCTGGAGATGCTCTTAGGCCCAGTATCAAATTTAGCATTTGACAACCAGTTCCAGGAATTTTGTGTGTAGCCAGACAAAAACGACCAAGACTTTATTATCAATTTGGACAGAAATAGTAGATCTTAATAAGATTGTAAGGAAAGGTCTTTAGTTGAGCGTTTGTACTTTTTTCCTGGGAGCACCCGTCAAGTTTACTTCTGTAAACGATTCCTTATCCTTCTGAAGCAAAATAGTATTTTGATTTATCCTATGCCTCGGTTAAGTACTTAGGTTGAACCAATCAGCTGAACTTTGCAACCAGGTCAGTCGACCAGGCTGATCTCGTCTCTTATGAAATAGCAATTCAGGAACTGGTATGCCTTCTGAGAATCTGGACTGCTAAAACCAAATCTTTCATAGTCATATGCGATGTCTAAGGTATCATTCTTATGTTGTCACTAGGAAGATCCTACTTACATCACCCATTGTGTCTGAACAGATCTTTTGGTCTTAATAATCCAAGTAGATGCCTTTACATAGCTAGATTAAATAGACTGAACATTGTTGGACTGTGGTTGTACCAATAGAATGTGATTTTGATGCCCCTTGCTTCCGACATCCCCAATTGTGATGCTGGACTCTAGGCACCTAGGAGTTTCCAACATTTTAAGGAGCAATATTCAACTGAATGTAAACTTATAAACTACTCCCTCCGTTCCTAAATATAAGTCTTTGTAGAGATTCCACCATGGACTACATACGGAGCAAAATGAGTGAATCTACACTCTAAAATGCATCTACATACATCCGTATGTGGTCCATAGTGAAATCTCTACAAAGACTTATATTTAGGAACGGAGGGAGTAAATAAGAAATATGAAAGAATTATTTATCTTTAGCTGCTCTGGTTGAGCACTAGTCTAGCACCACACGCAATGTGTAGAAATTGATGTAGTATGTTATTTATGGAAACAACTACTTGATTTCGTGCAGTGGATTTCTTCTAGTGCTATCGAATAGCACACAATACACACTAACCAAGGAGGATGTGGGCTGGTGCCTCAAATTTGTATATACTCCCATCAATCTTGAAGGTCCGTTCAACTGTCCACTGCTTGTGTGCATTGATATTTTGTTATACTAAATTATATTAGTGTCTTTCCAGGTCAGGAGGGTGAAGCTGCTTTCGCCATAACAGAGGCAGTAAGGAAAGGTAGCAACTAATGACGTTGTGCCCATTTTGCAGTTAAAGTGTTAATGTTTCTGTGCTTTACGATAATGTTGCTATTAGCTGTGTGATCACTTTGCTTTACTTCCCTTGGTCGGTTAGCTCCTCCGAAAGTCTTTGATTTGAAGATTATTGGTGAAGCAAGAGAAGGAAGCAAGGTATCTGTTACTGCTACCGTCACAGGTGGAACTGAAGCATCCAACAGGGTTCAGTGGTTCAAGGCATCTTCATCTGAATTTGTGAATGACCATGAGCTTGAAGCCCTTTGTACATCTAAAGTCTCCAAGGTATGTTAAATTTTATTCTCTACTTCTCTTGGTGTTGCAGCATTACTGAACTCGTAGTCATGTTTTTAATGAAGATATGGTGAGTTACAATCTCTTTGTGAATTTTATACTAGACATTCCGCATTCCTCTTGGTGCTGTTGGATGTTATATTGTTGCAAAGTTTACTCCTGTGGGACCTGATGGCGAAATTGGTGCACCAGCCTATGCTATATTAGATGATGTTGTGGAAAGTAAGTTCATGTTCTGTCAAACTCAACTATTTGTCCTAAATATCATTTTGTGTTCACACTTCTGATAAGGATGAATATTCTGTTCACAACTCTCACCAGTGGCCATTTGTAGTTTTGTCTACCAGTTCATTATCTGCCCACACTTGAATACTAAATTCATGAATGGTAGACAACCTAACTACTTCATTTATTGAATGGGTGGCTAGAAGTTTTCTACAGTTCCACTGGACTATCTCCAGAAATTTCTTAGCCAGTAGATTTTGGTATTTCTCCTGTTTATTATTGGAATACTGGGAGCATTATATTCATCCAAAACTTTTGTAAGGTCATGAAGTTCCACATCATTCACCTTCAAGCTTTTGTTTTTGTTTGGGCAAATATGCACTAGCATCTTGTGATTTACCTCTTTTGTTCTCGTGCTGTTGCCATTTGCTTTCTAAATTTGACAGCTTGGTTATATTTCTCCTCTGTTGCAGCATTGCCACCCAGTCTGAACTTTTTGACAGTCACTGGTGAATTCTCAGAGGATCAAATGTTGACTGCATCATATGGGTATATTGGGGGCTATGAAGGAAATAGTCTATACAGCTGGTATCTTCATGAGGTATTGCTAAACTTTCTTGTTTGTAACTTAGTTCACACTGATTCTCAGTAAATAACACTCATCATGCATATTGGGCTTCTAGAAATGCATATATTTAGTATATACTCCTTGGGTACTACTAGCTATGTTCTACGTTCTTTATGCCACACTGTTGCTCCACTTACAAAAAGTTTGACAGACTGAGGATGATGAAGGCAGCCCACTTTCAGAAGCGTCTGGTTTGCTACAATATCACATTAAAAAGGAAGATGTTGGGAAGTTTGTCTCTTTCAAATGCATACCAATCAGGAATGATGGTATTGTTGGTGAGCCAGGAGTTTTCATGGGAAATGATAGAGTTACACCAGGTGCACATTCTCCTTCCTCCCAAGCAATTTTTCAAATAGGAGATCACTTTATGTGCCAAGCAAGAAGCTGACTGGATAAATGAAGTAGGATTCTTTACGGATGCCTAATATGCTTTTGCGTCGTGACATGATGCCGAGATTGTATATATGTCAAAAACAAAGGAGTAGTCGAGTAAAATAGTTTCAGTATGCCACTTAATTCTCTTTTGTGGGTTGGTTGCTTTTTTATGGCTGAGTTATGTTTCCTGACTGTAGTTTTGACATAGTCTAGATGTTAACTGACCAATAAAATTCGTCAAACAAAATGATTTCCAATGCACTGACTAATTAAATCTCTTCACTTTTAACAGGAAATCCGACGCTACTTTCTCTTGAACTAAATGGTGAGGCCATTGAAGGGACAACTATGGTTGCCAATAGAAGATACTGGGGAGGAGAAGAAGGGGACACGGTATTCCGTTGGGTACTGGTAGGTTCTTATTGAAACACCGTGATTGTTTTCACACAATGATAACTTTTTGTAACTTCTAACAGATTGGGTATCCAGTGGCATCCTTAAAATTAACTCTCTTTTGTCTGTAGACAAGTTCTGATGGAACCCGGAATGAAATTGAAGGCGCAACAAGCTCATCATACAGCTTGAAATGCGATAATATTGGCTTCTACGTGTCTGTCTCGTGCGAGCCTGTTAGAATTGACGGAGTTCATGGTTCTTTGGTGACGACAGAAGCAATCGGTCCTATTATTCCTGGTACATTAGTTGACAATTTTATCTCATGGAAAAATAAGCGCTTTTCTTTAGTGTTCATGCTTCTGTACACATGTGCATGTGGACACGCATTTCCTCCAATCTATTCATTGATGTAATAACACTGGCTAGCTAAATGGACCAAAATCCCCTTATATACTTGTTTGCAGGGCCACCGGCATGTCGATCACTTGAGCTAGCTGGCTCTATGCTTGAAGGTGGTCGGTTGACCTCTCATGCTGAGTATACTGGAGGGTAAGCTACACTGCCAATGTTCCAGGTTATGCCTAATGACATATACTAGCCGATCTGATTTGATTGCTTCTTTTTCTTCTCATTCTAGTGTCAAGGGAAACTGCATCCAGCAATGGTTCAGATCACATGATGATGGTAGCAAGGACGAGTTGATTGCCGATAGTCAGTGCACATTAAGTTTCTTTTTAAGGATTGCACGCTATCAGATACAGTTGCTGTTTTTTCTCCGTTGGAGCAGAATTAATGTTCAATTGTTTGTCTCTTTTAGAATGCCTAGATCTTGTTCTAGCTGATGTTGATTGCCGAATTGAGGTTATATTTACACCTGTAAGAGAAGATGGAGTGCAAGGGTCACCTAAGAGTGTTTCTTCGGATATAATCTTACCTGGTTAGTGCTTCTTCCAAAATGTTCTACTGTTTCCATCAGTGGAGAAGCCTTGATCTAGTGCAGAAAGAAAATGCCTAGTAGCTTTAATCTTCATTAATCATAACATGGATGGTCCTTGTATGTGATAATCTGGATCCTGTAGGAAGTAGATGAAATGAATTCATCTTTGAGCATAGCGTGCCCAAACTCTATACAAATTTTAATCTAAAGAATTGTCTGTTTGTTAATCCGCCATTGACACAGGGGAGCCCAAGGGTGTCAGTCTTGTTATACCAGAGTGTTTTGAGGACAACGAAATTTCTCCTATCAAAGCCTACTTCGGTGGCAAGGAAGGCACTGGAAAATATACTTGGTTCCGAACTACAGAGAAGCTTGATAACTTGGAACCTGAGCTGGTGGCATCATGTTCAGAAGTTGTCGGAGAAACCTTGTGCGTTCTTTTACTGATTGCATCAAGGCTTTTACTTTTGAAGGATTTATGTTAAGAGCTAATTCGTTTGAGATAATGCAATGTCTAACAGATTGTACAAACCTTCATTGGTTGATGTTGGCTTCTACTTGATCCTTTGCTGGGTTCCTACACGATGTGATGGAAAGACTGGTGACCCATTGATGGCTATCACTGATAACCCTGTCATGGCAGGTTGCCACTTGATCTGTTCCTAGTTGACATTGCTATGTATTAAGTATTTAATTCCTGTAGATTCTTACTCTTGTATGAAATTTGCAGCTTTTCCATCTGTTTTGGATGTTAACTTGAAGAAGACAAGTTCAGACTTATACAGTGGAGTAGGCATTTATTATGGTGGATATGAGGGATCAAGCTTGCATAAGTGGTACAGGGAATCTAGTGATGGGACCAGGATTTGTATAGATGGCGCTGCTTCAAGTACATATGAAGTGGCAGATGCAGATTACAGCTGCCATCTGTTGTTTGGGTAAATCATTTTAATTAAGTCTATTTTTGTCTTGACACTTTTTATTGGAATAACTTGATGGTTTGTTTATTCTCATCTTAGGTTAGATAATATATAGTCCACGTGAAGAAACCTCAGTGGCATGTTATGTTTTTTCTTTTCAAAGTCGTTCTACTGTTTTTTTCTCAAATATATTATGATCCGTAATTCACCCAAAAAGCGCGTTCCAAAGGATTTGTCTGCAGAATGTTGCTTCTGTTGTATATTTCATCATTCTAAGATAAATGACAACATCTGACATATTTTCATTGGAATAAAAAGTAACTGTTATGGATAATTTGGTTGAAAATTACCAGGCGTGATCTTTCCTGATGTCTAATATGCAGTATCCATTTGCAATTCTTGGCAGGTATACTCCTGTTCGTTCAGATGGAGTCATTGGCGAAGAAAAGTTCTCTGAACCATCTGATATAATCTTTCCAGGTAAGCTATACGTCTCTGAACCTATTGGATATATTACTTCTATGTTCTCATTTTTATGTAACTGAATCTTTCTGTCGCAGAGCAACTCAAAATCGAGACCCTTTCATTCAAAGGTAATCAAGTTGAGAGAGAAACACTTGCTGTAGTTGAACAAATTCCAAGAAATGAGACTCAAGAGCATATATGGGGTAACTACAAGAAAGAAATAAAATACCAATGGTAAGAAAAGGGATGTAACATCTATATCTTTGGATATACTTTGGTCAATATGTGTGTAACATGTACTGTATATCTTTGGATGCAGGTTTGCCTCAAATGGATCAGGAGTGGACCTGTCTTTTGAACCTTTGGCCACCGAGTGCTCTCGTTCATACAGAGTACGCTTTGAGGATATAGGCCGATGCCTCAAATGTGAATGCATTGCTATTGATGTATTTGGACGATCCAGTGAATCGGTATCAGCTGTGACCTCCCCTATTTTGCCAGGTCTTTTCTACTGCTTATATTTAGATCCAATGTGTTCTTATTTGTTCAATGTGTGCATGCTTCTGCCCTGTCCATTGAAGTTCTTTTGGCTGCTAAAAGTAAATAATAGTTCTTTTAAGGGCATTTGCAATATTTGACCCAAACATGAAAGATCAAGTTGCACTTGTATTGATGATTGTTGATAATTGGTATTCAGTCTCATGCAAAGTTGCAGTAATATCTATAATCAGTGGTATTTGTTTTTTAACAGGAATACCTAAAATTGAAAAACTGGAAATTGAAGGAAGAGGTTTCCACACCAACTTATATGCTATTCGGGGTATCTATAGTGGTGGCAAAGAAGGCAAGAGCAAAATTCAATGGCTTAGGTCAATGGTTGGAAGCCCTGATCTTATCTCCATACCTGGTATGATTACTTTGTACCTATTTTAAAAGACGTACCCAATCAACTATTCTTCTAGACTTTGACATTATCTTTTACCCGCACTTGATTTCTTGTGCAGGTGAAACTGGAAGGATGTATGAAGCAAATGTTGATGATGTAGGGTATAGACTTGTTGCAATTTACACACCTGTGAGAGAGGATGGGGTTGAGGGACGACCTGTTTCTGCTTCAACAGAGCCGATTGCTGTTGGTATAGTCAAATAACCTACCCCATCCCTATAAGAAACACTTCATCTTTCCCACCAATGTTCTCCTATTACCATTTACTGCAATTTTACTATTTATTAAACTTATGAATGTGGCATGCCTCTATAGAATGGAACATGAACATGTGGCAGTACATACATGTGGTATTTATGATAAATGTATTCAATTAGGGAATCATTATTTAAAATCATCTTGGGCTCTTAGCTATTCTAGTCATCGTTTTTGTACACCCTTCACTAGTTTGTCGTATTAATTTTTGCTTTCATCTTATTCAGAACCCGAAATTTACAAGGAAGTAAAACAGAAGCTTGATGACGGTTCTGTCAAGTTTGAGGTGACAACCATTTCTTCTCTGAAATTCCCTTTTTTTTTTCTCTAGTTCAGAGCTAACATGAATGGATTAATATCTGTTTGACAAACTGTTAAAATCTGTTTAGTTTCCTATTCACTGTTGTCACTGAGAGATGAGTAACAGTTGTGAACTCTTCCCACTAAATTCTGAGTCTGAGAAAAATTCCATGGCAATGATTATTTGTGCTCTCGGGAGCGCATGTTCTCTTTATTTTAGAAAATTTAAAATTAAAACCAACCCCCCAAAATCTGGTGCGTAGATATTGGAGGAGCCATGTGCCAGCAAGTTTTTTCGTGGAAATTCATTGTTTTGGGGTTGGGTGAAGGAAAAAAGTAAAAGTGGGGAGCTAGAATAGCATTTTCATGTTTTTCTGAAAGTGCCTGAGTTTGTTTTTCCCCACAACAAAGTGGAAAATTCATTGATTTGGGCAAATGAATTGTGTTTTTCACGAAACATGCAATCTGAAAACAAACTTGAGTCAATTGTATATATTACAGTCACTACTAACTAGTTTAAATAAAATAACGTTACAATGTTTGCTATCTTCAAAGTAACGATATACCTTGTGTTGTGTTTGTGAAATTTATTCTTTGTTTACTGACTAGAGTGCATCAACTTTGCATTAAACAGGTTTTGTGTGACAAGGACCGAACACCAAAAAAGGTATTTCCCCAAACTTTTGATGTCCTGACACATCGAAAGCTCACCAGCATACTAAGATATCCAAGTATACCTATCTTACCCAAAAAATTAATAAAATACTAACAGGCACAAGTGATGGGACATTTGGAGCGGAGAATTTTGGAAGTCAACAGAAAGAGAATAAAAGTTGTAAAGCCTGGATCCAAGACATCATTTGCAACTACTGAAGCCCGAGGGACATACACTCCCCCATTCCATGTAAGTTGTTACCATGAACTGGATAGATATATACAATCTGGTATTGGTAATATGTACTCCTTTTTTCTTTAGCAATATGCCATGCACTTGCGCTAACATTTATTTGGGGCTTGCAGGTTGAGCTATATCGTAACGATCAACACCGTTTCAAGATTGTCGTTGACGGTGATAACGAAGTTGACTTGATGGTTCAGACGCGGCATATGCGAGATCTTGTCATTCTGGTGATCAGGGGCCTCGCCCAAAAGTTCAACAGCACCTCCCTCAACTCACTTCTCAGGATAGAGGCGTGAAAACACGATATACCTGACAATGTAAACCAATCAGCAACGTATGTTGTTCGATACCGGTGTTGTAATTTGTTGGTTTGTAGTGTGTATTTTGTAGGATTTGTAGCGTGTCAGCTTGTGTGTGATCCTTTTTTTCTTCTTCTAATGAACCAACACACAAGAGCTAGTGGCCCTTGTGACTGGTTTTTTTTACTTGTCTCATGAAATGTACATAGGGTTTTCAGAGTGTGAGAGAGTGGTGTTGTATTCAAATACAGCTTGCGCATGCCATGCCGTTATAATACCAGGTCATATTGTTGATGATCAATCATTCCTCTTTATCACAGTGATGCCAGGATTGGTATTCAGTGTGCTCTGAAGTACTACCGTCATGGTGTATGTAACCTTATAACTTGAAGATGCATCACACACTTTATTTACATTGGCAACTTTGTGCATGCTATGGAAAACCAATTCTTTTTTGGACCTTGATAAGTAAAATCAATTTTTTTTGGATCTTGATAAGTGCCACACGTGTGGCAGAACACATGACAATTCCGAACATTTTTATGGCAAGTTTAGTGAGGTGAGGATGACAACTTGGCAACTTTTTTTTTGATGATGAATTTCAGTTTATTTTTTGGTTTGTTTTTTTCTTTTGGATGGCTACTTTAGTTATAAAAAATGTTAGAGCTGGAGTGCTTCGTGTCACACATGTGACACTTATCATTTTTTTTAATTTGCAGGTTGCAAATATTGTTTTTTTATTTAACAGCAACGAAAAAAGCTGTTATTTTATTGAACCGTTTCATGCTGGTCATGCTTGTCAGTCGCCACGTCACCGAAAGAATAGCGACAGACGGAGAGGAGCTAGAGGCGGTGTATCTTATCCGAACTGGCAGGCTGTCCCTAACCAGGGGGCGCCACGTCGGTGGCAAGGATCCGAAACCTATCCTCGAGTGGCCGCCGCTCGCCACGCGATCCCCCGTGTGGCTCCCGCTCCACAAGATTTAAGAAAGGAACTCGTTCAGCATTGCACCTGGGCAATCGTAGCATCCACAGCACACAAATCCGCAGCCATGGCTTCCCAGCTCTCCGCCATGACCTCCGTGCCGCAGTTCCACGGCCTCAGGAGCTACTCCTCGCCCAGGTCCATGGCCACGCTGCCGTCCTTGAGGAAGAGGTCCCAGGGCATCCGCTGCGACTACATCGGCTCCTCCACCAACATCGTAAGATCACACACATACTACGTATACATGCGAATGAGTCGGGCATTGATTGTTTGGTTCGTTGACATAATTACTATATGCGGATGCAGATCATGGTGACGACGACGACCCTGATGCTGTTCGCCGGGCGGTTCGGGCTGGCGCCGTCGGCGAACAGGAAGGCGACGGCGGGGCTCAAGCTGGAGGCGCGCGAGTCCGGGCTGCAGACGGGCGACCCGGCCGGCTTCACGCTCGCCGACACGCTCGCATGCGGCGCCTTCGGCCACATCTTGGGCGTCGGCATCGTGCTCGGCCTCAAGAACACCGGCGTCCTCGACCAGATCATCGGCTAGAACCTTCCTTTTCCGTCGATAGCTGTTCTGCATCCGCATCGCGCTCTCCATGTAGTGGATCAATTAATGCTCCCTTTGTGATTTGATGATGTGGTGTAGTACAATGTATGTATGTGTATGCATCTTTGTTTCAGCGGGACGTACCGCCGCGCCGGTGTGGCAACTGCTTCATCCCATGCGTTTTTCATCATCTATAGTATATCTTTCACATGGTGAAGATCGTCTTGTGCTATAGAAAGAGCAACATAGAGTCCAAAAACTAATTTAGTACCCCTCTGTGAAGAAATATATTTCCTTGCAGAGGAAGTAACAAGACGCATCTCCTCTTGTGGCTCGAGGGAGAAACCAGCGCCGCCTCCTCTTCCACCCCCTCCCATTCCTCCTCCCGCCGCCGTCGACGAAGCTCGGCTGGCTTTGAGGAGCTTCTCTGGCCTTGTGGCGCGGTAGCGGCCACTTCCGAGAGGGGTCGCCTCGGTGCGGGCGTCGTCAGCTGGTGTTAGAATTGTGCTAAATATTGTGTGCAAGATAAGTTACAGTTGGACTCTGCATCATACGGTGTGTAGATAGGGTATGTTGTGGTACCCTAGTAGGACTCTTGTATCCTATACACACACAAAGTAACAACCAATGCCAACATAACAAGACATATGCGCAGAGGAGCCGGTGTGTGCTATTGTAGCGGTATCATGGAGAGGAGCATCCATAATCACGTTCCAGAGATGTAGCCGATGTTCGGTGAACCTCGTTAGCAAATCTCAGTGTCATGCCTCGGGTGATTGCTTAGTCATCAGTAGATCGCGTCAAATTATTCTAACAAGTGGTATCACGAGCAAGTTTCAAGGAGGTTGCGGATTGTAGATCTAGAGGAAGGGTGCCAATTTCGTATGCTTCAGTTGGAAGCAGGAGAGAAGATCAGATCGCGTTCAGAAGCGATGAGTTTGAGACTGTGCGCGAGATGTGGCTACAAAGGTATCAACACAGTGAAGCAAATGGAAAGCGAAGACACACAATACCAGAGGCCCTCGACGTGTGTGGTATCGCCGAGATCGATCCTAACGGCAGAACCCAACGGCTGTTGCATATGGTTTTGCGTGGCACGTGGCGGGAGCACGTGCACGTACCCAACAATAGAAGATCTAGCATACAGCTACCGCAGGTTCGAGCCAGGCGTCCTTTCAACCAAGCGCCCACCCCCTTGGACGCTACTTTGGCCCATCCCACCCCCGAGGCCCAGCTCGCTATCCAGCATGCCGCCTGCTACTCACGATGGAGTTGTTGGATTCCCCCGAAGAGGAAGGGTGAAGCAGTATAGTAGCAGATAATATTTTTCTCAGTTAAGAACCAAGGTTTATCGAACCAGTAGGAGGCACCATACCAGCAACATAGACAATACCTGCACACCGACACAATAATTGCTTGCACCCAACAAAGGCAAGGGGGTCATCACTCCCCTTGTTTTGCCAGTTGCAAGATTAAAACCGATAGTGATAGGTAAAGCAAATAAAAAGTAAGTAGAAAATAAAGAGAGCAAATAAAGCAATTGTAGGATTCTTAGTATTGATGGAGAATGGACCCGGATGCCATAGGTTCACTAGTGGCATCTCTCTTGAAAGCATAGCCACGGTGGGTAAAGAAATTACTGTTGGGCGCGCAGTTGATATAATTGAGCATAGTTATGATGATCATTCATGGCATAATCATTACATAGACATTACATCCATGACAAGTAGACCGTTAATCCAACTGCACCTACTACTCTCACTCCACCCCAAGGCCACTATTCAGCATGCATCTCAAAGTATCAAGTTCATGACAAACAAAGTAACGCTTTAAGTAAGATGGCATAATATAGACAAAATAAGATCAATCAATATGACCAAACCTCGTCGTTTTATCCTTAGTAGAAACAATACAATACGTGTCTTTACCCCTCCTGTCATAGGGCAAGATCACCGCAAGATTGAACCTACCACAAGGCACCTCTCCCGCTGAAGATAAATCAATCTAACCTGGCCAAAGTAGACAGATAGATCGAGGAGAATTACAAAGCTATAATATTACACAACAAAGAGATCTCAAAAGACTCACATAAATGCAACGAATAATCCGATCAAACCCACAATTCACTGGATCCCAACAAACACACCGTAAAAGGTTACATCAGATTGATCTTAGAGAAGATCATTGTATTGAAGATCAAAAGAGAGAGAGAGAAAGCTGATGGGGTCCTGTACCGGGGGTGGCTACTGCTAAGGAGCCCGGCCTCATCGACTACAAGGGGGCCCAACGGGCCCATGACATGGCACTAACCCTAGGAGGCCAGACGACCTTCTTGACGCCCAAGACTAGAGGACGGCGACGCCCCAGGTCGCATCCAGCATGTAAACCCTAGGCCTCTCTTGTCCATATAAAGGGAGATCTAGGGTTCCTCTTGGGGATGCATCTTGAGATAGGAGAACTCTCGGTAGCAATATTATACACCATTTGTAACCCCTCGCATGAGGTATCCCTCCACTATGAATAACCAAAACCAGCAAGACATAGGGTATTACTCTCTGGAGGCCCAAATCTGGATAAACCCCTCGTGTGACCTCTGATCCATGACTTCTAGCTGCGCGTGGACTGATGACCCACAAGTATAGGGGATCAATCGTAGTCCTTTCGAGAAGTAAGAGTGTTGAACCCAACGAGGAGCAGAAGGAAATGACAAGTGGTTTTTAGCAAGGTAATTTCTGCAAGCACTGAAATTGTCGGTAACAGGTAGTTTGGCAGCAAGATAATTTGTAACAAGCAAGTAACGGTAATGGTAAATAAAGTGCAACAAGGTAGCCCAATCCTTTTTGTAGCAAAGGACAGGCTTGAACGGTCTCATATAATAAGCAAAGCGTTCTTGAGGGCACACATGAATTTCTTCTAGTGACTTTCATCATGTTGGTTTAATTTGCGTTCGCTACTCTGATAATTTGATATGTGGGTGTCGGTGCTTGGGTGCTGTTCTTACTTGAACAAGCCTCCCACTTATGATTAACCCCCTCGCAAGCATCCGCAACTACGAAAGAAGTATTAAGATAAAATCTAACCATAGCATTAAACATATGGATCCAAATCAGTCCCTTACGAAATACTCCCTCCGTTCCAGAATATAAGGTGTATTGATTTCCGTGCAAGTCAACCAATTGAATGTTTGACCAAGATTATAGAATAAAATAACAACATCCCCAATACCTAATATATAAAATATGAAACTACTTTTCATGATGGATCAAATGATATAAATTTTGTATTGTGAATATTGATATATTTTTCTAAAAACTTGGTCAAACATGCACTCGTTTGACTTTTGAAAAAACAAATACACCTTATATAAAGGAAAAGGAGGGAGTAGCGCATAAACTAGGGTTCAAGCTTCTGTCACTCTAGCTACCCATCATCTAATAACTACTCCACAATGCATTCCCTTGGGCCCAAAGATGGTGAAGTGTCATGTAGTCGACATTCACATAACACCACTAAGGGAATCAATACATACATATCATCAAAATATCGAACACATATCAAATTGACATGATTACTTGCAACATGACTTCTCCCGTGGCCTCAAGAACAAAGGTAACTACTCACAAATAATATTCATGCTCAAGATCAGAGGGGTATTAAATAGCATAATGGATCTGAACATATAATCTTCCACCAAATAAACCATATAGCAATCAACTACAAGATGTAATCAACACTACTAGTCACCCACAGGTACCAATCTGAGGTTTCGGTACAAAGATTGAACACAAGAGATGAACTAGGGTTTGAGATGAGATGGAGCTGTTGAATATGTTGATGGAGATTAGCCTCTCAAAGATGAGAGGGTTGTTGATGATGACGATGGCTTTGATTTCCCCCTCCGGGAGGGAAGTTCCCCTGGCGGAATCGCTCCACCGGAGGGCAAAAGTGCTCCTGCCCAAGTTCCGCCTCGAGACGGCGACGCTCCATCCCGAAAGTCCTCTCCTTATTTTTTCTAGGTTAAAAGACCTCATATATCAGAAGATGGGCACCGGAGGTGGGCCGAGATGCCCACCACCCACCAGGGCGCGCCTGGGGGGCCTGGCGCGCCCTGGTGTCTCGTGGGCACCTGGCAGCCCCCTCCGGTAGTTCTTTTCTCCAATATTTATTAAATATTCCAAAATAATTCTCCGTAAAATTTCAGCTCATTTGGAGATGTGCAGAATAGGTATCTCTGATGTAGCTTTTTCAGGTCCAGAATTCCAGCTGCCGATATTCTCCCTCTTTTTGTAAACTGATACGTCTCCATCGTATCTACTTTTCCAAACTCTTTTGCCCGTGTTTTGGACTCTAATTTGCATGATTTGAATGGAACTAACCCGGACTGACGCAGTTTTCAGCAGAATTGCCATGGTGTTATTTTTGTGCAGAAATTAAAGTTCTTGGATTGACCTGAAAATTTACGGAGAATTTTTGTGGAATATATAAAAAATACTGGCGCAAGAAGTAACCAGAGGGGGGCCACCCAGAGGCCACAAGCCCTGGGGGCGCGCCCTGCAGGCTTGTGGGCCCCCTGGACCTCCTCCGACCCTAACTCCAACTCTATAAGTACCTATTCGGGGAGAAAAAAAAAATTAGAGATAAGGAATCATCGCGTTTTACAATGCGGAGCCGCCACCGCCTCCTGTTCTTCATCGGGAGGGCTGATCTGGAGTCCGTTTGGGGCTCCGGAGAGGGGGATTCATCGCCATCATCATCACCAACCTTCCTCCATCACCAATTTCATGATGCTCACCGCCGTGATTGAGTAATTCCATCGTAGGCTTGCTGGACGGTGATGGGTTGGATGAGATTTATCATGTAATCGAGTTAGTTTTGTTAGGGTTTGATCCCTAGTATCCACTATGTTCTGAGATTGATGTTGCTATGACTTTGCTATGCTTAATGCTTGTCACTAGGGCCCGAGTGCCATGATTTCAGATCTGAACCTATTATGTTTTCATGAATATATGTGAGTTCTTGATCCTATCTTGCAAGTTGTAGACACCTATTACAAGTTATGATCCGCATACCCCAAGGTGACAATAATTGGGATTCTTTCCGGTGATTACCGTAGTTTGAGGAGTTCATGTATTCACTAAGTGCTAATGCTTTGGTCCGGTTCTCTATTAAAAGGAGGCCTTAATATCCCTTAGTTTCCATTAGGACCCCGCTGCCACGGGAGGGTAGGACAAAAGATGTCATGCAAGTTCTTTTCCATAAGCACGTATGACTATATACGGAATACATGCCTACATTATATTGGTGAACTCGAGCTAGTTCTGTGTCATCCTAGGTTATGACTGCTACATGATGAATATTATCCAACACAATTATCATTGCTAATCCGATGCCTATGAGCTTTTCACATATTGATCTTTGCTAAGTTACTTTTGTTGCTACTGCTGTTACAATCACTACAAAACTGCTACTGTTACAATTGCCACTGTTACCGTTACTTCCATATTACTTTGCTACTAAACACTTTGCTGCAGATATTAAGTCTTTCAGGTGTGGTTGAATTGACAACTCAACTGCTAATACTCGTGAATATTCTTTGGCTCCCCTTGTGTCGAATCAATAAATTTGGGTTGAATACTCTACCCTCAAAAACTGTTGCGATCCCCTATACTTGTGGGTTATCAAGACCTTTTTCTGGCGCCGTTGCCGGGGAACATAGCTATATTTGCTGAGTCACTTGGGATTTATATCTGTTGATCACTATGAAGAATCTGAAAGATACAAAAACCAAGATTTTTCCCTCTACTACGAGGGGAGGTAAGGAACTGCCATCACACTCTGCACTTGATTCACCTTCTGTTTTGAGTAAGCTTGCAACACCACCACCTGCTATTAATTCTGATATGTCGCAAGTAATTGATGATGCTACTTCTTCTATGCATGATGCTTATGATGATACTACTACTTTGATCGATAATACTGTGCCACTGGGTGAATTTCTTGATGAACAACTTGCTAGAGCTAAAGATATTGAGAATGCTGAAACTGATGATATTTCTGAAACTGATGAAATTATTG
Source organism: Thinopyrum elongatum (assembly GCA_011799875.1). Lineage (NCBI taxonomy): Eukaryota > Viridiplantae > Streptophyta > Magnoliopsida > Poales > Poaceae > Thinopyrum > Thinopyrum elongatum. The sequence continues at coordinate 359,702,584 of CM022298.1, read as the reverse complement.
AAACTGAAAACTTTGAAACACCCATTAGACCTAGCTCTCCTAGATATGAATTACCTGTTATACCCGAGGGTTATGTTATGGATGAAGAGGTAGCTAGGGACTTTCTTGCTTGTAAAGATAGAGAGGATCTTAAGAAACTACTAGTCAAGTTGAAAGAAAAATCTTTGAATGCTAGAATGCAATATGATCCTAAATTTGCTACTTCACCTATCTTTGTTACTGATAAGGATTATGAATTCTCTGTCGATCCTGAGTTAATTACTTTGGTTGAATCTGATCCTTTCCATGATTATGAATCTGAAACTGTAGTGGCACATCTTACTAAATTAAATGATATAGCCATCCTATTTGCTCATGAGGAAAAAATTCGCTATTACTATATTCTTAAGTTGTTTCCTTTCTCATTAAAGGGTGATGCTAAGTTGTGGTTTAATTCTCTTGCTCCTGGTTGTGTGCGTAGTCCCTAGGATATGATATATTACTTCTCTGAAAAATATTTTCCTGCTCATAAGAAACAAGCTGCTTTATAGGAAATATTTAACTTTGTGCAAATTGAAGAAGAGAGTCTCCCACTAGCTTGGGGGAGGCTTCTCTAATTACTTAATGCTTTGCCTGATCATCCTCTCAAGAAAAATGAAATACTTGATATCTTTTATAATGGACTAACCGATGTTTCTAGGGACCACCTAGATAGTTGTGCTGGTTGTGTTTTCAGGGAACGAACTGTTGAACAAGCTGAAGTGCTATTGAATAATATATTGAGTAATGATAATGATTGGACTATTCCCGAACCACCGCCTAAACCAACTCCGAAGAAGAGAGGTATTCTATTTCTCAGTCCTGAAAATATGCAAGAGGCAAAGAAATCTATGAAAGAAAAATGTATTAAAGCTGAAGATGTTAAGAATTTACCACCTATTAAAGAAATACATGGTCTTGATAACCCGACACAGGTAGTAGAGGTAAATTCTCTCTATAGAGTTGATGAAGGTGATATTCCTCATAATAAGTCTGCTAGTCAATGCTTGGATGAATTTGATAATTTTATTGTTAAACAAGAAAACTTCAATGCATATGTTAGTAGAGAATTGAAACATAATGCTTATATGCTTGAGCACTTGAGTGACTATATGTGTAGAACTGTTAATGATCTCAAGTTTTTTAGTAAACATGCTTCCATGGTAAAAACTCAAGTAGAACAAGTTCTCAAGGCACAAAATGATTTGCTTAATGAGATGAATAATAAGATGAATGATAATGCTGTTAGAGTTATGACTAGAGGAGGTAAAATGACTCAGGAACCTTTGTATCCTGAGGGCCATCCTAAGAGAGTTGAACAAGACTCTCAGAGAATTAATACTGATGCACCTAGTCCTCCTAATAAAAAGAAAAAGAATGATGATAGGACTTTGTATGCTTCTAGTGAACCTGTTATAGATGCACCTGAGAACCCAAATGATATTTCTATTTCTGATGCTGAAACACAATCAGGTGATGAACATGAACCTAGTAATAATGATAATGATGATGTTCATGTTGATGCTCAACCTAGTAATGATAATGATGTGGAGATAGAACCTGCTGTTGATCTTGATAACCCACAACCTAAGAATAAAAGATATGACAAGAGAGACTTAATTGCTAGGAAACATGGAAAAGAAAGAGAACCATGGGTTCAGAAACCCATGCCCTTTCCTCCTAAACCATCCAAGAAAAAGGATGATGAAGACTTTGAGTGCTTTGTTGAAATGCTTAGACCTGTCTTTTTGCGTATGCGTTTGACTGATATTCTAAAAATGTCTCCTTATGCTAAGTATATGAAAGATATTGTCACAAATAAGAGAAAGATACCGGAAGCTAAAATTTCCACCATGCTTGCTAATTACACATTTAAGGGTGGAATACCAAAGAAACTAGGAGATCCAGGAATACCAACTATACCGTGCTCCATTAAAAGAAACTATGTTAAAACTGCTTTATGTGATTTAGGAGCCGGTGTTAGTGTTATGCCTTTCTCTTTATATCATAGACTTGATTTGAATAAGTGTGGCGCCCCCACATACCAGCCCAGGAAATCACTCTGGCATGCACGTTTACAACAAGTATCATGAACACAGGCATTTCTATTAATGGATATATAAGTCTTACATGATATCTTACAAGAGGTGATGGCAGCGGAAAAGCTCTATCTAAGGCAGCATGGTCCTGGTGCGGCTCCAATCCACAGTGATCTGACTGGGTTACTCTCCTAGCCCGCGAACGCTCCGGCTCCTTGTCGACGGACGACGGATCCTTATGTGAACCTGGCCACATTGAAGGCCGCTGAGTACTTTTGAATGTACTCGCAAGCAAACCAACTAACATATACACCAAGCAAAGCAATCCATGGCATTCAAGCATGCATTTGTTGTTAGAGCAATATTAATTATCATGGAATAACAGGTTTATCCAGCAAGATAACTACTAAAGTAAATACAGTGAAGTAAAGCATATCAAGTAAATAATCCATACTCTGAACATTCTCATGATCCAATCCAACTCTTTCGGTCATCCGACCGTCTCTTTCATAGCCATCCCATGGCTAACATATCATATCCCTGACATTATCCGATGGCTATGCATCTCCACTGTAAATCTGATAAACTTACTCTCTTCCGGCTTGTCCCACAACCCTCAGAATACTCATGAGTCGCTGAGTACTTCCGATCATAAGGCGAGTTCTTCCATCATTATTATCATTACTACGGTTGACCTAGTGAGGCCTGGACGGACTGTCCAATACCATGGACGCGGCTATTCGAATAGATTCTTACACTCTGCAGAGGTTGCGCACTTTACCCACACCATGGAGCACCTGACCCCGTGTTCCCATTCAGGTGGACCAGTGTTGCTCCAACGAAACCTGCCTAACCCGTGACTCCTCCATCGTACCACCGGCAATCATCCTCCCCCGGAGTCCTGCCCTGGGTGGCCCCTGTGTCACCTCGTGACACTTGCCACCGTCGTGGCCAAACAACTGTCCCAAATGGGGACTCCCGGGTTAAACAATCAACTGGGCTCACAAGGTTATCGCCGCCTACCGGGCCAGGGTAGCGCGCACGCATAACCTTCCCTGTCGGGTGGTACCGGTGAAAGAGCACGCGATCAGACCAAGTCAAGGCCATCCCATACCAGCAAATGTGGTTGCATGGATAAGTCCGGAGAGGTGACTCTGGATCAACCGACTGGGTTTAGCTTAATCAAATTTTTAGCAAGCATGGTTGTTTATCATGAATAACTTAACATGGTGGTAACTATGTATGAGGTAACAACTGTGGAAACATAACAACCTATCTCCACATAACATCACGATGAGTCATTAGTGAAACAATCATTTAAATGGCAAGCTATCACTTTACAAGTTATAGCTGTAAGTTACGATCATCGAAACCCTTGCATAAAACCGGCAAAGAAACCAGTAGTCACCAGAACGGTCTTTACAACTCAGATCTGGGACATTACCAGAAATAACTCAACCCCGGCTCAAGACGGCTGGAAAGCAGCTCAGAGCATGAGACGGTGTTGATAAAAAGAATGTAGCAGTTCCCTAAGACGGCCAAAAAACAGCTCAGAGCATAGGGTCACTACTACAGAAAGAAATTCAACAACTGTCCGAGACGGCTGCAAAACAACTCAGAACACGACCAGTTGTTGAAAAGAGAACATAAAGTCGGCATCCACCCCGGACGGTCGAAAGCAGCTCAGACACAGGCGTGGTGCCGTCATCGAAGAAAGTACAAACAAGGGTTCGTCAGAGTCACATACAGCCCACTACTACGCATACAATTACAAGCATATTAATTTAAACATGCAGGAATAACACAGAGCAATGCTTTAGGGCATATATCAGATGGTCGGCTTGCCTGGGGGTGAAGGAATACTCCGGGAAGAAGTGCGATCATCTTGCGGAAGAATTTGCCGGAAAAGATTCCCTTCAGAAGGGCTGATAGAAAGGCAAGGGCACAATGGTCATTTTCATAGTGTGGAAACAATATGAAAATGATACCATCGGAACGGGCTTGACGAGACGAAGACGTGGGCGTTGGTTTCACCTGATTCGGAGTTGCGGGCGAAAAGATAAGAGGGGTTGAAGTAGAGGGACCTTTCTGTAAATAAACTATTTACTTTTAGGTCCCTAGCTGTTTTTTTCTGGAAAAGAATAAAGGAGAATGTTGGCCTGGGCTGGCTTGGGCCGAAAGCGCCGCAGCAGCTGCTGCTACTGGGCGCCAGGCAGGCCATCGCTGCCACTGGGCCGGCCCACCTGCTGCTGCCCTCTTAAAAAAACAAAGGGAAAGAGGGGACGCTGACGAGGGGGTTCCGCTGGCAGGGTCGTCACCCTCCTCCCGCGCATGCTTGGCCGACCAGAGAGGCGGCTTTCGGCGGCGTTTGCCGGCGACTCCGGCCACCCCTCGCGGAGCTTGGCCTACCCGCGTGCTCAGGGAACCAAGGCGCGTCCATCCTCGTAGGGCACGGAGCTCAAGGAGGGTGGGCACGGGCTGTTACGGCCCAACCTACCACTACCACTACATCAGCCCGCCAAGGCGATGGAGTCCAGCGTCGGACTGGGAGAGCCCACGAGCCCAACAAGCATTACATCGGCCCAGAGTGGACGACCTAACTACGGAAGCAGGCATCGAGCTGGAGGAAGGCAGGCAGAGAGAAGACACTAGCGGCGGCGGCTCTCACTCTCGATCCCCTTTTCCCTTGTATCTCATGAACCCTAGATCGAACCCTCCAATTCCTCTGTAATTTGACTGTGATTGTGCCAAGCTATCAAGTGGGAGTGTAACATTTGGTATCAGTAGCCTTTCCCCACCACCACCTCCACCCTGGCCGGTCGATTTCCCTCGATTATCCAGACCCGTCGCGGCAAGACCACCGCCATGGAAGAGACCAACAAGGCCCTGGCCGACCTGACAGCGGCGATCAGCGCCATGTCGTCTCAGATCGGTGAGATCCACCCCATCGTCCTTGAGCTCCAGGGGTGGCGACCAGCAGTCGAGCGCTCGGTGGAGGACTTGCGCCTGGAAGTGGGTGAGTTGCGGCAGCAGCTCAAGGAGGTGCGGCCAGAGCCTGCGCCGGTGCTGGAACCGGCACCAGCAGCAGCTACAGAGCCGGTGCAACCGATTCGCCTCGCAGACCTACCTCCCCTCCTTCCGTCGACAGCGGCGCCGCCACTCAGGTTTCTGCCGACCGCGGACGCGCGTCTTCCGCAACCTGGCGAGCGCATGTTGCTTCGCAGTGGCGACGGCCACGGGCCCGCAGGCCACAGCAGGACTCAAGATCACCAGGGGAACGAACCCCGAGGGCACCTCCGGTCACGGGTATGACCGAATCCCATCCATTCCTAGCAGAGAGTTCGTTTATGGGGGAGCGCCAGTTTGGATTCAGTCGATTTCCTCCTCCACCGCGTTTTGATTTTCCTCTGTTCGATGGTGATGGTCCACGAGCATGGCGTCTCAAATGTGAGGTGTATTTCAGAGTGTGCACGCTCAGTCCAGACACCTGGGTGAGCTGCGCCGCGATGTACTTCATCGACGGTGCACTGTCGTGGTTACAATCTACCAAGGCACACTTGATATACACTGATTGGGTGGCGTTTGCGGAAGCTGTGTGTGTGCAATTTGGGAGAGAAGAGTTTCAGTCTCTGTTGCGGCAGTTCAACCGCCTACAACAGAATGGCACGGTGGCGGAGTATGCAGAAACGTTCACGTAGTTTATGCACAATTTAGTGGCACACCATGAGTCATGGGAGCCATCGTACTTCATTACGCACTTTGTTGATGGGTTGAAAAAAGATATTAGAGCTGCAGTAGTTTTACATCGACCCAAAACACTCGATACTGCTGTCGATCTTGCCTGTTTACAGGAGGAGGTGCTGGAAGCAATGCGCAGAGAGGACAAGAGGGACGATCGCCGGTACTCAACACCGGTATCATCTCGAGGGGTGCCGCGCACAGCCCTACCCTTGCCTCCACCGCCGACAATCACTCCAACCAAGCCAGCGGTGCCCGTGGAGGGGCGCATCACCGACCGTCGCGCACAGGAGGCGGCGCACTCTCAACCAGCTGAGGACAAGATTGTAGCTCTCCGCGCGTATCGGCGCGCTCGCGGACTCTGTTTCACCTACGGCGAGCGCTAGGGGTGCGATCACCACTGCGGACCGACCGTGCAGCTGCACGTGGTGGAAGAGTTGCTCGCCATGATGCACAGTGAGCCGAATGACTCCAACGACCTGAACCAAGATGAGGCGGCCAGTGAACAAGGGGCAGATTGCTGTGTCCTCGCCAAGGAGGCTCTCGACGGAGGGGAATCCTCCACCACCATGCTCCTACATGGCTGGGTTCAAGGTCGGGAGGTGTTGATGCTCGTCGACTCGGGCTCCTCCCACAATTTCATCTGTGAATCCCTCGCCACTCAGCTGCAAGGTGTGGTCAAGGCCAAGCACCCGTTGGCAGTGCGGGTGGCGAACGGTGACGTCATGCGCTGTGAACAAGAACTGCCGAAGTGTCAATGGCAGACCCATGGAGTCACCTTCGACACCACCCTTAAGGTACTTCCATTGGGTTGCTACGATGTCATCCTTGGCATCGACTGGCTAGCGTAGCACAGCCCCATGAAAGTGCACTGGCTGGAGAAGACGATGGATTTTGACTACAACGGCGCCACCATCCATCTCCAAGGGGCGAGGGCAGATGTTAGTCAATGCCAATCACTCTCCGGCGAGGAACTGACTGAGTTACTGCAACGCACTGGTGTCACACGTATGGTTCAGCTTTGTGCCACCATGCAAGGGGAGCCAAGTATTACTGAAGTGCCCGTGCCTGCGGAAATTGATGCACTAATCAGCGAGTTTGAGCACCTGTTCGCGGAGCCGAAGGGACTACCACCGCAGCGTTCATTCGATCACACCATACCCTTGCTTCCGGGAGCAAAGCCAGTCAATGTTCGTCCGTACCGTTACAGTCCAGCTCAAAAGGACGAGATTGAGAAGCAAGTAGCGGACATGCTTGCACAGGGGATTATTGCGCCTAGCTCCAGCCCGTTTGCCTCGCCGGTGCTACTAGTTCAGAAGAAGGATTTGTCTTGGCGTTTCTGTGTGGACTACCGCCAGCTCAATGCCATAACAGTCAAGAACTGTTTCCCCTTGCCGGTTATCGACGAGCTTCTGGATGAACTTGCGGGGTCCAGGTGGTTCACTAGCTTGGATCTCCGGGCCGGATACCATCAAATACGTATGAAGCCCGAGGATGAACACAAGACCGCTTTCAAGACCCACCATGGTCATTTTGAGTTCAAAGTGCTATCATATGGACTAACCGGTGGACCTGCAACCTTCCAAGGAGGAATGAATATTGTGCTGGCTCCAGTTAATCGTAAGGGGGTGCTGGTTTTCATTGACGACATATTGGTGCACAGTGCCACGATAGAGCAACACCGCGATAAGCTGCGGCAAGTGTTCCAGCTGTTGGACAAACACCAGTTGAAGGTCAAGAAGAGCAAATGCACCTTTGCCAGGCCAAGCTTGCTGTACTTGGGGCATGAGATCAGTGGGGAGGGCGTGCGCACCGACAACAAGAACATTGCTGCAGTCGAGAAGTGGCCGACACCCTCCACCGTCAAGGAAGTACGCGGTTTCCTTGGTCTCGCGGGTTACTACCGCAAGTTTGTGAAGAACTTTGGCATCACCAGTCATCCTTTGACAGACCTGCTTAAGAAGAACATGGTGTTCCGCTGGACATCATTGGAGGAAGCAGCTTTCCAGGAGCTTAAAAAGGCGCTGATCACTGCACCAGTTTTGGCGTTGCCAGATTTCAAGGTTCAGTTTGAATTAGAGACTGACGCTTCAGACAAGGGTATTGGGGCAGTCCTCAAACAAAGCAAGCATCCGGTGGCGTTCCTGAGCAAGTCCTTAGGCCCACGCAACAACGCCCTGTCCACCTATGAGAAAGAGGGGCTGGCAATCCTATTAGAAGTGGAGCATTGGCGCTAGTACTTGCAGAATGATGAGTTCCTCATTCATACAGACCAGCGCAGCTTGGTACACCTTGAGGACCAGCGATTGGCGACCCCGTGGCAGCAGAAGATCATGTCGAAGCTACTTGGTCTGCGTTACAGAATTGTCTACAAACGTGGTGTGGACAACCGTGTGGCTGATGCACTATCCAGACGTCCCGGACCAGCACAAGGAGACCTCGCATCGATCACAGTGGCAGTCCCAGCATGGTTGGATTCAGTTCAGCAAGGGTATAATGAGGATCCCATGGTGCAAAAATGGCTAACACGGCTGGCCACAGGAACAGCCAACACGGACGGATTCACCTTAGACTCTGGAATCATTAAGCAACACGGACGAGTTTGGCTGGGCAACAATGTACAGCTCCAGAAACAAGTGCTGTCTGCACTACATGCAAGTGCCATTGGAGGGCATTCAGGTTTCAATGTCACCTATGACAGAGTGCGGTGGCTGTTCACTTGGCCTGGGATGAAGCAACACGTCCGGCTGTTTGTCGAGGGATGTCAGACTTGCAAGCAAGCCAAGCCAGAACGGATCCGATATCCCGGCCTCCTGGAACCACTACCGGTGCCCAAACAGGCTTGGGAGGTTATCACCATGGATTTCGTGGAAGGGTTACCGCAATCAGCAAGATACAACAGTATATTGGTGGTGGTGGACAAGTTTTCCCAGTACGCCCATTTCATTCCGTTGTCGCATCCCTTCACGGCATTCCAAGTGGCTCAGGTGTTTGTCAACAACATCTACAAACTCCATGGGCTGCCAACGGCGATCGTTTTAGATCGCGACCCCATCTTCACCAGTACTATGTGGAAAGAGATGTTCAGGTTAACTCACACCAAACTTCGCATGAGCACAGCGCGGCACCCGCAGACAGATGGGCAGTCAGAACAAGTCAACCAATGCCTGGAGACCTACTTGAGATGCTTCATCCATTCTTGCCCAACCAAGTGGTCTCATTGGCTGGCCCTCGCCGAATTCTGGTACAACACTTCCCCTCACTCCGCCCTTGGGACATCCCCGTTTGAAGCTTTGTATGGGCATGCGCCACGGCATTTTGGCATCATCGACCCTCTGTCGTGTGCGGCGCCGGACCTGGAGGATTGGCTGCAAGACCGGGCGTAGATGGAGGCTTTGCTCCGTCAGCATCTTCTTCGCGCCCGTCAGCAGATGAAAGAGTCCGCTGACAAGAAACGATCAGTCCGCGTGTTCGCAGTGAAAGACTGGGTGTTCCTGAAGATCCAACCGTACATTCAACGGTCGCTGGCTACAAGAGCTAACCAAAAACTGTCCTTCCGGTATTTTGGTCCATTTCAGGTGGTGCAACGGGTCGGCCAGGTCGCCTACAAGCTTCAGCTTCCCGCCTCATGCAGCATCCACCCGGTGTTTCACGTGTCCCAGCTACGCCGGGCCTTGCCGCCGGCGGAACAAGCGTTGGAGGAGCTGCCAGCGGAGGTGGCGCCCAACCCTGAGCTGGTAGAGATTCTCGACACTCGCCTTCGCCGTCGTGGTACGGCTCAAGTTCCTCAAGTACTCATTCGCTGGACGGGACAACCGGCGTCGGTGGCGACTTGGGAAGGCCGAGATGAGCTCCAGCACCATTATCTAGCAACTCCAGCTTGGGGACAAGCTGGTTCTCAAGAAGGGGGGAATGTTAAGGCCCAACCTACCACTACCACTACATCAGCCTGCCAAGGCGATGGAGTCCAGCGTCGGACTGGGAGAGCCCACGAGCCCAACAAGCGTTACATCGGCCCAGAGTGGACGACCTAACTACGGAAGCAAGCATCGAGCTGGAGGGAGGCAGGCAGAGAGAAGACACTGGCGGCGGCGGCTCTCACTCTCGATCCCCTTTTCCCTTGTATCTCATGAACCCTAGATCGAACCCTCCAATTCCTCTGTAATTCGACTGTGATTGTGCCAAGCTATCGAGTGGGAGCGTAACACGGGCAGACCCTCGGCCATGGCGGACGGCGGTCTCGGGCGATGTGGGATCGGGCGCTGTGGTGCTCCGGCAGATGAGAGGAAGGACGGTGAGGCTTCGGTGGGCTTCAGGGGTTTCACTAGAGGGGAAAGGAGGGCGAGGGGAGCTCCGGCTCGCCTGAATTTGAACGAGGCCGTGCGGCAGCAGTGGCGATGGTGGAGGCCAACTGGGGCTCCTCGAACTCGGCCGAGGGGCTGGGGACGATACATGGAGGGAAAGGAGGAGGCTGCGGGTGGAGTGGGTGCTCGGAGACGCTCGGGCCGCGACTATTTATAGCCGGCCGGGGAAGTGGATGAGCTCGGGCCGTAGTGGCGACCTTATCGTCATCCTGGAGCTCCGGCGAGGTGGCAAGCGGGGAGAGGTGCCGACCTGACGATGCCAGAGAGAGGGGACGGCTCGGGGAGGAAGGAGCCAAGGGGAGAGGAAGACGACGGCGGTCACGGGGAGTATAGTGCCGCGTCGGCAACCGCCGTGGCACAACGAGAGAGAAGGAGGAGGGGGAAGGGTCTGGAGAGGGGGTACGTGGACGGAGGGAAGCTTGTCGGCACAAAATGGCAAGGGTACGGCCGCCAGAGCTGGCTTTCCGACGCGACGACCGCGTAGTGCATTGATTTGGTCTGTCATTCACGCGGTCACCACGTGGACCGCGTGCTCTGGCCCGTGTCTGCCTGCCTAGCCTTGTCCAACAGGTTTCCCACTGCTCAATTGGATGAGTTGGATCATTGGATGGACCAAGAAGGCTCTGGAGTGGTTGAGGGGATCCAGAACAGTTTCTGGTTAGAAAGTGTTTGTAAGTTTCTGGAGGAGATTGGCTTGGTGAAAGTGGCTAGTTTCTTGTCACAATGGAATGTGGTAGGAATGATTATATGCTTGCAAAATCTCAAGTCATTTGGACCTCATTTGCATACACTTCCTTCACAACACATAAGTTGGTCCAGAAACTAGAATTTGAAGCTGTGCTCAAATGGATTGATGAAATGAGCTGAATTTTGGTGGAGGGGAGTTATTTAGATACATGAAGGCACTGTAAAAGTTTCATACCATTTGGGTACACCAAAATGGTACTTGCTTCACAGAGGTTCCAAATGGACAGAAACTTAGGAAAATTGCTGGGGAATAATGGACAGTGGGATTGAGCTGGTTTTTGGTTTCCATGAGTGATTTATCAATTTTAATCACCATGAATAATTTCAGCTCAAATGGATCAAGGGTTCAAGCACTTTCTTTGCAATTTGCCCAACTGGATAGAATTTGCAAATGGATGTTGTGCTCAAAATTTGAACTATGGAACTTGGGTTCTTGATTGAAATGGTGAAGATATGGATAGAAGAAGCTCCACAATTTATTTGGGATTCTTCCTGGCTACCAAAATGGTAGTTCCTTTAGAAAGTCTCCACAAGTTTGCATGAACTTTGGAGATGGATAGATATTTTCCTGGATTTAATTCCTTTAACTGGCAGAAAAAGGAATTAATTATAAATGAAAAATATTGCAAATGACTTGGCAATATTTTTGCATATCCAGGGTTTATAGTTAAAGGATGATCACTGGGAAAAGTTTGGAAGGCAACAGATCAAAGGAAATCGGTGTTCCTTTGTAACGGAAAAGATCAGGGTTTCCATTCCGGTAACTCGGAAGGTAGGGTTTCGGTGGAAAAGTCTTGAGAACATATCTTGGGTGACAAGATTGGACTAGAGAGAATATCTGGTTGGATAGGAAAGGCAAGGCTAAATGACCATCTTCATATACCCAAGAGCTAGAGAAATCCGATAACACTGAGAAAAAAGACGGGAGTCAAATCCCGCGAAGGAAAAAAAACAGGAGCGAAAACCAGGGTGTTACAAACCTACCCCCCTTTAGAAAATCTCGTCCTCGAGATTTCCGGCTTACCTCCCGGTGAAGGGGGACTTACCTGTGTGTGACTTGGATCCATCAGCTGTCTTGTCTTCGTTGGTTCACTAACCCTTTTAACTGCCTCTTCTGATGAACCATGTGTTGTCTTTGCACACAACTTCCTTGAATCCTTTTCTTTCCTGTCAGGTAAACCTTTTGTCTTGACAGTGCTGTTGCTGGGTGGGATAGCGGGAAATACCGGCAAACAGCTCGGTTTCCATGGCCTGGAAGTAACTGCTTCCGTTTTGTTTACTCCGTATCTTGACAGTCATGGGCAAGACATCCTTTCCTGGTACCAGGCTCACGTGCTCGTATGGCCTCGAGTGAGTGGGAGTGGCTTTCTTTTTGCCGTGTCAGAATACTCAGTCTGGCTGCGGGTTCCGTACTGACATTTCTTTTTGTCTTCGGCATTCTGACTTTGTCCTTAGGTGATCCACAATTCAAGGAACAACGTGACCGAGCTATTGTTGCTATATTCCCAACTGAAATGTCAGGCATGATCACAAAGTAATCATAGACAGTAATCTCTTATTCCAATGATGTCATTATGTTTACGAGCTATTGGTGCTGACGTGTTTTGAGCCATTCTATCTAAATGTCTTGTTTCAAACTCTGTCGCTCATGAAGATGGCTCTGTAGTATATAGCCTCTGTAGTCCTTGCTATGACCACTGAGCTGAATATGGTATCGCTATCACCCAGTGTATCTTTCGGAGTATAGCCTCTTATCTTGGTTGATGGCCCATATTCATGATGAGTATGACATGCTGGCTGCATTGTTGTGGCCACATATGCAAGAGTCTGACAAGGATTAGTAATACCACTCTGTCCGTGAAGCTGTATCTTGTTGACCATCATGGAGGTTGTTTGTCCAGAACTTCTTTATTCTTGAGGATTCCTTTGATGGACCTGTAATGACCTGCCAACACGGCTCCTTGATTGTTTTCCCGGCTTGTCGGGCTTGCTCTCACTACTTGCTCTTGCATATCTCATAGGGGTTGCTGTATTCATATCCTTCTTTTCAACATGGGGAGTATGGGCCAATGTTTCTCTGAACACAGTCATTCCCGATGAGTGGCTCGCATGAACTGATCCATTGGACTGCATGCTCACAACAATATGCAGGGGTAGGATAAATCCTTACATATCCACTGAGTTCTGAGGCGGATGTGCGTCCAGACTAGCTTGTGCTTCTGACAAGCTTGTTGTAGGCACGGGGTGTGTTGAAGAAGGCTGAATTCCTTATGCTCGAAGCTTCTGCCCGGGTAGCATGCTGAAAAAGGCTGGGTATCGTACCTCAGAAGCTTTCCTTCATGTGGTTTACTGTGGAAGGTCAGGTGCCTTATGCCGGAAGCTTTCTGCGGTAGCACACTGTGGAAGGTGGGGGTACCATATCCCAGAAGACTTTTCTCACCAAGTGGCGTACCGAGGAAGATTGGGAGTCTTGCGTCGTAAGCTTTTCCTGATAGCTTGCGGAGGAAGGCTGGGTTCCTTGTACCAGAAGCCTTTCGCTGTGGACGCAGTCGGATCTATGGCCGATTCTGGCTTCCTTCCAAAGTATCCGGAATTTTATCCATAGCGGAGCCAACTTGGTATAGGCCATACCGTGACTGCAGACATTCTTCTATCATGCACACCGCTTGTCCTTCCGCTGGTCTGATCCTTATTGCTGTAAAGGTTGCAGAACTGATGTATGCTTCATGTTGTTAATGAATTCGGAATACCCTTTGTATTCAAACCAGGTGTTGCCGATAATAAGCAATTGATGGATAATTCCATTCGGTTCAGCTGAGCTTCCAAGCATGTTAAGTTCTCATTGATTTTGGAAAACCGTGAACTTACCCATTTTCCTTGCAAACCTTGTCACAGTGCCCAGAAAATTTTGCATTTGCATCGGTGAATTCCAAAATATGCTTTGAAATTTGTACCAACGTACCGGAGTTTTGTTGTTGCTCTTGGCACATTCACATTCTTGAAACATGTCTTTGGTAGGTAATACATGGTTCTTGGGTCCATTGCAAAAAGACTCAGTTCACCTTACTGACTGAAATAATCCTTGTATCGGGAACGGAATAATTTGTCCTTGCTGGTGTTCATTCTTGGTAGCTCATCTGACTGGTTCTTAGGCGTGATCTGTTCTGAGGCCAACTCTCTCTCAGGCATATTCTGGCCTTGTCTGTTGCGCATAGATTCTGCTTCTGACCCATTCTTCATTCCTGATAGATCCGGTGTTGCTGTTCTGAATACTAGGCAGTTGGCTTGGCTTGACTCTTACTGAATTTGGATTATTGGGTATTATCCAAGTTGTACGCTGATCTTCCTAGACAGCTCTTGTGGATGGATCCAGTCGGAGCGAAGAAACGGAACCGATAAAAGAAACAAGAACGGCGAAAACCAAAAAGCAAATAAAGCTCAAAATGTTGCGGACCTTACACACGTGGCCAAAGATCCACTAGTATAACTAATATAGCGCACTCGATGCACCTCTAAGGATTTAGAAGCGAAACCACACAATGCTCCTGGTGGCACTGGTGTCAAGCTCCTACTACTTCCTTAGGGAACATCACACTCGACGCAGGACCATAGCCAAAATGGCTTAGTCAACGATCCTAAGCTTGTTGGGGAGAGATAGAATTATAGGCGTTTCCCAAAGGAAACTAGAGTTAAGAAGAGAAATGCCATGGCTAGCAAGCAGGGTAGGAATATCTGGTTTGCCTAGGGGTTCAGGGCTCATGGGTCATTGCCGGGTGTGAGCGTTTTACACCGGAGGCAAGGGCCATGAGAGTTGGGTCTAATGGAGCTAAAGACCTATGGGGTTGCCGTATGATCAATAGTAGCCATGCCTGCAGGCAAAGATGGCTGAAATCCATCTGGGCTTTCTACTGAACACAAGACAATGGAGTCTGGCTAGGGTAACCTATAGTCAGCCTGGCTGCTCTGATACCATCCGTTGTGGCGCCCCGCCTGATTACCACTGTAGCCAGACGATCGCCGCACATACCAGCCCAGGAAATCACTCCGGCATGCGCGTTTACAACAAGTATCATGAACACAGGCATTTCTATTAATGGATATATAAGTCTTACATGATATCTTACAAGAGGTGATGGCAGCGGAAAAGCTCTATCTAAGGCAGCATGGTCCTGGTGCGGCTCCAATCCACAGGGATCTGACCGGGTTACTCTCCTAGCCCGCGAACGCTCCGGCTCCTCGTCGACGGTCGACGGATCCTTATGTGAACCTGGCCACATTGAAGGCCGCTGAGTACTCTTCAATGTACTCGCAAGCAAACCAACTAACATATACACCAAGTAAAGCAATCCATGGCATTCAAGCATGAATTTGTTGTTAGAGCAATATTAATTATCATGGAATAACAGGTTTATCCAGCAAGATAACTACTAAAGTAAATATAGTAAAGTAAAGCATATCAAGTAAATAATCCATACTCCAAACATTCTCATGATCCAATCCAACTCTTTCGGTCATCCGACCATCTCTTTCATAGCCATCCCATGGCTAACATATCATATCCCTGACATTATCCGATGGCTATGCATCTCCACTATAAATCTGATAAACTTACTCTCTTCTGGGTTGTCCCACAACCCTCGGAATACTCATGAGTCGCTGAGTACTTCCGATCATAAGATGAGTTCTTCCATCATTATTATCATTACTACGGTTGACCACCTAGTGAGGCCTGGACGGACTGTCCAATACCGTGGACGCGGCTATTCGAATAGATTCTTACACTCTACAGAGGTTGCGCACTTTACCCACACCATGGTGCACCTGACCTCGTGTACCCATTCGGGTGGACCAGTGTTGCTCCAACGAAACCTGCCTAACCCATGACTCCTCCATCGTACCACCGACAATCATCCTCCCCCGGAGTCCTGCCCTAGGTGGCCCCTGTGTCACCTTGTGTCACCTGCCACTGTCGTGGCCAAACAACTGTCCCAAATAGGGACTCCCGGGTTAAACAATCAACTGGGCTCGCAAGGTTATCGCCGCCTACCGGGCTAGGGTAGCACGCACGCATAACCTTCCCTGTCGGGTGGTACCGATGAAAGAGCACGCGATCAGACCAAGTCAAGGCCGTCCCATACCAGCAAATGTGGTTGCACGGATAAGACCGGACATGTGACTCTGGATCAACCAACTGGGTTTAGCTTAATCCAATTTTTAGCAAGCATGGTTGTTTATCATGAATAACTTAACATGGTGGTAACTATGTATGAGGTAACAACTGTGGAAACATAACAACCTATCTCCACATAACATCACAATGTGTCATTAGTGAAACAATCATTTAAATGGCAAGCTATCACTTTACAAGTTCTAGCTGTAAGTTACGACCATCGGAACCCTTGCATAAAACCGGCAAAGAAACCAGTAGCCACCGGAATGGTCTTTACAACTCAAATCTGGGACATTACCGAAATAACTCAACCCCGGCTCAAGACGGCTGGAAAGCAGCTCAGAGCATGAGATGGTGTTGATAAAAAGAATGTAGCAGTTCCCTAAGACGGCTGGAAAATAGCTCAGAGCATAGGGTCACTACTACAGAAAGAAATTCAACAACTGTCCGAGACGGCCGCAAACAGCTCAGAACATAGCCAGTTGTTGAAAATAGAACATAAAGTCGGCATCCACCCCGGACGGCCGAAAGCAGCTCAGACACATGCGTGGTGCCGTCATCGAAGAAAGTACAAACAAGGGTTCGTCAGAGTCACATACATCCCAATACTACGCATACAATTACAAGCATATTAATTTAAACATGCAGGAATAACACAGAGCAATGCTTTAGGGCATATATCAGATGGTCGGCTTGCCTGGGGGTGAAGGAATACTCTGGGAAGAAGTGCGATAATCTCGCGGAAGAATTCACCCGAAAAGATTCCCTCCGGAAGGGCTGGTAGAAAGGCAAGGGCACAATGGTCATTTTCACAGTGTGAAAAAAATATGAAAATGATTCCGTCGGAACGGTCTTCATGAGATGAAGACGTGGGCGTTGGTTTCACCTGATTCGGAGTTGCAGGCGAAAAGATACAAGGGGTTGAAGTAGAGGGACCTTTCTGTAAATAAACTATTTACTTTTAGGTCCCTGGCTGTTTTTTTCTCGAAAAGAATAAAGGGGAATGTTGGCCTGGGCTGGCTTGGGCCGAAAGCGCCGCAACTGCTGCTGCTACTGGGCGCCAGCCAGGCCGCCGCTGCCACTGGGCCGGCCCACCTGCTGCTGCCCTCTTAAAAAAACAGAGGGAAGGAGGGGACGCTGACGAGGGGGCCCCGCTGGCAGGGTCGTCACCCTCCTCCCGCGCATGCTTGGACGGCCAGAGGGGCGGCTTTTGGCGGCATTTGCCGACGACTCCGGCCACCCCTCGCGGAGCTTGGCCTACCCGCGTGCTCAGGGAACCAAGGCACGTCTATCCCTGTAGGGCACGGAGCTCGAGGAGGGCGGGCACGGGCAGACCCTCGGCCAGGGCGGACGACGGTCTCGGGCGATGTGGGATCAGGCGCTGTGGTACTTCGGCAGATGAGAGGAAGGACGGTGAGGCTCCGGTGGGCTTCGGGGGTTTCACTAGAGGGGAAAGGAGGGCGAGGGGAGCTCCGGCTCGCCTGAATTTGAATGAGGCCGTGCGG
Organism: Thinopyrum elongatum; assembly: GCA_011799875.1. Taxonomy (NCBI): domain Eukaryota; kingdom Viridiplantae; phylum Streptophyta; class Magnoliopsida; order Poales; family Poaceae; genus Thinopyrum; species Thinopyrum elongatum. The sequence goes on along the minus strand of CM022298.1, from coordinate 359,685,003 downwards.
CGGCAGTGGCGATGGTGGAGGCCAACTGGGGCTCCTCGAACTCGGCCGAGGGGCTGGGGAGTATACATGGAGGGAAATGAGGAGGCTGCGGGTGGAGTGGGTGCTCGGAGACGCTCGGGCCGCGGCTATTTATAGCCGGCTGGGGAAGTGGATGAGCTCGGGCCGCGGTGGCGATCTTATCGTCATCCTGGAGCTCCGGCGAGGTGGCAAGCGGGGAGAGGTGCCGACCTGACGACGCCAGAGAGAGGGGACAGCTCGGGGAGGAAGGAGCCAAGGGGAGAGGAAGACGACGGCGGTCACGGGGAGTACAGTGCCACGTCGGCAACCGCCGTGGCGCAACGAGAGAGAAGGAGGAGGTGGAAGGGTCTGGAGAGGGGGTACGTGGACGGAGGGAAGCTTGTCGGCACAAAATGGCAAGGGTACAGCCGCCGAAGCTGGCTGTCCGACGCGACGACCGCGTTGTGCACTGATTTGGTCTGTCATTCACGCGGTCACCACGCGGACCGCGTGCTCTGGCTCGCGTCTGCCTGCCTAGCCTTGTCCAACAGGTTTCCCACTGCTCAATTGGATGAGTTGGATCATTGGATGGACCAAGAAGGCTCTGGAGTGGTCGAGGGGATCCAGAACAGTTTCTGGTCAGAAAGTGTTTGTAAGTTTCTGGAGGAGATTGGTTTGGTGAAAGTGGCTGGTTTCTTGTCACAATGGAATGTGGTAGGAAGGATTATATGCTTGCAAAATCTCAAGTCATTTGGACCTCATTTGCATACACTTCCTTCACAACACAGAAGTTGGTCCAGAAACTAGAATTTGAAGCTGTGCTCAAATGGATTGATGAAATGAGCTGAATTTTGGTGGAGGGGAGTTATTTGGATACATGAAGCCACTGTAAAAGTTTCATACCATTTGGGTACACCAAAATGGTACTTGCTTCACAGAGGTTCCAAATGGACAGAAACTTAGGAACATTGCTGGGGAAGAATGGACATTGGGATTGAGCTGGTTTTTGGTTTCCATGAGTGATTTATCAATTTTAATCACCATGAAAAATTTCAGCTCAAATGGATCAAGGGTTCAAGCACTTTCTTTGCAATTTGCCCAACTGGACAGAATTTGCAAATGGATGTTGTGCTCAAAATTTGAACTATGGAACTTGGGTTCTTGATTGAAATGGTGAAGATATGGATAGAAGAAGCTCCACATTTTATTTGGGATTCTTCCTGGCTACCAAAATGGTAGTTTCTTTAGAAAGTGCCCAAAATGCAATATTGGCATTAAATAGGAAAATGCAATTTCCCTTATTTAATTATGGCCAATATTTTTGTGAGAGCTCAATATGATCACAAAGAATATCTCCACAAGTTTTCATGAACTTTGGATATGGATAGATATTTTCCTGGATTTAATTCCTTTAACTGGCAGAAAAAGGAATTAATTATAAATGAAAAATATTGCAAATGACTTGGCAATATTTTTGGATATCCAGGGTTTATAGATAAAGGATGATCACTGGGAAAATTTTGGAAGGTAACAGATCAAAGGAAATCGGGGTTCCTTTGTAACGGAAAAGATCAGGGTTTCCATTCCGGTAACTTGTAAGGTAGGGTTTCGGTGGAAAAGTCTTGAGAACATATCTTTGGTGACAAGATTGGACTAGAGAGAATCTCTGGTTGGATAGGAAAGGCAAGGCTAAATGACCATCTTCATATACCCAAGAGCTAGAGAAATCCGATAACACTGAGAAAAAAGTCGGGAGTCAAATCCTGCGAAGAAAATTAAAAACAGGAGCGAAAACCAGGGTGTTACAATAAGTTGACACCCACTAAAATCTCTTTGCAAATGGCTGCTAAATCAACTGCTGTACCCATCGGTATTTATGAGGATGTGCCTGTCATAGTTGCAAATGTTACTATTTTAACAGACTTTGTTATTCTTGATGTACCCGAGGACGACAGTATGTCGATCATCCTTGGTAGACCCTTTTTGAATACTGCAGGGGCTGTTTTTGATTGCAACAAAGGCAATGTCACTTTTTGTTAATGGTAATGAGCATACGGTACACTTTCCGAAGAAACAATCTCAAGTGAATAGTCTCAATTCTATTGGAAAAATTTCAACAATTACTATTGGAGGTTTTGAATTCCCTCTTCCTACTGTCAAAAAGAAATATGATATTCTTATTGTTGGGGACATGCATATCCCCGTTGAGGTAACCTAGTGTTATACGAGGATTCTCCGGTTTCATGTCATTCGGAAGAAGTTTGTTAATAAGACTTGATCAACCTTGTTAATGGATTCCTTTTGACGGGCATGAGATGGATGAATTTAGTAAACACAACCTTCTGTATCCACTTTTTACCTTCTGTTATTTAGAGTAATTAAAGAAAAAATGCCATTATTTTTCTGTTTTATGAATTATCCTTGTAATAAAAAATGACCAGAAAATAAAAGTTCTCCAAATGCCCTGAAAATTTAGTATGATTTTTTCCATAATATTTAAGAATTTTTGGCACTGAACACACCTCAGGGGGGGTGCACCAGTGGGCCACAAGCCCACAAGGCAGGCCCACCCCCCAGGGCGTGCCTACAGGGCTTGTGGGGTCCCATGTGGGTCCCCTCACTTACTCCAGCCACCCATCTACTTCGTCTTCCTCCAGAAAAAATCACACCATTGCTCAAATCCGTGTTCTTGCTCGTTTTGCTGCCATTTTTGATCTCCTTGCTCAGAACTCCGTTTTCGAAACTGTTTCAGGGGATTGTTCATCAGTATGTGACTCCTCCGTTGGTCCAATTAGTTTTTGTTCTAGTGCTTTGTTTAGTGCAAATTTTTGCTGCTGTGGTGACCATGTTCTTGAGCTTGCATGTCAAATTTATATGGTCCAAAGTAGTTTTGTTGCATGATATAGTCTCTAGGCACTTGTGGGAGTAGTTGCTATTAGTTTTGTTGAGTTTGATTCACTTTTATTTTTAGTCACTAAAAATTTCAGAAATTTTCAGAGAAAAGAGAAACCATGAGGAGGTGGTTAAGGGGTTCTTCGAGCCAGAATTCCGAGGGAAATGAAAATGAGGAGAAGAAGAAGCCCAAGTACAACCTTCCTCGTGCTGCGAAGGTTCGGCCGTGTGAGTGGCCAAGAGATACATTCTTGAGGGAGGCAGGAATTTATGATGACTTCTATTATTTGGCGGAGAATGCCGGCATCACCGCCTTCCTCCAAGATAAGTGTGACCAATACCTCCTACTCACTAATACCTTCATGCAAAATTTTCACTTTCTTTCTAGGAAGGATCCTCCCATGGTAGAATTTCACTTGTATGATGTGCCTAAACAAATGACACTATATGATTTTTGCAAAGTTTGCAAAATACCTTATGAGGGTAGCGTCAGCGAGCCATGCCCTAGAGACATGGAGAACTTTATTTCTGAAACTACTGTGGGGGAAGAGAGAGGGGTGTCGGAAGCGAGAGTGGCTAGTTTACATTTTCCTATTTTACGCTATTATTCATTATTTGCCGGGAGATGTTTAATTGGTCGAGGGGAGAGTGGAGGCCTCAGTGCCCCTGACCTTGCTATTTTGCGCCATGCTTTATATGCTGAGAGAACTTTTAGTTTGGGCGCTATTGTTGCTCGGCGGTTAAACACAAACCGTTTGAAGGGTACTATTTTTGGAGGTGTCTATGCCTCCCGCCTTGCTAAACATTTTGAGATACCTATTAGGCATGATGAGAAGGAGGAGATATTGTTACCCACTAAATATTTAAACTATGCTAGTATGGTAGCACACGAGTTTATTAAAAAAGACGATGACAAGCGGCTCCTCTACAACCTAGTATTTAGTCAGGGTACTTGTGAGATTATTACCTTGCCTGCACCTTCTTTGTTCGATATTCGTTCAAGCAGGTACACCATTATGCCCGAAGACATTTACATGTACTGGAGGCTGACACAACCTCCAGCACCAGCTCCTTATCCTTATCAGGAGCCTGTTTATCAGTGGGAGCCACAGGAGCTCACCAACCAGTGGAACCCTCAGGATCCTCCGCAATATCCAGGAGAGGGTTATTTCGAGCCGTGGCCATAAACCAACTTAGGCCAAAAGCCTAAGCTTGGGGGAGTACGTATTTCTCACTGATATTACATTCATGTTCACACATTCATTCCAGTTGTCGGTGTTCATACTTTTTTATTGTATTATCCATGCTAGTTTATTTTTCTTGCTTTCTTCTTCTGTGTTTGAAAAACTTTGAGAAAATCCAAAAAAATTAGTTCTTGCTTCTTTTTAGTTTTCCTTTCTAGTTTATTTAGTTGTAGTATTAAAAGAAAACCCAAAAAGATTTCTCATTCTTCTTTTGCTTGTTGGGAGCTTTCCCGTGTAAATAGTTTTTCTCGTTTTCATTTTACTTTCTTCAGAAAAACAAAAACTCCAAAGATATTTCAGTGTGTTTCTTTGAAATTCTTTTTCCTTTTCTTTGGGTCGTAAGGAGAAGACCACGATGAAAATGTTGAGTGGCTCTCATATGCATTATTGTTGATCTAACAAAGAGCCCATATTACCTTGTCTTCTCCTTTGAATAAATGTTTGCAGATTCTAGCTTAGTCCAATGCACGTGCACTCTTATTATTATTCACACCATTCGGACGTGCAAGTGAAAGGCAATATGATGATATATGATGAAATGATTGAGATGGAGAAAAGCTGGTACAAACTCGACCTATTTTGTTTTTGTAAATATGATTAGCTCATCATTCCTGATTCAGCCCATTATGAATGAAACATGTTTGCAATGACAATTAGAGATTATAGTTACTCATGCCATGTTTAATTAGCTAGGAGTGGATAATGGTTTGTCTTGTGTGCCAACATGCATTTTAAAATGGTTATGATGTAGTATGATAGGATGGTATCCTCCTTTGAAGGATTCAAGTGGCTTGGCTTGGCACATGTTCACACATGTAGTTGAATAAAAAACAACATAGCCTCCACGATATTTATGTTCATGGTGATTTATATCCTACTCATGCTTGCATTCAATATTGATTAATCTCAATGCATGTTTATGACCATTGTCTCTCTCTAGTTGGCGCTTCTCAATCTTATGCTAGCCTTCACTTGTACTAAGCGGGAATACTGCTTGTGCATCCACTTCCTTAAACCCAAAGTTATTCCATATGAGTCCACCATACCTACCAATATGCGGTATTTACCTGCCGTTCCAAGTAAATTTGCATGTGCCAAACTCTAAACCTTCAAATAATAATCTGTTTTATATGCCTGAATCGCTCATGTAGTGACTGGGGGCTGTCAGTATCTTCCATGCTAGGTGGGTTATTCTCATGATGAGTGTTTATTCACTTGTCATTCATGAGAACGTGGCTGGTAATCGGGATGCCCAGTTCCATGCTCAGAATCAAATCAAAATATAAATTAAACAAAACTCCCCCAGGACTGTTGTTGGTATGGATGATACACGTGGATTCGGCTAGCCGTGGAGTGTGATTGTTGGTGGAGGGGGAGTAAAAACTTTACCATTCTGTTTGGGAACCGCCTATAATGTATCTAGCATGGAAGATAGTGAGATCTCTGGGTTGTTATGTTGACAATGAAAGCATAACGCTCAAAATTCTATTCATCTCTGTTTTAAAAGCTCCAAGCTCTGGCACCTCTGCAAATCCCTGCTTCCCTCTGCGAAGGGCCTATCTATTTACTTTTATTGTTGAGTCATCATCTTCTTATAAAAAGCACCAGTTAGAGAGCACCACTGTCATTTATATTCTTTGTTATTAATTGGTGTTGAGTATGAGTGTGACTGGATCTCTTTTGCCATGAATTATAATGTCTAGTCAGTCCTTGATCTTCAGGGGTGCTCTGCATTTATGTTTTGCGGTCTCAGAAAGGGCTAGCGAGATACCATTTTGTTATATTATATCATGATTGTTTTGAAAAAGTGTTATCATCCGAGATTTATTATTATTGCTTGTTAGTTGATTATGCCATTGATATGAGTAAATGTGAGACCTTAATGTTATTGTGAATATGGTTAGTTCATAATCTTTGCTGAAAACCTGAACATTGGCTAGACATATTTGCAACAACAAGATCAAACAGAGTTTGTAAAAGTTTTTCTTTGTCACTTTTAGTTTGTCAACTGAATTGCTTGAGGACAAGCAATGGGTTAAGCTTGGGGGAGTTGATACGTCTCCATCGTATCTACTTTTCCAAACTCTTGAATGGAACTAACCCGGACTGACGTTGTTTTCAGCAGAATTGCCATGGTGTTATTTTTGTGCAGAAATCAAAGTTCTCAGATTGACCTAAAAATTTACGGAGAATTTTGTGGAATATATAAAAAATACTGGCACAAGAAGTAACCAGAGGGGGGGCCACCCAGAGGCCACAAGCCCTGGGGGCGCGCCCACCCCCCTAGGGCGTGCCCTGCAGGCTTGTGGGCCCCTGGACCTCCTTCGACCCTAACTCCAACTCTATAAGTACCTATTCAGGGAGAAAAAAAATCAGAGAGAAGGAATCATCGTGTTTTATGATACGGAGCCGCCGCCGCCTCCTGTTCTTCATCGGGAGGGATGATCTGGAGTCCGTTCGGGGCTCCGGAGAGGGGGATTCATCGCCATCATCATCACCAACCTTCCTCCATCACCAATTTCATGATGCTCACCGCCGTGATTGAGTAATTCCATCGTAGGCTTGCTGGACGGTGATGGGTTGGATGAGATTTATCATGTAATCGAGTTAGTTTTGTTAGGGTTTGATCCCTAGTATCCACTATGTTCTACGATTGATGTTGCTATGACTTTGCTATGCTTAATGCTTGTCACTAGGGCCCGAGTGCCATGATTTCAGATCTGAACCTATTATGTTTTCATGAATATATGTGAGTTCTTGATCCTATCTTGCAAGTTGTAGACACCTATTACAAGTTATGATCCGCATAACCCAAGGTGACAATAATTGGGATTCTTTCCGGTGATTACCGTAGTTTGAGGAGTTCATGTATTCACTAAGTGCTAATGCTTTGGTCCGGTTCTCTATTAAAAGGAGGCCTTAATATCCCTTAGTTTCCATTAGGACCCCGCTGCCACGGGAGGGTAGGACAAAAGATGTCATGCAAGTTCTTTGCCATAAGCACGTATGACTATATACGGAATACATGCCTACATTATATTGATGAACTAGAGCTAGTTCTGTGTCATCCTAGGTTATGACTGCTACATGATGAATATTATCCAACACAATTATCATAGCTGATCCGATGCCTACGAGCTTTTCACATATTGATCTTTGCTAAGTTACTTTTGTTGCTACTGCTGTTACAATCACTACAAAACTGCTACTGTTACAATTGCCACTGTTACCGTTACTTCCATATTACTTTGCTACTAAACACTTTGCTACAGATATTAAGTCTTTCAGGTGTGGTTGAATTGACAACTCAACTGCTAATACTCGTGAATATTCTTTGGCTCCCCTTGTGTTGAATCAATAAATTTGGGTTGAATACTCTACCCTCGAAAACTGTTGTGATCCCCTATAGTTGTGGGTTATCATAAACCTTGCATATTATGAGAGAAAAGGCATTAGAATTACTCCATAAAGTGTTATTAGGCATTAAAACATTATAAATAATAGTAGGAAAACATGATGTAAAATGGACGTATCAAGTCCCCCAAGCTTAGACCTCGCTTGTCGTCAAGCGAAAGCCGATATCAAAAATCATGTCCACATGTTTAGTCTTTAGAAAGAGAGAGGTGTCGATAAAAACAAAATATGGACATAGTAGCATCATGATTATTATTATAACAACAACAAACTTTATCATATAACTTCTCATGAACAAGTAACAATTCATCACAACATCGAAGTAAAAAGCATAAACTTTATTGAAAACCAACAAACTATGTTCTTAGTCAACTTTGCAACTACAATTCATCATATTTTCAGGAAGCGTCACGTATCAGAGCCTTTTTGGCAAGTCCACATACTCAACCATCATTTAATCTTCTATGATTGCTAACACTCACAACATATATATGAGCAAAAAGTTTCAACCGGACACATAGGAAGATAGGGGCTTATAGTTTCGCCTCCCAACTCATTCACCTCAAGGGTGATGTCAACAATAATAACTCATGATCACTCACATCCAACTGGATATATGTGCCTAGATCTTTCCCCACCACATGATGCTTGCCAAAGAGAAAAATAAAAAGGGAAATAAGAAAATACTTTGACTCTTGCATAAAAAGTAAATACATAAAAGTAAAAGATAGGCCCTTCGCAGAGGGAAGCAGAGGTTGTCATGCACTTTTTGATTTTGTATGCACAATCTCTTAATGCAAAAGAACATCATGTTATATTGATCCTTATGATAGCAACCTTTATTATGTAGTCCATCACTGTTATTAATTTGCCATCACAAGTTCGTACAACACTTAATTTCTCTTACACTAAATGATCAAACACATTTAGAAGCAATTTTTTATTGCCCTTTTTGCACCGATGACAACTTACTTGAAGGATCTTACTCAATCCATAGGTAGGTATGATGGACTCTCAAAACATGAGTTTGGGTTTAAGGTTTTTGGATGCATAAGTAGTATCTCTACTTAGTGCGGAATTTTGGCTAGCAAATATATTGAGCAAGCACCACATGTTGAAGGATCTATGACAATATAACTTCTATGTGAATATGAACAAACATAAATCATTACGTTGTCTTCCTTGTCCAACGTCAACAGTTTGGCATAAGATATTTAGTGGGGGCTCACAATCATGAAAGATGCCCAAGATAGTGTATTTGCATGTGAATCTTCTCTTCCCTTATTAATTCTTTCATGAATTGCATCATTGACCAATGCTATGTTTGTCAACTCTCAACAAACTTTACCACTTATACTTTTCCTTATGTGATGTCATCACTTACCATAAGATTAGCATATGATATTTTTCATTATTTACTTTTACATTGGTTGAAACATAAAAGTAAAGAAGCAAAAACTCAAACTAAACTTTATTATATAACTCTCACTCGATTACATGGATAGATAGATCACGAAACTAGCACTCGAAAATAAATCATACTAAATTTTTATTCTACTAAATCACGAAATAGCTAAGGATCGAACTAAGATAGGTAAAGGTAAGAAAAGTGATGGTGATACGATACCGGGGCATCTCCCCCAAGCTTGGCAAAAGCCAAGGGGAGTGCCCATACCCGTTGATACGCCCATTTTGCATCATGATTTCCTATTGTTATTTACAATGTTTTTATGCATAATAAAGCTTTATGGAGTAATTCTAATGCCTTTTCTCTCATAATATGCAAGGTTTACACAAAGAGGGAGAATGCCGGCAGTTGGAATTCTGGACCTGAAAAAGCTACGCCAGAGTTACCTATTCTGCACAACTCCAAATAAGCTGAAACTTCACGGATAATTATTTTGGAATATATGAAAAATACTGGAGCAAATAACTACCGGAGGGGGGCCACCTAGTGAGCACAATACACCAGGGCGCGCTAGGCCCCCCAGGCACGCCCTGGTGGGTTGTGCTCAGCCCAGCCCACCTCCGATGCCCATCTTCTGGTGTATAAGTCATGTTAACCTAGAAAAAAATAAGGTGAGGACTTTCGGGACGGAACGCCGCTGTCTCGAGGCGGAACCTGGGTAGGAGCACTTTAGCCTTCTGGCGGAGCGATTCCGCCGGGGGAACTTCCCTCCCGGAGGGGGAAATCGAAGCCATCGTCATCACCAACAACCCTCTCATCTTTGGGAGGGCAATCTCCATCAACATATTCAACAACACCATCTCCTCTCAAACCCTAGTTCATCTCTTGTGTTCAATCTTTGTATCGGAACCTTAGATTGGTACTTTTGGGTGACTAGTAGTGTTGATTACATCTTGTTATCGATTACTATATGGTTTATTTGGTGGAAGATTATATGTTCAGATCCATTATGCTATTTAATACCCCTCTGATCTTGAGCATGATTATCATTTGTGAGTAGTTACTTTAGTTCTTGAGGTCATCGGAGAAATCATGTTGCAAGTAATCATGTGAACTTGATATGTGTTTGATATTTTGATGATATGTATGTTGTGATTCCCTTAGTGCTGTCATGTGAACGTCGACTACATGGCACTTCACCATATTTGGGCCTTAGGGAATGCATTGTGGAGTAGTTATTTGATGATGGGTTGCTAGAGTGACAGAAGCTTAAACCCTAGTTTATGCGCTACTTCGTAAGGGACCGATTTGGATCCAAATGTTTAATGCTATGGTTAGATTTTATCTTAATACTTTTCTCGTAGTTGCGGATGCTTGCGAGGGGGTTAATCATAAGTGGGATGTTTGTTCAAGTAAGAACAGCACCCAAGCACCGGTCCACCCACATATCAAATTATCAAAGTAGCGAACGCAAATCAAACCAGCATGATGAAAGTGACTAGATGAAATTCCCGTGTACCCTCAAGAACACTTTGCTTATTATAAGAGACTGTTTTGCCCTGTCCTTTACCACAAAAGGATTGGGCTACCTTTCTGCACTTTATTTCTGTTACCATTACTTGCTCGTTACAAATTATCTTGCTATCAAATTACCTGTTACCGACAATTTCAGTGTTTGCAGAAATTACCTTGCTGAAAACCACTTGTCATTTCCTTCTGCTCCTCGTTTGGTTCGACACTCTTACTTATCGAAAGGACTACAATTGATCCCCTATACTTGTGGGTAATCAAGACTCTTTTCTGGCACCGTTGCCGAGGAGTGAAGCGCTCTTGGTAAGTGGAAATTGGTAAGGAAAAATTATTACTACGTGCTGAAATTTATTGTCACTTGTTACTATGGAAAACCATCCTTTGAGGGGTTTGTTCGGGATATCTTTACCTCGACCGGAAGCACAATTAGTTACCCCTCAACCTACTGCACCTACTGAAAATATTGGTTATGAAATTTCTTCGGGTATGATAGAACAACTGCTTGCTAATCCTTATGCAGGAGATGGAACTGAACATCCTGATGTGCACTTGATATATGTGGATGAAATTTGTGGATTATTTAAGCTTGCAGGTTTATCCAGAGATGAAGCTAATAAGAAGGTTTTCCCTTTATCTTTGAAGGGAAAAGCATTGACATGGTATAGGCTATGCGATGATATTGGATCTTGGAACTGGAATCGATTGAAATTGGAATTTCACCAATTTTTTTATCTTATGCATCTAGTTCATCGTGATCGAAATTATATATATAATTTTTGTCCTCGTGAAGGAGAAAGTATCGCTCTAGCTTGGGGGAGGCTTAAGTCAATGTTATATTCATGCCCCAATCATGAGCTCTCTAGAGAGATTATCATTCAGAATTTTTATGCTCGGCTTTCTCGTGATGATCAATCCATGCTCGATACTTCTTGTACTGGTTCTTTTATGAAGAAGACTATTGAATTCAGGTGGGATATTTTAGAAAGAATTAAATACAACTCTGAAGATTGGGAACTCGATGAAGGTAAACAATCAGGTATTAAGCTTGAGTTTGATTGTGTTAAATCTTTTAAGAATACCGATGATTTTCACAAGTTTAGCACTAAATATGGACTTGACTATGAGATAGTAGCTTCTTTTTGTGAATCATTTGCTACTCATGTTGATCTCCCTAAGGAGAAGTGGTTCAAATATCACCCCCCTATTAAAGAAGAAATTAAAGAACCGGTAATAGCTAAAGATGAAACTGTTATTTACAATGTTGATCCAGTTGTGCCTACTGCCTATATTGAAAAACCACCTTTCCCTGTTAGGATAAAGGAACATGCTAAGGTATCAACTGTGGTTCACAAAAGTAATATTAAAGCACCTAAACCTCCTGAGCAAATTAAAGTAGAACCTAGTGTTGCTATGGTTAAAGATCTCCTGGTAGAAAATATTGATGGGCATGTTATTTAGTTCTGTGATGAAGCTGCTAGAATTGCCAAACCCGATGAAAATGATAAACATAGACCTGTTGTTGGCATGCCTGTTGTCTCAGTTAAAATAGGAGATCATTGTTATCATGGTTTATGTGACTTAGGTGCTAGTGTGAGTGCTATTCCTTTTACCTTATATCAAGAAATTATGAATGACATAGTACCCACTGAAATACAAGACATAGATGTTACTATTAAACTTGCTAATAGAGACACCATCACACCACTTGGGATTGTTAGAGATGTTGAAGTCTTGTGTGGGAAAATAAAATACCCTACTAATTTTCTATTTCTTGGTTCCCCACAAGATGACTTTTGTCCCATTATCTTTGGTAGACCTTTCTTAAACACCGTTAATGCTAAAATAGATTGTGAGAAACAAACTGTCGGTGTTAGCTTTGGTGATGAGTCTCATGAATTTAATTTCTCCAAGTTTAGTAGACAACCTCGTAATAAAGAATTACCTAGTAAGGATGAAATAATTGGTCTTGCTTCTATTGCCATGCCTCCTACTGATCCACTAGAACAATATTTGCTAGACCATGAAAATGATATGCACTTGCGTGAAAGGAACAAAATAGATAAAATATTTTTTGAACAACAACCTCTGCTTAAACACAATTTGCGTATTGAAACTCTAGGAGGTCCTCCTCCACCTAAAGGTGATCCTGTGTTTGAATTAAAGCAATTGCCTGACACTTTGAAATATGCTTATCTTGATGAAAAGAAGATATATCCTGTAATTATTAGTGCTAACCTTTCAGAACATGAAGAAGAAAGATTATTGAAAATACTGAAGAAGCACCGTGCTGCTATTGGATATACTCTTGATGATCTTAAGGGCATTAGTCCCACTCTCTGTTAGCACAAAATTAATATGGAACCTGATGCTAAACCAGTTGTTAATCACCAACGATGATTAAATCCTAAGATGAAAGAAGTGGTGAGAACTGAAATACTAAAACTTCTAGAAGTAGGTATAATCTATCCCATAGCTGATAGTAGATGGGTAAGTCCTGTTCATTGTGTCCCTAAGAAGGGAGGTATTACTGTTGTTCCTAATGATAAAAATGGTAGATATAGGTTTTTGTAATCTAAAAATATAAAAACAACAAGGTAACTAGTAACAAAAGTGAGCAAAAACGGTATTGCAATGCTTGGAAACAAGGCCTAGGGTTCATACTTTCACTAGTGCAAATTCTCTCAACAATGATAACATAATTGGATCACATAACAATCCCTCAACGTGCAACAAAGAATCACTCCAAAGTTCCTATCGGAGAACGTAGGACAAAAACATGCATCAACCCCTATGCATAGATTACCCCAATGTCACCTCGGGAATCCACGAGTTGAGTGCCAAAACATACATCAAGTGAATCAATAGAACATCCCATTGTCACCATAGATATCCCATCGCAAGACATACATCAAGTGTTCTCAAATCCAATACTCAATTCAACATAACGAAACCTCAAAGAGCAAGACTCAATTCATCACAAGAAGGTAGAGGGGGAGAAACACCATATGATCCAACTATAGTAACAAAGCTCGCGGTACATCAAGATCGTGCCAAATCGAGAACACAAGAGAGAGAGAGGGAGATCAAACACATAGCTACTGGTACATACCCTCAGCCCCGAGGGTGAACTACTCCCTCCTCGTCATGGAGACCACCGGGATGATGAAGATGGCCACCGGTGATGGTTTCCCCCTCCGGCAGGGTGCCGGAACGGGCTCCCGATTGGTTTTTCGTGGCTATAGAGGCTTGCGGCGGCGAAACTTTCAATCTAGGTTTCTTTTTAGGGGTTTGTGTATTTATAGGAGTTTTTGGCATCGGTCTCACGTTAGGGGGGTCCACGAGGCAGCGGCAAGCCAGGGGGCGCGCCCTAGGGGGGGGGGGGGCGCCCCCACCCTTGTGGTTTCCTCGGGACTCTTCTCCGGTATCTTTTCGCTCCAGTATTTTTTATATTTTCCAAAAATATTCTCCGTAAATTTTCAGCTCATTCCGAGAACTTTTATTTCTGCACAAAAAATGACACCACGGTAGTTCTGCTGAAAACAGCGTCAGTCCGGGTTAGTTCTAATAAAATCATACCAAAACCATATAAAATTGTTGTAAACATGGCATGGATACTTCATAAATTATAGATACGTTGGAGACGTATCAGATATGAGTAAGCATGAGTTATTATTGTTGACATCACCCTTAAGGTGAATACGTTGGGAGGCGAAACTATAAGCCCCTATCTTTCTATGTGTCCGGTAAAAACTTTTTGCTCATGGGTATGCTGTGAGTGTTAGCAATCATAGAAGATTAAATGATGGTTGAGTATGTGGACTTGCCAAAAGGCTCCGATACGAGACCCTTCTTGAAAATATGATGAATTGTAGTTGCAAAGTTGACTAGGAACATAGTTTGTTGGTTTTCAATAGAGTTTATGCTTTTTACTTCGATGTTGTGATGAATTGTTACTTGTTCATGAGAAGTTATATGACAAGGGTTATATGATAAAAGTTTTATGATAAAGTTTCTTGTTGTTATGATAATAAGCATGATGCTACTATGTCTGTATTTTGTTTTTATCGACACCTCTCTCTCTAAGCACGTGGGCATGTTTTTTGATATCGGTTTTCGCTTAAGGACACGCGAGGTCTAAGCTTGGGGGAGTTGATACGTCCATTTTGCATCATGATTTCCTACTATTATTTACAATGTTTTTATGCATAATAAAGCTTTATGGAGTAATTCTAATGCCTTTTCTCTCATAATATGCAAGGTTTACACAAACAGGGAGAATACCGGCAGCTGGAATTCTGGACCTGAAAAAGCTACGCTAGAGTTACCTATTCTGCACAACTCCAAATAAGCTGAAACTTCATGGAGAATTATTTTGGAATATATGAAAAATACTGGAGCAAATAACTACCAGAGGGGGGCCACCTGGTGAGCACAATACACCAGGGTGCGCTAGGCCCCCCAGGCGCGCCCTTGTGGGTTGTGCTCAGCCCAGCCCACCTCCGGTGCCCATCTTCTGGTATATAAGTCATTTTGATCTAGAAAAAATAAGGAGAGGACTTTCGGGACGGAACGCCGCCATCTCGAGGCGGAACTTGGGAAGAAGCACTTTTGCCCTCCGGTGGAGCGATTCCGTCGGGGGAACTTCCCTCCCGGAGGGGGAAATTGAAGCCATGTTCGTCACCAACAACCCTCTCATCTTTGGGAGGGCAATCTCCATGAACATCTTTAACAGCACCATCCCCTCTCAAACCCTACTTCATCTCTTGTGTTCAATCTTTGTACCGGAACCTTAGGTTGGTACTTTTGGGTGACTAGTAGTGTTGATTACATCTTGTAGTTGATTACTATATGGTTTATTTGGTGGAAGATTATATGTTCAGATCCATTATGCTATTTAATACCCCTCTGATCTTGAGCATGATTATCATTTGTGAGTAGTTACTTTAGTTCTTGAGGTCACGGGAGAAATCATGCTGCAAGTAATCATGTTAATTTGATATGTGTTCGATATTTTGATGATATGTATGTTGTGATTCCCTTAGTGGTGTTATGTGAACATCGACTACATGACACTTCACCATCTTTGGGCCTAAGTAATGCATTGTGGAGTAGTTATTAGATGATGGGTAGCTAGAGTGACAGAAGCTTAAACCCTAGTTTATGCGCTATTTCGTAAGGGACTGATTTGGATCCATATGTTTAATGCTATGGTTAGATTTTATCTTAATACTTCTTTCATAGTGCGGATGCTTGCGAGGCGGTTAATCATAAGTGGGAGGCTTGTTCAAGTAAGAACAGCACCCAAGCACCAGTCCACCCACATATCAAATTATCAGAGTAGCGAACGGAAATTAAACCAACATGATGAAAGTCACTAGAAGAAATTCCCGTGTGCCCTCATGAACACTTTGCTTATTATCTGAGACCGTTCCAGCCTGTTCTTTGCTACAAAAAGGATTGGGCTACCTTGCTGCACTTTATTTACCGTTACCATTACTTGCTTGTTACAAATTATTTTGCTGTCAAACTACCTGTTACCGACAATTTCAGTGCTTGCAGAAATTACCTACTGAAAACCACTTGTCATTCCTTCTGCTCCTCATTGGGTTCGACACTCTTACTTATCGAAAGGAGTATGATTGATCCCCTATACTTGTGGGTCATCACCCGTGTACTCAAATCTCCTTTGGTGGGGAAGATGATGGTGGTGATGAGCTCTTTTTCTCCAGCTTGCGTCGGAAGCTAAAATTACCCTCCCTCAAATCATCGTTCTCTTGCTCAAGCTTTAATATCCTCTTGCATAATGCTGCCTTGATTTCCTACAGAAAATGAGAAGGGATAGATTGGGTTTTAGATTTGTTTGCTCTATTGGGGAGACTTGACTTCTTGAACTCCACGTGCATATCTCCAGGTTGAGGTAGTGGGACTTCATATTCATCTGAGGATGCTCCTCCGTCTCCTCCGGATCAGTATCCTCCTCCTCATCTGGGACCCACAAATAGGGAAAGGTATCCTTGAAGATATTTGGATCTAGAGTACGGTGGGTAACATAGCCCTCTGCATCCGAATCTTGAGAAGTCATATTTTCAGATCTGCCAGAAAAATAGCACGAAACAAGAATAGAGGATTTCTCCGCGATACGGTGGTAAAATCGTCTGGGGGTGTATATAAAGATTTTTTATCTTGGAAAACAAGCATATGAAAGGAAAACGGAGTAGGGAAGGTGCCCGAGGGGCCCACCACCCACCAGGGTGTGCCAAGTGGGGCAGGCGCGCCCTGGTGTCTCGTGGGCACCTGGGTTGCCTTCCCAATTATTTCTTATTTTCCTATTTTTTCTAATATTCCAAAACTGACAGAAAATATTTTTGCGTATTTTTCAGAGTCTGTTTACTTACCGTATCACGCACCTCTTCTTTTTCAAGGTTCTGGAAGGTTTCTTTTATACATTCCTCTGGTGTCATGGTTTGAATAATATTAGTTTCAACATTAATGGGCGTACCTAAGATATAGTGTTTAATTCTTTGTCCATTGACCACCTTCAGGTTAGTACCTTCGGCATTATTAATCTTGATAGCTCCACAGCGATAAACTTATTCGATGATATATGGTCCTTCCCATTTGGAAAGAAGTTTTCCTGCAAAAAATCTAAAACGAGAGTTCTATAATAGAACATGTTCACCAACTTTGAATTCCCGTTTTTGGATTCTTTTTTCATGCCATCTTTTAACTTTTTCTTTAAATAGTTAGGCATTTTCATAAGCTTGGGTTCTCCATTTTTCTAGTGAGCTAATATCAAATAACCTCTTTTCACCGGCAAGTTTGAAATCACAATTGAGTTCTTTAATTGCCCAATATGCTTTATGTTCTAACTCAAGAGGCAAATGCCAAGCTTTTCCATAAACCATTTTATATGGAGACATACCCATAGGATTTTTATAAGCTGTTCTGTAGGCCCAAAGTGCATCATCTAATTTCTTAGACCAATTCTTTCAGGACCTATTGGCTGTTTTTTGTAATATTATTTTTATTTCTCTATTGCTAAGTTCAACTTGACCACTAGATTGAGGATGATAGGGTGATGCAATTCTATGGTTAATATCATATTTAGCAAGCATTTTACGGAAAGCACCATGAATAAAGTGTGAACCACCATCAGTCATTAGATATCTAGGGACTCCAAAACTTGGAAAAATAACTTCTTTAAGCATTTTAATGGAGGTGTTATAATCAGCACTACTAGTTGGATAGCTTCTACCCACTTAGTGACATAGTCAACAGCAACCAAAATATGTGTATACCCATTAGAGGAAGGAAAAGGTCCCACATAATCAAAGCCCCAAACATCAAATGGTTCAACAACAAGTGAATAATTCAAAGGCATTTCCTGATGCTTACTGATATTACCTATTCTTTGACATTCATCACAAGACAAGACAAACTTACGGGCATCCTTGAAAAGAGTAGGCCAATAAAAAACCAGATTGTCATACTGATACGTCTCCAACGTATCTATAATTTTTTATTGTTCCATGCTATTATATTATCTGTTTTGGATGTTTTATATGCATTACTATGCTATTTTATATTATTTTTTTGACTAACCTATTAACCTAGAGCCCAGTGCCAGTTTCTGTTTTTTCTTTGTTTTTGAGTTTTACAGAAAAGGAATACCAAACGGAGTCCAAACGGAATAAAACTTTCGCGATGATTTTTTTTGGACCAGAAGACACCCAGAGGACTTGGGGAGGGGGTCAGAAGACTCACGAGGAGCCCACAAGCCCTCAGGGCGCGCCCTAGGGTGGCGCCCCTGGCTTGTGGACCCCTCAGGAGTCCTCCAACCCTAATCTTTGCAATATAAATTCCAAAATATTCCCCCAACACCAGAAGCGTCCACCAAAATACTTTTCCGCCGCCGCAAGCCTCTATTCCCGTGAGATCCCATCTTGGGGCCTTTTCCGGCGTTCTGCCGGAGGGGGATTCAATCACGGAGGGCCTCTACATCAACCTTGCTGTCCTTCCGATGATGTGTGAGTAGTTTACCACTGACCTACGGGTCCATAGCTAGTAGCTAGATGGATTATTCTCTCTCTTTGATCTTCAATACAATGTTCTCCTCGATGTTCTTGGAGATCTATTCGATGTAATACTTTTTTGCGGTGTGTTTGTTGAGATCCGATGATCGTGGATTTATGATCAGATTATCTATGAATATTATTTGAGTATTCTCTTAACTCTTTTATGCATGATTAAGATATCTTTGTATTTCTCTTCGAACTATCGGTTTGGTTTGGCCAACTAGATTGGTTTTTCTTGCAATGGGAGAGGTGCTTAGTTTTGGGTTCAATCTTGCGGTGTCCTCACCCAGTGACAGAAGGGGTAGAGAGGCACGTATTTTATTGTTGCCATCAAGGATAAAAAGATGGGGTTTATATCATATTGCTTGAGTTTATCTCTCTACATCATGTCATCTTGCTTAAGGCGTTACTCCGTTCTTATGAACTTAATACTCTAGATGCATGCTGGATAGTGGTCGATGTGTGGAGTAATACTAGTAGATGCAGAATTGTTTTGGTCTACTTGTCACAGACGTGATGCCTATATTCATGATCATTGCCTTAGATATCGTCATAACTTTACGCTTTTCTATCAATTGCTCAACAGTAATTTGTTTACCCACCGTATGCTATCTTCAAGAGAGAAGCCTCTAGTGAAACCTATGGCCCCTGGGTCTATTTTCCATCATATATTTTTAGATCTATAAACCAAAAAACCCAAAAATACCTTGCTGCAATTTATTTATATTTACTTTAGTTTGCTCTTTTATTTAGCTTTTATACCTTTTTCTATTAGATCTCACTCTTGTTCGTGACCGTGAAGGGATTGACAACCCCTTTTTCGCGTTGAGTGCAAGTGTTTGTTAGTTTGTGCAGGTGCATAGATTGGAGACTTGCTTGTGCCTCCTACTGGATTGATACCTTGGTTCTTAACTGAGGGAAATACTTATCTCTAGTTTGCTGCATCACCCTTTCCTCTTCAAGGGAAAAATTAACGCAAGCTCAAGAAGTAGCAGGAAGAATTTCTGGCGCCGTTGCCGAGGAGGTTCTACATCAAGCCTACCAAGTACCCATCATAAACTCTCATCTCTTGCATTACATTATTTGCCATTTGCCTCTCGTTTTCCTCTCCCCCACTTCTAAAACGTTTTCAGAAAAACACAAAAATATTTGCCTTTTTATTGGCCCTTCTTTCATTCTTCTTTTCATTTGCTCGTGTGCTAGATTGCTTGTTTGCCCGTATGGCTCAATCCAAGATCTTTGATCCTTACTATAGGAAGTTGGAAGAGATTGAAAATAATGCTAAAAGTTTCATGTCCTTACAATTTGAGCATAATAGTTTCTTTAGGAACGAACTTAAGGAACAAAAAACTATGATGTAATATATTAATAAAGAGCTCGATGATGTTACTAAGGAAATATATGGCCTTAAATCTCAATTTGCTCATATTGAAAATTTAGTAGGCCAAATTTCCGATAATCAAACTACTTTGGTAAATAAGATGGCCGCTAAACCGGAGTCCTTTGAAAATAATGATGAAGATGTTAAAGTGATTGGTGTGACTCCTATTGAATCTTTATTTTCTAATATAAATCTTGATAAAGATGGGACTGGAGATAAGTCAACTTTAGCTAGAAAGCGTCCCAATAGTTTGGAGTTTAAAGATCTTAATGAAAAAATTGATAAAAGTGGGATTGGAGAGGTCAAAACTTTAAGTAGCGATGAACCCACTCTTTTGGATTTCAAGGACTTTAATTATGATAATTGTGCTTTGATAGATTGTATTTCCTTGTTGCAATCCATGTTAAATTCACCTCATGCTTACAACCAAAATAAAGCTTTTACTAAACATATCGTTGATGCTATGATGAAATCTTTTGAAGAAAAACTTGAGTTGGAAGTTTCTATCCCTAGAAAGCTTTATGATGAGTGGGAACCTACTATTAAGATTAAAATTAAAGATTATAAGTGCAATGCTTTGTGTGATTTGGGTGCTAGTGTTTTCACGATTCCGAAAACTTTATGTGATGTGCTAGGTTTCCGTGAATTTGATGATTGTTCTTTGAATTTGCATCTAGAGGATTCCACTATTAAGAAACCTATGGGAAGAATTAATGATGTTCTTATTGTTGCAAATAGGAATTATGTGCCCGTAGATTTTATTGTGCTTGATATAGATTGAAATCCTACATGTCCTATTATTCTTGGTAGACCTTTCCTTAGAACGATTGGTGCAATTATTGATATGAAAGAAGGAAACATTAGATTTCAATTTCCGTTAAGGAAGGGCATGGAACACTTTCCAAGAAAGAAAATTAAGCTGCCATATGAATCTATTATGAGGGCTACTTTTGGTTTGCATACCAAATATGATAATACCTAGATCTATGTTTTATGCCTAGCTAGGGGCGTTAAACAATAGCGCTTGTTGGGAGGGAACCCAATTTTATTTTTATGTTTTTTATTTTTGGTTCTGTTTTTCAATAAATACATATTATTACTTCTGTAATAATTGTGTTTTGGTGTTTCAATTAGTGTTTGAGCCAAGTAAGACCTTTGGGATGGTCTACGGTGATAGTTGATTTGATCTTGCTGAAAAACAGAAACTTTTGCGCTCATTGCCAGAAATTTAAAAAATCACAGAAACGTGCTTTTGATCTGAATTTTTTTACACAAGATTGATATACAAATTTCCTAAATTTTCCTATTTTTTCAGAATTTTTGGAGTGACAGAAGTATACGATATTTCCAGATTACTACAGACTGTTCTGTTTTCTATGTGTTGTTTGCTTATTTTGATGAATCTATGGGTAGTATCGGGGGGTATGAACCATGGAGAAATTGGAATACAGTAGATATAACACCAATATAAATTAATAATGAGTTCACAACAGTACCTAAAGTGGTGATTTATTTTATTATACTAACGGATCTTATGAGTTTTCTGTTGAGTTTTGTGTTGTGAAGTTTTCATGTTTTGGGTAAAGATTTAATGGACAACGGAATAAGGAGTGGCAATAGCCTAAGCTTGGGGATGCCCAAGGCACCCCAAGGTAATATTCAAGGACAACCAAGAATCTAAGCTTGGGGATGCCCCGGATGGCATCCCCTCTTTTGTCTTCAATCCATCGGTAAATTTACTTGAGGCTATATTTTTATTCACCACATGATATGTGTTTTGCTTGGAGCGTCTTGTATGATATGAGTCTTTGCTTTTTATTTTGCCACAATCATCCTTGGTGGACACACCTTTTGAGAGGGACACACATTAATCGTGAATTTATTAGAATACTCTTTGTGTTTCACTTATATCTTTTGAGCTAGGCAGTTTGCTCTAGTGCTTCACTTATATCTTTTTAGAGCACGGCGGTGGCTTTATTTTATAGAAATTGTTGAACTCTCATGCTTCAATTATATTATTTTTAGAGTCTTAAACAACATGGTAATTTTCTTAGGTTATGAAATTAGTCCTAATATGATGGACATCCAAGAGGGATATAATAGAAACTTTCATATAAAGAGCATTGAATAGCTGAGAAGTTTGATTACTTGCATTTGTTTTGAGATATAAAGATGGTGATATTAGAGTCATGCTAGTGAGTAATTGTGGATTGGTAGAAATACTTGTGTTAAAGTTTGTGATTCCCATAGCATGCATGTATGGTGAACCGTTATGTGATGAAGTTGGAGCATGATTCATTTTTTGATTATCTTCCTTATGAGTGGCGGTCGGGGATGAGCGATGGTCTTTTCCTACCAATCTACCCCCCTAGGAGCATGCGTGTAGTACTTTGTTTCGATGGCTAATAAATTTTTGCAATAAGTATGTGAGTTCTTTATGACTAATGTTGAGTCCATGGATTATACGCACTCTCACCCTTCCACCATTGCTAGCCTCTCTAGTACCACGCAACTTTCGCCGGTGCATTAAACCCACCATATACCCTTCCTCAAAACAGCCACCATACCTACCTATTATGGCATTTCCATAGCCATTCCGAGATATATTTCCATGCAACTTCCACCGTTCTGTTTTCTTATGACACGCACCATCATTGTCATATTGCTTTGCATGATCATGTAGTTGGCATAGTATTTGTGGCAAGGCCACCGTTCATATTTTTTTATACATGTCACTCTTGATCATTGCACATCCCGGTACACTGCCGGAGGCATTCATATAGAGTCATATCTTGTTCTAGTATCGAGTTGTAATTCTTGAGTTGTAAGTAAATAAAAGTGTGATGATCATCATTATTAGAGCATTGTCCCATGTGAGGAAAGGAAGATGGAAGCTATGATTCCCTCACAAGTTGGGATGAGTCTCCGGACTTTATAAAAAAATAAAAGAGGCCAAAGAAGCCCAAATAAAAAAGAGAGGCCAAAGAAGCCCAAACAAAAAAAAATGAGAGAAAAGAGAGAAGGGACAATGTTACTATCCTTTTTCCACACTTCTGCTTCAAAGTAGCAACATGATCTTCATGATAGAGAGTCTCCTATTTTATCACTTTCATATACTAGTGGGAATTTTTCATTATAGAACTTGGCTTGTATATTCCAATGATGGGCTTCCTCAAATTGCCCTAGGTCTTCGTGAGCAAGCAAGTTGGATGCACACCCACTTAGTTTCTTTTTGAGCTTTCATACACTTATAGCTCTAGTGCATCCGTTGCATGGCAATCCCTACTCACTTGCATAGATATCAATTGATGGGCATATTGGCAGTTTTTTGTAATATTAATTTTATTTCTCTATTGCTAAGCTCAACTTGATCACTAGATTGAGGATGATAGGGTGATGCAATTCTATGGTTAACATCATATTTAGCAAGCATTTTACGGAAAGCACCATGAATAAAGTGTGAAC
Organism: Thinopyrum elongatum; assembly: GCA_011799875.1. Lineage (NCBI taxonomy): Eukaryota > Viridiplantae > Streptophyta > Magnoliopsida > Poales > Poaceae > Thinopyrum > Thinopyrum elongatum. The sequence goes on along the minus strand of CM022298.1, from coordinate 359,661,597 downwards.
CACCATCAGTCATTAGATATCTAGGGACTCCAAACCTTGGAAAAATAACTTCTTTAAGCATTTTAATGGAGGTGTTATGATCAGCACTACTAGTTGGAATAGCTTCTACCCACTTAGTGACATAGTCAACAGCAACCAAAATATGTGTATACCCATTAGAGGAAGGAAAAGGTCCCATATAATCAAAGCCCCAAACATCAAATGGTTCAACAACAAGTGAATAATTCATAGGCATTTCCTGACGCTTACTGATATTACCTATTCTTTGACATTCATCACAAGACAAGACAAACTTACGGGCATCCTTGAAAAGAGCAGGCCTATAAAAAACCAGATTGTCATACTGATACGTCTCCAACGTATCTATAATTTTTGATTGTTCCATGCTATTATATTATCTGTTTTGGATGTTTTATATGCATTACTATGCTATTTTATATTATTTTTGGGACTAACCTATTAACCTAGAGCCCAGTGCTAGTTTCTGTTTTTCCCTTGTTTTTTAAGTTTTACAGAAAAGGAATACCAAACGGAGTCCAAACGGAATAAAATTTCGCGATGATTTTTCTTGGACCAGAAGACACCCAGAGGACTTGGGGAGGGGGTCAAAAGACTCATGAGGAGCCCACAAGCCCTCAGGGCGCGCCCTAGGGGAGGCGCCCCTGGCTTGTCGACCCCTCGGGAGTCCCCCAACACTAATCTTTGCACTATAAATTCCATAATATTCCCCCAACACCAGACGCGTCCACCAAAATACTTTTCCGCCGCCACAAGCCTCTGTTCCCGTGAGATCCCATCTTGGGGCCTTTTCCGGTGATCTGCCGGTGGGGGATTCGATCACGGAGGGCCTCTACATCAACCTTGCTGCCCTTCCGATGATGTGTGAGCAGTTTACCACAGACCTACGGGTCCATAGCTAGTAGCTAGATGGCTTCTTCTCTCTCTTTGATCTTCAATACAATGTTCTCCTCGATGTTCTTGGAGATCTATTTGATGTAATACTTTTTTGCGGTGTGTTTGTTGAGATCCGATGAATTGTGGATTTATGATCAGATTATCTATGAATATTATTTGAGTATTCTCTGAAATCTTTTATGCATGATTAAGATATCTTTGTATTTCTCTTCGAACTATCGGTTTGGTTTGGCCAACTAGATTGGTTTTTCTTGCAATGGGAGAGGTGCTTAGTTTTGGGTTCAATCTTACGGTGTCCTCAGCCAGTGACAGAAGGGGTAGCGAGGCACATATTGTATTGTTGCCATCAAGGATAAAAAGATGGGGTTTATATCATAGTGCTTGAGTTTATCCCTCTACATCATGTCATCTTGCTTAAGGCGTTACTCCGTTCTTATGAACTTAATACCCTAGATGCATGCTGGATTGCGGTCGATGTGTGGAGTAATAGTAGTAGATGCAGAATCGTTTCGGTCTACTGATACGTCTCCAACGTATCTATAATTTTTGATTGTTCCATGCTATTATATTATCTGTTTTGGATGTTTTATATGCATTAATATGCTATTTTATATTATTTTTGGGACTAACCTATTAACCTAGAGCCCAGTGCCAGTTTCTGTTTTTTCTTTGTTTTTTAGCTTCGTGGAGAAGGAATACCAAACGGAGTCCAAACGGAATAAAATCTTCGCGATGATTTTTCTTGGACCAGAAGACACCCAGGAGACTTGGAGATGAATTCAGAGGAGCCACGAGACGGCCACAAGGGTGGAGAGTGCGCCCAGGGGGGTAGGGCGCACCCCCTGCCTTGTGGGCCCCCCGTGACCCTCCTGACCTAATTCTTTCACCTATATATTCACATATATTCCCAAACCACCAGAGGCATCCACAAAAACACTTTTCCACCGCCGCAACCTTCTGTACCCGTGAGATCCAATCTAGGGACCTTTTCCGGCACCCTACCGGAGGGGGATTCGATCACGGAGGGCTTCTACATCAACCCTATTGCCCTTCCGATGAAGCGTGAGTAGTTTATCTCAGACCTACGGGTCCATAGCTTGTAGCTAGATGGCTTCTTCTCTCTCTTTGATTCTCAATACCATGTTCTCCTCGATGTTCTTGGAGATCTATCTATTGTAATACTTTTTTGCGGTGTGTTTGTCGAGATCCGATGAATTGTGGATTTATGATCATATTATCTATGAATATTATTTGAATCTTCTCCGAATTCTTTTATGCACGATTTGATATCTTTGTAATTCTCTTCGAACTATCGGTTTGGTTTGGCCAACTAGATTGGTTTTTCTTGCAATGGGAGAAGTGCTTAGCTTTGGGTTCAATCTTGCGGTGTCCTTTCCCAGTGACAGTAGGGGCAGCAAGGCACGTATTGTATTGTTGCCATCGAGGATAAAAAATGGGGTTTACATCATATTGCTTGAGTTTATTCCTCTACATCATGTCATCTTACTTAATGCGTTACTCTGTTCTTCATGAGCTTAATACTCTAGATGCTGGCAGGAGTCGGTCGATGTGTGGAGTAATAGTAGTAGATGCAGAATCATTTCGGTCTACTTGACACGGACGTGATGCCTATATTCATGATCATTGCCTAAGATATCGTCATAACTTTGCGCTTTTCTATCAATTGCTCGGCAGTAATTTGTTCACCCACCATATTATTTGCTATCTTGAGAGAAGCCTCTAGTGAAACCTATGGCCCCGGGGTCTATTTTCCATCATATAAGTTTCCGATCTACTATTTTGCAATCTTTTACTTTCTGATCTATAAACCAAAAATATTTACTTTATCTTTTATTTAATTTCATCTATATCTATCAGATCTCACTTTTGCAAGTAACCGTGAAGGGATTGACAACCCCTTTATCGCGTTGGGTGCAAGTTGTTTGATTGTTTGTGCAGGTATTCGGTGATTTGTGCGTTGTCTCCTACTGGATTGATACCTTGGTTCTCAAACTGATGGAAATACTTATCTCTACTTTGCTGCATCACCCTTTCCTCTTCAAGGGAAAAACCAACGCAAGCTCAAGAAGTAGCAGGAAGAATTTCTGGCGCCGTTGCCGGGGAGATCTACGCCAAGTCAAGACATGCCAAGTACCCATCATAAACTCTCATCTCTTGCATTACATTATTCGCCATTTGCCTCTCGTTTTCCTCTCCCCACTTCTAAAACGATTTTTGAAAAGATTTGCCTTTTTATTCGCCCTTCTTCCGTTCGTCTCCTTCATTGCCTTTTCGTTTGCTAGATTGGTTTGTTACTACCATGTCTAAATCTGGGGAGGTTATCGTTGAAAATCTTGAGGAAAAATTTGGATCTTGTTCTTTGGATCATGAAACTAAAACTCCTCCTAATTACAAAACAAAAAATTTCCGTGTGGGAGAAGGTAATATTATTGGAAAGAGTGTTATTCAAGAATTCTTTGATTGCACGGGATCCATGCCTATTAATAAAAGATCTATTCTTCTTGATACAAAATGTTATGCCGATGGCATTGTTATGCTCGTTGAGAAATTGGAAATAAAATTTGTGCATATTCATCCTGCTTTGCAAAAGGTGTTTTATGAACTTCCTAATATTAATCATCCATTAGCTAAAAAGATTGCCACCATTATCCTTATGTGTGAATTTGATTTTATAATACAAGAAGCTAGGGATATTTTTTATTTCTATAAAAAGGATGTTGAACACCCTCCGATTGAAGATATACTTCATGATAAAGAAACTATGCGTAGTTTGGAATCTGGGGATTATCAATCTTATAGTGAAAATCTTAAAATGAGAGTTCCTTATTCAGACATCTCTCAATCCTTGTACCTTGAGGCTTATGAGGAGTTTGATTGGATTACAAGGGGAATTTATGTAGGATTTAATAGGGATTGGTTGAATAAAATGATGAAGGAACCCATTAGAAACTAGATTCGTGTTTTATATGATGATATCTATGGTGATGATCCCGACTATGGTTTTATGAATGTTAAAATTACCAATCAAAGTCCTTTTTATGATTTAAGTTCATCTACTAGGAGGGAAATGAAGGAAAGGATAGATTTACTAAGACAAGTTTTGGAGGATTTGATGAGGAAAGAATTGCATACCAAAGATGACAATACCTAGATCTATTCATGTTTTTATGCCTAGCTAAGGGCTTTAAACAATAGCGCTTGTTGGGAGGCAACCCAATTTTATTTTTCTTTTTTCTTTTTTGTTACTGTTTTGCTTTGAATAATTCATCTAGCCTCTGGTTAGATGTGGTTTTGTGTTTTAATTAGTGTTTGTGCCAAGTAAAACCTTTGGGATGGCTTACGGTGATAGTTGATTTGATCTTGCTGAAAAACAGAAACTTTTGCGTTCAGTCATAGAATTTCAATAATTCACTGGAGAGTTTAAAAACCCTGAATCTTTTATAAGAGATTGATATAACAATTTCCTATGTTGTCCTAATTTTTAAGAATTTTTGGAGTTACATAAGTATTAGAACAATTCGGATCTTCGCAGACTGATCTGTTTTTGACAGATTCTGTTTTCTTTGTGTTGTTTGCTTATTTTGATGAATCTATGGGTAGTATCGGGGGGTATGAACCATAGAAAAGTTGGAATACAGTAGATATTACACCAATATAAATAAAGAATGAGTTCACAACAGTACCAAAAGTGGTGATTTATTTTCTTATACTAACGGAGCTTATGAGATTTTCTGTTGAGTTTTGTGTTGTGAAGTTTTCAAGTTTTGGGTAAGGATTTGATGGACTATGGAATAAGGAGTGGCAAGAGCTTAAGCTTGGGGATGCCCAAGGCACCCCAAGGTAATATTCAAGGACAACCAAGAGCCTAATCTTGGGGATGCCCCGTAAGGCATCCCCTCTTTCGTCTTCGTCTATCGGTAACTTTACTTGAGGCTATATTTTTATTCACCACATGATATGTGTTTTGCTTGGAGCGTCTTGTATGATTTGAGTCTTTGCTTTTTAGTTTGCCACAATCATCCTTCCTGTACACACCTTTTGAGAGGGACACGCATGAATCGTGATTTATTAGAATACTCTATGTGCTTCATTTATATCTTTTGAGCTAGGCAATTTTGCTCTAGTGCTTCACTTATATCTTTTTAGAGCACGGCGTGGTTTTATTTTATAGAAATTGTTGAACTCTCATGCTTCACTTATATTATTTTGAGAGTCTCTAAATAGCATGGTAATTTGCTTTGGTTGTAAATTTAGTCCTAATATGATGGGCATCCAAGTGGGATATAATAAAAAACTTTCATATAAAGTGCATTGAATACTATGAGAAGTTTGATTCCTTATGATTGTTTTGAGATATAGAGATGGTGATATTAGAGTCATGCTAGTGAGTAATTGTGAATTTGAGAAATACTTGTGTTAAAGTTTGTGATTCCCGTAGCATGCACGTATGGTTTACCGTTATGTGATGAAGTCGGAGCATGATTTATTTATTGATTGTCTTCCTTATGAGTGGCGGTCGGGGACGAGCGATGGTCTTTTCCTACCAATCTATCCCCCTAGGAGCATTTGCGTAGTACTTCGTTTCGATAACTAATAGATTTTTGCAATAAGTATGTGAGTTCTTTATGGCTAATGTTGAGTCCATGGATTATACGCACTCTCACCCTTCCACCATTGCTAGCCTCTCTAGTGCCGTGCAACTTTCGCCGGTACCATACACCCACTATATACCTTCCTCAAAACAGCCACCATACCTACCTATTATGGCATTTCCATAGCCATTCTGAGATATATTGCCATGCAACTTTCCACCGTTCCGTTTATTATGACACGCTTCATCATTGTCATATTGCTTTGCATGATCATGTAGTTGACATCGTATTTGTGGCAAAGCCACCGTTCATAATTCTTTCATACATGTCACTCTTGATTCATTGCACATCCCGGTACACCGCCGGAGGCATTCATATAGAGTCATATTTTGTTCTAAGTATCGAGTTGTAAGTAAATAAAAGTGTGATGATCTTCATTATTAGAGCATTGTCCCATGTGAGGAAAGGATGATGGAGACTATGATTCCCCCACAAGTCGGGATGAGACTCCGGACGAAAAATAAAAAAAAGAGGCCAAAAAAATGAGAAGGCCCAAAAAAATGAGAGAAAAGAGAGAAGGGACAATGTTACTATCCTTTTACCACACTTGTGCTTCAAAGTAGCACCATGATCTTCATGATAGAGAGTCTCCTATATTGTCACTTTCATATACTAGTGGGAATTTTTCATTATAGAACTTGGCTTGTATATTCCAATGATGGGCTTCCTCAAATTTCCCTAGGTCTTCGTGAGCAAGCGAGTTGGATGCACACCCACTTAATTTTCTTTTGAGCTTTCATAAACTTATAGCTCTAGTGCATCCGTTGCATGGCAATCCCTACTCACTCACATTGATATCTATTGATGGGCATCTCCATAGCCCGTTGATACGCCTAGTTGATGTGAGACTATCTCCTTATTTTTGTCTTCTCCACAACCATCATATTCTATTCCACCTATAGTGCTATGTCCATGGCTCACGCTCATGTATTGCGTGAAAGTTGAAAAAGTTTGAGAACATCAAAAGTATGAAGCAATTGCTTGGCTTGTCATCGGGGTTGTGCATGATTTGAATATTTTGTGTGATGAAGATGGAGCATAGCCAGACTATATGATTTTGTAGGGATAAGCTTTCTTTGGCCATGTTATTTTGAGAAGACATAATTGCCTTGTAAGTATGCTTGAAGTATTATTGTTTTTATGTCAATATTAAACTTTTGTTTTGAATCTTATGGATCTGAGCATTCATGCCACAATAAAGAAAATTACATGGATAAATATGTTAGGTAGCATTCCACATCAAAAATACTGTTTTTATCATTTACCTACTCTAGGACGAGAAGGAATTAAGCTTGGGGATGCTTTATACGTCTCCAACGTATCTATAATTTTTGATTGTTCCATGCTATTATATTATCTGTTTTGGATGTTTTATATGCATTAATATGCTATGTTATATTATTTTTGGGACTAACCTACTAACCTAGAGCTCAGTGCTAGTTTCTATTTTTTCCTTGTTTTTTAGCTTCGTGGAGAAGGAATACCAAAAGGAGTCCAAACGGAATAAAATCTTCGCGATGATTTTTCTTGGACCAGAAGACACCCAGGAGACTTGGAGATGAAGTCGGAGGAGCCACGAGGCGGCCACAAGGGTGGAGGGCGTGCCCAGGGGAGTAGGGCGTGCCCCCTGCCTTGTGGGCCCCCCTTGACCCTCCTGACCTAATTCTTTCGCCTGTATATTCACATATATTCCCAAACCACCAGAGGCATCCACGAAAACACTTTTCCACCGCCGCAACCTTCTGTACCCGTGGGATCCCATCTAGGGACCTTTTCCGGCACCCTGTCGGAGGGGGATTCGATCACGGAGGGCTTCTACATCAACCCTATTGCCCTTCCGATGAAGCGTGAGTAGTTTATCTCAGACCTATGGGTCCATAGCTAGTAGCTAGATGGCTTCTTCTCTCTCTTTGATTCTCAATACCATGTTCTCCTCGATGTTCTTGGAGATCTATCCGATGTAATACTTTTTTGCGGTGTGTTTGCCGAGATCCGATGAATTGTGGATTTATGATCATATTATCTATGAATATTATTTGAATCTTCTCTGAATTCTTTTATGCATGATTTGATATCTTTGTAATTCTGTTCGAACTATCGGTTTGGTTTGGCCAACTAGATTGGTTTTTCTTGCAATGGGAGAAGTGCTTAGCTTTGGGTTCAATCTTGCGGTGTCCTTTCCCAGTGATAGTAGGGGCAGCAAGGCACGTATTGTATTGTTGCCATCAAGGATAAAACTATGGGGTTTACATCATATTGTTTGAGTTTATTCCTCTACATCATGTCATCTTACTTAATGCATTACTCTATTCTTCATGAACTTAATACTCTAGATGCCGGCAGGAGTCGGTTGATGTGTGGAGTAATAGTAGTAGATGCAGAATCGTTTCGGTCTACTTGACACGGACGTGATGCCTATATTCATGATCATTGCCTTAGATATCGTCATAACTTTGCGCTTTTCTATCAATTGCTCGACAGTAATTTGTTCACCCACCGTATTATTTGCTATATTGAGAGAAGCCTCTAGTGAAACCTATGGCCCCCGGGTCTATTTTCCATCATATAAGTTTTCGATCTACTATTTTCCATCATATAAGTTTCCGATCTACTATTTTGCAATCTTTTACTTTCCGATCTATAAACCAAAAATACCAAAAATATGTACTTTATCTTTTATTTAGTTTCATCTATATCTATCAGATCTCACTTTTGCAAGTAACCGTGAAGGGATTGACAACCCCTTTATCGCGTTGGGTGCAAGTTGTTTGATTGTTTGTGCAGGTATTCGGTGATTTGTGTGTTGTCTCCTACTGGATTGATACCTTGGTTCTCAAACTGAGGGAAATACTTATCTCTACTTTGCTGCATCACCCTTTCCTCTTCAAGGGAAAAACCAACGCAAGCTCAAGAAGAAGCATCTACTTGTCACAGACGTGATGCCTATATTCATGATCATTGCCTTAGATATTGTCATAACTTTGCGCTTTTCTATCAATTGCTCAACAGTAATTTGTTTAACCACCGTATGCTATCTTCAAGAGAGAAGCCTCTAGTGAAACCTATGGCCCCCGGGTCTATTTTCCATAATATATTTTCAGATCTATAAACCAAAATACCCAAAAATACCTTGCTGCAATTTATTTATATTTACTTTAGTTTGCTCTTTTATTTAGCTTTTATACCTTTCTCTATTAGATCTCACTCTTGTTCGTGACCCTGAAGGGATTGACAACCCCTTTTTCGCGTTGAGTGCAAGTGTTAGTTAGTTTGTGCAGGTGCATAGATTGGAGAATTGGTTGTGCCTCCTACTGGATTGATACCTTGGTTCTTAACTGAGGGAAATATTTATCTCTAGTTTGCTGCATCACCCTTTCCTCTTCAAGTGAAAAATCAATGCAAGCTCAAGAAGTTGCAGGAAGAATTTCTGGCGCCGTTGCCGGGGAGGTTCTACATCAAGCCTACCAAGTACCCATCATAAACTCTCATCTCTTGCATTGCATTATTTTCCATTTGCCTCTCATTTTCCTCTCCCCCACTTCTTAAATGTTTTCAGAAAAACACAAAAATATTTGCCTTTTTATTGGCCCTTCTTTCGCTCGTCTTTTCGTTAAGGCTTTCTTAAGTGTTTAAAGGATTCTACACAATCTTCATCAAAAACAAATGGAACAACCTTTTGTAAAAGATTAGTAAGAGGCCTAGAAATTTTAGAGAAGTCTTTAATAAACCTCCTATAGAAACCAGCATGTCCAAGGAAACTATGAATACCTTTAATGTCTTTAGGACATGGCATTTTCCCAATTGCATCAACTTTAGCTTTATCCACCTCAATACCTCGTTCAGAAATTTCATGCCCCAAGACAATGCCTTCATTAACCATAAAATGACACTTCTCCCAATTCAAGACATGATTAGTTTGTTCACATCTCTCCAAAACTCGATCAAGGTTGTTTAAGCAATCATCGAAAGAAGTTCCGTAAACGGAAAAATCATCCATGAAAACCTCAACAATCTTTTCACAAAAATCAGAGAATATAGCAGTCATACATCTTTGAAAGGTAGAAGGTGCATTACATAAATCAAAAGGCATACATCTATAAGCATAAGTTCCAAAAGGGCAAGTAAAAGTGGTTTTCTCTTGATTAGGTTGTGATACAGGTATTTGAGAGAAGCCATAATATCCATCAACAAAACAAAAGTGTGTGTGCTTAGATAATCTTTCTAGCATTTGATCAATAAAAGGCAGAGGGTAATGATCTTTTCTAGTAGCTTTATTTATTTTTTAAAATCAATTACCATTCTATAGCCAGTAACAATTCTTTGTGGGATAAGTTCATTTTTATCATTAGGAACAACAGTAATACTCCTTTCTTAGGGACACAATGAACAGGACTTACCCATCTACTATCAGCTATGGGATAGATTATACCTGCTTCCAGAAGTTTTAGTATTTCCGTTCTTACCACTTCCTTCATGTTAGGATTCAATCGTCGTTGGTGATCAACAATGGGTTTAGCATCAGGTTCCATATTAATCTTGTGCTGACAGAGAGTGGGACTAATGCCCTTAAGATCATCAAGAGTATATCCAATAGCAGCATGGTGCTTCCTCCGAATTTAATAATCTTTCTTCTTCATGTTCTGAAAGGTTAGCACTAATAATAACATGATATATCTTTTTCTCATCAAGATAAGCATACTTCAGAGTGTCAGGCAATTGTTCTAATTCAAACACAGGATCACCTTTAGGTGGAGGAGGACCTCCTAGAGTTTCAATAGGCAAATTGTGTTTAAGGATAGGTTGTTGTTCAAAGAATATTTTATCTATTTCATTTCTTTCATGCAAGTGCATATCATTCTCATGGTGTAGCAAATATTGTTCTAAAGGATCAGTAGGAGGTACGGCAATAGAAGCAAGACCAATTATTTCATCTTTACTGGGTGATTCTTTATCACGTGGTTGTCTACGAAGCTTAGAGAAATTAAAATCATGAGACACATCACCAAATCTAACACTAGCAGTTTCTTTCTCACAGTCTATCTTAGCATTGACAGTGTTCAAGAAAGGTCTACCAAAAATTATGGGAGAAAAGTCATCTTGTGGGGAACCAAGAACTAGAAAATCAGTAGGGTATTTTATTTTCCCACACAAGACTTCAACATCTCTAACAATCCTAAGTGGTGTGATGGTGTCTCTATTTGCAAGTTTAATAGTAACATCTATGTCTTCTATTTCAGGGGGTGCTATGTCATTCATAATTTCTTGGTATAAGGTAAAAGGAATAGCACTCACACTAGCACCTAAGGCTGTGTTTGATAGTAACGTATTATATAAATCAAAGTATCAAAAACTACAGTAATTTTGCCTGTAGGTGTGGGATACCATAGTTTTATCAAAACAGAGTATTTTGGAGTATTCACAATACATATAACCTGTTTGGCTGTTGCCGCATAACGCTGTAAATTTTGCTGTTTAGCCGTTGCGTTTAAGCACTCAGCATCTCTGTTTTTTAAAAAGAGGTTTGGGGTTGTTTTTTTTATGCAGAGAAAAAACTGCAGTTTGCCCAATACTACAGTATTAAAAGCACAGTTGTTAGGGGCAAGAAAACAACCCATTGTAAATAATACTATGGTAATCTAAAAAACTGTAGTATTCTCAAAATACTTAGAAAATACTTTGCTATAAAACAGGGCCTAAGTCACATAAACCATGATAGCAATGATCTCCTATTTTAACTGAGACGACAGGCATGCCAACAACATGTCTATGTTTATCTTTTTCATCAGGTTTGGCAATTCTAGCAGCTTCATCACAGAAGTAAATAACATGCCCAACAATGTTTTCGACTAATAGATCTTTAATCATAGCAACACTAGGTTCTACTTTAATTTGTTCATAGGGTTTAGGTGCTTTAATATTACTTTTGCGAACCACTATTGATACCTTAGCATGCTCCTTTATCCTAACAGGGAAAGGTGGTTTTTCAATATAAGCAGTAGGCACAACTGGATCTACATTGTAAATAATAGTTTCATCTTTAGCTATTACCGGTTCTTTAATTTCTTCTTTAATAGGGGGATGATATTTAAGCCACTTCTCCTTAGGGAGATCAACATGAGTAGCAAATGATTCACAGAAATAGGCTGCTATCTCAGAGTCAAGTCCATATTTGCTGCTAAACTTGTGAAAAGCATCGGTATTCATAAAATATTTAACACAATCAAACTCAAGCTTAATACCTGACTCTTTACCTTCATTGAGTTCCCAATCTTCAGAGTTGCGTTTAATTCTTTCTAAAAGATCCCACCTGAATTCAATAGTCTTCTTCATAAAAGAACTAGTACAAGAAGTATCGAGCATGGATTGATCATCACGAGAAAGCCGAGCATAAAAATTCTGAATAATAATTTATCTTGAGAGCTCATGATTGGGGCATGAATATAACATTTACTTAAGCCTCCCCCAAGCTAGAGCGATACTTTCTCCTTCATGAGGCCAAAAATTATATATATAATTCCGATCATGATGAACTAGATGCATAGGATAATTTTTTTTGGTGAAATTCCAATTTCAATCAATTCCAGTTCCAAGATCCAATATCATCACATATCCTATACCATATCAATGCTTTTCCCTTCAAAGATAAAGGGAAAACCTTCTTCTTAACTTCATCTCCGGGTAAACCTGCACACTTAAATAATCCACAAATTTCATCCACATGTATCGAGATGTTTAGTTCCGTCTCCTACATAAGGATTAGCTAGAAGTTGTTCTATCATACCCAAAGGAATTTCATAACTAATATTTTCAGTAGGTGCAGTAGGTTGAGGGTCAACTCTTTGTGTTTTCGGTCGAGGTGAAGATACCCTGAACAAACCCCTCAAAGGTTTGTTTTCCACTGTAACAAGTGACAATGATTTTTTTGCACATAATATAAGTTTTTCCTTACCGATTTCCACTTACCAAGAGCGCTTCACTCCCCGGCAACGGTGCTAGAAAAGAGTCTTGATGACCCACAAGTATAGGGGATCAATCGTAGTGTTTCAATAAGTAAGAGTGTCGAACCCAACGAGGAGCAGAAGGAAATGACAAGTGGTTTTCAACAAGGTAATTTTTGCAAGCACTGAAATTGTCGGTAACAGGTAGTTTGACAGCAAGATAATTTGTTACAAGCAAGTAACGGTAACGGTAAATAAAGTGCAGCAAGGTAGCCCAATCCTTTTTGTAGCAAAGGACAGGCTGGAACGGTCATAGATAATAAGCAAAGCGTTCTTGAGGGCACCTGGGAATTTCATCTAGTGACTTTCATCATGTTGGTTTAATTTGCGTTCGCTACTTTGATAATTTGATATGTGGGTGGACTGGTGCTTGGGTGCTGTTCTTACTTGAACAAGCCTCTCACTTATGATTAACCCCCTCGCAAGCATCCGCAACTATGAAAGAAGTATGAATATAAAATCTAACCATAGCATTAAACATATGGATCCAAATCAGTCCCTTACGAAATAGCGCATAAACTAGGGTTTAAGCTTCTGTCACTCTAGCAACCCATCATCTAATAATGAAAGTGCAACTAATCCCCGGGTGGTTTTGGTAATTTATAACAACATATAGCTCATTGAACTAATGATCATTCAAGTTTAATATTTCAGAAAGTTCAATGAATGGCATGGCATGGACTAGAGATGTGGACCCCTCAAAATGCTAAGAACACATATTGGCAAAAGCTCAAGACTCTTCATTCTATTTTAGTGATCCAAGATCACATTGAGTCCATAGGAAAGCCAATACTATTAAAAGGGGATGAGGTGTTGCTTAATGGCTTGCTTTCTCAAATGCTTAGTGATATTGCTCCAAATCCCTCAACCACTTTCTCATTCCAAATATGTCAATATCCCAAACTCCAACTCGGCCCCACCGATTCATACTATCCAGAGCCACTGAGTTCATATGACATAGGCACTGCCAGAAACCCTAACAGTTCGGTCACACCGATACGGATCTCGGTCTCACCGAGATGGCCTTGCCAACTCTCTGTTGCCTGTTGTAATTATTTCGGTCTCACCGAAATAGCGATCGGTCTCACCGAGATGGCCTGACCAACTCTCTGTTGCTCAAATGCTTCACTTCGGTCTCACCGAGTTGATGCAATCGGCGCCACCGAGATGAGGTTTGCCCTAAGCCCTAGCACATCGGTCCCACCGAGTTGTTCCAGTCGGTCCCACCGAGATTCCTAACGTTCACATTTTGAACTAAATCAGTCTCACTGAGTTCTTCTATTCGGTCTGACCGAGTTGGGTCAAATGTGTGTAACGGTTGGATTTTGTGTGGAGGCTATATATACCCATCCACCCCCATTTCCATTTGTGAGAGAGCCATCAGAACGTGCCTACACTTCCAGCATACATTTTCTGTGACAGAATCACCTACTCATGTGTTGAGATCAAGATATACCAATCCTACCACAAGAATCTTGATTTCTAGCCTTCCCCAAGTTGCTTTCCACTCAAATCATCTTTCCACCATATCCTAATCTGTGAGAGAGAGTTGAGTGTTGGGGAGACTATCATTTGAAGCACAAGAGCAAGGAGTTCATCATCAACACACCATCTATTACCTTTTGGAGAGTGGTGTCTCCTAGATTGGTTAGGTGTCGCTTGGGAGCCTCTGTCAAGATTGTGGAGTTGAGACAGGAAGTTTGTAAGGGCAAGGAGATCGCCTACTTCGTGAAGATCTACCCGAGTGAGGCAAGTCCTTCGTGGGCGATGGCCATGGTGGGATAGACAAGGTTGCTTCTTCATGGACCCTTCATGGGTGGAGCCCTTTGTGGACTCGCGCAACCGTTACCCTTCATGGGTTGAAGTCTCCATCAACGTGGATGTACGATAGCACCACCTATCGGAACCACGCCAAAAATCTCCGTGTCTTCATTGCGTTTGCACTCTCCAAACCCTTCCCTTTACCTTCATATGCAATGCTTTAATTTCTGCTGCTACACTCTTAGAATTGCATGTGTAGGTTGATTGCTTGACCTGTGCTAATTGCTAAAATCTGCCCACAACTAAAATTGGGAAAAGGTTAGAATTTTATTTGGTCAAGTAGTCTAATCACCCCCCTCTAGACCTACTTTCGATCCTACAAGTGGTATCAGAGCTTTGGTCTCCATTTGCCTTGATTTCCATAGCTTTGATGATCATAACATTGGTTTCACAACCTAGGAGAGTATGGCGTCTAGTGAGGGAAATTACCACCGTAGAGGTCCTTACTTTGATGGTACTAATTTTGCTAGTTGGAAGCATAAGATGAAAATGCATATTCTTGGTCATAACCCCGCCGTTTGGGCTATTGTGTGAATTGGCTTGCAAGGTGATTTCTTCAAGGATGGAAAAGAACCGGATCATGAAGCGTCCGCGGAAGAAATGAAGATGTTGCAATACAATGCTCAAGCTTGTGATATTCTCTTCAATGGATTGTGCCCCAAAGAATTCAACAAAATCAGCTGCCTTGAGAATGCAAAGGAAATTTGGGATACTTTGGTTGATATGCATGAAGGTACCGAGTCCGTAAAGGAATCCAAATTGGATGTGCTTCAAAGTCAACTTGACAAGTTCAAAATGAAGGATGGTGAAGGAGTCGCTGAGATGTACTCTAGGCTTGCTCTCATCACAAATGAGATTGCCAGCTTAGGAAGCGAAGAGATGACCGACAAATTCATCATCAAGAAGATCCTAAAAGCCTTGGATGGAAAATATGATACCGTGTGCACCTTGATCCAAATGATGCCCAATTACAAAGATCTCAAGCCCACGGAAGTCATCGGTAGAATTTTTGCTCATGAGATGTCACTCAAGGATAACGAAGAGCTCCACAACAAGTCAAGTGGTGCTTACAAAGCTTCAAGTGATGCTCCTACAACATCAAGTGAGAAGCAAGTCTCCAATGAAGAATTGAGCTTAATGGTGAAGAACTTCAACAAGTTCTACAAGAATAGAAGCAAAGAGGGAAGCTTGTAGCGACCCGACCCGAATAGATCGAATCTCTGTGTTCAAGTGTCATCCCTGGATCGGTAATGCTGACACACACACAGTACTCGAAGGATTTATAACAGAGTGCAATCACACACTTATTACATCGAATGTCTCAAAAGAGAACTGATTACAATAAATATGGCTTAAGGCCATCTAAATAGGATAACAGCGGAAGGCTTGGAAGATAAGGTGAGTCCATCAACTCCAACGGCATAGCTGAGTGCATGACAACGACCTAGCACACCTTACTCTTCGTCTGAAAGGTCTGCAACATGATACGTTGCAGCCCGAAATGGGTCAGCACATGGAATATGCTGGCAATATAACACAGTAGAGCAATGAACAGAATAAATGCTAATACTACATGCATATTTGGCTGGTGGAAAAGCTCTAGGGTTATACTGTTTTGCGAAAAGCCAATTTTTCCCTACAACAAAGGAATATATTTTATTTAACTATCATGGTGGTTGTTGAACATTGAGAAGGTAAAACCCCCTCTCAATCCCAATTAAAAGTAATCATTAATCCCAACAAATTAATTTAGAGTGATGGGATTCAATATGATGATCCAAGAACCAGATACTCAAGATGTCCATAACCGGGGACACGGCTAATCATGATTAGTTTGTACACTCTGCAGAGGTTTGTGCACTTTTCCCCACAAGACTCGATCTCCTCCGTTGGATTTCTCGCACTACATGGTGTTTGAGAAACGGATGACCGAGACACAGTCTTTCTGAAGCATTTACTCTTTACTCTGGGTAGACAGTTACACCTACTTTCCCCTACATCTGCTAGCCTACCACTGAAAGAGGTCATGTAACATACTCAACTATGCTAGAGCCCATAATAGCTTGTGGCCGCACACGGAAGTTTCTAGCATGAACAATCTTATGATCCCTTTGAGCCTGGGTGGCGGACCGTAGGAGGATCACACGGTATATCCCCGGGATCTCCTAGGACAACACTGGTATATCCCCAGGTGCCCAAACAAGCAATCCACCCAGATGTGTATTAAAGTTGCCACCTTAAGTTGAACCATTAATTAAAAATCTCACATCTGTCATGGATACACTCAAACCCAATCCACGTCTACGAGCATAGCATGGCAACATAAGCATAGCGTAGAAGTAACTCCCAAGGGTTTGATATTAAAAAGGCAATAGGTTCTACCTCATCATCTACTTCCCAATACCCACAAGTTAATCACATCCTAGTCATGCAATGTTTGAGGGTCGAAACTAATGCATAAAAACTGGGTAACGAAGAAGTATGATCAATGTGTTACTTGCCTTGCTGACGATCTGCAAATCCTAGAGACTCGTAGTAGCACGCTTCGCACTCCGGGAATTCTATCGCAAACAAACAGTAGCATACATAAGCAATCAAGCGAAGATGCACGGGTAAAACCCAGATAAGAAGATCTAACCAGAAAGTTCAACTGAAGAACTCCGGTTTGCAAAAAGAATCAAATCAAACAAAGCAACGAAACTCAAACTGCGAAAGAAACAAGCTTTGATCACTAATCTGGACTAAAGTCAAATTTTACAGTAGCAAAAACTTGTTTAAGTTGGTTAAACAGAAAGAGGGCTTCGAGACGAAGATCTAGGCGCTTTAATCGCCTGATTCCGACAAACGAGCGAAAAGTTATACTAAAACGAAAATCGGATCAGAAATCGCGATCGAAAATAATCGCGGAAAATCCGAGAAAAAGAAAAACTAACGAACAGGCTAACGAACGAACGTTCGCTGTCTGCGGTTAAACGGTGAAAACCGTTCGTTAAAACGAACGTACGGACGAACGTCCGCTAAATAACTAAACCGATGGAAAACCGATCTAAAAGGATAAACCGGAATTTAAAAAAAAAACCGAATCTAGATCTAGGGTTTACAAAAAAACCGATCGGTTTTTACCTAAACCGAAAAAAAATGGCGGCGCCGGGATTCCGGCGAGGCGGCGAGCGGCGGCAGCGGCAGCAGCAGCATGCGGCGGCGGCGGCGGCGGCTCCGGCGGCGGGGTCGGGCGGCGGCGGCGTCCGGCGGCGGCGGCAGCGGCGCTGCAGCGGCGGCGGCGAGTGGCGGCAGCGGCAGCAGCAGCGTGCAGCGGCGCGGCGGCGGCGGGGCTGGTCGAGAGAGAGGGGGGGCGGGCGGCATTTAAGGGGGGGGGGCTGGGGCAGGGTGGCTTGGGGCAGGGGCGACGAGGCGGCGGCGTCCCGGACTCCAGCGGAGTCCGGCTCGGGCACGGGGCGCGCGCGAGCGGAGGCGGCGGCGTTGCCGGGCCGGCTGGGCTTCGGCCCAGTTCGGTCCGGCGGAGTTTTTTGTTTTTTTTTAAAAAATAATTCCGCGCAGAAAAACAAATAAAGGAAATACTAAACGGACTCCAAAATTCCCGAAATAAATTTTCCCCGTCCTCTAAAAATCTCCCGGACAAGGTAAACATTTATTTGGGACTCTAATGCAATTTTGAAAAATGCATATTTTTCTAAATTCAAATAAAATTGCAATAAAAATCCAAATAAAATATTTATTTGATTTTAATATTTTTCCTCCAATATTCCATTTATTTTGGAGAAGTCATATTATCTCCTCTCATATATTTTTAATATGAAATATTTTCGGAGAGAAAAATAATTAAACCAAATTGATCCTTGTTTCAATATTTGCGAAAAATTCAAATATGAAAACGGTGAAATCCCCAACTCTCTCCGTGGGTCCTTGAGTTGCTTAGAATTTTCGAGGATCGCAAAACGAAATGCAATAAAATATGATATGCAGTGAATGATCTATGTATAACATTCCAAATTAAAAATTTGGGATGTTACAAAGCTCCAAGTCAAGATCCTACAATGATAAAAGATCTTCTAGTCGTGATCGTAATTGCTACAATTGTGGAAGACCCGGACACTACTCCAATGTGTGTATGGCCCCCTACAAGAAAAGGGAAGATTCACCTAAAAGGAGAAGTAGAAGACATGAATCACCACCAAGAGAGAGAACGAGTAGAGATGATCATTATGAACGAAGACCCTCTCATAGAAGCAAGGATTCGGAAAGGAAGGACAAGTCATCAAAGAGCTACACAAGACAAAGACATCAAGCTCATGTTGGTGAATGGGTATCCGGTTCCAACTCCGACAACTACGCCGAGAGAAGTTATCACTCCGACTCTGAATATACTCAAGATGAAGGTGTTGCCGGTCTTGCACTTGTGTCATCCAACTCCTACGACATATTTGACTCACCAAATGAAGGAATTGGAAGATGCTTCATGGCTAAAGGCCCTAAGGTATCACACCCCGAGTATGTTGATTTCAATAGTGATGTATATGATTTGCTAGGTGATGATGATTTACTTGTTGACAACACTAGTGATGAAAACTATGATGAACTTGCTAATAATCATGCTAATCAAGATGAAACGAATGACAATGATAAGAAGGAGATTGAGCATCTAACTAAAAAACTAAACACTCTTAAGTTAGCTCAAGAAACAACTCTAGAGGATCATAGAGAGCTCCTAAGGACTCATGAGAAGATACACTTCGAGAAGCTAAATTTGTAGCAAGAGCATGGGTTCCTAAAAGCAATCAATGATGATCTTCGAAAGAAGAGTTCTTCTTATCTTGCCAAACGTCTCCTCCTGTCTACTTATATGCCACAAGTAAAATCTAGCAATAAGAGCAAGAAAGATTCTTCTTCTAGTAGTAACAATAACAATGTTAAATCCAATATTGTTGCTTCTAGTAGGTCTCTTGATTCCACTAATGATTCTCTTAGCCAAGTTACACTTGAGCAAGAAAATAGCTTATTGAAGGGAATTATAGAGAAAGGTGTTTACATGAGCCTTGCCGGAAGTAAGCAATTTGAGGAAATTGTACGCAAGCAAGGAAGGCACCAGAAGAAACAAGGTGTTGGTTTTGAACGAAAGTTCAATGCCGGTGGAGTTGAGTGGGAAGAAGATCAATACCCCAAGATGAAGTTTGTTCCTCAACAAGAGAAGTATGATCCCACTTCTTTCAAGGGAACACAAGCTCAAGATGATCTTCCACCACAAGACCGGAAGCTAAAAGGCAAGGACAAGCTTCAAGAAGAGATTGATTCATTTGAAGAAACTCCTAAGGCCATGGTTAAGTGGGTTCCCAAGACTACATCAAGTTCTACTTCATCAAGTACGACTACAACTCCAAGGATTCCCATCAAGTTGATGTGGATCCCAAAGAAGAAGAACTAGAGAGTTCTTGAGGGTGACTCCGCCAACATTCTTCACTCATATTCATTTTGGCGAGGACATGTGCAATCAACTTTCATATCTTGTACTAGTTCATGGAGTAAAAAACCCTCTTGTTGGTAAGACAAGGGACAAGGTAACCTAATGCTTTCATGAAAATAATCATATGTGTAATTCACTCTATGTCTATGGATATCCTTGTATGTTCCTTGTGGGACTAACCCATGTAGGTATTGAAAGTGCAACACCCTAATGGATTGCTCCAAAAGATCTACACCAACATTGAGCATCCACATCTTCACTATCTACATGAAGTCATCATCGACAAAACCCAAGGCTAGTTCATCCCTCTTAGGGGGGATATCACATCTAGGGGGAGCTTTGTTCTAAAAATTGAGCTAAAGCAACTCTAATTGTCGTGGTGGGCGCATGGCAAATGCCAAAGGATGGCTAAAGAGAGGGACAGGCTCGAGGGCACCGGCGGGCTCCAGAGGCGAGGTCGGCATGAGCGAGCGTGGGATGCAAGACATACCCTGGTTCAGGGCTCTCTGGAGAGATAACATCCCTAGTACTGCCGAGAGTGGTTTATATGTATCAGTACAGAGTTGCTCCTGGAGCTGTTTGGGGGAGGAAGGGAGGCAGGCCAATGCTCAAGCTGCTCCTTCTCCTCGCGCGTGTGTGTTCTACTGGCCGATTATCTCATGTGTTTGCCTGTGTACATGGAGGGCTCCTGGGGGGTTTTATAGGTCAACCCCCCAGGGTTACAATGGTAAAGTTACATGGCCGCGGGGCCGGGTTGTCAGTGTCTGGGAAGCCGGTGCTGGGACCCGCCGGGTACCAGGATTCGTCGGGTTCTCCGGGTGCGGGCCCCGTGCGCCAGAGGGCATTGTTCTAAGGCATACGATGGATCAAGTCCCCGTAAGGGAGATGAGCACGGCTACAGTGGCCCACCAACCCCTCTGATCGGCAGGAGTGTGGCAACAGTGCCCCACCTACCCCGCTGACCAAGGCCGACATGGCAACAGTGCGCCCCTCGTCCTGCTGACGCGAGCCGATGGCGACCCGAGGCCGGGTTGAGGAGGTCTTGGTTTGGCGGGGCCGGCCGGCATGCGCCTGCGGGCCCTGCCGGGTTGCGGGGTTTGGCCGGGTTGCGGGGCTTGGCCGGGTTGAGGAATCCGGCCAAGCGCAAGCCGGATTGAGGGGCGAGGCCGGCCCCGATGTTTTTGAAAAGGATCCGGGTTCCGTTGCCTGCCCGAGGTTCTTCCTCCCGACAGTAGTCCCCGAAGCTGTGAAGGCTTGTCGGCTTCAAGCAGGGGGGCCTTCGCAGTTTCACCCCCTGAGAAGGTGGTAGGTGCTGATGAAGCTTTTGACCGCCGGGTCCGGCAGCACCCACTGTGTGCCGGCTTCCGGAAGCCGGATCGCGGCATCCCGGCATGGGCGGGAAATCGAAGAGTCCGCTGAATCTTGAGGGGGAGGGATGCGATCTCTTGGTTTTGGCGTGGACGCCATGTGGCGCCCAGAAACTGAAGAGGCCCTGACAGGCCACGCGTGGGACGGGACGTAACGGCGGGCAGGGCCCGCCACTCCGCGCCCTCGGCCCACGCGCGGGGATTTATTGCGGCGGCCACAGGTGGTTGCCCTTCTTGGCGCAGTTAATTAACACATAGATCGCACCCACTTAATGCGGGGAAGTGGGAGGGGTGGGCGCAACCGATCACACTTCCCCACCTTCAGTTCGTGGCTTATAAATCGGGGGAAGGGGGGTGGCGGAAATCATTCACGCACGCGCCCCCCATCTTCTTCTTTCTCCCTTGCTCTCGCCTCCGAGCCCATCGCACCCCGCAACACCCCGCTGCTCTTGAGCGAAGTACTGCCGCCGCTCCGCAGCGCTCGGCGGCCGCTCGGCAGCGCTCGGCAGCCGCCTCTTCTTCTTTCCGAGCCCACGCGCCTCGCGCCCACGTCGAGCGCCACCGATGGCGCTGCCGGAAGGCTCGTGGGTGGGATCCACCATCACCGCCGGGGATGTCCAATACCTGCGCGACACGCGGCGGCTGCCGCTGGAGATGGAGGTGGCCGTATGCCTGCCCGACGGCGAGGTGGCGCCGCGGCCGGAGGGGACCGAACGTGTGGTCTTCTACTCCCACTTTAAGCGCGTGTTCGGTCTCCCCACGAGCGACTTCTTCTGCGTGTTCCTGGAGTTCTTCGGGCTTCAGCCGCACCACCTGGGGGCGAATGCGGTGCTGCAGCTCTCAGGGTTCGTCACCCTATGTGAGGGCTACCGGGGCGTCGAGCCCAACGTCGATCTTTGTGTCTGCTTCTTCTTCTTGAAGCAGCAGGGGCCAGAGGCCGGCATCATGTCTGCCTGCAGGGCCACTGTCGTCTCGTCGCGGCCGCACGGGGTGTGCCCCACGATGCTGCTGGAGGATTCTGCCACGAAGTGGCAGAACACCTTCTTTTACGTCCACAACCTTGGCGCGGACCGTATCAACTTGCCGCCCTTCCTTGACGTGACACCGCACGCCAAGACCAACTGGACCTACTGCCCCAAGAGCCCGACGTAGGAGGTGCTGAACATGAGCAGCCGGGTTGCCGAGATGGTGGCGCGCGAGGGGCTCACCGGGACGGACCTCATCACAGCCTTCATCGCGCGCCGGGTGCTGTCGCTGCAGCTCCGGACGCATATCATCGGCCAGATGTCTGGTCTTCAGGACCCCAATCGGATGTCGTCCTGGCGGTTGACGCAAGAGCAGATTGCCGGCCGGGTCAATGACATCTCAAAGGCCGGGATGAAGGAGGAGTGGTAGTATGGGAAGGCCCCCTACAGCCACGGGAACCCGGCGCCCGCGGTGAGTCCTTGGTCTCCGTTCTTTGCTATGTCCCAATTTTTTCTCTGCCCTGACACGACGAGGGAGGCACTGCTAAACGCCATCTGGCATTCATATGACAGGACGACGACGCAGGTAGCGGTCGCCCAGCCAGGAGGCACGGAGGAGGCGGGAGGCCTCGCCGAGGACCCGGAGACGGCGGACGCCGACGTCGGCAAGGTGCGCCATACGGGTAAGTTTCTGCATCCTGATCCCTCGCGAGATCGAATGGAAGGTGATGCGGGGGGTTCTGATGTATGCCGACAATGCAGTGCCGCCGAGGAGAGGAGACGGTGGTGCGGCCGGGGCCGGGTTGTCCCGTGTGCCGGCCGCACGGGAAGGGGGACGTGGCGCCGAGGAAACCGGCCACCAAACGCACAGCGGACCCGACCGCGGGAGGCATGCCGGGTGCTAAGAAGAGGCGCCGTGCCATCCCAGTGGCACCGGTGAGGCCAACTGTCCCGATTGTGACCGGGTAAGATTGCCTTGCAAGCTCCGGCGTGCCGCCGAACAGTTCCTTTCTTATACTTCTCCCGCTGTGATTCAGGTTGCCATTGGCGTTGGCCGCGACAGACGCCGCGTCCGGGGGTGGCTTTGCATTCCGGAAGACCCGGACCAGCGCCATCGACCTGCCCGAGGATTCGGCCGGGGAGGATCTCGGCCTGGACCCGGCGGACACGGAGCGCTGCGCCTGGAGGGACCGGAACAAGGCCCTCGAGGAGCTGGAGGCGGAGACCCAGGCCTGGCCGGCGTGGTAGGAGACGATGGCCGGCACGGACCCGGTGGTCGTCGTGCCGCCGCCGGAGGAGGAGCGCGACCTGGGCGGCTGGGCGGAGATGGCAGTGGACGACCGGGAGGTCGTGGTGATTGGCGATGACACCCCGCCGCGGACAGACGTGGTGGAGCGGGTGGAGGTGGCTGGAGGCGGAGGGGGATCCGGCCTGGAGGGGGCGCTGCAGGCGACGCCGGACACGGCGTTGCAGGTGACGGCGGACGCGACACCGCAGGCAACGCCGGTCGTGGCGCCACAAGTGACGCCGGCCATCGTGCCGGAGTCAAGGCCGGTCACGGAGGAGACGGCGGGCGACGGTCACGCCCTGGTGGTCAGGCAGCCACAGACTGCGCCGGGAGGCCATCCTGCCGCCGGGTTGCAGCAGGTGCGGGCCGGGTCGAGCGCGGCGGTCACCTTCGGGCCGCAGACGCAGGAGGAGGCGGCCATGGCCGCAGTGAGCCAGCGTCTCCGCGGGCGCGCGGAGCGAGTTCAGGCCTTCGCTCAGGCCGAAGCGGAGCGGGCACAGGAGGTGGAGCGCTCCGTGCTGGTGAGTCTTTTCTTCCTCTGGCTTCTCCTTTGCAGTTGGTCAGTGGGGGCGCGCTAGCGCACCCACTGGGTATAGCCCCCGAGGTTTGAGTCAACTGCGCAGTAGTTGGGTCGAATCTTCATATGCTCTGTCTCATGCTGGTTTTTTGCTTCCTCGTAGCAACTGGACGCCTTCAGGGTCAGCGTCTACAACCGGCTTCTGGACAAGCACCAGCCGCTCACGGCGCGGCTTGCCGCTAGGGAGGAGGCGCTCCACCTCACTGAAGGTATGTTTCACATGCTCTTAGTGGGGGCGCGCTAGCGCACCCACTGGGTGTAGCCCCCAAGATTCGGGCCAACTACGTAGTAGTTGGGTCGAATCTTAAAGTGTTCTTGTTCTTTCTTTGTCTTCACTCCGAATCTTTGTTGTGCAGCCGCTGTGGCCGAGATGCCGGTCTGGCGAACCCGGCTGATCAAGGCCGGTCATCAGCGCGACCTGGCTATTGCCTACACCGGCCGACTCCGGGTCGAGGTGGGGAAGCTGAAGGCGGAGGCGGCCAAGGCGGCGGAGGCCCAGCGGGCGCTCGTCGAAGCCAGCCAGTAGCGCGATCAGCTGGCCGACGACAAGGGCCAGCTCCAGGCCGAGGTCGAGCATCTGAAGGCGGAGGCGGCCAAGGCGGCGGAGGCCCACCAGGCGGAAATCCCGCGCCTCAAGGAGGAGCACAGGAAAGCGGCCGCCGCCAAGGACGCCGAGCTGAAGGCGGCTGTTGACAGGGGCGCTGAGCTAGAGAGGGCGCTAGAGGCGCGCGACCGTGCCGGCAACCTGGGGTGGCATGGTACGTTGCTCGAGGTGCAGCACCTGGACGAGACCTTCTCCAGTAAGTGCTTTTTCGTTGGTTTCACCGGGTTGTGAAGCCGGCTTTGCTTTTTTGTTGCTGACTGTCTTGCTTTTCATCTTGATATGGCACTTCCCAGAGACGCAGAGGACGGCGGAGGAGGCTGTTCGGGCTCAATGGTCGCCCCATGGGATCGTTGGCGCTCCGCTCGATCCGAACATCGCCTGGAGCTTCTCGGAGATCATGAATGCCGCCGAGGCCCGCCTGCAGGTCTTGGGTGAGCAGATGGGGCGGGTATCTGCAGCCAGCGCGGGGATGGCAGTGGCCCACTGGCCCGGCGCCATCGTGCCTAACAGCTTTACGTGGCTGGTGCAGTGGCTGGAAGTCGGGCCGGAGCGGCTTCACGCGTGGCGCGTCTCTGCCGCCCGTGCCGGCGCCGACGTGGCGCTAAGGTTCTTCATGTCCTGGTACTCGGACCTGGCGCTGGACCGGCTGGTGGCCCAACGAGCCGGCACGGAGCCCCAGCTGTAGGAGGAGGCGGGCCGGATCACCGCCAGGGCCAGCTACCTGGCCTCGTTCGCGCTTCACGATGAGCTCCAGGTGGAGCTAACTGACGATGGCGGAGTGGTGCCACCTGACGACTTTGGCTTGCTGCTGGACAACCCGGAAGGCAGCTCTGAGGAGACGGGTGTGTACGCGGACGACGAGGCTAGGTTGGATGATACCAGTGCCTCGGTGAACCCGGAGGCCATCGCGGAGGAGCCAGTAGCTGCACAACCCGGCGCGGGAAATGCCTGAAGCTGCCCTGTTTTATCTTTTTTGCACTTTGGTTAGGTAGCAGGTCCACCCACCCAATGTGGTGTTGTTGGTGAATGTAATGAACTTTTGGCCTTGGGCTCATATTCTCGTAATGTAAATATTTTTGCGAATGTTTGCACTTTTGCTCTTTGTTTTCTAAGCCTTTTTCCTTGCTTGACCCTTCCTTGGACCTCCCCCCGCGAGTCGAACAGCTGGGTTCCGGTCTGTGACAAGGAGTTCGGTCCTTGGGAGGAGCGCGCAGTACTTAGGCCCTTCAGACATTGAGCGCGAGTGAAACACCCACTGGGCCGGCTGACGAGCAGCCGGTCGTGTTGGCCAATCCGGCGGGTCCAGCTTAGTGTTTCGCGGCGTGTAGGTGCTCTAGCCCACAGTTCTTACCGGCCAACAGCCAAAGCCGGACTGTGGCGTAGGGCGAAGTGGGGGGCGTCGGCAACCCGAACACACCGGGATGTGCTAAGGAGGACGGTGGGTTGTGGTCAAGCCGGGCAGCCCCTGAGCCCCTGGGTTGAGCGGGTCGACCCGGTGGTGGAGGTTTTTAAGGAAATTTGCAAGGGTGTGCAAAACACAATAACTTAGCAGGAAAAAGGGTAGCCCCCGAGTGTGTTCGGGGGTCCCATTGTCTTTTACAGAATTACAAAAGGCAGTGATACATACATGCATACAGCTAACTATAAACCGGGCGGAGGAGCTCTACATTCCAGGGCCGGCTTGTTTCTTCCCAGGCGGTGTCTCTCTTGCGCTTGTTTGTCTTGCGGGCGTCGATGAGATAGTATGCGTTGCGGTCGCACATGGCCTTGCTGACGATGAAGGGACCCTCCCATGGGGAGGCCAACTTGTGCTGGCCGGCTGGCTGTTGGACAAGCCGGAGGACGAGGTCTCCTTCGCAGAATGCGAGGGGCTTGATCTTTCTGCTGTGGTAGTGCCTCAGGCCTTGCTGATAGATGGCAGATCGGCTGAGGGCCAAAAGCGTGCTTCTTCGAGTAGGTCGATGCCATCTTCGCGGGCTTCCTTGGCTTGGGCTTCCATGTACATCATGACTCGCGGCGAGTCGAACTCGATGTCTGTCGGGATGATGGCTTCTGCTCCGTAGATGAGGAAGA
Organism: Thinopyrum elongatum; assembly: GCA_011799875.1. Taxonomy (NCBI): domain Eukaryota; kingdom Viridiplantae; phylum Streptophyta; class Magnoliopsida; order Poales; family Poaceae; genus Thinopyrum; species Thinopyrum elongatum. The sequence continues at coordinate 359,634,837 of CM022298.1, read as the reverse complement.
ATGGGGTGAACCCGGTCGACCGGTTTGGCGTTGTGTGGAGATTCCAGAGGAAGGCCGGCAGCTCATCAAGCCAGCTGCCGGGTGAACGGATGAGGGGCTCGATGAGCCATGGCTTGATGCCGGATAGGATGAGGCCGTTGGCCCGCTCGACCTGGCCGTTGGACTGAGGATGAGCTACGGAGGGCAGGTCGAGCCGGATGCCGGAGACGAAGCAGTATTGTGCCAAAGCGCCCTTGGCGAAGTTGGTGCCGTTGTCCGTGATGATGCTGTGCGGGACGCCGTAGCATACCGCGATGTCTTTGACGAACCGGACGGCTATTGGCCCATCCAGTTTCTTGATCGGCTGCGCCTCGATCCACTTGGTAAACTTGTCGATCGCCACCAGCAAGTGCGTCATGCTGCCCCGGGCGGTCTTGAAGGGTCTTACCATGTTGAGCCCCCAGACCGCGAAGGGCCAGGTGATCGGTATGGTTTGCAGGGCCGAGGCCGGCTGGTGGCTGCGCTTGCTGAAGCGTTGGCATCCCTCACACTTGACAACGAGCTACTCGGCGTCTTTGAGGGCCGTGGGCCAGTAGAAACCATGGTGAAAGGCCTTGGCCACCAGGGACCTGGAGGCGGCGTGGTGCCCGCACTCACCCTGATGTATGTCGAGGAGGATTTCTATACCCTGGTCTTGCTCAACACAGCGTTGGAACACGCTTGTCGCGCTGCGCTTGACGAGCTCGTTGTTGATGATGCTGTAGGCGGACGCCCAGTGTTGCACTTGCCGGGCCTCGGTTTCGTCCGTGGGGAGCGCTCCGTTCTCCAGGAATGTTGAGATTGGCTGGGCCCATGAAGGAGCCGTCACCACGGTGAAGACGGCCACCATGGCGGGTTCTGGGGCGGCAGCCCTCGGGTTGGGGATGACGGCGGCCGGGTTGAGCACGGTAGACCCCGGGCCGGGTTCGGCAGCCCCCGAGCCGGGATGAGTAGTCCCCGGGCAGGGTTCATCAGCCCCCAGGCCGGGTTGGGCAGTCCCCGGGTCCGGGTTGGGGATTGCAGCCCCCGGGCTTGGACCGGCAGCCCTCGAGTCCGGGTTAGGGAGGGGCGCTGCAGGGTCGTCCAGGATGAAGATGGACTCGGAATCCAGAGACGGCTTGACAGATGGCTTGCGCAGGTACTCGAGGGAGACGCCGGATAGTATGGCCTGCCAGGATGAGCCAATCTTGGCTAGCGTGTCGGCGGCTTCGTTTTCTGCGCGTGGAACGTGGAGGAACTCGCAGCCGTCGAAGTTGCTGGACCAGGAAGCGGTAGCTGGCCATGTTGGCATCCCGGGCATCCCACTCGCCGAAACACTGCTGCACCACCAAGTCCGAGTCGCCGTAGCACAGGATGCGCCGGACGCTGAGTTCCTTGGCAAGCCGGAGGCTGTGCACAAGGGCTTCGTACTCGGTGACATTGTTCGAGACAGTGAAGTGGATCTGGAGTGCGTACCGCAGCCGGTCGCCCTTCGGGGAAGACAGCACGATGCCGGCCCCCAGGCCGGAGCGCATCTTGGAGCCGTCAAAGTGCATGCACCAATGCGTTGAATCTGGCGGAGGTGGTAGGTACTGGGTCTCCGTCCAGTCGACGAGGAAGTCGGCCAGGGCCTGGAACTTGATCATGGTGCGGGGCTCGTAGAGGATGGTGTGGCCGGCCAGCTCGAAGGCCCACTTGGCAACCCGGCCAGAGGCATCCTGGCAGCCCATGATCTTGCCGATGGGGGCCGTGCTGACCACGGTGATGACATGCCCTTGGAAGTACTGCTTCAGCTTCTTGGCGGTGAAGTACACGCTATAACACATCTTCTGGTAGTGCGGGTAGTTCTACTTGGAGGCGGATAGCACCTCGCTCAGGTAGTAGACTGGGCGCTGAATAGACTGGATCTTGCCCTTTTCTGGTCGCTCGACCACCAGCACCGTGCTGACCAACCGCGAGGTGGCGGCAATGTATAGCAACAACGGCTCCTTGTTTGCCGGTGCGGCCAGGACGGGTGCGGTGGAGAGCATGCGCTTGAGATCTCGGAAAGCTTCGTCCGCCTGGTCGTTCCACTCGAACGGCGACATCTTCTTCATCATCTGATACAGGGGCAGGGCCCTCTCGCCCAGCCGGCTAAGGAACCGGCTGACCGAGGCCAAGTAGCCGGTGAACTTCTGGACATCCCGCATCCGGGTTGGCTTGCGCATGCGCTCGATGGCCTTGATCTTCTCCGGGTTTGCCTCAATGCCGCGCTCCGAGACAAGGAAGCCGAGCAGCTTCCCGACCAGCACATCGGAAACGCACTTCTCCGGGTTGAGCTTGATCTGGTACTCGCGTAGATTGGCAAAGGTCTCCCTCAGGTCGTCAAGGAGCGTGAGGTGCTGCTTGGTCTTCACCACGATGTCATCCACATAGACGTGGATGTTGCGGACGAGTTGCATCAGCAAGCATTTCTGCATGCAGCGCTGGAAGGTGGCGCCGGCGTTCTTCAAGCCGAACGACATGGTGATGTAGCAATATGCCCCGAAGGGCGTGATGAAGGACGTCTTCAGGGCGTCGGCCGGGTCCAGCTTGATCTGATAATAACCAGAGTTAGCATCCAGGAAGGACAGGAGCTCGCAGCCGGTGGTGGAGTTGATGGCTTGATCAATCCGCAGGAGGGCGAAAGGATCCTTGGGGCAAGCCTTGTTCAGGCTGGTGTAGTCTATGCACATGCGCCAGGTGTTTTTCTTCTTTAGGACGAGGACCGGGTTGGCCAGCCACTCGGGATGAAACACTTCCATGATGAAGCCGGCCGCGAGTAGCTTGGCGACCTCTTCACTGATGGTTCTTCTCTTCTCTTCTGAAAAGTGATGTAGGGGTTGACGGACAGGCTTGGCGTCCTTACGAACGTGTAGTTTGTGCTCGATGTACTTCCTCAGAATTCCTGGCATGTCCTTTGGGGTCCATGCAAAAATATCCCGATTCTCACGGAGGAAGTCAATGAGCTCGCCTTCCTATTTGCTGTCGAGGCGGGTGCCCACGATGACGTACTTGCTGTAGCTGGGGTCTTTCGGGTTCAACTTGACATTCTTGGTCTCCTTGGACGGCTGGAATGAGGCCTCGCTGGCCGGCTCCTTGGCTGAAGCCGGCACGGCCGGCGTTTCATTGGCCAGCGTGACGATCCGGTCGAGCTGGCGCCGCTCCTTGGCTATGACCAGCGACTCGGCCAGTCTGGCGCCGGCTTGAGCGCACTCCAGGGACTTGCGGTAGTCGCCGACGACGATGATAAGGCCCTTGGGACTTGACAGCTTCATCTTTAGGTAGGCGTAGTGGGGGACCGCCATGAATTTGGCGAGCGCAAGCCGGCCCAGCGGCGCGTGATACGCGCTGGACAGGTCCACCACCTCGAACCAGATCGGTTCACGCCGGAAATGGTCGCTCATGCCGAAAAGGATGTCAAGCCGGACGCGGCCGATGGGGGAGCAGGAGAGACCCGGCACGATGCCATGGAACACCGTCCGGGTCGGCTCCAGGTTCTTGGCCTCGAGGCCGAGCTTGGTCATCGTGTCGCAGTAGAGGATGTTGATGCTGCTGCCGCCATCGATGAGAACCCGCGAAAACTTGCAAGTGCACCGGGTTGCGACGATAGTGGTGTCGAGGACGAGGGCGTAGCCACCCGGATTCGGCATGATGGCTGGGTGGTCTTCCCGGGTTCAGCTGATCGGGCGTTCCGACCAGTGCATGTACTCCGGTACGGCCGGGACGACGGTGTTCACCTCCTGCTGGAGCAGGCGCTCACTACGCTTGTCGTCGCCAAGGCTGGTGAATATGACATAGCTTGCGTTCTGGTTGGGGAAGACGTCATTGCGCGCTGCGCCGTTTGCCGGGGGCGGAGGAGGAGGAGGCGGAGCTGGCTGCCCTGCGCTTGGAGCTGGAGCCGGCGGCGGCGGGATGTCGCCCCTCATGATGCGCTTGGTGATGGCGCACTGCCGCAGCATGTGCGTGGACGGCCTCGCGCCGCTGTGGTGTTTGCAGGGAGCGTCGAGCATCTCTTCAAAACTCATGGCGGGTTGCCATGCCATCTTGCCGGCCGGCTCGGCCGCGGGTGCCTGCTCGGCGGTCGCGACAAGGCAGCCGTCGTAGCGCGGGGCCTGCTGGTCGGCCTTGCACTTGTTGTTCTGCTGGCGGCTGCTCTCGCCAGCCGGCTTGGGGGGTGGTACCGGCATTGCCTTGCCGGCTTCATCCAGCACCACCTGGATTTTCATGGCGGAGTCGGCGTTGGCGTACTTGTCCGCGATGACCATGAGCGCGGCCATGGTGGTTGGCTCGGAGCGCAGGAGCATGTGCTTGAGGAGGGTGCCATCCCGGCAACCGCTCACTGATAACCCACAAGTATAGGGGATCATTTGTAGCCTTTGATAAATAAGAGTGTCAAACCCAACGAGGAGCTAAAGGCAGAACAAATATTCCCTCAAGTTCTATCGACCACCGATACAACTCTACGCACACTTGACATTTGCTTTACCTAAAACAAGTATGAAACTATTTTGCAAGAATAAAACTACGAGTACTTTGCGAGAATCAAACTACGAATAAATTGCAAGATAATAAAAGTGGATAGCTTTTGTCAACAAGAAAGTCATTTGTCCCTAGGCAATCGATAACAAGTACTGGTAATCATTCTTGTAATTTTATATGAGGGAGAGGCATGAGCTAACATACTTTCTCTACTTGGATCATATGCACTTATGATTGGACCCCTAGCAAGCATCCGCAACTACTAAAGATCATTAAGGTCGTGAAACCCAACCATAGCATTAAGTATCAAGTCCTCTTTATCCCATACGCAACAACCCACTTACTCGGGTTTAAGCTTCTGTCACTCTCGCAACCCACCATAAGCGAATCGTGAACATATTGCAACACCCTACAGCGGGGGCCCCTCATGTTTGCGTGAGATGGAGGGCATCGTAGGGCAGCACCATAAATAAAATATACAATCATACCAACCAAGATCACGATTAACCCATAGGACAAAACAGATCTACTCAAACATCATAGGATAACCATAGATCATTGGGAAATAATATATGGAGTTGGGCACCATGTTTAAGTAGAGATTACAGCGGGGAGAAGGGGTGCTACACCGCTGCATAGAGGGGGAGAAAGTTGGTGTTGACGGTAGCAAGATTGTTGATGTAGATCGCCGTCACGATCCTTGCCCCAGCGGCATTCCGGCGCCACCGGGAGAGAGGGGGAGAGAGCCCCCCTCCTTCTTCTTCTTCCTTGGCCTTCCCCCCTAGATGGGAGGAGAGTTCCCCCTGTGGTCCATGGCCTCCATGGCGGAGGAGGGGCGGGAGCCCCTCCGAGATTGGATCTCCCTCTCTGTTCTTTTCTGTTTCGCGTTCCCCAGATTTGGCCGAAAACCGTTTCTTATATTCCCAGACATCCATAACTCCGATTGCGCTGAGATTTTAACATGATTTTTTCCAGATATAAGCTTCCTTGCGCCCGAAGTAGAGCTCCAACCGACATCCAAGGAGGGCACAACCCACCAGGGCGCACCTGGCCCCTGGGGCGCGCTCTGGTGTCTTGTGGGGGTTGCGGGCCCCTGTTTGCGTTGATTCCAAGTCCCAAAAATCACATATATTCCAAAAAAATTCTCCGTAAATTTTTATCGCGTTTGGACTTCGTTTGATATGGATATTCTGCGAAACAAAAAAACATGCAAAAAACAAGAACTGGCACTGGGCACTGGATCAATAGGTTAGTCCAATAAATCATATAAAATGTTGCCAAAAGTATGTGAAAGTTGTATAATATTGGCATGAAACAATAAAAAATTATAGATACGACAGAGACGTATCAGCATCCCCAAGCTTAATTCCTTCTCGTCCTCAAGTAGGTAAATGATAAAAAAAGATAATTTTTGATGTGGAATGCTACCTAGCATAATCTTGATCATATGTGTCATCATGGCATGAATATTAAGACATAAGTGATTCTAAGCAATAGTCTATAATTTGATATAAAGACATCAATACTCAGGCATCCCAACAAACAATCATGTCTTTGAAAATATGAACGCTAAAGAAAGTTATCCCTACAAAATCATATAGTCTTGTCATGCTCTGTCTTCTTAACACAAAGTATTTATCATGCACAAGCCCGATGACAAGCCGAGCAATTGGTTCATACTTTTTAACGCGCTTCAGATTTTTCAACCCTCACGCAATACATGAGCGCAAGCCATGGATATAGCACTATGGGTGGAATAGAGTATGATGATAGGGGTAAGTATAGAGAAGACAAAAAAGTAAGAAAGTCTCACATCGACGCGGCTAACCAACGGGCTATGGAGATGCCCATCAATCGATATCAATGCAAGGAGTAGGGATTGCCATGCAACGAATGCACTAAGAGCTATAAGTGTATGAAAGCTCAATATGAAAACTAAGTGGGTGTGCATCTAATTCTATAATGAAAAATTTCCACTAGAATATGAAAGTGACAACATAGGAGACTCTCTGTATGAAAAACATGGTGCTACTTTGAAGCACAAGTGTGGAACTAGCATGCCCCTTCTCTCTTTGTTTTTTTTCTTTTTTTTCTTTTCTCTCATTGTCCGGAGTCTCATCCCGACTTGTGGGGGAATCATAGTCTCCATCATCCTTTCCTCACTGGGACATGCTCAAATAATGAATAATGATGATCATCACACTTCTATTTACTTATAACTCAAAAGAAATAAAAATTACAACTCGATACCTAGAACAACGTATGACTCTATATGAATGCCTCTGGCAGTGTACCAAGATGTGCAATGATCTAGCATAACAACGATATCAAAAAATGGACAAGCCATGAAAATATCATGCTAGCTATCTTACGATCATGCAAAGCAATATGACAATGAATGCTCAAGTCATCAAAATAGAAGTGGTGGAAGTTGCATGGCAATATATCTCAGAATGGCTATGGAAAGGCCATAATAGGTAGGTATGGTGGCTGTTTTGAGGAAGATATAATAAGGCTTATGTGTGATAGAGCCTATCATATCACAGGGTTTGGATGCACCTACGAAGTTTGCACCACATCTCGAGGTGAGAAAGGGCAATGCACGGTACCGTAGAGGCTAGCAAATTGCGGAAAGGTAAGAGTGCGTATAATCCATGGACTCACATTAGTCATAAAGAAATCATATACTTCTTGCAAAAGTTTATTAGCCCTCGAAGCAAAGTACTACTACGCATGCCCCTAGGGGGATAGATTGGTAGGAAAAGACCATCGCTCGTCCCCGACCGCCACTCATAAGGAAGACAATCAATAATAAATCATGCTCCAACTTCATAGCATAACGAGAGACTATACGTGCATGCTTTGGGAATCACAAACCTTAACACCAATATTCTTACTAACCACAACCGTTTACTAGTACCTCCCACATATTACCATCTCTATATCGCAAAACTATTGCAAGGAATCAAACATATGATATTCAGTGATCCATAAGTTTTATGTAGGATTTTATGACTAACCATGCAATTGACCAATTCCTGTTGACTCTCTAAATAGATATAACTGAAGCAAGAGAGTTTAATTCTTTCTACAAAATACCATGCTCTAATAAGTATAAGTGAAGCAAAAGAGCATTCTTCAAATATCGGTTTTCTATGTGAAGAGAAACAGGCAATCCGAACTTCAAATCTCTACTCCTAATGGAGCAGTTGGTAGCCTGGTACTCCGGTTTTATTTTGGTAGTCTGGTTTTATTTTCATCCCACCTTCCATTATCCCTCCCACGCTGGTTTTCTTATCTATCGATTTATTTTTCTCTCCACTCTTTTATTGCAAATCAGCACTTTCCTAATGTACAAAAAAAATCACGGATCTAACTTTCCTAATTTATCCAAATCAACCGATCCTTTCATTAGTGCAATTTATTTTAGGAAACAAATAATCAACCAATCCTTTCATTAGTGCAATTTATTTTAGGAAACAAATAATCAACCGATCCTTTCATTAGTGCAATTTATTTTAGGAAACAAATAATCGAATTTCAGGAAACAAATAATCTCTACTCTACGTACGTCATTCGTTAGTTTCTTCGCTCGTAGCCTCGCACGACCATCTCGCCTGCCTATTTTTTCCATCGATACCACCTCCCGTTCTCCCCCGCAGATTTTTTTACGCCCCCAGCTCCCACATCCGATCTTTTTATGCCGGTTTTCTTCCTCGTGATTTCCTTCGCTCCCTATTTATACATCACCACGCTACTATTTTTTCCTATTCACGGCGGCGGCTCTACGCGGGGCGGCCAGTGCGTGCGTGTGGCCCTGGTCCGATGCTGAGCAGGGGCGCCGAGTGAGAGCGGCCTCTCGCAGCGACGACAGGGAGGGTGATCACATGCGACAATGAGCGGGCGATGGCTAGAGTGCTGGACGGCTCGACGAATACAGGTGAAAACATCAATGATCGTGCGAGACGACTCTCATGAGAAGGTGCATCACAGCCTCCCATGCATGATCCTCAATTACCACCGCCCCAAAACCCTAATTCTGAGTTGCTAACTACGGTCGACGGTGGAGGTATAGATGTCCACACCTACATAAGTGGGTGCACCCTACATATGCTTTGTCCAGTCATGATGTCTCCAGGTCACCCATTGATTCTGTAGGGTTGTACTCCTAGCCAGACAGAACATTCAACTGTTACCAGTTCTTGGCTTCGGGGACAAGCTTCTTCTCCATGGTGCTCCAACTGCTCCATAGGGAGATCAAGTCTCTTGGGTTTTAGTGCCCTGACATCTCTCAAGTCTGAGAAGATGGAGGCGATGCACAAGAGGGCAGGACAACATCTAATTTTTATTCACACTCCCAGATAAACTGTCTCTAACCTAATGCAAAAGAAGCACAATAGTTCAGTGATGATTAGGTTCGTTTTTTCCCTGTTAAGAATTTGAGATTGTGCGCGTACACTGTCTGTAACAAAATAATCATGTACATATTTATATGGGGAAAGTTGGGATATTAATCGTGGTCATCAACCGAGTTCACTTTTTGTGGTGTATAAGCATGGACATTAGGCAGTAAATTTAGCCAAATATAAAAATTCCTATTAGGTTTACAAGAGGAATATAGAAAGTCGCATAGCATTTTAGTTGTAATTATGCAAACCGCTGAGTGAGGTTAAGTAGGAATAATATTATAATATTCCATATATGCATCGACATGGCTAATGCTAAAATTTCTGTAGTGGCTTTCGTGCTTGCCGTGACAACACAAAAAATTTCACATTTTCTGGATTTATTGGTAAGTTTGGATGTCGTGGACTGATCCGCTTTGCTATGTCATGCTTGCCTGCAGGATGATGATGCTTATGCATATACCAATATACGGAACCATGGCGATTTTAACCTGTGATATTTCCTCAAGCAAGCTAAGTTGATTTGCAATTTACTGCTCAAGTTGTGGCTCTCCTGCAGATATGTCATTGTGATCCTTTCCACTATATTTATTTGACGTATATATATGCTTCCAGACAATACTTGGGTTTTGTACTAGATATTAATGAAATGAAATTCCTATTATGCTAGAACATGCATGCAATGGCTAATTGGTAGTTTCACTAGGATTTCGTGGCAGACCATCATTCCTTCTTGGTCAGTAACATGAGCAATATTGATTATTTTAAGAAATAAGCAATATGTGTCTTCCTGTGTACATACTGCAGAAAGAGAAAGAAACTGTTTTAAACAATACTAAGAAGTTGGACGAACAATTTCATGTGAAACACAAACTTCAACAAGAAATAAAGCACCTGACGGGAAAAAGTGACAAAGCTCATACCAGGCAATGGAACTTCAGAATCAGCAAGAAAAAAATAGCTGAACTGATAGAGGAGCCACGTGATATGACCAACAAGATGGAGTATACAGAAATTTTGACCAATATCTGATCTTGCGGGCAAAAAAGGTTGTTGTTGAGTTGCAAGAAGCTCGGAAGCTGGTATCAGATGTATGCTGCTTCTAATGCTCTACTGTGTAATCTTTGTGAGTGCACTTGTTGCTTGTATCATGTTTTGTTCGATTGCAGGTTCTAAAGGGCTAGAGCGGTCGGACCAGTGGTCAGGCACACATAGGCATCATGATGATTAGTGAGCTTGTCTCAAATGGATTTTTGAATGTGTGCCTGCAAAAAATTCCAAAAGATGATGCCAAATTTCGAAGTGTTAAAATTCTTTCAAAGACTTAGAAGACAACTTGATGTAAGGCCTCGCTTGGCATGGGTGTAAATATATGCACCCGTCTTTAATTTACAGGTGTAGATTATCGGTTGCATTTTCCGCTTGGAAAAATAAATGACACCTTGAGGTGTGTATTCTTTACAGGTGTATTTAGGGGCCAACTAACGATCGAAGCGGGGCCTTATTGTTTACAGATATACTCTTCGAAACATAAGAAATTGAACACATGAGGAGAGGACCCTCTGCAGTCTCTTGTATCTAAGAGTTAAATTGGCCAGCTTTTAAACAATTGGAATTGTTTATATAATGCTTTATTTGATTTGACTACAAAAAAATAACACACTGCACATGGTGCGTGTACCATGATTGGGCATAAATGGATCAACTTTTAAACAACTGGAATTGTGTGTCGTCACTTTTTAGCGCATTAAATTTTTGGCAGAGAGTCTTCCTCCCTAACTATACCCAATCATGTTGCATGTTGCTGCATGGGATTTTATCCGCAAGTCTTGGTCATAAGGAATTTGAGTTTGTACTGCAAGATCAGATCTTGGTAAGTTGACCAGATAGACTGGATCAGGAAGGGACTGCAAATTTGCAACCAAAGATACTGAATTATGAGTAGCATGATTATAATAGTAGACACCAATCTATACTCTAGATACAATATATGAGGATAACAATCTTCTTAGCAATCCTTGCCATTACATATTTAGACTTTGTGCAATCCTGAATAAATGTTGCTATGGAACAATTCGGGAAATTTTATTTGAATAAATTGTATTCTTTGCATAGTGCAGTTTTAAAGATATTTTGCTTCCAAATATAGCTAACTTCGTATTGTTTCCAATATTATCATTACCATGATTGAATGTCAAAGATTGTATTGAACTTGTAAGCAAATGATGGTTTTACACAAATCCAGATATAATATTTTACGCATGTACACCCCTCTAAGCAATTAATTAGTATCAGAATTTTGATCTTTTGATTCAGGTTACACTTCAGGACACGAATGATGGATCTGCCCTTTGAAGATGTCTCTAAACAATTTTAACGAATTGCATTTCACAATGAAATGGTTGAATTTTATCGAAGGGGGTATTTTAGTTAATGAGGTATTTATTTTAGTTTTGTTTACTTGGTTGTACTGATTGTTGTTCTTTTCATTTATCGTGGCCTTAGAAGAATAAAACATCTCGTTGCGGTCGAACAATAAGGAGAGACAAACACTAACTTTGCACTACATGCAAATTTCATTATTTCTAAATAATGATTTAACATGCAATCTCCTCTCGTTGTATGGTAAGAGAAGTTACTTGCAGCAACTCGCTGATGGGCTCACATTTCTTTATAGTGTCATATACTATAGCAGGAGAGACCATATGTCATACTTTTCAGTTTTGTATAGGTCGTGCTATGATTCATCAAATTATGACCAACGTGATGTGAGTGATAGGCCATCTGACGAAGTTTAATGCGTGTTCTTGTCCTTAGCGCCATTGTTTGTACTGCATGTTTTTTTATTATACCATGTTGATATTCAAATAAAATGCAACTTATGACTGAAAGAGTAGACATTTTTTATTTATGTCAAATTTGACAACAAAAAATGTAGCCTTACCAATCATGAAGTGTGGGTGCTCACTGGCGTTGTAGAAAGGGGAGGGGGCACGCCACATTGGCACCGGCCGCAACCAGTGTCAAAAGGTGGGTCTTGAGGACGGAAGGAGGAAGAAGAAGACGACACCAAGCATGTAATTTTAGAAGAGGGTCAGGGGTAACAGTGGACTTACGGACAAGGCGGCTCGGGTAGGGCGGCACGCGATATCGGCACCGGTCGCAACCAGTATTGGAGGATGGATCGCGGGCAACGACGGACCGGCGGAGAAGGTAGCTCTAGCAGGGCGGTATCGACACCGGCCGCGGCAAGTGTCGGGCAATGGTGTACCAGCAGAGAAGGCAGCTCAGGTATGGTGGCGCACAACATTGATACCGAAGATGGCCAGTGTCAGAGGATGGGCCATGGGGACGGAAGGAGGAAGACGAAGAGAAGGAAGAAGACGACGATCAAAAAAATTTACCACCAAAAAAAGAGGCGACTAATGCATAGTTGCTCTCATAGTATCAGCTAAAGAAATTGATAAAAGTAAATATATATTTGAAGGACTTAACTCATGTCACTTAGTCATCATTTTTCTATACTTTGCCTGTAGCAACGCATGGGCATTCTACTAGTGATATAAGTGAAGCACATGAAGCATTCTATAAAGCCATACTCAAAAGAGATAAGTGAAGTGCAAAGAGCATTCTATAAACCAACCATGGACTATCTCATACAAGCATGGTGCATAAAATAAAAATGAAAAATAAACACAAAGACGCTCCAAGATTCACACATATCACATGAACGAAACGAAGACGAAAACATACCGATACTTGTTGAAGAAAGATGGGATGCCTTCCGGGGCATCCCCAAGCTTAGATGCTTGAGTCTCCTTGAATATTTACTTGGGGTGCCTTGGGCATCCCCAAGCTTGAGCTCTTTCCTCTCCTCCTTCTTCTCATATCGGGACCTCCTTGATCTTTGATCACTTCATCCACACAAAACTCAAGAGAAACCTCAGTAAGATCCGTTAGTATAATAATGCAAATCACTACTCTAAGTACTGTTGCAAACCAATTCATATTTTTTTTTGCATTTTAGCTAGTGTATTATAACTTTTCCATGGCTTATACCACCGATAAAAATCTATAGTTTCATCAAAACGAGCAAAACAATGCATCAAAAACAGAATCTGTCTTAAACAGGACAGTCTGTAGCAATATGAACACCTACCATACTTATGTTACTCCAAAAATTCTGAAACATTAGGAAAAAATAAACAATTTGTATAGCAAGACTTTGCAAAAAGTTTCAGAAACTTTCTACATTCCAGTAAAAAATGTAAAATCGCGCACTACAGCCAAAGTTTCTGTTTTTGCACCACACATACCAACAAGCAATCTAATCATCCTAAAGGCAAATCTTGGCACATGATATAATACAATGGATTTTTACAAGGGGATAATTATTTTTGTTGAAAAGTTTCTGTAATTAAGATTCACAAAGTTTCCATGGGTGTGAACAAAGTTCAAGGCTAGCTCCCACTTTCACAATGCTCGTCCCTCTCACTTTCACTTTTCTTTTTGTAAAGTTTTAAGTTCCCCTCTATATTTTTTTTGTTTTTAAAATTTATAAAAGCACTCAACAGGAATAAATGACTCTCTAAAACTTCTCGGTTGTCTCCCTGGCAGCGCTTTCTTTAAAGCCATTAAGCTAGGCATAAAGTGCTCAAGTAATGAATCCACCCGGATCCCAAGGTATATCAAAGGCAATTTTAATTAACAATGATTTGGCATTTAGTAGTGAGAACGAAGCAACATATATCATGCAATGACGAAGTCTAACTCTCTTCCTATGCATCAGCATGTCATACAAGAACAATTCATGCACATCAAGTAAAGGCCAATACATAGCATAAGCAGTTTCTTGCTATTTTATCGTGTTGGAAAGATAGAGAGGTGGAGATATAGTTCCTCTCTCATAATAATTGCAAGTAGGAGCAGCAAGCACATGCATATTATAATCATCAAAATCATCATGTGTAGAGGTAGAAGGCAACCCATCAATATAATCCTTAATAAGTGCAAACTTCTCCGATATAGTGTAGTTGGGAGAATTCAAAAAGATAATAGGACTATGATGTGTGGGTGCAATAGCAACAATTTCATTTTTAACATAAGGAACTATAGCAAGTTCATCTCCATAAGCATAATTCATATTGGCATCTTGGCCACAAGCATAGCAAGCATCATCTAAAAGGGATATTTCAAACGAATCAATGGGATCATAGCAATCATCATAGCATTCATCCTTCGGTAAGTACGAAGGGAAATTAAACAATGTATGAGTTGAAGAGTTAATCTCATTAGAAGGTGGTCATGGGTAGCTAATCCGCTCTTCCTCCTTTTGTTCTTCACTCTCCTCGTTATCTTTTTCATGCAATGAGCTCACAGTTTCATCAATTTCTTCTTCCATAGACTCCTGCAAAATATTAGTCTCTTCTTGGACAGCGGAGAAGTCCTCAATATATGGTTTAACATAGGCATTAGAAGCATAATTATCATAGCAATATTTAAGTATGGCAAATTTTTCAGATTTGTAAAGAGTAGTATCATAGTTTTCAATCAAAGAAGCAATTTCATAAGCACACTTAAAAGCAACAAATTCTTCAATTTGTTCAACATCATAGTAATTATAAACACCCTTAGCATAAGAAGATACGATTCCATTATCACTAAACTCACATTGGTAAGGAAGGTGTTTCTTAGGGTCTTCAGAACAACAAGTAAAATCATATAATTCACAGAAATTCCAAGCATAGCATTGCATAGTATTAATTTGATGCCATAAAAGTTTCCCTTTTTGAGATAAGCGGTGTCGCACATAAGAAGCATGCTCATCTAATGATTTGCCCTCAACTAAGCTAGTTGGGGTTTCAGCACGAGCACATAGGGATCGAAGATGATCCAAGTAAAAACCTTCAGTAGTGTGATAGATTTTGGGTGGTTCTTCAACCATTGGTTCAGTAGGTACAACTAATTTTTTTGGTATTTTGCGTTTCCTACCCATAACTAAAGATAGAAAACAAGAACAAGATAAAAACTACTTAGTGATAAAGCAAACAAGCACACGCGAGAATATTCACCCCGCGCTATTGCTCCCCGGCAACAGCGCCAGAAAAAGGTCTTGATAACCCACAAGTATAGGGGATCATTTGTAGCCTTCTTTGATAAATAAGAGTGTCAAACCCAACGAGGAGCTAAAGGCAGAACAAATATTCCCTCAAGTTCTATCGACCACCGATACAACTCTACGCACACTTGACGTTTGCTTTACCTAAAACAAGTATGAAACTATTTTGCAAGAATAAAACTATGAGTACTTTGCGAGAATCAAACTATGAATAAATTGCAAGATAATAAAAGTGGATAGCTTTTGTCAACAAGAAAGTCATTTGTCCCTAGGCAATCGATAACAAGTACCGGTAATCATTCTTGTAATTTTATATGAGGGAGAGGCATGAGCTAACATACTTTCTCTACTTGGATCATATGCACTTATGATTGGACCCCTAGCAAGCATCCGCATCTACTAAAGATCATTAAGGTCGTGAAACCCAACCATAGCATTAAGTATCAAGTCCTCTTTATCCCATACGCAACAACCCACTTACTCGGGTTTAAGCTTCTGTCACTCTCGCAAGCCACCATAAGTGAATCATGAACATATTGCAACACCCTATAGCGGGGGCCCCTCATGTTTGCGTGATACAGAGGGCACCGTAGGATAGCACCATAAATAAAATATACAATCATACCAACCAAGATCATGATTAACCCATAGGACAAAATGGATCTACTCAAACATCATAGGATAACCATAGATCATTGGGAAATAATATATGGAGTTGGGCACCATGTGTAAGTAGAGATTACAGCGGGGAGAAGGGGTGCTACACCGCTGCATAGAGGGGGAGAAAGTTGGTGTTGACGGTAGCAAGATTGTTGATGTAGATCGCCATCACGATCCTTGCCCCAGCGGCACTCCAGCGCCACCGGGAGAGAGGGGGAGAGAGCCCCCCTCCTCCTTCTTATTCCTTGGCCTTCCCCCCTAGATGGGAGGAGAGTTCCCCCTCTGGTCCATGGCCTCCATGGCGGTGGAGGGGCGGGAGCCCCTCCGAGATTGGATCTCCCTCTCTGTTCTCTTCTATTTCGCGTTCCCCAGATCTGGCCGAAAACCGTTTCTTATAATCCCAGAGATCCGTAACTCCGATTGCACTGAGATTTTAACATGATTTTTTTTTCCAGATATAAGCTTCCTTGCGCCCGAAGTAGAGCTCCAACCGACATCTGAGGAGGGCACAACCCACCAGGGCGCGCGTGGCCCCTGGGCGCGCCCTGGTGTCTTGTGGGGGCTGTGGGCCCCCGTTTGCGTTGATTCCAAGTCCCAAAAATCACATATATTCCAAAATAATTCTCCATAAATTTTTATCATGTTTGGACTTCATTTGATATGGATATTCTGTGAAACAAAAAAAAAATGCAAAAAGCAAGAACTGGCAAAGGGCACTGGATCAATAGGTTAGTCCAATAAATCTTATAAAATGTTGCCAAAAGTATGTGAAAGTTGTATAATATTGGCATGAAACAATAAAAAATTATAGATACGACGAAGACGTATCACTCACGAAGTACTGAATGGCCTGGACCTCATGGATGCCCTCGCAGCTGTTTCGGAGCTCGGTCCAGCGTGCGAGGTACTCGCGGTCGGTTTCAGCCGGCCCTTGCACGCACATGGCGAGCTGGCTGGGATGGCCAGGACGCTTGTAGGTGCCGGTGAAGTTGCGCATGAAGGCCTACTCGAAGTCGACCCACGCGTTGATGCTATCGACCGGCAGGCTATTCATCCACGTGCGGGCCGAACCCTGGAGCATGAGCTGGGCGCAGCGCACGGCAAGGCAGCGATTGCCGCCCGCGATGCCGATGGCGGTGGTGTAGTCTGTGAGCCAGTCCTCCGGGTTGATGGTGCCGTTGTACTTGGGGGTGTCGCGGGGCAGCGTGAACCCTTTGTGGAAGGGCTCATCTTGGATACGCGGGCCGAAACAAGCCGGACCGACGGCGTTGTCTTCCTCCAGCTCGAGGGAGAGGGCGAGCTGGCCGAGGCGATGGTGAGCGTCGGCGTCGTTGATGGCATGCGGGCCCTGCCGGCTTGCGACGGGACCGCGAGGCACTGGGTTGGCCGAAGCCGGGTTGCCACGCTGACCGGACGGTGGGGGAGGGTCTTGCTGGTGCCGGACTCCGGCAGCCGGCTCGTTGCCCAGGCCGTCTCCGGCCGGCGGGGCGCGGTTGCGCCGGGTTCGGGTCTGTCCGGACCGAGCTTCGTCCGGGCGTGGGGAAGACGCCGTGTTCTATCGCTCACGCTCCGGATCCCTGGTGCACCGCGAAGCGGACGCGGCGGGATGGTGGAGGTGGTCTTGCTGCGCGTTCGCAGCGCCGAGAAGCTCGTTCAGGCGCTGCAGGCGCTCCTGCAGCTCCTCGCCCTGCAGCTGCTCCAGGCCAACAGCGGCCGCCTCCGCGGCGCGCATGTTCTTGACCGGGGTGTCGTAGACGGTTGGGACCGCGCCGAGGGCACGGCCAATGGCGCCGCCATGGGCCCGCACCTCGGCAACCCGGCCGGGCTCGGCAGCGGCTGGAGTGAAGCCGTATGTAGCTTCGCACTCCCGCTGGGTGGCCTCCAGCCGGCGCTTCGTAGCGGCGAGCATCTCGGCCCTGTCCTGGTGGCGCTTGTGCTCCTCCTCGAGCTGGGCCCGGGCCTTTGTGGCCTCGACGGAGTTGTTGTCGGTGGCGATGGGAATGCTGAGGTTCTGCATCGTGGCGCGCAGTGGGTCGGCCACACTAGCGTGATCCGCTGCGGCCCTGGCGGCGGCAGCCTTCTTGCTAGACGAAGAAGAGCCGGAGCCGGTGACGAACACCTCTACCCAGACGCAGAGGTCCACCACCCCGGCGGAGATGTCGTCGCCGAGGGGACGGGCGAGTCGGAGACTTCGAGCACCCCGCTGGGGTACTCATCGGCCGCGGGTGTGTCAGAGATGCGCAGCGCGGCGAAGGAGGCGCTCGAAGGAGGCGGTGAGCGCGTCGATGATGTCGGCCGCCACTGCAATGGGCTCAGGGGACGCGCAGCGCGCAATGTGCTCGCCAGAATCGGTGAAGGGCCCCGTCTGGAACCTGTCTCCGTCCGGGACCTCGAGCTGCCCCACGCTGGGTGCCAACTGTCGTGGTGGGCGCACGACAGATGCCAAAGGATGGCTAAAGAGAGGGATAGGCTCGAGGGCACCGGCGGGCTCCAGAGGCGAGGTCGGCATGAGCGAGCGTGGGACACAAGACATACCCAGGTTCAGGGCTCTCTGGAGAGATAACGCCCCTAGTCCTGCCGAGAGTGGTTTATATGTATCAGTACGGAGTTGCT
The DNA here is from genome assembly GCA_011799875.1 of Thinopyrum elongatum. Classification (NCBI taxonomy): domain Eukaryota; kingdom Viridiplantae; phylum Streptophyta; class Magnoliopsida; order Poales; family Poaceae; genus Thinopyrum; species Thinopyrum elongatum. The sequence goes on along the minus strand of CM022298.1, from coordinate 359,616,543 downwards.
CCTGGAGCTGTTTGGGGGAGGAAGGGAGGCAGGCCAAGGCTCAGGCTGCTCCTTCTCCTCGTGCATGTGTGTTCTACTGGCCGATTATCTCATGTGTTTGCCTGTGTACATGGAGGGCTCCTGGGGGGTTTTATAGGTCAACCCCCAGGGTTACAATGGTAAAGTTACATGGCCGTAGGGCCGGGTTGTCAGTGTCTGGGAAGCCGGTGCTGGGACCCGCCGGGTACTAGGATTCACCGGGTTCTCCGGGCACGAGCCCCGCGCACCAGAGAGCACTGTTCCCTGTCTTGTCTTGCATCACGGAGTGGTTGAGCCGGCTCAGCTATAGTGGCACGTCGCCTGGTCGCCATCGGCTCGCATCAGCAGGACAAGGGGCGCACTATTGCCATGCCGTCCTTGGTCAGCGGGGTAGGTGGGGCACTGTTGCCACGCTCCTGCCGGTTAGAGGGGTTGGTGGGCCACTATAGCCGTGCTCATCTCCCTTACGGGGACTTGATCCGTCGTGTGCCTCAGATGGGATGGGAGCTGACCCGAGGCCGAGTCGAGGAGGTCTTGGTTGGGCGGGGCTGGCCGGCATGCGCCTGCTGGCCCGGCCGGGTTGCGGGGTTTGGCTAGGTTGCGGGGCTTGGCCGGGTCAAGGAATCCGGCCAAGCGCAAGCCGGATTGAGGGGCGAGGCCGGCCCCGATGTTTTTGAAAAGGATCCGGGTTCCGTTGCCTGCCCGGGATTCATCCCCCCGACACTAATGGTGTGAACACAACAATGCTTTATGGAAATGTGGTAACCCCACTTGTGCTTAAACGATGAGTATGACCTATGATCAAATGTTCTCATTTGACTCCTAAGTCAATATACTCATATATAGATGACCTAGTCATCGCCAATTGCTTGATAGATGCTAGAGTGTATGTGCATGCTTTGTCACATGTTTCATTTGCTATCTTATTGTGTGAGCATGTTGGTTGCATAATTTCTCCATTCGAGGACATCCATTTGTAGTTTTGATTGTTTGGTTTTTATTGGCCAAATGGATGGACAAGAATGCCTAAGTACTCCCTCTAGCTATCTATGCTTTTTTCTCATCTCAAATTCTATTCATGCTACATCACAAAATTTGAACAAGTCTTTTTCGGACCCTCCGGGTGAGGAGCATTCGGAGCCACCGATCCGTCAAGGGCTGACTTCCAAAACCTCTTAGTGAATTTCGGTCAGACCAACACATTCATATTCGGTCCCATTGAAACCACTAGGTTGATCTAGGTTTTCACCTTGGTGCCACCAATTAGAACAATTCGGTCTCACCGAGTTGCAGCAACTGCAAGCAGTTTTGCATCTCGGTGCCACCGAACCGTTCCACTCGGCGCCACCGACAGCTAATGGGTATTTATACTCCGCGGCCTGATGTTTGGAAATTTCTTCAAACACTCGAGCCCGCGCCCCCCCATTGTTGCCGCTCTTGTTCTCCGGATCGTCGTCGTCTCCACCTGTGCGTCGTCGTTGTAGGTCTCCCCGCCATTAACGGAAATCGCCTCCGCCGTTGCCGCCGTAGCGAGCCATCACCAAGTTAGGGTATGGTTCGACCCCTTTGTCAAATTCTCAATCCGATTCAATGCACAAAGTAAATGCCTGTATTCTTGCCACGATTGAAAACTTCCTATCCACACAAAAGTTCCATTAGATTAGATTTGATGCAAAATCTTAGGGTTAGGTTTCCGCCAAATTCATCTCGGACTGACCGAAATGAAGTTTTTGGTCCCACCAATTGGCTCTGGCCATTGCACTAAGTACAACTTGGTCTGACCGAAACATACTGATCGGTGAGACCGAAAGCAATTTCTCAGTGAAACCCTAGCATCTCGGAGTCACCGAACTACAACTCGGTTTGACCGAAACTGCATGTTTAGACTCTGTTAAGTGCTTCGGTGTCACCAAGATTATCATATCGGTAGGTCCGAAATGCTTTCTGCAGAAAACTAAAATTAAGATTTTGACTCAATTTTTGCAAAAACCAGCTGTGTTTTGTGATGCGCATGCACTCTACCTACATCCATCTATTCACAGGGTCAGTTTGCAGAGATGTCTGAGGCCAGTGATAGTCTGAACAGGTCAGAGAAGGAAATCAACCTTAGTGAGGGCACAAGCCCTAGTGGTAGCTATGATGAGGGCAGTAGAAGCACTCCTAGCAACTTGCCAAAAGATGCTACCAGACAGAGGAAGAAGAGGAATTCTGACAGTGAGGATGAGGACTTTGTTGTTGAGGAAGAAGTGACTTCCAAGAAGAAAATGGTCAAGAAAGAGTATGTTTGGTGCTGCTGCCACCACCAAGCCAGGCCTACACAAGAAAGCTCCTGCCAAGAGAGCTCCAATGTCCAAAGCCAGAAAATCAACTGCTACACATGAGACTATGGAGTTCACACTTGAGCCCAGAGAGGAAGATGAAGCTGCTGGTGGAAAGAAGAAAAGGAAGGAAAGGGTCAGGAAGACTATAGCCAGAGTCATTGGTAGACCTTCCATGATGAGAGATTCTGATGAGGAAGATGAGGAGGAGGAAGAGCCTGTTGCACCTCCTGCAAAGTCTCAAAAGTTGATGGCTGATGCCATTAAGACTGGTGCTGCTCCTTCCAAGCCCAAGACAAAACCTCCACCTGCTACACCCAAGTCGACTGCTCCCAAGAGATCCACAAGAAATATCCCAGCTGCAGAGAAGAACACGGCCCCAGTGCCTGAGGTCCAAGAGGATGATGAGCCACTAGTGCTCAGAAAACTGAAGCCAAAGATTCCAGACCATAAATGTGATCATCCAGTGGCTGAAAACATGAAGCTAAGAAAGGATGCTGGTCTAAGACAATGGAGAAAGACAGATCCATATGCCACAAAGAGGAGGACTGCTATTGACTATCGTTTCCATACCAGAGAACAGCAGGACTTCTATGAGACTGTGTTGCTGGACAAGAAGCCCATTGTATGTGAGATGAAATGGGTTGATTGGGAATACATTGATGAAAATGAAAATTATTTTCCCCACGTTCATGAGTGTTTCAGGATGAATGGAGTTGATGCATTTGTTGGACAGAAGCTCACCAAGTGGAATGATGAGATGATTATGCAGTTTTACTCCACTGCCCACTTTTATCCAGATGAGAAGATAGTGTGGATGACTGAGGGCACTAGGTACCAGTCATGAATCTGTGAGTGGGCTGAGCTCATCAATGTTCCACAGGAAGAAGAAGATTGTAACACCCCATGTCATTAGCCACAGTGATCACCTTTAGATAATGACATGTGAGCAAGTTTAACAGTGCCAAATCATCATTTGCATCATATTGCATTTCAACTCCTAACTCAAATTCAAATTAAAATTAAAGTGGAAAATAAAAGTTGTTCAAACACAGAAACTAAAATGTTCATTAGGTAACAAATATTCCAGAGACTATTCTAAAATTGTAACCAACGATTAATAAATTAATTAAGTAACTCAAACATCCTCTAACAGTGGCTGAAAACAATATTTAATAACCTTTTATTTGATCTAAATTAAATATGAAATGATGTTTTGACCAAACTAATTTTTGGTGATAGGATATGTTGCACTATGATTTATGGACTAGGTCACACTTTTTACAAAATTCATTTGGGTGTCTAACTAATTACAAAACAGAGTGTAAGAATAATGAAAAAGACAAAAGGAAATAAAACTAAAATAAAAAGAAAACCCCCAGGCCAACTGGGCCTAGCCCAGCTGGCCTCAGCCCACCAGGCGAGCTCACTCCCTCCCCTGGCCTATACCCCCCCTGGGGGCACCGAAACCCTAGCCCACCCCCACTTCCCCCCCTCGCTCGCTTCCCTCCCCCTCTCCCGATCTAGATCGGGATCGGGCTCGACCCCGCCGCCCCGCCGTCGCTGGACCACGCCGTCGCCTCCTCGTCCTCCTCCCCACCCGGCTTCCCCAAGCCTCGCTGACCCCCTTCTCAACAACGTGGGTGAGCCGCGCCCCCCCCCTTTTCGAACCCTCCGCGCGCCGACCGCGCACACCGCGGCCTCGCCCAGCCCGCGAGCTCGCTCGCGCTCGCCACGCCTTGCCAGCACCCGCGTCCTTCATCCCCTGCGCTGCTCCCTCGCCCGCAGCTCGCTCGCCTGCTCCCGCGCGAGGGCCTGCCTCGGCCAGCCGCTGCGCCTGCCCTGTGGCCGTGCGCCCGCTCCCGCTGCCTGTGCTCCGCCTTCACCGCTGTCGCCGCGCGCACCGCCGCCCCTGACAGCGTCCACCCCATGCTGCTGCTGCTCGCGCCGACCCTGTTCGCCTGCCGCCACAGCCGCTGCACCCCGCGCGTGCTCGCACGCCCCGCGCTCTCTGCCGCCGCTCGCCTGCATCGCGCGCGCACGCAGCCCGCCTCGCCGCTCGCCTCGCCCCTCACCGCCGGCCGGCGCCCGGGCTCGTACTGGTCGCGCCCGCGCGCTCGCGCTCTCACGGGCTCCGGCCGACGCCCATGCGCCCGCGCCGGCTATGGCCTGGGCCACTGACGGCCGGCCCCCACCCCCTTGTGACAATGACAAATGGGGCCCAGCCCCAGAACGGTTTAAAAAAAAGAAAATGAAATTAGTAAAAATAATTAATTAATTAGTCAATTAATTAAGTTAATTACTCTGTTGAATTAATCTAATTAATTAGTTAGTCTAATTAAACAGTAATTAGATTAGCTAAATCCTAATTAAGCTAATCAGACGCTGACAGGTGGGACCCACACGTCAGTTTGACCCAGTCAACGTCCTGTTGACTGCTGACGTCAAGCTGACATCATGATGATGTCAGCATACACTGTTTTGGATAATGTTGATTTAAAATGATTAAATAAATTTTAGAAAATAATTAAATCTTTAGAAAATCATATAAAATAATCCGTAACCCCGATGAAAATAATTTATATATGAAAGTTGCTCAGAATTTTGATACGAACCCGGATACGTCCTCCGTATTCCTGTCAGATGCCCGTAGCTAGATAAACATGGAACTTTTAGACCGATTTCGATAAATGAATAGTGCCCAACTTTAATTAAATAAATCCGGATAAATTCCTAAATTAACTAACTCATTTAGTTAGGCAGTAGAACACCCCGGCATATCATTTAGTCATGTCATGCATATTGTTTGCATTTTTGCCATGAATTTATTGTTTCTCTCCCCCTCCTTCTCTCTCGATAGACGCCGAGACCGACGATGTTGCAGCCGGGTACGACTACGCTCCAGACGAGCAGCCCATTGACGATCTCTCTCTCTCTTGCCAGAGCAACGAGGCAAGCCCCCCCTTGAGCATCCAGATATCGCCCATTCCATTTCTACTGCTTGCATTAGATTTTGCTACTATTAAATGTTTGCTCCTATTCTGATGCATAGCCTGCTTTTGTAACCTGTTTATTGTTACCTTACCTGCCTATGTTAAACTGCTTAGTATAGGCTGGTAGTGAACCATCAGTGACCCCCACCACCTTACCCTTGTTGCCCCTGCTTGATCATCGATGACTCGACCAGTGTGATCGTCGACCAGAGACCGACACATCACTTCACCCCCTTAGTTGTACGACTCTGCATAGTTACTATCGAGTGCCGAGGGTGATACCTCGTAACGCACTCCTGATGAATACTCTGCAGTGTAGCTGTTCGGTCATGGCCGTCGAGGGTGATTCCTCCTTCTCCACTTCCGATACGACTCTGTCGTGCAACCCCTCAGTGTGAACCTCGAGGGTGATGCCTCCTACGTTCACCCTGATGTTTTCATGGAGTGGAATTCGCCGAGGGTGATTCCTCGAGTTTTCCCCCTTGACGTTATGACCACACGGATACTTTGACCTTTGTTACAGGCGGGTCGACCCTGATGGGTACCCGCAGGGGATCTATGATGTCAGGTGTGCCGGAAGGGCACTCGAGTGTGATATTGTGGCGGAGCTTTAGAAACTCTGATCGTCTCCGCGTATTACTAAATCAGCCTATTGGATTTGGGTGTTTGATCTGAGTGGGTCGACGTGCCCTATACGCACTACCACCACGCGGGATTATGGTTTATGGGGCCCTCTACGTCGTACGTTTCTCCCGAAAGCTCTTCAGACGTCACGGTTCACCGTGCGGGCTGATTGTCGGGATTGGGCTGGATACTTCACTGATGAGTTCAGTGTCGTGCCTGCACCCTGGCCAGTCTCGCAACACGCAGGGTGCCTAGGGCGATCGCCCAAGACCTCTGGGTGCATAGGTTTGTCCGGCGTGCTGACCTCTCTGCTGAGCCTAGGTAGGGCGCTGCTTCGTGTTGATCTACCGAGGCCGGGCATTACCCAGCAAGTGTGTCCGACCGGAGTTGATTGAGCGTGTTGGGTAACAGTAGTGCACCCCTGCAGGGATGAATAATCTATCGATAGCCGGTCCTACGGTAAAGGACGCTCAGTTTGTATATCCCGATCTACTACTTGAACTGGATACTTGTTACTTAATTGAAGCTTCGGGATCGCTTTCTCGCTGGGAGTCGAGGAAGGATCTCTAGGCTTGCTTCAACATGTTTGCTTAATAAAATGCTATTCTACTCTCTTCTATTGCTGCAAGATGTTGACTTTGTGAAGATGCGTGAAGATGCTAGTCTTCGATAGGGCTAGGCCTTCTCTCTATTCTGGCATTTCTGCAGCCCAGTCCACATATACAGCCTTGTCTCCTTTGATAATGTTGCATATGTAGTGTAGATCCTTGCTTGCTGAGTACTTCAGATGAGTACTCACGGTTGCTTTGTTACTTCTTTTTCCCCATACCCCACTTTGATGATACATCAGACGATGGAGCCCCGAAGCTAGATGCCACCTCAGAAGCTTACTACTAGGAGGGTCCAGACGACACGTACTACTGGATCGAGCCAGCCGACCAGGAGTAGGATCGGAGGCTCCCAGGCAGGAGGCCTTCGCCTTTCGATCTAGAGTCGTTGTTTGTGCTAGCCTTCTTAAGGCAAAACCTGTCTAACTATGTCTGTACTCAGATAATATTTGTATGACTGACTTATGTATTCGGATCTTCGTGATCCCTGGTCTGTAATATTGTGGATCTCCGTTTAAATTGTGTTAGAGTTGTGTTGTGATATCTTCCCGTGAGTCCCTGTGCTTGATCGTGCATGTTTGCGTGTATGATTAGTGCACGATTGAGCCGGGGGCGTCACAAAGATGATCTTGATGTTTATGGCAAACCCAGGAAGGATCACAACTCTATGGCTAACATGTATAAGCCTATTCCTGATGCAACTCTAGACACTCACAAGTTTGGCTCAATCTACTACCTGCTTGCTGGACTGACCACCATGAACACCATCTTGAGGCATACATTGTTGCCCAAGTCAGGAGATCACAGAATGATACGTGGCCATTCCATCAACTTGCTACACCTGTTTGATGTTCCCCAAAAATTCAAGGTTATGAGCTTGATAGTTGAGACAATCAAGAGGACAACAGCTGACCAGAAGAGGTCTTGTGGATATGCTCCACACATTCAGACATTGATCAACTCCAAGGTTGGAACAGGGACATATCTACTTGACAAAGAGCACCTACCTCTTAGGCCATATTTTGAGGACAATGAAGTTGTCATGGGTGCTTCACATCCTACATCTACAGAGGCCCAGGAGAAGATTGAGAAGGCAAAGGCTGCAATAGCAGCAAAGGCAGTGAGTGCTCCAGATGCTTCAATTGCAAATCTCAAGACCAAGCAAGATCAGCTCACATATCTGATAGAGGCTACCATGAGGATTGAGAAGAGCTTGGCCACCTTGACTCAGAATCAGGAAAGTCTAGAGAGGATTGTTGAGAGCAAGATGTATGACCTTGATGTGAAGGTCGCAGAGATTCAGACAATAGTTGAGAAGCTGAGGGTCGATGCCGAGGACAATGATGACAGACCCACTACAGATAGATTCCAGTCAGTGCCTAGGGCACATAGGTCTTCTGCTGAGCTAGTTGCAGACTTGAGACCTACTTATTCTGCTCCTGCCAGCACGGCCACAGTTGCTCCTCCAGTATCTACTCCACCAGCTCCACAGACATTCGCTGAAGCATTTGCAGATGGACTCCTCTCAACGCCGTCTACGCACACCGGAGCTACAAGCCAAAAGACCCCTTCAGGAGCTCCCGGAGATCGTGCCTAGAGTGCCTTATAGCACTATACATTTTCAAACTTTTTGGTAACTTGTTGCCAAAGGGGGAGAAAGTGTATAAATCATAGGCTTCGAGAGAGAATGTCTTTTGCTTTTGTCGGTTTTTCATTTGCCTTGCTATTTGCTACTTTGGTTTGGTTGGTTGTTGCTACTTGTGTGTTATTCTCGTGAGATACTTTGTGAGATCATGTGTTTGATCATACTACGCTTAATGTGTGCTTGCATGATTATCTCTACGAATGTTTATGTATGATCAATCACTTTTATCCTTGGTGTTGAGTGCATGTTATTTAATTCTTTTCATTTTGTGCGCTCCACCAAGATGTATGTGACATGGAAGAGTGCCCCATGATCCTAATTGATTGTGCATTTGCATTCAAATGCGAATTTTAAATAGTGCACAAATTTTTTTTTGGGGGGGGGGGGGCTCTTGCTTATCACATACTTCTCAAAGCGACGATGTATTTCATTCATATTATCATTTGTCGAAGCTTTGATATATATGTTGTCATCAATTACCAAAAAGGGGGAGATTAAAAGTGCAACTAATCCCCGGGTGGGTTTGGTAATTTATAACAACATATAGCTCATTGAACTAATGATCATTCAAGTTTAATATTTCAGAAAGTTCAATGAATGGCATGACATGGACTAGATATGTGGACCCCTCAAAATGCTAAGGACACATATTGGCAAAAGCTTAAGACTCTTCATTTCTATTTTAGTGATCCAAGATCACATTGAGTCCATAGAAAAGCCAATACTATTAATAGGGGATGAGGTGTTGATTAATGGCTTGCTTGCTCAAATGCTGAGTGATATTGCTCCAAATCCCTCAATCACTTTCTCATTCCAAATATGTCAAAATCCTAAACTCCAACTCGGCCCCACCGATTCATACTTTCCGGAGTCACCGAGTTCATATGACAGAGACACTACCAGAAACCCTAACCGTTTGGTCACACCGATACAGATCTCGGTCTCACCGAGATGGCCTTGCCAACTCTCTGTTTCCTGTTGCAATTATTTCGGTCTCACCAAAATAGCGACCGGTCTCACCGAGATGGCTTGACCAACTCTCTGTTGCTCAATTGCTTCACTTGTGTCTCACCGAGTTGGTGCAATCGGCGCCACCGAGATGAGGTTTGCCCTAAGCCCTAGCACATCGGTCCCACCGAGTTGTTCCAGTCGGTCCCACCGAGATTCCTAACGTTCACATTTTGAACTAAATCGGTCTCACCGAGTTCTTCTATTTGGTCTGACCGAGTTGGGTCAAATGTGTGTAACGGTTGAATTTTGTGTGGAGGCTATATATACCCCTCCACCCCCATCTCCATTTGTGAGAGAGCCATCAGAACGTGCCTACACTTCCAGCATACATTTTTGAGAGAGAACCACCTACTCATGTGTTGAGATCAAGATATACCAATCCTACCACAAGAATCTTGATTTCTAGCCTTCCCCAAGTTGCTTTCCACTCAAATCATCTTTCCACCATATCCAAATCTGTGAGAGAGAGTTGAGTGTTGGGGAGACTATCATTTGAAGCACAAGAGCAAGGAGTTCATCATCAACACACCATCTATTACCTTTTGGAGAGTGTTATCTCCTAGATTGGTTAGGTGTCGCTTGGGAGCCTCCGTCAAGATTGTGGAGTTGAACCAAGAGTTTTGTAAGGGCAAGGAGATCGCCTACTTCATGAAGATCTAGCCAAGTGAGGAAAGTCCTTTGTGGGCGATGGCCATGGTGGGATAGACAAGTTGCTTCTTCGTGGACCCTTCGTGGGTGGAGCCCTCCGTGGACTCGCACAACCGTTACCCTTCGTGGGTTGAAGTCTCCATCAACGTGGATGTACGATAGCACCACCTATCGGAGCCACGCCAAAAATCTCCATGTCTTCATTGCGTTTGCACTCTCCAAACCCTTCCCTTTACCTTCATATGCAATGCTTTACTTTCCGCTGCTACACTCTTAGAATTGCATGTGTAGGTTGATTGCTTGACTTGTGCTAATTGCTAAAATCTGCCCACAACTAAAATTGGGAAAATGTTAGATTTTTATTTGGTCAAGTAGTCTAATCACCCCCCTCTAGACCTACTTTTGATCCTACAAGTAACTACTCCACAATGCATGCCCTTAGGCCCAAAGATGGTGAAGTGTAATGTAGTCGACGTTCACATAACACCACTAAGGGAATCACAACATACATATCATCAAAATATCGAACACATATCAAATTCACATGATTACTTGCAACATGACTTCTCCCGTGGCCTCAAGAACAAAGGTAACTACTCACAAATAATATTCATGCTCAAGATCAGAGGGGTATTAAATAGCATAATGGATATGAACATATAATCTTCCACCAAATAAACCATATAGCAATCAACTACAAGATGTACTCAACACTACTAGTCACCCACGGGTATCAATCTGAGGTTCCGATACAAAGATTGAATACAAGAGATGAACTAGGGTTTGAGATGAGATGGTGCTGGTGAAGATGTTGATGACCCAAAGAGGATCATTACCATCTCGAGTGACCCCGACAGAGCACTCAAAGCCGAAAACAAAACAATGTCTCTCGCCCTTGAATCCCTATCCGAAGCCCTCACGGCCGAGGAACTAACCACATTATGAGCCGAAGTCGACCAAGATGATGTCATCCTCGACAAACGGCCGAAGTCTACCTCATTCAAGCCGGCTGATGAAATAATTAAATTCCAGGCACACCCCACGGACCCAGCTAAAATAGCATCCATAGGGGCAAACCTCGATCTAGAGATTGATGAGGCCCTCATCAATTTCCTTAGGGAAAACTGGGATATATTCGCCTGGCACCCTTCGGATATGCCAGGGATACCCCGCAGGCTCACGAAACATAGCCTAAACATACTAAAAGCTATAAGCCCGTCAAACAAGAACTTCCGTGTTTCTTGGAACCCAAGCATCAAGCAATGGGTGAGGAACTAGCCAAACTACTAGAGGCCGGGTTCATTCGAGACATAAAACACCCAGACTGGCTTGCCAATTTGGTCATGGTACCAAAGAAGGATAGGTCCTGGAGCTTGTGCGTCGATTTCAAAGACCTCAACAAAGCTTTCCCCAAGGACCCCTTACCCCGACCTCGAATTGACCAAATTGTGGATGCCACAGCCGGACACGATTCACTGTGCCTTTTGGACGCCTATTCAAGATACATCAAATAAAGAGGAAAGAATTTGACCAGGCAGCAACAATATTCATTACACCTCATGGGTCGTTCTGTTTTAACACAATGCCCTTCGGGCTAAAGAACGCCGGCGCCACATACCAGCGCATGATTCAATCATGCTTGTAAAAACACATCAGGAATACCGTCGAGGCATACATTGATGATGTGGTTGTTAAAACCAAACACGTCGGACAGTTGGTAGAAAACCTCTGCGACACATTTACAAGCTTACAGGAGTATCAAATTAAACTCAATACGGAGAAATGTGTCTTCGGAGTCCCAGCCGGGAAACTCCTTGGCTTCATTGTGTCTAGTCGAGGAATCAAAGCCAACCCGACAAAAATACGAGCCTTGGACCACTTAGAGGTACCAACCGAGCTCAAGCTTGTACAAAAACTAGCGGGTTGCGTGGGGGGTGTTAAGTTGCTTCATCTCAAGACTTGCGGGAAAAGGCCTTACCATTGTATAGGTTGTTAAAACAAATAAAGACCTTCAAATGGACCGAGGAAGCCCCGGTAGCCCTGGAAGAAATCAAAGCTCTCGTCACCACTAACCCCATCTTAGCAGCACCAGGCATATGTGAGCCAATGATATTATACATCTCGGTCACAAACCAGGTGGTCAGTGCAGTACTCGTGGTCGAACGAGATATGGAGGGTCACAAGTTCCAGGTTCAAAAACCTGTTTACTACGTCTTCGAGGTCCTAACACCATGCAAGACGCACTACCCCCACTATCAAAAGATAGCCTACACCGTCTTTATGGCATCACGAAAACTTAGGCACTACTTTCAAGAGTGTCTGGTAACCGTGGCTTTCGATGTCCCATTAAGTTACATAATTAATAACAGGGATGCAATGGGTGCATAGCCAAATGGGCCATAGAGCTCCTACCCTTTGAAATAACTTACCGACCACGTCGAGCTGTTAAATCTCAGGTGTTGGCCGACTTCGTGGCCGAATGGACGGAGGTCGAACTCCCTCGAGAATACAACACTTATTTGCATTGGACCATGTATTTTGACGGTTGCAAAATGCTTGCTGGCCTAGGGGCTAGCGTCGTGCTTACGTTGCCCACGGGAGATAGTATTTGGTATGTACTACAAATTATGTACACCAACTCCAACAACGCAGCAGAATACGAAGCTTTGTTACATGGACTTCGGATAGTAGTCTCCATGGGTGTCAAGCGTCTGGAGGTCCGAGGTGATTCCAACCTCGCCATCTCACAAGTCAACGGCGAATTCGACGCAAAGGACCCAAAGATGACAGCCTACCAAAATTTCATCCTAAAAAACTCGGCCAGGTTCGAGGGGCTAGAATTCCGTCATATACCCCGATATAGTAACCAGGCCGCAGACATACTCACCCGAATGGGCGCTAAGCAAGATAAAGTCCCGGATAACACCTTCCTCGAACGGCTGTTCAAGCCATCCGTAGTCTGGCAAAATGACAAGGGAACATCGGAATCAAACGGCGTCGGGCAACCTGCCCCGCCCAAAGATGACGAAGGGCAAGATATCGTGGGCGGCTTAACTATTCAGGAAACAACTTCCGCGCATGAAGTTATGGCATTCATTGCACCATGGACCGAGCCGCTCCTCACATAGCTGCTCCATAAAGAGCTCCCCGAGGACCAAACCGACGCACGTTGGATTGTAAGGCAATCTAAAGCCTATAAGGTTCATGAGGGGAAACTCTATAAGTTAAGCACTATAGGCGTCCTCCAGCGGTGCATATCCGAATAGGAAGGAAGACTATTACTTCAGGAGTTGCACTCCAGCATGAGCGAACATCATGCCACTACACAAACCTTGGTCAGCAAGGCTTTTCGAGCTGGCTTTTACTGGCCGACGGTGGGGGCCAATGCAATAGCACTGGTGCAGCATTGCTCACGATGCCAGGCATTTGCCAAACAAAGCCACATGCCCCCCATAGCCCTCCGCACCATCCCAATAACCTGGCCTTTTGCGGTCTGGGGGCTGGATATGGTTGGGCCGCTTAAAGGAAGCTCAAGAAAAAACAAATATTTACTTGTTATGGTGGACAAATTCACCAAATGGATCGAAGCAAAACCAGTTACCTCGGCAGCCGCAGTCAACATACTCGAATTCATGTCGGGGGTAGTACCATGTTATGGTATCCCCATAGTCCCATAACGGGATGAACTTTACAGCCAAAGAGGTAAAAACATGGTGCACAAAAATGGGCATCAAGCTCGACTACGCGTCCGTATATCACCCGCAGTCAAACGGGAAAGGGGAACGCGCCAATGGACTAATCCCTAGTGGCATCAATCCTAGGATAGTTCGATCCCTCAAAGAAACCGACTGCAAATGGGTAGAGGAACTTGACTCCATCCTATGTGGTCTGCGCACCACACCAAACAGACCCATTGGGTATACTCCATTTTTCATGGTGTATGGCACCGAGGCAATACTCCCCTGCAACATCATACACGATGCACCTCGGGTTCCCATGTATGAAGAGCGAGAGGCCGAGTTAGATCGGCAGGATACCTTGGACGCCCTACAGGAGGAGCGCAATGTCACTCGAGCACGATCTGCCATTTACCAGCAACGTAGGGAGCTTCACGCAGAAGACTTCAATGTAGCTAGGAGACCTGGTCCTGAGGCTTCATTCGGAGAAGCAGACACACCGACTCTCCCCTAAGTGGGATGGGCGATTTATCATCGACCAGGTCCTCACTGGAGGCGCCTATCGAATTCGAGATCCAGAGGACGGGCGTTTAGAACCCAACCCCTAGAACGCGGTGATACATCCATTTTGCATCATGTTTTCTTACTGTTATTTATAGTGTTTTTAATCATTATAGCACTTTGTGGAGCAATTCTAATGCCTTTTCTCTCTTAATATGCAAGATTTACATGAAGAGGGAGATTGTCGGCAGCTGGAATTCTGGACCTGAAAAAGCTACGTCAGAGATACCTATTATGCACATCTCCAAATGAACTGAAATTTCACAGAGATTTATTTTTGAATAAATAAAAATTAATGGAGAAAATAAGTACCAGAGGGGGCCACCCAGGTGCCCACAAGGCACCAGGGCGCGCCCACCCCCCAGGGCGCCCTGGTGGCTTGTGGGGCCCCTGGCTAGCCTCCGGTGCCCATCTTCTGGTATATAAGCCCATTTTCCCTAGAAAAAATAAGGAGAGGACTTTCGGGACGGATCACCGCCGTCTCAAGGCAGAACTTGGGCAGGAGCACTTTTGCTCTCCGGCGGAGTGATTCAGCCAGGGATACTTCCCTCCGGGAGGGGGAAATCGAAGCCATCGTCATCACCAACAACCTTGTCATCGTGGGAGGATCAATCTTCATCAACATCTTCACCAGCACTACCTCATCTCAAACCCTAGTTCATCTCTTGTGTTCAATCTTTGTATCAAAACCTCAAATTGGTACCTGTGGGTTGATACGTCCATTTTGCATCATGATTTCCTACTGTTATTTATAATGTTTTTATGCATAATAATGCTTTATGGAGTAATTCTAATGCCTTTTCTCTCATAATATGCAAGGTTTACACAAAGAGAGAGAATGCTGGCAGCTGGAATTCTGGACCTGAAAAAGCTACGTCAGAGTTACCTATTCTGCACATCTCCAAATGAGCTAAAAATTTACGGATAATTATTTTGGAATAAAAAAAATACTAGAGCAAATAACTACCGGAGGGGGGCCACCTGGTGAACACAAGACACTAGTGATATGGGGTGGCCCGATCTTCTCAGTAAGCTGGTGGTGGTATGATGATGATGATAGATAACTGGGTGTAGCCGATGATCTCTCCTCGCTAGATCCTTGATGCCAGTGCAACAGCTCTCTACCCTTCGGATATTCACGACTTCACACACTTGCGCAACGTAGCCGTCGACCACGAAACGGTATAATTGCAATTCGCTAATTCCCAATGGAACAGCAGATTACACTCAACTTGTAGTTCAAATCTCCAGATCGATACGAATTGGAGATGCAATTTCAGATGAATGCTTGATAGCAAGTTCAACGAAACTAGGGTTTAATTTTAACGTGGTCTAACCCTAATTGTGGGCGCCCCAAGAGTACTTATAGAGGTGGGGGCGTCCACCACTCAAACCAGACCCGAACCCAACTTGGGTTCAGCCAAACCGACTCAGTTCGACTCAAACTGATACAAACTGACCCAATGGTTGGGTGCAGCCAACTAGGCGCGCATGCCTTATGTGTATGGTGCACAAGCACTTGGTGGTGCGCCATATGTGGCCTCCTGCGTGGTGTCCTCCTCCTTATGATGGCTGTCGGCCTCCCTCTCCTCCCTCGCGTCCATGTGCATGATCACCACGTCTTGCTCCAGCTGCTTCAACTCCTCGTTCCCTCGTACTATGCCTTCTTCTCCCATGAACCTGAGTATGCAAACACACAAAGACTTAGGCAGTAAACAATTCTCATTAATGAAATAATCAGAATCTATTAGGAGCAAATTCACCTGTTGTTCTATTAGCTTTGCACGGGCTCTTGTAATAGGTCCAATTCTGATTTTATCATTGGACTTCTTCTTTGTAGCAATTGGTTGGTCAACATCATGAGGTGGAAATGGAAGAATAGTAGGGATGTCCTCATCATCTCCCCCCCTTCAAAAGGCGTCGACCTCGATGCTCCAAGGTCTTGTCCATCATATGGCGACAAATCAGCAACGTTGAAGCTATTGCTAACGCCACCAAACTCAGCAATAGGAATATCAATCGAGTAGGCATTGTCATTTATCTTGGCTAGCACCTTGTAAGGACCAGCACCATGCGGCCGCAACTTGGAACGCCGCAGCTGTGGGAACCTATCCTTGCGCAGATGCACCCAAACCATATCTCCAGGCTGAAACAAAACTTGCTTTCTTGATTGGTTTCTTGCAGCAGCAATGTTCTTGCCTTTCTTCTCAATAGCCTCTCGTGTCTTCTCATGAATATTCTTCACATAATCTGCTCGTTTTGATGCCTCCATATTTACTCTCTCATGCAATGGAAGAGGCAGCAAATCGAGTGGTGTGATAGGTTTGAAGCCATACACCACCTCAAAAGGACAAAGCTGGGTAGTAGTGTGCACCGCTCTGTTATATGCAAACTCAACATGTGGCAAACACTCCTCCCACTCACGCAGATTTTTCTTGATCATAGCTCGCAGCAATTGTGACAATGTTCGATTCACCACCTCCGTTTGACCATCCGTTTGGGGATGACATGTAGTACTGAACAGCAGCTTCGTTCCTAGCTTTCCCCATAGGGTCTTCTAGAAGTAGCTCATAAACTTCATGTCCCTGTCAGAAACAATTGTCTTTGGCACTCCATGCAAGCGTACGATGTCCCTGAAAAATAGGTTAGCAATATGCGACGCATCGTCGCTTTTGTGGCATGCAATAAAATGTGCCATCTTAGAAAATCTATCCACTACCACAAATATTGAATCATGACCTCTTTTAGTGCGTGGCAAACCTAACACAAAATCCATACTTATATCTTCCCATGGTGTGGTAGGTGTAGGTAGTGGTGTATACAAACCGTGAGGCTTCAGTTTTGACTTGGACTTGTTACATGTAATGCAGCGCCTAACAAACCTGTCCACATCACGCCTCATCTTGGGCCAATAAAAGTGATCAGCTAGCATGAGCAACGTCTTCTCACGCCCAAAGTGACCCATCAATCCTCCTACATGTGATTCCTGCAACAATAGCAAACACACTGACGATTCTGGAACACATAGTTTGTTAGCACGAAACAAAAAACTATCATGTATGTGGTACTTGTCCCATGCATTTTGAAGCATACACAAACGATATGGTTCTGCAAAATCATGATCAGTTGCATACAAATCACACAAACTCTCTAAACCAGGAATTTTAACATCGAGATGTGTCAATAACATGTTCTTCCTAGATAGAGCATCAGCAACAACATTATCTTTCCCTTTCTTATGCTTAATTATGTAGGGAAATGACTCAATGAACTCAACCCACTTAGCTAGGCGCCTATGCAAGTTAGATTGAGCTTTCTGATATTTTAAAGCTTCATTATCAGATTGTATGATAAATTCTTTTGGCCACAAATAATGTTGCCAAACCTCAAGATCTCTAACAAGCGCATACAATTCTTTGTCATAAACAGGATAATTCAGTCTAGCACCAGAAAGTTTCTCGCTGAAATAAGCAATAGGTCTACCTTCTTGCATCAACACACCACCAATTCCTATACCACTAGCATCACATTCAACTTCAAATTGCTTAGAAAAATCAGGTAGCGCAAGTAATGGTGCAGAAGTTAGCAAACATTTCAGCTTATCAAATGCATGATCTTGTGCAGCGCCCCAAACAAAAGGCACTCCTTTCTTAGTTAATTCATTCAATGGTGCAACAATAGTACTAAAGTCTTTCACAAAACACCGATAGAAACCAGCAAGACCGTGAAAACTTCATACTTGACTAACATTGATGGGAGTAGGCCAATTTTGAATTGCTTCAATTTTAGATGAATCTACTTCTACCGCATGCTTAGATACAACATATCCCAGAAATATGACCTTATCTTTTGCAAATGTGCACTTCTCAAGATTAGCATACAATTTAGCATCACGCAACACTTGCAAAACTTGTCTAATATGATCACAATGTTCAGATTCATTGCGGCTGTAAATAAGTATGTCATCAAAATATACAACCACGAAATGGCCAATAAACTCTCGCAAAACATGATTCATTAATCTCATGAATGTACTAGGTGCATTAGTAAGAGCAAAAGGCATAACTAGCCACTCATATAAACCAAATTTAGTTTTGAAAGCAGTTTTCCATTCATCCCCTTCTTTCATCCTAATTTGATGATAACCACTACGCAAATCAATTTTAGAGAAAACAGCAGCACCACTCAATTCATCTAGCATATCCTCTAAGCGTGGAATAGGATGACGATATCGAATAGTGATGTTGTTAATAGCTCTACAATCTACGCACATGCGCCTACCATCTTTCTTAGGTACCAAAATAACAGGAACATCACAAGGACTAAGAGAAACACGAATATACCCTTTGTCTAGTAGTGCTTGCACTTGCTTCTGTATTTCCTTCGTTTCTTCGGGGTTGGTCCTGTATGGCGCTCGGTTGGGAAGGGTAGCGCCTGGTATGAGATCAATTTGGTGCTCAATTCCACGCAATGGTGGCAGCCCCGCTGGTACCTCCTCTGGAAAGACATCGCCATATTCCTGCAAAACACTAGACACACCAAGAGAAACAGATTGCATATCATTAGAAACTAAAACCTCGCCTTTGTACATAAGCACAAGAGGCATGGCTGTAGGATCCTCTCTAAATTCTCTCATGTCTTCTTTGGTGGCTAATATAAGCAAACTAGGCTCTCTCGCACTTTTCGTTATAGTGTCACTCACGGCTATTACATTGTTCTCTCATGCAGGTCGCTGTTTGATATTCACTTCGGTTGTCTGACGAGACTCATTCACAATTTGCTGTGGTAACATAGGCTGTAAGTTGATTTTCTTGCCCTTGAACTCCAAGTGATAGGTATTGGCATGGCCATTGTGTTGCACATGGCGGCCATAGAGCCATGGCCGACCCAATAAAAGATGGCAAACTGTCATAGGCACCACATCAAATTCAATGGAATCCTTGTATGGTCCAATCTCAAAATTTACGCGCACCATATGATTCACCTTCATCTCACCATTGTCACTCAACCATTGTATGTAATATGGATTTGGGTGAGGTAAATATTTCAGATTTAGCTTGGCACATAACTCCTTGCTTGCAAGATTGTGGCAGCTACCTCCATCAATGATCACCTTACAAGCTTTGTTGGGGCCAACTAGTGCTTTTGTTTGGAACAGATTGCAGCGCTGTGAATCAGCATGTGGCTGCACACTAAGAGCACGCTGCGAGACAACAATAGTAGGTGCTAGAGAAGCAAAGGCATCTATGCCGCCTTCACTTGTGAACCCATCATCATTGGAAGCATATGGGTCAGCGTCATCTCCAGTCTCATATTCATTGTCATCGTTCACAATCATCACTTTTCTGTTTGGGCACTCTCTCTTGAAGTGTCCCTTGCCTCCACATGTATGACATAGCATATCTCGGTTACGGGCTGTAGACATGTTGGAACCTGAGCTAGCAGCAGGTGCAGCAGGTTTCTTTGATTGTGAAACAGTGGAGGCTGATTTTGTTGCAGAAGAAGAGGGGCGGCTGGCAGCGCCCTCACTAGGCGTGTAAGGGGGCGACTGTGTTTTGTTGGAGAACCGCCCAGCTGTAGCATAACGGGCTTTAATTTGAGCTTCTTCGGCCAACTGGGACTCAGCTTCTCTTGCATGATGTAGCAACTCGTTCATTGTATTGTATTGGTGATGCCTAACAATACCCTTGATGTTATATTCCAGCCCATGGAGAAAACGTTGCATAGTCATCTCAGCAGATTCTCTAACTCATGCACACTGCAACAACATCTTCATCTCCATGTAATATGCATCAACCGTCATGGAACCTTGCTTCAATTGTGTCAATTTATCATAAACTGTCCGCAAGTAATTAGTGGGAACAAAACGAGCTCGCATGATCTTCTTCATATTGCGCCAAGTAAGAATAGGTAACTCATTTTCTTCTCGTCGTTCGCGCATAATGCTATCCCACCAACGCAAAGCATAACCATCAAATTCTGAGGAAGCAAGCTTGATCCTCCTATCTTCAGTGTAGTCATGCAAATTGCATAATTTCTCCATCTTGAGCTCCCATGTGAGGTACTCTTCTACATCAGTGGAGCCTTCAAATCTGGGAATTGTGAACTTAGGCTTGCCCAAACCATCATCCTCCTGAAGTGGTACACGTCGAGCACCAAGTGGTGGTGGGCGACCAGGCCCTTGAAAGCCACGCCCACGGCCGTTATTGCCCACCATGTTTTCATTGTCTCCATGGACACTATCATCATCTTCACGGCCCTCATGTTGGCGTTGCTCAATAGCTACACACAGTCCATTGACTGAAGTTGTCAATTGTTGTATGCTTGTTTGGAGATCATTGACTTGTGTTTGCATAGCATTGACTGTAGTTTCAGTTGCATCCACTTTCATTTGTATAGCTTGAATATAAGCATCAATATTGTCAGTGGATCTATTGATAAGCCTTGTCAAATGATCGCGGAGAGCTTCATATTCCTTCCATGTAACACACTCGTCACCATCCTTTATCTGCATCACATCAACACCATTCTCAGACATGATTAGCAGGTTAGTGTACTAAATCAAAAATCATTTTGGTGGAACACTCACAACTCACTGAAAACTGACAGGAAAAGGAAATCTTACCGTTCCAAAGTGAATAGCAATGCACACTTACCAGGTCGGATAGAAGACTAGTGCACGGATGTGATGAAGTGAATACCAGGGTATAAGAGCTACCACACGACAGAGCAGGATTATATTTGGTGGAGCTATAGGTATGGTACCCTATCTACACCGAAGACAAGTCCTAGTGCTGATCATGTGATACACACCCAAAGAAACTCACACAATGGAGATAAATGGGGCAATTGCAACTCTGAAAATGAGCTTAAATTTGATGTATGTGTCGGAGTAATGCTCGTGTTGCAATGCACAGGGAGAGACGCTAGCAAAAAGCTCAGGGTATACGGGCACAAGATTGCTCACTACTAGTGCAAATACCAAAATAATCTAATTCCAACACTGCAATACATAGCAGCAACTTCTGGCCAATGTCTCTCTCTCTTTTCTTTCTTGCTCTTTTTTTTTTGATTCACTCTTTTTCTTTTGTATGGTTGCTACAGTAAAACCAAAAAGGCAGAAGCAATTTGTACAAGAAAAACCCTAATCAGAGCAGCCCGATGAGCACAAGGAAAAGCTAGTCTCAATAGGTAAGTTCCTACGCAAAGCAAAGATTGGCTTGTCTATGGCGCACAAAAGGAAAGACTCGATTTAATTCGGACTGGAAAAAGGAAACAGAAAACGAAACCAACTCAAAACCCTAACTGAAATTAGACGGCAGAAACTCATGCGCGGAGGCAGCCAATTGATGCTGGGTGTTTGGTGGCGGGCGTAAGCTCATGCGCGGGGTCAGACAACTGCTGTTGGGTGTCTGGTGGCGGGTGTAAGCAGCGGCAGGAGCTTGACTCTAAAGGAAAAAACAAAGCCGGCTAGAACAAGGACTTTGCAGCCGACTCGAATCAGGCCAAGATCACGACTAAAACGAGGACTCCGACAAGAAAACCTAAACCCTAACAACGCGGAAACAAAACCCTAGATGATCTATGACTCCGAACAGAAGAAAAGCTACGCAAAAGAAACGACCAGCAAACTAAAACTTGACTTCGATGTAATCTAGGCTATGGCGAAAACTAAGAACCCTAATATTTTTGGTTTTTTTGTATAGGAAGAAAAACAACTAAAACTAGGGGTGAATTTGTTGGATGCTTACCGAGGCAACACTGGAAATCTGATACCAAGATGATATGGGGTGGCCCGATCTTCTCAGTAAGCCGGTGGTGGTATGATGATGATTATAGATAACTGGGTGTAGCCGATGATCTCTCTTCGCTAGATCCCTGATGCCAGTGCAACAGCTCTCTACCCTTCGGATATTCACGACTTCACACACTTACGCAACGTAGCTGTCGACCACGAAACAGTATAATTGCAATTCGCTAATTCCCAATGGAACAGCAGATTACACTCAACTTGTAGTTCAAATCTCCAGATCGATACGAATTGGAGATGCAATTTCAGATGAATGCTTGATAGCAAGTTCAACGAAACTAGGGTTTAATTTTAACGTGGTCTAACCCTAATTGTGGGCGCCCCAAGAGTACTTATAGAGGTGGGGGCGTCCACCACTCAAACCAGACCCGAACCCAACTTGGGTTCAGCCAAACCGACTCAGTTCGACTCAAACTGATACAAACTGACCCAATGGTTGGGTGCAGCCAACTAGGCGTGCATGCCTTATGTGTATGGTGCACAAGCACTTGGTGGTGCGCCATATATGGCCTCCTGCGTGGTGTCCTCCTCCTGATGCTGGTCGTCGGCCTCCCTCTCCTCCCTCGCGTCCATGTGCAGGATCACCACGTCTTGCTCCAGCTGCTTCAACTCCTCGTTCCCTCGTACTATGCCTTCTTCTCCCATGAACCTGAGTATGCAAACACACAAAGACTTAGGCAGTAAACAATTCTCATTAATGAAATAATCAGAATCTATTAGGAGCAAATTCACCTGTTGTTCTATTAGCTTTGCACGGGCTCTTGTAATAGGTCCAATTCTGATTTTATCATTGGACTTCTTCTTTTTAGCAATTGGTTGGTCAACATTGTGAGGTGGAAATGGAAGAATAGTAGGGATGTCCTCATCAACTAGGGTGCGCCAGGCCCCCCACGCGCGCCCTGGTGGGTTATGTTCAGCCCAGCCCACCTCTGGTGCCCATCTTCTGGTATATAGGTCATTTTGACCTAGAAAAAAAATAAGGAGAGGACTTTCGGGACGGAGCGCCACCGTCTCGAGGTGGAACTTGGTTAGGAGCACTTTTTTCCCTCTGGCGGAGCGATTCCGCCAGGGAACTTTTCTCCCGGAGGGGGAAATCGAAGCCATCGTCATCACCAACACCCCTCTCATCTTTGGGAGGCCAATCTCCATCAACATCTTCAACATCACCATCTCCTCTCAAACCCTAGTTCATCTCTTGTGTTCAATCTTTGTACCGGAACCTCAGATTGGTACCTGAGGGTGACTAGTAGTGTTGATTACATCTTGTAGTTGATTACTATATGGTTTATTTAGTGGAAGATTATATGTTCAGATCCATTATGCTATTTAATACCCCTCTGATCTTGAGCATGAATATCATTTGTGAGTAGTTACTTCTGTTCTTGAGGTCACGGGAGAAGTCATGTTGCAAGTAATCATGTGAACTTGATATGTGTTCGATATGGTGATGATATGTATGTTGTGATTCCCTTAGTGGTGTCATGTGAACGTCGACTACATGGCACTTCACCATATTTGGGCCTAAGGGAATGCATTGTGGAGTAGTTATTAGATGATGGGTTGCTAGAGTGACAGAATCTTAAACCCTAGTTTAAGCGCTACTTCGTAAGGGACCGATTTGGATCCAAAAGTTTAATGCTATGGTTGGATTTTATCTTAATACTTATCTCGTTGTTGTGGATGCTTGCGAGGGGGTTAATCATAAGTAGGAGGTTTGTTCAAGTAAGAACAGCACCTAAGCACCGATCCAACCACATATCAAATTATCAAAGTAGCGAACACGAATCAAACCAACATGATGAAAGTGACTAGATGAAATTCCCGTGTACCCTCAAGAACGCTTTGCTTATTATAAGAGACCATTTTGGCCTGTCCTTTGCAACAAAAGGATTGGGCTACCTTGCTGCACTTTATTTACCATTACCGTTACTTGTCCATTACAAATTATCTTGCTATCAAACTACCTGTTACCGATTATTTCAGTGCTTGCAGAAATTACCTTGCTGAAAACCACTTGTCATTTCCTTCTGCTCCTCGTTGGGTTCGACACCCTTACTTAACGAAAGGACTACGATTGATCCCCTATACTTGTGGGTCATCAAGACTCTTTTCTGGTGCCGTTGCCGGGGAGTGAAGTGCTCTTGGTAAGGAAAAATTATTACTACGTGCTGAAATTTATTGTCACTAGTTACTATGGAGAACCATCCTTTGAGGGGTTTGTTTGGGGTATCTTCACCTCGACCGGAAGCACAATTAGTTGCCCCTCAACCTACTGCACCTAATGAAAACAACTATTATGAAATTCCTTCGGGTATGGTAGAACAACTGCTAGCTAATCCTTATGCAGGAGATGGAACCGAACATCGAGATATGCACTTGATATATGTAGATGAAATTTGTGGATTATTTAAGCTTGCAGGTTTATCCGGAGATGAAGCTAATATGAAGATTTTCCCTTTATCTTTGAAGGGAAAAGCATTGACATGGTATAGGCTATGTGATGATATTGGATCTTGGAACTGGAATCGATTGAAATTGCAATTTCACCAAAAAAATTATCCTATGCATCTAGTTCATCGTGATCGGAATTGTATATATAACTTTTGGCCTCATGAAGGAGAAAGTATCGCTCTAGCTTGGGGGAGGCTTAAGTCAATGTTATATTCATGCCCCAATCATGATCTCTCAAGAGAAATTATTATTCAGAATTTTTATGCTCGGCTTTCTCATGATGATCGATCCATGCTCGATACTTCTTGTACTGGTTCTTTTATGAAGAAGACTATTGAATTCAGGTGGATCTTCTAGAAAGAATTAAATGCAACTCTAAAGATTGGGAACTCGACGAACGTAAAGATTCAAGTATTAAGCTTAAGTTTGATTGTGTTAAATCTTTTCTGAATCGACGCTTTTCACAAGTTTAGCACTAAATATGGACTTGACTCTGAGATAGTAGCCTCTTTTTGTGAATCATTTGCTACTCATGTTGATCTCCCTAAGGATAAGTTGTTTAAATATCATCCCCCTATTAAAGAAGAAATTAAAGAACTGGTCATAGTTAAAGATGAAACTATTATTTACAATGTTGATCCAGTTGTGCCTACTGCTTATATTGAAAAACCACCTTTCCCTGTTAGGATAAAAGAACATGCTAAGGTTTCAACTGTGGTTCGTAAAAGGAATATTAAAGCACCTAAACCTCCTGAGAAAATTAAAGTAGAACCTAGTGTTGCTATGGTTAAAGATCTCCTTGTAGAAAATATTGATGGGCATGTTATTTACTTCTGTGATGAAGCTGCTAGAATTGCTAAACCCGATGAAAAGGATAAACATAGACCTGTTGTTGGCATGCCTGTTGTCTTAGTTAAAATAGGAGATCATTGTTATCATGGTTTATGTGATTTAGGTGCTGCATGATTGCTATTTCTTTTACCTTATACCAAGAAATTATGAATGACATAGCACACGCTGAAATAGAAGACATAGATGTTACTATTAAACTTGCTAATACAGATACCATCACACCACTTGGGATTGTTAGAGATGTTGAAGTCTTGTGTGGGAAAATAAAATACCCTACTAATTTTCTATTTCTTGGTTCCCCACAAGAGGATTTTTGTCCCATTATCTTTGGTAGACCTTCCTTGAACATCGTTAATGCTAAAAGAGATTGTGAGAAATAAACTGTCGGTGTTAGCTTTGGTGATGAGTCTCATGAGTTTAATTTCTCCAAGTTTAGTAGACAACCTCATAAGGATGAAATAATTGGTCTTGCTTCTATTGCTGTGCCTCCTACTGGTCCACTAGAACAATATTTGCTAGACCATGAAAATGATATTCATATGCATGAAAGAAATAAAATAGATAAAATTTTCTTTGAACAACGACCTCTGCTCAAACACAATTTGCCTATTGAAACTCTAGGAGATCCTCCTCCACCTAAAGGTGATCCTGTGCTTGAATTAAAACAATTGCTTGACACTTTGAAGTATGCTTATCTCGATGAGAAAAAAGATATATCATGTTATTATTAGTGCTAACCTTTCAGAACTTGAATAAGAAAGATTATTGAAAATTCTGAAGAAGCACTGTGCTGCTATTGGATATACTCTTGATGATCTTAAGGGCATTAGTCCCACTCTCTGTCAGCACAAGATTAATATGGAACCTGATGCTAAACCTATTGTTGATCATCAATGATGTTTGAATCCTAAGATGAAAGAAGTGGTGAGAACTGAAATATTAAAGCTTCTTGAAGCATGTATAATCTATCCCATAGCTGATAGTAGATGGGTAAGTCCTGTTCATTGTGTCCCTAAGAAGGGAGGTATTAATGTTGTTCCTAATGATAAAAACGAACTTATTCCACAAAGAATTGTTACTGGCTATAGAATGGTAATTGATTTTAGAAAATTTAATAAAGCAACTAGAAAAGATCATTACCCTCTGCCTTTTATTGTTCAAATGTTGGAAAGATTATCTAAGCACACACACTTTTGTTTTCTTGATGGATATTCTGGTTTTTCTCAAATACCTGTTTGACAACCTGATCAAGAGAAAACAACCTTTACTTGCACTTTTGGAACTTATGCTTATAGACGTATGCCTTTTGGTTTATGCAATGCACCTGCTACTTTTCAAAGATGTATGACTGCTATATTCTCTGATTTTTGTGAAAAGATTGTTGAGGTTTTCATGGATGATTTTTCCGTTTATTGAACTTCTTTTGATGATTGCTTGAGCAACCTTGATCGAGTTTTGCAGAGATGTGAGCAAACTAATCTTGTCTTCAATTGGGAGAAGTGCCACTTTATGGTTAATGAAGGTATTGTCTTGGGGCATAAGATTTCTGAACGAGGTATTGAGGTGGATAAAGCTAAAGTGGATGCAATTGAGAAAATGCCATGTCCTAAAGATATTAAAGGTATTCGTAGTTTCCTTGGTCATGCTGGTTTCTATAGGAGGTTTATTAAAGACTTCTCTAAAATTTCTAGGCCTCTTACAAATCTTTTACAAAATGATGTTCCATTTGTTTTTGATGATGATTGTGTAGAAGCCTTTAAAACAATTAAGAAAGCCTTAACTTCCGCACCTATTGTTCAACCACCTGATTGGACCTTGCCTTTTGAAATTATGTGTGATGCTAGTGATTATGCTGTTGGTGCTGTTCTAGTACAAAGAGTTGATAAGAAATTAAATGTTATTCATTATGCTAGCAAAACTCTAGATAGTGCCCAAAGAAATTATGCTACTACTGAAAAAGAATTTTTAGAAGTTGTGTTTGCTTGTGACAAATTCAGATCTTATATTGTTGATTCCAAAGTAATTGTTCACACTGATCATGCTACTATAAAATATCTTATGGAAAAGAAAGATGCTAAACCTAGACTCATTAGGTGGGTTCTTTTGCTACAAGAATTTGATTTACATATTACTGATAGGAAAGGAGTTAAGAACCCCATAGCTGATAACTTGTCTAGGTTAGAGAATATTCTTGATGACCCACTACCTATTGATGATAGCTTTCCTGATGAGCAATTAGCTGCAATAAATGTTTCTCATAGTACTCCTTGGTATGCTGACTATGCTAATTACATTGTTGCTAAATATATACCACCTAGTTTCACATATCAACAAAAGAAAAAATTCTTCTATGATTTAAGACATTACTTTTGGGATGACCCACATCTTTATAAAGAAGGAGTAGATGGTATTATTGGACGTTGTGTACTTGAGCATGAACAGGAACAAATCCTACGAAAATGTCACTCCGAAGCTTATGGATGGCATCATGCGGGAGATAGAACTGCTCACAATGTATTGCAATCTGGTTTTTATTGGCCTACTCTCTTCAAGGATGCCCGTAAGTTTGTTTTATCTTGTGATGAATGTCAAATAATTGGTAATATCGGTAAGCGTCAAGAAGTGCCTATGAATTATTCACTTGCTGTTGAACCATTTGATGTTTGGGGTTTTGATTATATGGGACTATTTCCTTCCTCTAATGGGTATACACATATTTTGGTTGCTGTTGATTATGTTACTAAGTGGGTAGAAGCTATTCCAACTAGTAGTGCTGATCACAACACTTCCATTAAAATGCTTAAAGAAGTTATTTTCCCAAGGTTTGGAGTTCCTAGATATTTAATGACTGATGGTGGTTCACACTTTATTCATGGTGCTTTCCGTAAAATGCTTGCTAAATATGATGTTAACCATAGAATTGCTTCACCCTATCATCCTCAATCTAGTGGTCAAGTTGAACTTAGCAATAGAGAAATAAAACTAATATTACAAAAAACTGTTAATAGGTCCCGAAAGAATTGTTCTAAGAAATTAGATGATGCACTTTGGGCCTACAGAACAGCATATAAAAATCCTATGGGTATGTCTCCTTATAAAATGGTTTATGGAAAAGCTTGTCATTTGCCTCTTGAGTTAGAACATAAAGCATATTGGGCAATTAAAGAACTCAACTATGATTTCAATCCTGCCGGTGAAAAGAGGTTATTTGATATTAGCTCATTATATGAATGGAGAACCCAAGCTTATGAAAATGCCAATTTTTTAAAGAAAAGGTTAAAATATGGCATGATAAAAGAATCCAAAAGCGGGAATTCAAAGTTGGAGAATATGTTCTTTTGTACAACTCTCGTTTTACATTCTTTGCAGGAAAACTTCTCTCTAAATGGGAAGGACCATATATTATCGAGGAGGTTTATCGATCTGGAGCTATCAAGATTAATAATGCCGAAGGTACTAACCTGAAGGTGGTCAATGGGCAAAGAATTAAACACTATATCTCAGGCATGCCTATTAATGTTGAAAGCAATATTATCCAAACCATGACACCGGAGGAACACATAAAAGAAACCTTCCGGAACACTCCAGAATCCTGAAAAAGAGGAGGTACGTTATGCGGTAAGTAAACGGACTCCGAAAAATTCGTAAAAATATTTTTTGTCAGTTTTGAAATATTACAAAAATTAGGAAAATAAGAAGCAACCAGGATGGCAACCGAGGAGGGAACAAGACACCAGGGCATGCCTGCCTTGCCTGGCGCACCCTGGTGGGTTGTGCCCACCTTGGGAACCTTCCCGACTCTGTTTTCCTCTCATTTGCTTGTTTCCCAAGATAAAAAAATCTTTATATACCCCCCCGAACGTATTGACGAATGTATCGCAGAGAAATCCTCTGTTCTTGTTTCGTGCTATTTTTCTGACACATCTGAAAATATGTCGTCTCAAGACTCGGAGGGTGAGAGCTATGTTGCTGATTATATTGCAAACCCAAAGGTTTATGGAGATGCGGAGCATTATGGCTGGACCACGGAGGAAGAAGAAAATAATGATCTCAAAGTAAAAGAAGAGACAAGCTCAGATGAGGATGAAATCCCACTGCCCCAACCTGGGGACATCCACTTGGAATTCAAGAAGTCAAGTCTCCCCAGTAAAGCAAAGAAACCTAAGATCTAGTTTATCCCTTTTCGTCTTCTGCAGGAAAACAAGCAAGAATTATGCAAAAAGATATTAACGCTAGAGCAGGAGATTGATGACTTGAGGGAGGAAAATTCCATCCTCAAGCGTAAGCTGAGGAGAAAGGACGTTACTACTTCATCACCACCACCATCATCTTCTTCCCCACCAAAG
This sequence comes from Thinopyrum elongatum, assembly GCA_011799875.1. NCBI lineage: Eukaryota > Viridiplantae > Streptophyta > Magnoliopsida > Poales > Poaceae > Thinopyrum > Thinopyrum elongatum. The sequence continues at coordinate 359,586,981 of CM022298.1, read as the reverse complement.
TAGACTTGAGTACATGGTATGGGCACTCCCCTTGGCTTGTGCCAAGCTTGGGGGAGGTGCCCCGGTACCGTCTCACCATAACTTTCTTTGCCTTTATCTATTTTAGTTTGATCTTTAGTTATCCTATGATCTAGTTGAATAAAAGTTTAGTTCAATATATTTTCGAGTGCTTGCTTAGTGATCTATCTATCTATGTAATCGTGTGCGAGATATATAATAAAGAGTAGTTTGAGTTTTGTTTCTTTACTTTTATGTTTCAATAAAAAGAAAGGAAAATAAATGAAAAGATCATATGCTAATCTCATGGTAAGTAATGACATTACATGAGGAAAAGTATAAGTGGTAAATTTTATTGGAGATTGACAAACATAGCATTGGTCAATGATGCAATTCATGAAAGAATTAATAAGGGAATAGAAGATTCACATGCAAATACACTATCTTGGACATCTTTTATGATTGTGAGCCCCCATTAAATATTATATGTCAAAATTGTTGACGTTGGACAAGGAAGACAACGTAATGATTCATGTTTGTTCATATTCACATAGAAGTTATATTGTCATAGATCCTTCAACATGTGGTGCTTGCTCAATATCTTTGCTAGCCAAAAACTCAGCACTAAGTAGAGATACTACTTGTGCATCCAAAAACCCTTAAACCCAAAATCTTATTTTGAGAGTCCACCATACCTACCTATGGATTGAGTAAGATCCTTGAAGTAAGTTGTCATCAGTGCAATAAGGCAATAAAAATTGCTTCTAAATGTGTTGGATCATTTAGTGTAAGAGAAAATTGAGCGTTGTATGAACTTATGATGGCAAAGTAATAAAGGCTATGGACTGCATAATAAAGGTTGATATCATAAGGGGCAATATAACATGATGTTCTTTTGCATTAAGGGATTTGGCATACAAAAAAAAGCGCATGGCAACCTCTGCTTCGCTCTGCGAAGGGCCTATCTTTTACTTTTATGTATTTACTTTTATGCAAGAGTCGAAGTATTTTTCCCTGTTCCTTTTTTATTTTCTCTTTTTGCAAGCATCATGTGGTGAGGAAAGATCTAGGCACATATATCCAGTTGGATATGAGTGAGCATGAGTTATTATTGTTGGCATCACCCTTGAGGTGAATACGTTGGGAGGCGAAACTATAAGCCCCTATCTTTCTATGTGTCCGGTTGAAACTTTTTTGTTCATGGGTATGTTGTGAGTGTTAGCAATCATAGAAGGTTAAATGATGGTTGAGTATGTGGACTTGCCTAAAGGCTCCGATACATGACCCTTCCTGAAAATATGATGAATTGTAGTTGCAAGGTTGACTGAGAACATAGTTTATTGGTTTTCAATAGAGTTTATGCTTTATACTTTGATGTTGTGCTGAATTGTTACTTGTTCATGAGAAGTTATATGATAAAAGTTGTGTGATAAAGCTTTATGATTAAGTTTGTTGCTGTTATGATAATAAGCATGATGCTTCTATGTCCGTATTTTGTTTTTATCGACACATCTCTCTCTAAGCATGTGGACATATTTTTCGATATCGGTTTTTCGCTTGAGGACAAGCGATGTCTAAGCTTGGGGAGTTGATATGTCCATTTTGCATCATGATTTCCTACTGTTATTTATAATGTTTTTATGCATAATAATGCTTTATGGAGTAATTCTAATGCCTTTTCTCTCATAGTATGCAAGGTTTACACAAAGAGGGAGAATGCCGGCAGCTGGAATTCTGGACCTGAAAAAGCTACGTCAGAGTTACCTATTCTGCACATCTCCAAATGAGCTGAAAATTTATGGAGAATTATTTTGGAATATATAAAAAATACTGGAGCAAATAACTATCGGAGGGGGGCCACCTGGTGAGCACAAGACACCAGGGCGCGCCAGGCCCCCAGGTGCGCCCAGGTGGGTTGTCCTCAGCCCAGCCCACCTCTGGTGCCCATCTTTTGGTATATAGGTCATTTTGACCTAGAAAAAAAATAAGGAGAGGACTTTCGGGATGGAGTGCCGTCGTCTCGAGGTGGAACTTGGGAAGGAGCACTTTTGCCCTCCGGCGAAGCGATTCAGCCGGGGGAACTTCCCTCCCGGAGGGGGAAATCGAAGCCATCGTCATCACCAACAACTCTCTCATCTTTGGGAGGCCAATCTCCATCAACATCTTCAACATCACCATCTCCTCTCAAACCCTAGTTCATCTCTTGTGTTCAATCTTTGTACCGGAACCTCAGTTTGGTAACTATGGGTGACTAGTAGTGTTGATTACATCTTGTAGTTGACTACTATATGGTTTATTTGGTGGAAGATTATATGTTCAGATCCATTATGCTATTTAACACCCCTCTGATCTTGAGCATGAATATCATTTGTGAGTAGTTACTTTTGTTCTTGAGGTCACGGGAGAAGTCATGTTGCAAGTAATCATGTGAATTTGATATGTGTTCGATATTTTGATGATATGTATGTTGTGATTCCCTTAGTGATGTCATGTGAACGTCGACTACATGGCACTTCATCATATTTGGGCCTAAGGGAATGCATTGTGGAGTAGTTATTAGATGATGGGTTGCTAGAGTGACAGAAGCTTAAACCCTAGTGTCAGTGTCAAAACCGGCAGACCTCGGGGTAGGGGGTTCCGAGCTATGGATCTAGGGTCGATGGGGAACAAGGGACGGTGAACACGATGTTTACCCAGGTTCGGGCCCTCTCGAAGAGGTAATACCCTACGTCCTGCTTGATTGTGTTGGATGTATAGTATGGTTATAGAGTAGATCTACCTCGAGATCAGCATGAGCTAAACCCTAAGGTGATGAGGTGATGAGTATAGCTCTAACCCTAAAGAGTACAACCCTCGGTTTATATAGACACCGGTTTGGTTAGGGTTACCGGAGATAGATTAAAATAAGGGATAAAGAGATCCTGCCTATCCTTGACTCGGAGGGCACACCACGGCTTCATAGATCTCCCGTCACTATACGGCTTCTCCTGTCCGGCCCATATCCAATGGGCCGACGCCCCGAGGACCCCTTAGTCCATAACTCCCTCAGTAGCCCCCGAACTAGCCTCCAACGCCGGGAATCATCCTCTAGAATCTTCATATCATCAGCTTGCGAGACGAGTTCTTCCATTCCTTTATTCAGTTTGGAGCCGTGTCAATCTCGCCGAACACTATCCGGAGGCCAAACTAATGTACTCGAGCCCAGACAGTTTCAAGATTATGGGATCCAAAGATATCTCGAGATTGAGGTGGGACCATCAGAGTTTAATGCCATTCCTCGGGGCAAGGGCTTCGTGCACCTTTTCAGAAGGCGTGTGGCCCAATGCCATCCTTCCACGAGCTCCTCCTTCCAGCTTCATGGTGAGACGCTTATTTATAGATCCAAAGGTGCGGGGGACGGCTTACCTCTCCCCTTTCGCAAAGAACAACACCGAAGAAATTCCTCGACGCCATGGCCGACCTCCCAGGTTCATCTTCGCGCCCACACGGCCCACTCCCAGGCGATTGGTCGAGCTGTTCAGTTTCACACCTTCAGCTGAGGTGCTTGCAGACGCAGTGCTTCCTCCCTCCGCCAGATTTGGTCCCACTCCACGCCGGTCTCATCTCCATCGATGGCTGCACCCTTGCCGAGAACTCCCCCGCTCCGAGCAAGGAGGAGAGGGTATGTCTTGTGCCCCTCCTTCTAAGAGGTTTGGGCTTTCCCATCCATCCCTTTTTACGGGGTTTGTTGGAGTTCTATGGGATCCAGCTCCACAACCTCACCCCAGGGTCCATATTGCATATCTCCGGCTTTGTAGCCCTTTGCGAGATATTTTTGAGTTGCGAGGCCCACTTTGATTTGTGGAGGAAGTATTTCTGTCTTGTCCCTCGCCACCGGGGGGGATCCATATTCGAGGTGGGCGGCGCCGAAGTATGGCGTATAGCTAGGACAGGGTACCCAATTGGAACCCCATGAAAAGATCCTAAAGGATGGACCTCGGAGTGGTTTTATATTGAAGGCATCCCCCTCACCGACCCAATTCGGCAAGGGTTGCCCGAATACTCAAACGACCCGCCTATAAAGCGGTTCAACTAGCGGTCCATAGGCCCTTCCCAACAGGATAGCAAAGAGGTACGTTCGCTGGCGGCCAAGGTCAGGCTGCTAACTAGCAGTAAGCTGACCTTGATCGAAGTGATGGCTATTGCTATTACCCGATGCATGCAACCCCTCCAGCAACGGGGTCATCCTTTATGGTGCTATAACGGGACCAATGACATAACCCACTACCAGCGACAAGGGCCAGACAATAAGGCGGCTCTAGCCAAAATATTGGCCAATCTCTTCAAGGGAGAGGAGGCAGATTTTGCTCGAATGAGTATTCGGGAAGGATGCTCCGGATACAATCTGGCGGACTGGGTAAGCCATAATCCACTGTCTTGAGCTCACAGATTACGCCCGAACTCTAACTGGCTGTACTTGAACAGGGATGGAGGCGTCAACTCACGCCCGTTAATTGCCCTCCTCCTCAACCGGAGGATCATTCCCGTGACGACGATACAGGGTATCATGATGACCCAGAGACGTCGATTGATTTTGAAGACGGGGTGTTTTATCAGGAGAGCCTTGACGGCGCCAAGGTTGCTCTGACAGCCGATCATCCAGGGGCTCTTCCCTCTTCCACAGTATGTGAAAAGAAGACCCTCTCCCGAACCGGGCGCTCATCTCGCGCTATTCCCCACGTGCTGACTTCTGCTCCCAAGGGTCGCCGCACTACGCGTCGGACCATCTTGGGAGGAGCGCAGACCACGCCAGCTCCGGCCCCTAACAGAAGATTAAAGCGGAAGGCTTCCGTCGAGGCGGAAGCACCTGCTCCCTCGGCCCAGAGGTGGCGTATTTCAGAATTACAGCGAGGGTTCTTTTAATACCTTTTTATTAAAACTTGTTTAATTTTGCAGAAGACGTGTGCCCCTGCATCAGCCCGAAGATTCCCCGGGTGCGCCGAATCGCAGCTCCGGTCCTAAGTCTTCGGTATGAGCCAGAGCTTCCTCCGAACACGCGGCAGCCAGCGTGCCTCCGGAGGATTCTGATGATGTTTCGGTTACCAACTCCGAAGTCGAGAGTGTGATGAATCATCGCCGCCGGAGGGAAACTTTACGTCATACTGCCTTTGCCGACCAGGAATTTAGTGTCTTTAATTCAGTGGACGCTTACCTTGGAGTGGCCCGGCCAGGTCTTGAAGGGATCGTCGGTCTCTTTGCCGCCAGAATGCAGGTATGTAACTAAAATGGCTTGAAAGCAGATCATGTTCCCTTAGCCAACTAGCCCCAAGCCTTAATTTGGGCAGGACGGCCGAGTTAAGGGTTTCTAATGATATCATTTTTGTAGGCCGCAAGAGAGCAGAGCAAAAAGCTGTCCGAGGACCTTGAGGTGAGCCGGACACAGTTGGTTGAAGCCAAGGCCGAACTGGATGCGGCTCGAAAAGCCAGCAACGAATTGTCCGGTCAGTAGAAAGAACTTTTTCCCAACGCGCGGAAAGGTATACGGTGTATTCTATGCATTAACACCTTTTTGCTCCATATAGCCGCGGAAGCCGTAGGCGGGTTGGGGAAGGAGCTAGAGGCTGGTAAACGAGTGCTGACGCGAAGTCAGGAGGAGAAAAATGAGCTCAAGGCAGAGAATCGGTAAAAATCTGAGGAAATTGAGAGCTTGAAAACTCAGCTGGCGCAAGCCTTGGAGGAAAACCAGAAGCTGAAAGGTGGCATATTTGGTAAGCACTGATCTGACCGGTACGTTGGTCAAGTACCATTGGCATTTTAATGACGATATGCAGCACCTGCTTGTTAGGTCTCCTGACTGGGCGGCCCAAGGAAGAAGTCAGCACCTTTGACGGGAACCTTTTAAAGGAGCTGTCGAAGACTTACGAGAGGGCCCGGAAGGCCATGAAGAGTATGGCGAAGGTGTTATGGCCATTAGAGGTGTCGCCAGAGAGCATGGACGAACTAGCCAGTCGCTTTAAAGGAGCTCGGCGAAGGTTTGAATTATGGAAGATCTCGTCTTGCCGAGAAGGAGCGCGCGAGGCGTGGGCTAGGGTAAAGACCCGTTTCACCTAGCTAGACCCGAAGCATATGGACCGGGTTGGTCCAGTGGGCCCTGACGGCCGAGAGATACCTCTGAGCTTGGTGTATGATAATGTGATACCAGCTGCTAGCCATTCTCAGAAGGATTGTGCTTTAGAGCAATTGATAGACAATGTCGATCAAGAGTAGTTTTGTCAATTCTATGTATCGATGTACTGTACATTGACCGAGATCAATCCACGGTCTTATTTTAAAAGAATGTTGTCTTAACCGGCCATCGGCTTCTACCTCCCCAATCAGTGATCGGGAAGTGTTCCATACTACGTGCCGTGGGAAACAAGGCAACTCTTCAGGAACCAGGCAATCCGGCCATTTGGCTCGAACGGACGAAACATTTGCGGAGAGTTATGTTATATTACTGTTTGACGTAAGAAACCTCTTCCGATGAAAATAGTTCCTCCAAAGTTTCCTTTCTTCGGGTAAATTTATAGTCTGGATACGTGAGATCAACGGAGACCAATGGCTACGAAAAAACCCTGGTGATAAGCGCGAGGCTATATTCACTTCCCTTAGGCCGACTTATTGTATTCTGTAAGAACGCTAGCTTTCGGCTTCACCCGTCTGAGGTACGGTCCCGGATGACCCGGTCGTAACAATCGCAGAGGTGATCCCTTTACTCCCTAGTTGAACAATCGGGAACGTAGGGGTAAACACAGGAGCCAGGCAACCCAGCTTGGCAAAGATCTTAAGTTGAATAAGTGCATATGTTGGCTTGAAAGATATGAGAAGGCTGCAAACGAAACAAATGCGATGTATACTGATTATATTATTCGGCTCCTCTAAGGGAGCCCCCATGCGAAGCTGGGTGTTACATTCCATGACGTACATGATATGGGCTTGGTATGGTTCGGTTCAGCCGAACACCTGCCATGTCAAAGAAAATAGAAAGAAAGAACAAAGAGAGGTGAGGATTTATGCGGGTGACGATGTCTAACTCAGGCGTAAAAGCGCCGCAGCCGGGCTGCGTTCCATGGGTTCAGCTCGAGTCGATCGTCGGACGGGCGGCGAAGGCGGTATGCTCCTCCTGCCAGTACTTCGTCGATGATCTACGGACCCTCCCATTTGGGCGAGAGCTTATGCATCTGTTTTTCGGGGAGCCGGAGGACGAGGTCGCCCACGTTGTATGTCTTCGCTCGGACTTCGCGGTTTTGGTAGCGCCGTGCTTGCTGCTGATAAAGTGCGGATCGAGCCCGAGCTATATCCCGTTCTCCTTCAAGAGCATCCGAATCATCCTGCCGATCCAACTCGGCTTCCTTTTCTTCGTACATGCGCACTCTAGGCACGTCCTGGATGAGATCGCATGGGAGAATGGCTTCCGTACCATATACCATAAAAATGGTGTGTATCCGGTTGACCGGTTAGGAGTAGTGTGCAGCCCCCATAATACAGAATCGAGTTCCTCGACCCAATGGCAGTCTGATTGTTCAAGTGATCGGACCAGACGGGGCTTGATGCCGCTCATAATGAGCCCGTTGGCCCGTTCGACCTGTCCATTGGTCTGTGGGTGGTACACTGAAGCGTACTCAAGCTTATGTAGCGACCCGACCTCAGACGGTCAAGCCTCTGTGTATCTGTGCCATCCCTGGATCAGTATGCTGGCACACACAATACATCAATGTATATATCAAAGTGCAATAACATGTAGAAATAACGTAAAACTGATATATACCTTATAAGTCTCAGCGGAAACAAACAATCGGGTTTGGAGTCCCATCAACGCCATCGGCAAGTTGAGTGTAGACCGTAACCCTGTATCGTAACTCTTACTCATCGAAGAAATATCTACAACATGAGACGTTGCAGCCGTGTAGGTCAGTACATTGAATGTACCGGCAAGATCACTATAAGAAAAACAGATAATAAAGCTATACTATATGCAATATGGCTTTGTAGCTCTGGGTCTGAGTTTTGTTTTGCGTAAAAGCTGGTTTTATTTTTTTTCCTACATCAAAGGAAATAACCGGAGTCTGTACTACGGAGTTATCTATCATGACATGGTTCCGCCAACCGATGTCTTATAGCCCAAATCATCATAAGTTGCCCACAATTAAGTTATCAGTCCGGTGTTGAGAGTTCCGAGATAGATCCAAGTCCAGATGCTCAAATTGTCCGTAACCGGGGACAAGGCTAATCGATTAGGTTTTAACCCTCTACAGAGGTTTGCACACTTTACCCGCAAGATTCGATCCCTCTTTTTACGTTCTCGCACTTCAGGATGTTTGAGAACAAGACGACCGAAACATGGTCTTTCGAAGAGTTCCCCTGACCACTGTCCGGTGCTCATCCAATCCTACCATAGTTCTACATCTGCTAGCACCGTCCCAGCCAGAGTCACAACTAAGGTCAACCAAGCCAGAGCCCATAGTGACTTGCGGTTGCACAGGTAAGCTTCCGGGCATGAAGTATTCTTCCGTCTCTTTGAGTCTGGGTGAAGCTTTCCGCAAGATGTCATGGCGCTTCTCCATGCATCCCGGCCATCCACTGGTTGCTCCAGGGTGCCCGTCAACCGTCCTTCACCCAGTAGTGTGTATTGAATTCTTGTCTCGAGTCTTGAAGTCTTGAGGCCTTGAAGATGCAGTCCTTGCAGATTCCATCATGGAGTTGTCATCATTGACGTAGGGTCCTCCTTCTCCACACCACTCTCATGCACTCATACCAAACCCCGTCTATTAAAGCGTAGCATTAAAACTATATAACGTCCCAGGCTTGGTAACAGGGAGATGGGTTCCTACCTCATGCATTCTACTCAACTACAAGATTCAATAACACTACTGGAGGGATTGTTGAAAGGGTGCTACTACATGCAAATAAAACATAGGTATGAAAAACATGGTCAAAGTGAACTTGCCTGGTATTACTTGATGAAGATAAAACGCTCTCAGAAACTTGATAAACTAGTCGTCACTCTCCGATGAAATCTATACAAGCAAGCATAGTATTCACATAAGCAAACATTCTAGCACTCAATTATAACAATCAAAATAACAACGAAATCGAAATAGGATCGAAGGCAAAAAAGCCAAATAAAACTCCAAATCACTCAAATAAACTTATAGGGCTAATCTACACCACAACAACTCTACTTAACAACAAGTAAAAAGCCTAAAACAATTACTTAACACAAGGTAAAAATAATTATTCACTAAATAACAGAAAGTATTTTTCCTATAATAAAATTCTAGAAAAACAATAAAATAATACTATTACTACTACTAGCAATATAGTCATGCAATAAACAACACCTAGAACCTCAAGAATACTAAGTCTAATAAATCCTAAAATTTACCTACTGTTAAACAACAGAATATATGCTACACTAGTGAAAAATAGCAAAAGAAAATAATTAAAACTAATTAATAATAATTAAATTACAAACAGGATTAAAAATAGAGTAAATAGTACTGTTTACAATAAAAAGCTAATTTAAATAAATCACTAGCATGCAAACTAGACACTAATGCGTAGCTAGTCTAATAAGAGACCAGTAGCAAAAAGAATCGGTCAAAAATAATATTCCTAACTCAAAATAGCTCAAACCAAGTGATTTGAGCAAATTCATACAATCAAAAATTTAAACTGCTCAAATATGAAATACAATTGTACTAACATAAAATTCCTAAAATTTGTGATCCAACGCAGTTGGAATCACTCAAAAATACCTCGTAGATAATTAACTATGGATTTTACAAGATTGAAACTATTCTGTTTTAAAAAAAACAGAACGAAGAGGGAAAAAAATGAACAGTAGGTCGGGATTTACTGTAGCAGACCGGTGATGGGGTTCTGGTGGAGCTCCGGCGACGTCCTCCGGTGGCCCTCCGGCGTGGGGGAAGGGACGGTCGGGGGCGGCAGAGCGGGGCCGAGCGAGTGGTGGGGTCGATGGGTGGCGGGGATGGCCGGCGGTGGGTGGGGCGGAGCAAATGGCGGCGGCGGCTCCGGCAAACTCCGGCGCGGCGGCGCGGCGACGTGGGGCGAGGAGAGGAGGGACTAGGGGGGGGGAATGGGTGCGGGAGGTGGCTATTTATAGGAGGGGAGGTCGGCTTGGAGGAGGGCGCGAGGGATTTCGCGAATCCCGCGATTCCGGCGGTGCTCCAGTGGTGGCTGGAGATCGGGAGTATCTCGCCTGGAGGAAAGAGATGATCCGGTTCGGATCGGGCCGGATTTGGCCCAAAAAAAAACAGTACCTTCCTTTTTTTTAAATAACCCGCGAAGAAAAAAATCATTTTAGAAAATAAAATAAAAATAAAATATAGGAGTATTATATATCAAAATGATCAGAAAAATAAGCCCAATTTAATGGGATACTTTCCAGGGGAAAATAAAACACTTTTTGAAAAATCATTTTTTTTAAATTCAAACAAAAATCCAAATGACTTTCAAAACTCAAAGGAAAAATTATTCCAACATTTTTGGGGTGTCATGTTACTCCCTCTCAACACTTTTGTTTCAAGTGTTCTTTGTCAGAAAAGTTTTTGAATAATATTCAAATGCCACTTTGAGTTAAAAACAAAATTTAAATGACAAATTCAAAAGAAATTTTTCTTTACTTCCCACTCTCTTTCATTGAAGAAATCATGAGGATCATTGAGTGGCATGAAGTTTGAAATATTTCCAAATTCAAATATTTTCAAACAGAAACATTTTTTTGGAAAGTCCTTTTATTCCCTCTCATTCAAAGCTTCAAAAGTTTAAAATTGCAATCAATTTCACTCAATCAATCACTCAACCATCAATCAAACAATCATATATTTTAATTATTATAACATTCCAAAATTTAGAATTTTGGGATGTTACAAACTACCACACTTAAAATGAATCTCGTCCTCGAGATTCGAAGAGGCTAGCAAGAAAAGGTTAGGGGTTGGGGGTCTTCTAGCAAATCTTTTGGTCGGAAAGGTCAGGGGTGCTACCACACTTAAAAGCAAGGTTACGGTTCCAATAAACTCAGATACTTCCTCTCGAGTGCCGACAATATCTGTCTCTTCACATATCTTACAATAGCTCCTTCATTAACGCTCTTCTGTCAGAAGCATAGCGTTTTCCTCAAAATCTTGGGTCGCTACGTCAAAGATGAAGTTCGTCCGAGATTGGATCTTCTTAGCTGATAGGTCTGCGTCCATTCTAGACAACTATCGAAATACTCATGGTGGTCTACCATTAATGGTTTCTGCAGAAAAAGGGCCTTGGCTTTATTCTCACCGTATAATCTACGATTGGCAACAGCTGCCATGTACATGGGTTTATCATCATACCATTCTAAGGCTTAAGCAAGGCTTCAACGAGTGTTGTCACTTTACTATGGGTAAGTCTCTCAGATTTACCATTCCAAATATCAAGAGCGAATGATAAGAGTAAGTCAGTATGGTGATCAATCCATTCCGCACCCAGATAATTACCCTGTATAAGGTTTAGCGAATCTCGTATTTCTAACACTCGGGCATCCTCTCAAGCATTGCAGAATTTCTCTTGTCGATGAACTGAGTTCGGATAAATCCATTGATTCTGCAAGCTAAAAAACAACATCTATCGTTCTTCACAACTCTCGGGTTTTCGTAACATCCTATGTAACATCTGCTGATCAAATCACAGCTTCTTCCATAATTCTTCCTTCAACAAGATTGTGCTTGTGCCTTGGTCAAATCCTGGGCCTGTGGGTTATGGGTCCACTTCAGCACTTGCATAGTGTTAACTCATCCGTGGAGTTACAGTTGTTCCATATTCCAACATTACACCTCCTTTAAATCCAATAGTACTTCATTTTGTCATACTCTTGGGGTAACCATCATAATCAAACTCCAACTTATTTGGTCCAGCTCCCTTTTATGGACCGTCATGAATAACACATTTCTTTCTTCATTGATCCTGTGGCTTTATGGAGTACTACCACACTTAAAATGAAATGCACTAGTTCATCCATAAATCATATTATTTTCATATCAAATCTTTTATTACATCCTTAAACATTTCTCAAAATTCGAATCTCAAAAGTACTTTATTACAAATGCTGCCATCCACATAGTTTGGTATGGTCAAGCATTACTTCCAACTTTATTCATTTTTCCTCCTTGAGGATCCTTCAGTCCCACTGGAATTGTGCGACATGCTCCTTGAAATCTTCCATCTTTTGCTTCATCATGGTGGACATGAGCTTCATCTCCATCATCTCTGCATGCACCTCTCTCAGGTATTCCTGAGTATGACGGAGTCTTACTTCCAATATGTCTCCGATCTGTCGTATGGCTTCCATGGCAGCTTCACGAACAGAGTCAAAGAAAGTTGCTTGGGGTACTCGGGAAATGTAAAAGTATTGCCCCATAGTCTTTGGGCAAACTCCTTTCACCCGGTGAAGGTGTACCTCCACATACCAAAGTTCCACTCCATTCGCGATGAAGGGATAACCCTTGTAAACTGCATCTCCTTCCAGGTGGATGTGCTTCATCATATCCTTCAAGACTTTCGGGTAATCATGATCACTAGTCAGGGTCATGGTCATTTACGGTCCCTTGAGGAATGACTCATAAAGGGTCGTCATCTGCAGTTGTAAAACAAAAATGGTACTCAGAATAAGGTATGTATCTCCTTGGGTAAACATTCATATCATCCAAAAAAAACTTCAAACTCAATTTCCAACATCCAGTTTATGCATCACAACTCATTTTCTTCCATGTTCACCCACAATATTAATTTCCAAGATAAAACATAACAACTCCTTAAAGCCTTTCAGCATATGACATATCAACTTTATTGAGTCATGAATTATTACAATCTCTGAGTAATCTATTACATAACTCAACTCCACATTCTCATGAAAATAAAAGTGTTTTCCATACCACACTTATTACTGATATCAACATCTCCACTACTCAGCTCCAGCTTTCTCCTGATCTGAACATTCCATAGCAAAATGTCCTGCTTCCTTGCAACAAAAACAAATAACTTCCGACATGTCTCGGGGCTTCTTGGTGATGGTGCCTGCTCCTTGAGTTCCTTGCTTCCTTTCGAGACAATCATTGGCATAATGCCCGACGTCCTTACATTCAAAACAGGTAATATGACTCTTGTCCCTCTTTGCAGAAATTGGGTTTTTCTGAGGGTGTCTTTGTTTTCTCTTCCTGGGTTTCTTCGTTGTGATCAAACCTTCTATTCCCTGGGGATCAAACTCCACTGCTTCTATCGGGAAGTATCCCAGATACTCTTTTCTTTCCTTGGTGCAATACTGTGAAAAATATCCTTCTTCTCCACATGAATAGCAGGCATTGGAGTAAAATCTGTTGAGGCCTTCTCCATTAGGGTCTTCAACACATTCCTTCATCACAGGTTCTTTCATAACTTCTCGGAGGGCTTCTTTCATTCCTTCTTCCTTCTTCTGAATAGTTTGTTGCACCGTGGGGTAAATGTGACACTGAGCCGGGTAGTGGGTGGTTCCTTCACACAAGAAACAAGTCACCTGACTAGTTGGGCATTCCTCAGCTGGGTGATTTTCCTTGCAATGAGGGCATCCATCCTTGTGCACTTCCTGGGTATGTCCTATTTCTCCGCAAAGCTTGCAGGCACAAGGTTTATTTCTTGGTGAATCATGGTGCTTCCGGATAAGACGGGATCTTGTCAGAGTCTTCTTGAATTCTTCCCAAGTCTTTGCTCCATTCCATCCCTGTATGGCTTGATGCATCTGCCACCATGTTGCAGCACTTCCTTCAAAGTACTGAAGAGCGTACGATACTTCATTCTTCCTTGAAACCAAATTGCTCCCGAAGTGATTCTCCATGTTCTGAATCCATACCTCTGCCTCCGGCTAAGTCATCGATCCAGAGAATACCAGTCCAACTTCCTTCATCATCTATGGGGTCCAAGGGTTTTGGGATGAGATGCGGGGGATAGAGAGAGATACACACAATACAAACAATATAATTTTGAAAAACGGGTTTTTATTTTGTGGTTGTCAGAAAAACATCAAACAAATGACAGCTCACAATCGTCGCATCTAACGTAAGTATATAATAGGGGTTTGGTCTTCTAAAGGTCCAATAAATCTTCAGAGTCTTAAATTTCTTCGAGTCTTCAGAGTCTTCAACGGTTGTAGCTTCAACTCTTCTAGTGCATGGTGAAATCCTCTTTACTCTGAAGTGGACATCAGTTGTCTGATATCTTGTTCTTCTTGGAGCGACTTCGGTTGATCCTCCGTGTGGTCAAAAGGGAATTGGGTACATTCTAACTATTTGAGGTAAGAGGGAGTTTGTGGTAAAATCAGAAAAGATGAGAAGTAAGGCTCTTTTTTTAAAAAACAAAGTTTTAGAGATATCCTGTCCTAGGGGTTTTCCAGTTTCTAGGGTCACGTCCTACAGTCAACATATGCTCTGATACCATATCTGTAGCGACCCGACCTCAGACGGCAAGCCTCTGTGTATCTGTGCCATCCCTGGATCAGTATGCTGGCACACACAGTACATCAATGTATATATCAAAGTGCAATCACATGTAGAAATAACGTAAAACTGATATATACCTTATAAGTCTCAGCGGAAACAAACAATCGGGTGTGGAGTCCCATCGATGCCATCGGCAAGTTGAGTGTAGACCGTAACCCTGTATCGTAACTCTTACTCGTCGAAGAAATATCTGCAACATGAGACGTTGCAGCCGTGTAGGTCAGTACATTGAATGTACCGGAAAGATCACTATAAGAAAAACAGATAATAAAGCTATACAATATGCAATATGGCTTTGTAGCTCTGGGTCTGAGTTTTGTTTTGCGTAAAAGCTGGTTTTATTTTTTTCCTACATCAAAAGAAATAACCGGAGTCTGTACTACGGAGTTATCTATCATGACATGGTTCCGCCAACCGATGTCTTATAGCCCAAATCATCATAAGTTGCCCACAATTAAGTTATCAGTCCGGTGTTGAGAGTTCCGAGATAGATCCAAGTCCAGATGCTCAAATTGTCCGTAACCGGGGACACGGCTAATCGATTAGGTTTTAACCCTCTGCAGAGGTTTGCACACTTTACCCGCAAGATTCGATCCCTCTTTTTACGTTCTCGCACTTCAGGATGTTTGAGAACAAGACGACCGAAACATGGTCTTCCGAAGAGTTCCCCTGACCACTGTCCGGTGCTCATCCAATCCTACCATAGTTCTACATCTGCTAGCACCGTCCCAGCCAGAGTCACAACTAAGGTCAACCAAGCCAGAGCCCATAGTGACTTGCGGTTGCATAGGTAAGCTTCCGGGCATGAAGTATTCTTCCATCTCTTTGAGTCTGGGTGAAGCTTTCCGCAAGATGTCATGGCGCTTCTCCATGCATCCCGGCCATCCACTGGTTGCTCCAGGGTGCCCGTCAACCGTCCTTCACCCAGTAGTGTGTATTGAATTCTTGTCTCGAGTCTTGAAGTCTTGAGGCCTTGAAGATGCAGTCCTTGCAGATTCCATCATGGAGTTGTCGTCATTGACGTAGAGTCCTCCTTCTTCACACCACTCTCGTGCACTCATACCAAACCCCGTCTATTAAATGTAGCATTAAAACTATATAATGTCCCGGGCTTGGTAACAGGGAGATGGGTTCCTACCTCATGCATTCTACTCAACTACAAGATTCAATAACACTACTGGAGGGATTGTTGAAAGGGTGCTACTACATGCAAATAAAACATAGGTATGAAAAACATGGTCAAAGTGAACTTGCCTGGTATTACTTGATGAAGATAAAACGCTCTCAGAAACTTGATAAACTAGTCGTCACTCTCCGATGAAATCTATACAAGCAAGCATAGTATTCACATAAGCAAACATTCTAGCACTCAATCATAACAATCAAAATAACAACGAAATCGAAATAGGATCGAAGGCAAAAAAGCCAAATAAAACTCCAAATCACTCAAATAAACTTATAGGGCTAATCTACACTACAACAACTCTACTTAACAACAAGTAAAAAGCCTAAAACAATTACTTAACACAAGGTAAAAATAATTATTCACTAAATAACAGAAAGTATTTTTCCTATAATAAAATTCTAGAAAAACAATAAAATAATACTATTACTACTACTAGCAATATAGTCATGCAATAAACAACACCTAGAACCTCAAGAATACTAAGTCTAATAAATCCTTAAATTTACCTACTGTTAAACAACAGAATATATGCTACACTAGCGAAAAATAGCAAAAGAAAATAATTAAAACTAATTAATAATAATTAAATTACAAACAGGATTAAAAATAGAGTAAACAGTACTATTTACAATAAAAAGCTAATTTAAATAAATCACTAGCATGCAAACTAAACACTACTGCGTAGCTAGTCTAATAAGAAACCAGTAGCAAAAAGAATCGGTCAAAAATAATATTCCTAACTCAAAATAGCTCAAACCTAGTGATTTGAGCAAATTCGTACAAGCACAAATTTAAACTGCTCAAATATGAAATACAATTGTACTAACAGAAACTTCATAAATTTTGTGATCCAACGCAGTTGTAATCACTCAAAAATACCTCGTAGATAATTAACTATGGATTTTACAAGATTGAAACTATTCTGTTTTAAAAAAAAACAGAACGAAGAGGGAAAAAAATGAACAGTAGGTCGGGATTTACTGTAGCAGTCCGGTGATGGGGTTCTGGTGGAGCTCCGGCGACATCCTCCGATGGCCCTCCGGCGTGGGGGAAGGGACGGTCGGGGGCGGCAGAGCGGGGCCGAGCGAGTGGTGGGGTCGGTGGGTGGCGGGGATGGCCGATGTTGGGTGGGGCGGAGCAAATGGCGGCGGCGGCTCCGGCGAACTCCGGCGGGGCGGCGCGGCGACGTGGAGCGAGGAGACGAGGGACTAGGGGGGGGGGAATGGGTGCGGGAGGTGGCTATTTATAGGGGGGGGAGGTCGGCTTGGAGGAGGGGGCGAGGGATTTCGCGAATCCCGCGATTCCGGCGGTGCTCCGGTGGTGGCTGGAGATCGGGAGTATCTCGCCTGGAGGAAAGAGATGATCCGTTCGGATCGGGCCGATTTGGCCCTAAAAACAGTACCTTCCTTTTTTTTAAAATAACCCGCGAAGAAAAAAATCATTTTAGAAATAAATAAAAATAAAATATAGGAGTATTATATATCAAAATGATCGAAAAATAAGCCCAATTTAAAATGGGATACTTTCCAGGGGAAAATAAAACACTTTTTGAAAAATCATTTTTTTTAAATTCAAACAAAAATCCAAATGACTTTCAAAACTCAAAGGAAAAATTATTCCAACATTTTTGGGGTGTCATGTTACTCCCTCTCAACACTTTTGTTTCAAGTGTTCTTTGTCAGAAAAGTTTTTGAATAATATTCAAATGCCACTTTGAGTTAAAAACAAAATTTAAATGACAAATTCAAAAGAAATTTTTCTTTACTTCCCACTTTCTTTCATTGAAGAAATCATGAGGATCATTGAGTGGCATGAAGTTTGAAATATTTTCAAATTCAAATATTTTCAAACAGAAACATTTTTTTTTGGAAAGTCCTTTTATTCCCTCTCATTCAAAGCTTCAAAAGTTTAAAATTCCAATCAATTTCACTCAATCAATCACTCAACCATCAATCAAACAATCATATATTTTAATTATTATAACATTCCAAAATTTAGAATTTTGGGATGTTACAGCTTAATGCCTATTTTGCCGCACCAGTCCTTGACTTCCTGGGCGGTTAAGTTGGTTCCATTATCAGTAATTATGCCGTGGGGGACACCATAACGGTGTACGACATCGGATAAGAACTCGACGACCAGTCCGGATTCTGCCGAAGTTACGGGCCTTGCCTCAATCCACTTGGTGAATTTGTCGACCATGACCAATAGGTACTTCTTTTTCTTTGTGCCCCCTTTGAGTGGCCCGACCATGTCGAGACCCCAGACCGCGAAAGGCCATGTTATCGGTATCGTCCAAAGGGTTGTGGGGGGCATGTGGCTTTGATTTGCGAACAGCTGACATCCAACGCAATGTTGGATGAAAGCCCGGGCATCCTCACGGGTGGTAGGCCAAAATAATCCTGCTCGGAAAGCCTTGCTGACCAAGGCCCGAGTTGCCATGTGGTGGCCGCCCATGCCCGCGTGTATTTCTGCCAGGAGTTGAAGCTGCTAAAATTGCCAAACCCAATACTAAAGATAAGAATAAACCTGTTGTTGGCATGCCTGTTGTCTCTAGTAAAATAGGAGATCCTTGTTATCATGGCCTATGTGATTTGGGTGCTAGTGTTAGTGGTATCCTGTTTACCCTATATCAAGAAATTATGAATGATATTGCACCTGCTAAAATAGAAGATATTGATGTTACTATTAAGCTTGTGAATAGAGATACTGTTTCACCGCTTGGGATTGTTAGAGATATTGAAGTCTTGTGTGGAAAAATAAAATACCCTACTGATTTACTAGTTCTTGGTTCTCCACAAGATGATTTTTGTCCCATTATATTTGGTAGACCTTTCTTGAACACTGTTAATGCTAAGATAGACTGTAATAAAGAAACTGTTAGCGTTAGATTTGGTGATATATCTCATGAGTTCAATTTCTCTAAGTTTTGTAGACAACCTCATGATAAAGAATTGCCTATTAAAGATGAAATAGTTGGTCTTGCTTCTATTGCCGTACCTCCTACAGATCCGTTAGAACAATATTTGCTGGATCATAAAAATGATATGCATTTGCATGAAAGAAATGAAATAGATAAGATGTTCTTTGACCAACCACCTATTCTTAAACACAATTTGCCTATTGAAACTCTAGGAGGTCCTCCTCCAGCTAAAGGTGATCCCATGTTTGAACTGAAACAATTACCTAATACTTTGAAATATGCTTTTCTTGATGAAAAGAAAATATATCCTGTTATTATTAGTGCTAACCTTACAGAGCATGAAGAGAAGAGATTACATAAAGTTCTAAGGAAGCATTGTGCCGCTATTGGATATACTCTTGATGATCTTAAGGGCATTAGTCCCACTCTATGTTAGCACAAAATTAATATGGAACCTGATGCTAAACCAGTTGTTGATCATCAACGATGATTAAATCCTAAGATGAAGGAAGTGGTGAGAACTAAAATATTAAAGCTTCTGGAAGCAGGTTTAATTTATCCCATAGCTGATAGTAGATGGGTAAGTCCCGTTCATTGTGTCTCTAAGAAAGGAGGCATTACTATTGTTCCTAATGATAAAAATGATCTTATTCCACAAAGAATTGTAAATGGTAATAGGATGGTAATTGATTTTAGAAAATTAAACAAAGCTACTAGAAAAGATCATTGCCCCTTGCTTTTTATTGATCAAATGTTACAAAGACTATCTAAGCAAACACACTTTTGCTTCCTTGATGGATATTCTGGTTTCTCTCAAATACCTGTATAACAAGCCCGATCAAGAGAAAACTACTTTTACTTGTCCTTTTGGAACTTATGATTATAGACATATGCCTTTTGGTTTATGCAATGCACCTGCTACCTTTCAAAGATGCATGACTGCTATATTCTTTGACTTTTGTGAAAAGATTGTTGAGATTTTCATGGATGATTTCTCCGTTTACAGGACTTCTTTTGATGATTGCTTAAGCAACCTTGATCGAGTTTTGCAGAGATGTGAACAAACTAATCTTTTTTTAAATTGGGAGAAGTGCCACTTTATGGTGAATGAAGGTATTGTATTAGGGCATAAAATTTCTGAACAAGGTATTGAAAAAGACAAAGCTAAAGTTGATGCAATTGAGAAAATGCCATGTCCTAAAGATATTAAAGGTATAAGAAGTTTCCTTGGCCATCCTGGTTTCTATAGGAGGTTTATTAAAGACTTCTCTAAAATTTCTAGGCCTCTTACTAATCTCTTGCAAAAAGATGTTCCATTTGTTTTTTATGATGATTGTGTAGAAGCCTTTAAAACACTTAAGAAAGCCTTGACCTCTGCACCTATTGTTCAACCACCTGATTGGAACTTGCCCTTTGAAATTTTGTGTGATGCTAGTGACTATGCTGTTGGTGCTATTCTAGGACAAAGAGTTGATAAGAAATTAAATGTTATCCATTATGCTAGTAAAACTCTAGACAACGCTCAAATAAATTATGATACTACCGAGAAAGAATTTCTAGCAGTTGTGTTTGCTTGTGATAAAATTAGATCTTACACAGTTGATTCTAAAGTGATTTTTCACACTGATCATGCTGCTATTAAATACCTTATGAAAAAGAAAGATGCAAAACCTAGACTCATTAGGTGGGTTCTTTTGCCAGAAGAGTTTGACTTGCATATTACCAATAGGAAGGGAGCTGAGAATCCCGTAGCTGATAACTTATCTAGACTGGAAAATATTCTTGATGACCCACTACCTATTGATGATAGTTTTCTTGATGAGCAACTAGCTGTCATAAATGCTTCTCGCAATACTCCTTGTTATGCAGATTGTGCTAATTACATTGTTGCTAAATTTATACCACCTAGTTTCACATCCAAAAGAAAAGGTTTTTCTTTGATTTAAGACATTACTTCTGGGATGACCCACATCTTTATAAAGAAGGGGTAGATGGCATCATTAGATGTTGTATACCTGATGTGGCGCCCCCGACTCAATCGTACACTAATCATACACGCAATCGTGTACGATCAAGCACAGGGACTCACGGGAAGATATCACAACACAACTCTAACACAATTTAAATGGAGGTCCACAATATTACAGACCAGGGATCCGAAGATCTGAATACATAAGTCAGTCATACAAATATTATCTGAGTACAGACATAGTTAGACAAGTTTTGCCTTAAGAAGGCTAGCACAAACAGCGACACTAGATCGAAAGGCGTTGGCCTCCTGCCTGGGAGCCTCCGATCCTACTCCTGGTCGGCTGGCTCGATCCAGTAGTAAGTACCCTCTGGACCCTCCTGGTAGTAAGCTCCGGTAGTGGCATCTGGCTCTTGGACTCCATCGTCTGATGTATCACCAAGGTGGGGTATATGGGGAAAAGAGAAAGTAAAGCAACCGTGAGTACTCATCCGAAGTACTCAGCAAGCAAGGATCTATACTACATATGCAACATTATCAATGGAGAAAGGCTGTATAAGTGGACTGGGCTGCAGAAATGCCAGAATAGAGAGAAGGCCTAGTCCTATCGAAGACTAGCATCTTCAACATCTTCACGAGGCCATCATCTTGCAGCAGTAGAAGAGAGTAGAATAGCATTTTATTTAGCAAACATGTTGAAGTACAGCTTAAAGATCCTTCCTCGACTCCCAAGCGAGAAAGTGATCCCGAAGCTTCAATTAAGTAACAAGTATCCAGTTTAAGTAGTAGATCGGGATACACAAACTAAGCGTCCTTTACCGTAGGACCGGCTATCGATAGAAGATTCATCCCTGCAGGGGTGCACTACTGTTACCCAACACGCTCGATCAACTCTGGCCGGACACACTTGCTGGGTAATGCCCGTCCTCGGAAGATCAACACGAAGCAGCGCTCTACCTAGGCTCGGCAGAGAGGTCAGCACACCGGACTAACCTATGCACCTAGAGGTCTTGGGCCATCGCCCTGGGCACCCTGCGCGTTGCGAGACTGGCCGGGGTGCAGGCGCGACACTGAGCTCGTTAGTGAAGTATCCAGCCCAATCCCGACAATCAGCCCGCACGGTGAATCGTGACGTCAGACGAGCTTTCGGAGAAACGTACTTCACAGAGGGTCCCATAACCATTATCCCGCGTGGTGGTAGTGCGTATAGGGCACGTCGACCCACTCAGATCACACACCCAAATCCAATAGGCTCAATTAGTATCACGCGGAGACAATCAGAGTCTCTGATGCTCCGCCACAATGTCACACTCGAGTGCCCTTCCGGCACACCCGAAAATCATAGATCCCCAGCAGGTACCCACCAGGGTGGACCCGCCTGTAACAAAGGTCAAGTAATCGTGTGGTCATAACATCAAGGGGGAAACCCGAGGAATCACCCTCGGCGGATTCCACTCGACGAAATCATCAGGGTGAACGTATGAGGTATCACCCTCGAGGTTCACACTGAGGGGTCGCATGACAGAGTCGTATCGGAAGTGGAGAAGGAGGAATCACCCTCGATGACCACGACCGAACAGCTGCACTGCAGAGTATTCATCAGGAGTGCGTTACGAGGTATCACCCTCGGCACTCGATAGTTACTACGCAGAGTCGTACAACTAAGGGGGTGTGAAGTGAGGTGTCGGTCTCTGGTCGACGATCATGTTGATCGAGTCGTCGATGATCAAGCAGGGGCAACAAGGGTAAGGTGGTGGGGTCACTGATGGTTCATTCCAACCTAAACTAAACAATTTATCATAGGCAGGTAAGGTAGCAATGAACAGGTTACAACAGCAGGCTATGCATCAGAATAGGAGCATACATTAACAGTAGCAAAATCTAATGCAAGCAGGAGAATAGAATGGGCGATATCTGGAATGCTCAAGGGGGGGGCTTGCCTGGTTGCTCTAGCAAGAGAGAGGGGTCGTCAACGGGCTGCTCGTCGGTAGTGTAGTCGTACCCGGGTGCAGCGTCGTCGGTCTCAGCGTCTGTCGAGAGAGAGAAGGAGGGGGAGAGAAACAATAAATTCACGGCAATAATGCAAACAATATGTATGACATGCCTAAATGATATGCCGGGGTGTTCTACTGCCTAACTAAATGATTTAGTTAACTTAGGAATTTATTTGGATTTATTTAATTAAAGTTGGACACTATTCATTTATCGAAATCGGTCTAAAAGTTCAATGTTCTTATAGCTAGAGGCATCTGACGGGAATACGGAGGGCGTATTCCAGTTCGTATCGGATTTCTGAGCAAGTTTCATGTATAAAGTATTTTCATCGGAGCTACGGATTATTTAATATGATTTTCTAAAGTTTTTATTAATTTCTGGAATTTAATTAATTATTTAAATTAACATTATCCGAAACAGTGCTGCGATGACATCAGCATGACATCATGCTGACATCAGCAGCCATCTGACAGGGTGGGTCCCACCTGTCATAGACTGTTAGGTTAATTAGGATTAATTAATTAATTACTGTTTAATTAACACTAACTACTTAATTAGATTAACCTAATTAGGATTAATTAAATTAATTAATTAATTAACTAATTATTTTTATTAATTATTATTTTATTTTATTTTTCTTTTTTTCTCTAAACGTTTTTCGGGCGGGGCCCGTTTGTCATTGGGCCAGGGGGGGTTCGGGGCCCAGCAGAAGTGGCTCAGGGGCGCGGGGCCCCACCTGGCAGTGGCCCAGGGGCCACGAACGCGGGCGCGGGCGCGCGGGCGCGCGGCAGGGGCGCGGCGACGCGGGGGTGGGCACGGCGACGGGCGCGCGGGCGGCGGCAGCAGTGCGGCAGCACGCGCGCGGGCGCGTGCGCGAGGTGGGCGAGGTGCGCAAGCTGCGGCGAGGCAGGAACACGGGCGAGCGGCAGCAGCGGCCGATGCGGGGCGCGGGCGGCGTGCGCGACGAGGGCGACGCGGGCGTGGCCAGCCGCGCACCGGAGCGCGAGCGGGGCGGCGGGGTCGCGGTGACCGAGGGGAAGGGGGAGGGCGCGAACGGCGTGGTTCGGGCGCAGTGGCGTGACAGAGGAGAGGGGGGGGCTCATGAGGGGTTTACAGGGAACGGGGCAGTGGGCTCGAGCTCGAGGGGGACGGCGACGGGGTCCGGCGAGGCGTCGGCGACGAGGTGGAGACAGGGGCACGGTCGGGCGCGTCGGGGCGCGGTCGGCGCGGTCGGGGCGAGCGCGCGGGGCTCGGGGTCGGCCGTTGGGGAGGAGACGAGGAGGCGGCGGTGCTGCGGCGTGGTCTGACGAGGGGGAGGCGGCGACGGGGCGGCAGCGTCGAGCGGCGTCGGCGACGGGGGCGCTGCGAGCCCCGATCCGATCTGGATCGGGGGGAGGGGGACGAGTGGGACGAGTGGGGGGGGGAGTGGCGATGGGGGTGGGGCTAGGGTTCGGTGGCCACAGCCATATAGGAGGGGGGTTGGGTTCCCGGTTCGGGCCACCTGGGCTGAGGCCCAGTGGGGGAGGGAGGGTTTTCTCCCGTTTTCCTTTTTCTTTTTCTTTTCTGTTTTGTCTTGTTTTACCTTTTTCTTTTATTTATTTTCTTTTCTCAGTTTAGCAAATTGTTAGGCCACATATTGAATTTTGTAAAACATAGGAATTGCTCCAACAAATACTAGGCATTACCTACCACTACCAAAAATTGGTTTGGAGTCAACTTGAGTTCACACAATTTTTATAATAATTAAAATGCATTAATCCTTGCTGTTTTGATTATGTTAGTGCCACCTAATTATTTTATTATTTGTTGGTTTCAATTTTAGAATAGTCTCCGGAATATTTGTTATTTACTTAACATTTTAGTTTCTATGTCGCACAACTTTTATATTTCACTTTCATTTAAATTTGAATTTGACTTAGGAGTTGAAATGCAATATGATGCTAATGATGATTATGCACTGTTAAGCTTGCTGACATGTCATTATCAAAAGTGATTACTGTAGCTAATGACAGGGGGTGTTACAACTCTCCTCATCTATTAAGAATTCTCGTCCCGAGAATTAAGAGGAAGACTGAAAGAAAGAGGGGTATTCTTCACGAAGACGATCCTCGCGTTCCCAAGTGGCCTCATCTTCAGAATGATTCGACCACTGAACCTTGAGGAATTTGATTGACTTCTGACGAGTCCGACGTTCAGCTTCATCAAGAACACGGATGGGATATTCTGGATAAGACAGATCTTCCCGTAATTCAAGCACTTCGTGATCCACAGCTCGAATAGGATCCTTGAAGCAGCGACGGAGTTGGGATACATGAAAGACATCATGTACTTGAGAAAGATTTGGCGGCAACTGCAATTGATATGCCACCTCTCCTCGACGGGCAAGAATACGGAACGGGCCAATGTAGCGAGGAGCTAACTTGCCTTTGATTCTGAACCTATGAGTGCCTTTCAACGGAGTGACGCGGAGGTAAGCTTGCTCTCCAGGTTGATAGACCATTTCCTGGTGCTTTCGGTCATAGTTGCTTTTCTGACGAGACTGAGCAGTTTTCAAATGTTCACGGACAATGCGGACTTGTTCTTCAGCTTGCTGAATAATGTCCGGTCCGACGAGTGAGCGTTCCCCAGTTTCTGACCAATTCAGAGGGGTTCGACACTTACGACCGTATAGAACTTCAAACGGTGCCATCTTCAGACTAGCTTGATAGCTATTGTTGTAAGAGAATTCGGCATACGGGAGAGATTCCTCCCATTTCTTACCGAAGGAGATGACGCAAGCTCGAAGCATATCTTCGAGCACTTGATTAACTCGTTCAACTTGACCCTGTGACTGAGGGTGAAAAGCGGTGCTGAAAGACAGATGTGTTCCCATAGCTTCTTGGAAACTATTCCAGAATCTGGAGGTGAAGAGGCTGCCACGATCAGAACTGATCTCCAACGGAACACCGTGGAGTGACACAATTTGGGAAACATACAAGTCTGCTAACTGGCTAGCAGTGATTGTCTCTTTAACTGGCAGAAAGTGAGCAACCTTGGAGAATCGGTCAATGACGACAAAAATAGCATCATGACCCTTCTGAGATTTGGGAAAACCAGTAATGAAATCCATTTGGACCTTGTCCCATTTCCATTCGGGAATTGCAAGGGGTTGCAGAGTTCCTGCGGGCCTTTGATGTTGAGCTTTAACGCGGCGGCAAACGTCACACTCAGAAACATAACGAGCAATGTCTCGCTTCATATTAGGCCACCAGTATCTCTGACAAATGTCACGGTACATCTTTGTGCTACCAGGATGAATTGACAAAGGAGTGTCATGAGCTTCCATCATAACGTGTTCTCTCTCATCTTTGAACTTAGGTACGAAGAGACGGTGTTGGAAAAATAGGATCCCATCATTATCAAGATGGAACTCCGACGGTTTTCCTTTTTCAAGGTATCGCTTGATCCTTTCATCTTTAGAGTCATACCGTTGCATAGTTTTGATGCTGTGTTCTAAATCTGGTTCGACAACGAGGGTATTGAGATAACCCTGTGGAACAATATGGAGGTTCAATTTACGAAACTCTTCATAAAGAAGAGGTTGTGATTCCTGAACCATATGGTTGCTGCAATAAGCCTTACGGCTCAAAGCATCGGCCATTACATTTGCCTTGCCAGGGGTGTATGAGATATTCATATCATAATCGGCTATTGTCTCAAGCCATCTTTGTTGACGAAGGTTCAGATCCGGTTGAGTATACAAATACTTCAAACTTTGATGATCCGTATATATCTCACAATGGTTACCGAGAAGGTAATGTCGCCATAGCTTCAGGGCATAAATAACCGCAGAAAGTTCGAGATCGTGCACTGGGTAATTTTCTTCGTGAGGACGCAATTGTCGGGAGGCATAAGCAATCACTTTGCGTTCTTGCATTAGGACACAGCCTAATCCTTGACGGGAGGCATCGCAGTATATCACGAAATCCTTTTGGGAATCCGGGGGTGCTAATACTGGGGCAGATGTCAATTTATCTTTTAGTGTCTGAAAGCTTTCTTGACATTTTTCTGTCCACTCAAATTTAACACCTTTGTGAAGCAGATTTGTCAATGGTTTTGCAATCTTGGAAAAGTTCTCAACGAATCGACGGCAATAACTTGCAAGTCCGAGAAAACTTCTGACTTGCTTGACATTCTTCGGGGGAGTCCAGTCAAGAATAGCCTGAACTCGTTCGGGGTTAACAGCAATTCCATCCTTGGAAATCACATGTCCAAGGTAAGTTACTTCAGAAAGCCAAAATTCACATTTGGAATACTTGGCACACAACTGATGTTCTCGGAGCCTTTCTAGTACCAAACGGAGGTGTTCATCATGTTCTTCTTTATTCTTAGAATAAACCAGAATATCATCTAGATATACCACGATGAATTTGTCGAGGTAATCCATGAATATATAATTCATCAGACGGGAGAAAGTTGCTGGAGCATTCGTTAGGCCAAATGACATGACGGTGTATTCATAGGAGCCATAACGAGTGACGAATGCAGTCTTGGGAATATCCTCTTCACGGACACGGATCTGGTGATAACCCAACCTCAGGTCGAGCTTAGAGAACACCGATGATCCAGCGAGTTGATCATAAAGATCATTGATCCGGGGCAGTGGGTATTTATTCTGGATTGTGGCTTGGTTAATGGGCCGATAATCCTGAACCAAACGGTTAGTTCCATCCTTCTTCTTAATGAAGAGTGAAGGTGCTCCCCAAGCAGAGGAACTGGGGCGGATGAAACCACTCTTAAGCGACTTGTCGATTTCTTCCTTAAGCTCGAGTAGGTGATGCGGAGGCATCTTATAAGGTTGCTTGGCAATAGGGACGGTGCCAGGCTTCAAGTCGATGACGAACACGACAGCTCTAGCCGAGGGTATTCCTGGAAGTTCTTCTGGAAAGACGTCTGGAAAATCTCGAACGACAGGAACGTTCTCGATCCCTTCCAGAGGTGAGGCGTTCAAAGCATTCAGAGCATATATCTGAGCTTCAGCGTCCCGAGTAATGCGGGCAGTATAGTTCACTATCTCATCGGTGGGGTGAAGAAGTTGGACGACTTTAGTGGCACAATTGATCGAAGCAATGTGAGCTTTCAACCAATCCATTCCAAGAATGAGGTCTATGGTGGAAGATTTCAAGACGATGGGCGAGGCAAGGAATTCCAATCCTTTAATTTCGATGGTAACGTCAGGTGCTATTACATCAGCATGACAGTGACCTCCGGGAGTTTTAATGACTAACGGAGTATGCATTTTCTCATATCGAATGCCATGCATGAATGCAAATTTTCTAGAGATGAATGAATGTGATGCTCCTGAATCAAATAAAACAGAAGCAGGTACTGAGTTAACAAGAAGGGTACCCATCACAGTAGCAGGTTGATCCTGGACTTCTTCAGTGTCAATGTTGTAGGCGTGTCCACGACCATGTGCAGCAGACCCAGTATTATAGTTGCGGGTCTGATTGTTGCCACGACCATTGCCGCGGCCAGCACGGGGAAAGGCTAACTGATTCTGATTCTGGCGGCAGTCTTTAGCCTGGTGTCCTGGTTTGCGGCACTTGAAGCACAGACCATCTTCAGGACGAAGAGGAGCATTGTTTTGAATAGCTTGAGTTTTTGGCTGCCTCGGTGGTGGAGGAGGCAGACGTGGTGAACCATAGTTGTTCTTTGGCGCAGAGGTATTGGAACGGAACGCATTGTTGGGAATCCAAACTCGACGCTTCGATGCTGAGCCCGAAGATGAGCCAGCATCACGATAGCGCTTCTGCGAGTCCTTGTATTCCATCTGAGCGGTCTCAACAAGAATAGCCTTGTTCGTCAGAGTTGAAAAGTCATTGAAGTCTTGAGCAGCTAGTGCAAGCTTGAGGTCGGGGTGTAGTCCACTACGGAACTTCTCTTGTCTGCGTGCATCTGTAGCGATGTCTTCTTCAGCATAGCGGGAGAGGTCTAGAAATTCCCGCTGATAAGCTTCGACAGTCTTGTTGCCCTGAGTGAGGTTACGGAACTGGGTCTTCATGCGTTCCATAATTGCTTGAGGGATGTAACATGTACGGAAAGCAGCCTGGAACTCATACCAGGTGATGACTGTTCCAACAGGCAGAGTACGCTTGTGTGTGTCCCACCATTGAGCAGTGGGGCCCTTTAAGAAAAAGGCCGCGAAGTTGACAAAGTTGGCAGGGGCGACATTAGCTGACTCCATCTCATGAGTGATGTCGTGGAGCCAGTCATCTGCATCCAGTGGCTTGTCAGAGTTGCGGAACTGAGTTGGGTTGAGTCGCATAAACTCTGTCAAAGTTATTGAAGTTGGGTTCTGGTTCTGGTTGTTCTGATGCGGAAACTGAGCCATGATTCCAACCATGAACTGGCGGTTAAGCTCAAACTGTTGCATCATAGCCGCCATATAGTCTGGCGGTGGTGGGAGTTCAGGGGCACTACCACGACCACCTGGTCTAACCATCCTGCTAAGTATCAACAGGGGGTAGTTTAGTAAAAGCAATTGCAAGCGTTTAGTGACGAACATGATGTAACTCGACAATTCTTTAAGCAGTGTATCAGATACATAATAGTAGTCGATTAAGACATACAGATCCATACACAAAGTCGAGTACATGCGGACAGCATAACGGCGCAAATTCAAAAGCTAGACATACTAGGCGGCGCGCAGGCACGCGGTAAGGAAGTACACAACGAGACATAGCAAAGGCTACATCAACGTTGGAGAAAACCACCGAAATGGGGTAATTGCAAGTGCTGACGACGAATGTTTGTCGCGGAAGGATCCTGCGCTCCATGTGCACTCTGATGCAGAATCTAGTCTCGAGCTGTAAGAAGAGGTCCACGTGCAGGTGTGTGACCTCCCACAGCAGGCCAATCAATACCAGCATACATCTGAGTCCTGCGCGGGTAAAGGATGTGCTCCGGATGTATCCCTGCGTGAACAGCGGGTAGCAACTGTGTCGTAGCATCGTAGAGACGTGCTCGAATGGCAACCAACTCGACGGCAAGAGCCCGAACAGTGCGATCCAGAGCCTGAGTGCACTGAATCAGAACGCGCGGGTCATAGCGACGAGGCTCGAACGGGGCACAGATAGCTGTGTAGTATCCAGTAGCATCTCCAGCAGGGGCATACGAAATGTATCGGAACTCAGAGTCATCCAAGATATCGCTGAACTGTCCTCAGAGACGTGCGACGGCAGAGTAGGCGGCATCATGGACTGCCATCTCAATCGTCACGCCGATACCGTGGAAAAGGTGTAGCTCGGTGTCTGAGTCATTTTGCTGATCATAGATACGAACATTAGCATGGTACTGCTCCTGATTGAACTCGCGGTAATCCTCGTAAACCAAGTACTCAGGGTACCAACGGTAGCCAAGTCTGGTCATGAGAGCGATCAGGACAGCTGGAAACCCAGGGGTATTACGAGCCCAAGTGCGAAGCATAAGCTGTGTCGTAGGACGCGGTGGAAACAAACGGTCCATCTGAAACAGAGGAAATTCAGATTTGTCAAACGACAATGAGAAGTTTAACACAACTCGGAGAGAAAGGTTAAACAAAACAATGGAAAGGAAAATGATTATCAGACTAATCAGATCAATGACAGGGAAATCGCACAGATATCCAGCTCTCCGGGTAGATGGGATTTACGAGATCCTAAGTGTCGGCGTTAGTAAAATTTATTTAACCCGAGTAGAAGAGAGATCAGAGTCCCAGAGTATATACGAGGAATAAAAGATCCTAATACCACCCAGTTGGCGATGTGGGCCCGTAAGCCACACAGCCAAGTTAGTAAATTAGTTTTTCGGTTTCTAGATTCAACTTCGTCCAAGGAATTGGAAGGGGGCTTCCTACAGGCAGTCGGCTCTGATACCAACTTGTGGCACCCCCGACTCAATCGTACACTAATCATACACGCAATCATGTACGATCAAGCACAGGGACTCACGGGAAGATATCACAACACAACTCTAACACAATTTAAACGGAGGTCCACAATATTACAGACCAGGGATCCGAAGATCCGAATACATAAGTCAGTCATACAAATATTATCTGAGTACAGACATAGTTAGACAAGTTTTGCCTTAAGAAGGCTAGCACAAATAGCGACATTAGATCGAAAGGTGTTGGCCTCCTGCCTGGGAGCCTCCGATCCTACTCCTGGTCGGCTGGCTCGATCCAGTAGTAAGTACCCTCTGGACCCTCCTGGTAGTAAGCTCCGGTGGTGGCATCTGGCTCCTGGACTCCATCGTCTGATGTATCACCAAGGTGGGGTATATGGGGAAAAGAGAAAGTAAAGCAACCGTGAGTACTCATCCAAAGTACTCAGCAAACAAGGATTTATACTACATATGCAACATTATCAATGGAGAAAGGCTGTATAAGTGGACTGGGCTACAGAAATGCCAGAATAGAGAGAAGGCCTAGTCCTATCGAAGACTAGCATCTTCAACATCTTCACGAGGCCATCATCTTGCAGCAGTAGAAGAGAGTAGAATAGCATTTTATTTAGCAAACATGTTGAAGTACAGCTTAAAGATCCTACGAAAGTGTGATTCCGAAGCTTACGGAGGACAGCATGCGGGAGATAGAACTGCACACAAGGTATTACAATCTGGTTTTTATTGGCCTACTCTTTTCAAGGATGCTCGTAAGTTTGTCTTATCTTGCGATGAATGTCAAAGAATTGGTAATACTGGTAGACGTCAGGAAATACCTATGAATTATTCACTTGTTATTGAATCATTTGATGTTTGGGGATTTGATTATATGGGACCTTTTCCTTCCTCCAATGGGTATACACATATTTTAGTTGCTGTTGATTATGTTTCTAAGTGGGTTGAAGCTATTCCAACTAGTGGCGCTGATCATAACACTTCTATCAAAATGCTTAAAGAAGTTATTTTCCCGAGTTTTGGAGTCCCTCGATATTTAATGACTGATGGTGGCCCATGGAGGAAACCACAAAGGAGGGAGATATCCTTCAACCCTTCTATGATCATCTCTCCCCACCCAAAATTGAAGCACTAAGGGTCTTCGAAACGGTTTGTGTTCAGAATACATATCTTATTCGTGAAGTTATTTTGTTGGAAGAGTAAAACATGGCCCTTCGTAGCATCAACCATAAGCTGGAATATTTGCTGAGGCTGAAAGAGAACAAGCCCACTACTTCATCACCACCACCATCACCAAAGAAGGAAACTTGAGTACACGGGTATGGGCACTCCCCTTGGCTTGTGCCAAGATTGGGGGAGGTGCACCGGTATCGTATCACCATCACTTTTATTATCTTTACCTATTTTTAGTTTGATCCTTAGCTATTTCGTGATTTAGTTGAATAAAAGTTTAGTATGATCTATTTTCGAGTGCTATTTTCATGATCTATCTATCTATGTAATCGAGTTGAGAGTTATATAATAAATATTAGTTTGAGTTTTTGCTTCTTTACTTTTATGTTTCAATCCTAGCAATGAAAATAATGAAAAAGATCATATGCTAATCTTATGGAGAGTAATGCCAATACATAAGGAAAAGTGTAAGTGGTAAAATTTATTGGAAGTTGACATACATAGCATTGGTCAATGATGCAATTCATGAAAAAATTAATAAGAGAAGAGAAGATTCACATGCAAATATACTATCTTGGACATCTTTTATGATTGTGAGCCCCAATTAAGTATTTTATGCCAAATTGTTGACATTGAACAAGGAAGACAACGTAATGAATTATGTTTGCTCATATTCACATAGAAGTTATATTTTCATAGATCCTCCAACATGTGGTGCTTGCCCAATATCTTTGCTAGCCAAAAATCCACACCAAGTAGAGATACTACTTGTGCATCCAAAAACCCTCAAACCCAGTTTCATGTTACAAGAGTCCACTATACCTACCTATGGATTGAATAGGATCCTTCAAGTAAGTTGTCATCGGTGCATAAGGTAATAAAAGTTGCTTCTAAATATGTATGATCTTTTAGTGCAAGGGAAAATAAGCGTTGTACGAACTTGCGATGGTACATAAATAAAAGCGACGGACTACATAATAAGGGTTGCTATCACAAGGGGCAATATAACATGACGTTCCTTTGCATTAAGAGCTTGCACATCCAAAAATAAAAATCGCATGACAATCTCTGCTTCCCTCTGCGAAGGGCCTATCTTTAACTTTTATGTATTTACTTTTTATGCCAGAGTCAATAGTGTTCTCCCCCATTCCTTTTTATTTTTCTCTTTTGCAAGCATCATGTGGTGGGGAAAGATCTAGGCACATATATCCAGTTGGATATGGGTAGTCATGAGTTATTATTATTGACATCACCCTTGAGGTGAAAAGGTTGGGAGGTGAAATTATAAGCCCGTATCTTTCTATGTGTCTGGCTGAAATTTTTTGCTCCATATATATGTTGTGAGTGTTAGCAATCATAGAAGACTAAATGATGGTTGAGCATGTGGACTTGCTAAACAAAACCTCCGACATGAGACCCTTCCTAAAAAGATGATGAATTGCAATTTCATTATTGACTAAGAACATAGTTTGTTAGTTTTCAAGAAAGTTTATTCCTCATACTTTGATGTTGTGATGAATTGTTACTTGCTCATGAGAAGTTTTATGATAAAGTTTATTGCTGTTATAATAATGATCATGATGCTATGATAAAGTTACCGACAACTGGAATTCTGGACCTGAAAAAGCCATGTCAGAGATACCTATTCTGCACATCTCCAAATGAGCTGAAATTTCACATAGATTTATTTTGGAATAAATAAAAATTAATGGAGAAAATAAGTACTAGAGGGGGCCACCCAGGTGCCCACAAGGCACCAGGGCACGCCCTGGTGGCTTGTGGGGCCCTTGGCCAGCCTCCGGTGCCCATCTTCTGGTATATAAGCCCATTTGCCCTAGAAAAAAAATAAGGAGAGGACTTTCGGGATGGAGCGTTACCATCTCGAGGCGGAACTTGGGCAGGAGCACTTTTGCTCTCCGGCCGAGCGATTCCTTTGGGGATACTTCCCACCGGGAGGGGAAATCGAAGCCATCGTCATCACCAACAACCCTCTCATCGTGGGAGGATCAATATTCATCAACATCTTCACCAGCACCATCTCATCTCAAACCCTAGTTCATCTCTTGTGTTCAATCTTTGTATTAAAACCTCAGATTGGTACATGTGGGTGACTAGTAGTGTTGATTACATCTTGTAGTTGATGCTAGTTGGTTTATTTGGTGGAAGATTATATGTTCAGATCCATTATGCTATTTAATATCTCTCTGATCTTGAACATGAATATGATTTTTGACTAGTTGCTTTTGTTCTTGAGGACATGGGAGAAGTCTTGTCATAAGTAATCATGTGAATTTGGTATTCGTTCGATGTTTTGATGATGTGTATGTTGTAATTCCCTTGGTGGTGTTATGTGAATGTCGACTACATGACACTTGACCATCTTTGGGCTCAAGGGAATGCATTGTGGAGTAGTAATTAGATGATGGGTTGCTAGAGTGACAGAAGCTTAAACCCTAGTTTATGCGCAATTCCGTAAGGGGCTGATTTGGATCCATATGTTTAATGCTATGGTTAGATTTATCTTAATTCTTCTTTCGTAGTTGCGGATGCTCGCGAGAGGGGTTAATCATAAGTGGGAGGCTTGTTCAAGTAAGAACAGCACCGAAGCACCGGTCCACCCACATATCAAATTATCAAAGTAGCGAACACGAATCAAACAAACATGATGAAAGTGACTAGGTGAAATTCCCGTGTGTCCTCAAGAACGCTTTGCTTATTATAAGAGACTGTTCCGGCCTGTCTTTTGCAACAAAAAGGATTGGGCTACCTTGCTGCACCTATTTCTTCTTTTGTTACTTGGTACTTGTTACAAATTATCTTGCTATCAAACTACCTGTTACCAACAATTTCAGTGCTTGCCGAAAATACCTTGCTGAAAATTGTTTGTCATTTCCTTCTGCTCCTCATTGGGTTCGACACTCTTACTTATCGAAAGGACTACGATTGATCCCCTATACTTGTAGGTCATCACGCGGTGCTTCTTCGATGATTCTATGGTTAACCCTTCAAAAACTGCCCATCTATGTACATATACCATCTTACTTTTATTTTTATTTTTATGGTTTATACACCTCGGGGGCATCTTTTGATGACCTCGATAGATAAAATCAATACAACATGTTCTTTTGAAAACATGCGTCATTCCACCTCTTACATGCTATTGTCTTTCAAGCCATAATATGCATCAATTTGATTTAAAGATTTTTGCCAAGCTGGGTTGCCCGATTCCTGTGCTTGCCCCTTACGTTCCCGATCGTTCGACTAAGGGGCAAAGGGAGCACCATTGTGATTGTTACTCCCGGGTCATCCGGTGTAGTACCTCAGACGAACAAAGCCAAAACTAGCACTCTTAAATGTACAAATCGTTTGGCCATGACATAGGAATAAAGTGGAGGGGGTCTTTCAAACCCCGACTAGGGGCTTTACCCCCGAGGTCACCCGTCTTCGGACTAATGTGCTTGACACAGCTACCCGAGGAAAGGAACTATTGCAAGAACTATTTTTCTCGAAAGATGTTTCTTATGTTACATAGTAATATAACATAACTCTCGGCCTCACTCTTGTCGTTTGAACCATATAGCCGGATTGCCTCGTCTCCTAAAGCACCTGGTCTGATTACTTCGTCCAGTAGTAAGGGACACTCCTCGGCCACTGGCCGAGGAGGTAGAAGCCGATGACTGGTTAGCAGAGTTTGGAAGCATGGTTTGAATAATGACATAAAGTACTTTAATACATAGAGTCATACATAATCATTTAATTACACCCGGTCTAGCCCATCTATTAAGGTGTCCAGGGTGCAGTCCTTCTGCAAAAACCGAGCAGCAGGCATAACATTCTCGTATACGAGGCTAGTGGGTATTTCTTCCCCGTCTGGCCCCTTAGGTCCTACCTCGGCCAGATACTTTGTGTCAACACCCGTATATCGTGTCTTAACCATGGCCCAAGCCTCCCTCTCCCCTTCTCAGCAGGCGGATACCTTCCACACTTGGATCGGGTGCCGAGCTCTCTTCAAATGTTCATCTAGGACGGCCATGTCTTCAGGGATGTGCTCCACTTCGGGCCATAACGCCTTGAAGACTTCCTTCATCGATTTCTACACACTTTCGTGCACCTCGTATAGATGAGCCGCCATGTTTTCGGACACCGGACCTCGGGTGTGAAGGGGTTGGCCGGACAGAGAAGCTGGCAAGAAACATAAGTTAGCCCGCTAATCACCTCGGCTAACCCCCACACTTAGGAAATGGTTCTTGAAATCAAAACTTACCAAAAATCGTCTCATCCGTTTGATGAGTCTTTGCCTCGGCAGCAGCTAGTTGAGCTTTTAAATTCTCAATCTCTTGGGCCTGGCGGGCATTTTCTGCCCTAAGCGTAGTAGTACGTACCATTCACCCTTTGGGTCAGCACGTGTTGGTTAGCCTGCCGCTGCGATTCCGTATATAGAAAATCCTCGCGGGCCTACTTGAGATATCTTTTCAAGATGAACTAGGGCTTCCGTTGCTACATTGGATTATGTTGTCAAGCACTATCATAATTTCTATAGCGATAATGTTCTATGCAAGACAAGCACTTACCGTGCGCCTCCCTGGTGAACTTTTTCACCTGCTCCACCTCGGCCAAGGCGGCATCCAATTTCCCCGTTGTCCGGGAAAGGGCTTCGAGTAGTTGTTCATTCCTCGCCGGAGCACCCTATCAAAAATGGCTTTTTGTCAAATTCAAGCCTCGCTACGGGCAACATTACCCATATCAAGACTTAAGATTACTGCCTTAGTTGGCAGTTTTGTTTGTCTTTAAACAAACAAAACGTTATAAGTAATCGTCAAGATACAATGGGCCCGGGCAGAGCTTTACCTGCATGTCTCATGATATAACACCCACTAATTGCTCAAATGCAGAGCGAGCTGCTCTGAGGTATGCATCCACCGAGCTTAGGGCATTGAACTCTTGGTCGGAAAAGGCTGGATTCCCGAGAGAGGTCTTCCGTCGACGATGGTTTATGGTGCTCCCAACCTCAGAATTAGTGGCCGAGAGGGCCTCTGAGTCTTCGGATTGGGGAACTTCAGGTTTTGCTCCTGAAGTACGACATACTTCCGCCTCTTCGCTCTGACCCATCGTCACCCCGGCCCTCGCGCCCGTCAGCATTGAAGGAGTGGACTGCCTGCAAGCAATTAAGAAGTTAAAATCCGGGTTGCCGTTCCCGTTGAGCACTATAGCAGGGAAGTTACCTAGGAATTGAGGGAGCACTTTCACCTGCCCTCTCGACCTCCACCTGCGCCTGAGCTTCTTGTGCCTCTTGCAGGGAACTTCCTCGAGGGGTCATTTCTCCATGTGGACACTTTGAATGCCGTCCCTTTGTAGGAGAAGTCAGGCGACCAGGGGCTTGGGGGCGAGGAGCTCGCTTTCGATTAGAGGAAGGGGGCATTACCGATGAAGCTGGCCTCATGCCCGGCACATTGGGGGCAACAACCACTCTTGAGCCGTCAAGGCTCTCCAGATAAAACTTCCTCCCTTCGTAGATGAGGGCCAGATCCTCATCCTCGTGAAAGAGGGGATCCTCCGCTCGGCGGTGCGTCTCTGGCTCAGGCGCCAGACTGCTTAAGGCCTCCACCCAATGCCTCCATCTCTGTTCAAGGACAGTAAAGGGTTAGATGAATTCATTATTAAACGACTCGGTTAGACAAGGAAATATGGGAAAACTTACTATGTCGGCGGGATTATAGTAGGACAGTCCGTCCTGGAATTGTCACCGGGCGAAGTCCTCCGCTGTCCCCTGGTAGATGCCGGCCAGTGCCGTACCAAAGGTTGCTTGGTCGAAGAAGCTCTGCCAAATTTTTCAGGAGGAGTACTCTTCCCGTTAAACTTAGATAGTAGATGTGGGCACTGCCGAAGTGGTTGGACTCTTCGGTCTATCACTGTGGCCATTACATCTATTATAGTAAGGCCGATCATTACCAATTGCTTCACCTTCGTGGCCAGCTCAGTCACCTCAGCACCGCCTTCTTGGGTAGTACCCTGTGGCCTCCAGCTATAGTGCCTCTTCGGGGGATCCGAGGAGAATGGGGGGAGTCTGGGCCGAACTAGGTCAAGGAGGCACTGGTACAACGAGGTGCTATACAAACGGTTTTTAACCCCTTTCCGCGATGGTGTTTGGAACCGTCGCCAAGTGAGTGACTACGATAGGGGGGTCCTTCCCACACAACCCAGAAACCGTCGGGGATAGGGAGCCTTGATGCATACAGTTGTCCCTATAAAACCGTTTGTGATATCTCGAATATCCCAAACGCTTCATCCTTGCTACTTGTTTGTGCTCGCATTGCCATCGCAGTCGGAGTTATGTGGTTTTACCTAAAACCAGGCACATTCCAGGCACGGGAGTTTTCCAGGCACGTACCAAACTGGCTCTACATTTACGATGCCTGGCACATCACAAACAGTTCATGATTGTAAACCGTGTACGATAGGTCGACAATCACACACATTTAGTTTTCCCGCACCATTTGTGATAGTGTCTGACATCACCCACGCTTTGCAAATGGCAACTGTGTGCATTGTTACACATGTTTCCTCTCCATGAACCGTGTCGGATTATGATTTATATCGCACACGCTGTGCTTTATAGACCGTGTGCGCCATAATGACCTGCAGACCATAATTTTACCCTAATTTAATTGCTGCTATTTAAAATTGTACCTAATTTGAACTTGAAAGTAGGCTATAGCTTTATGCATATCCATCAGGTTCAAACAACCAATGCATTATTCGATTCACAGGTACATATGTTCAAGAATTACATAAGCACCAAATAAAGAATGATGAACCAGGGTTCTATACTTGTACTATTACAGATGGTAAAGAAAGAGGCGACAAACATTCTGGTTGCTGAACAAGGTGAAGCGGAATGGCCCTATTGTGCTCTCCTGGATGCAGAAGGCACGCACGACTCTAGTCCAACCCCTTGTGATGACCGGCCGCCAATCATGTAGTTTGAGAGGTAATCTTGAGTAAACTGCTTTAGGATCCACTGCAAAGGAAAAAAGATTCAGACAGTGTCATCTAACACAACTCATTACGGGCAGTAAAAAGAAGGCTACAGAGTTTTTACTTACCATCCTGCAGTTCACTGTTGTCTTGCATAAAGTGTAAACAAATAGTTCGATTGACATATTTTAACCCATTTTAATAACAATCTTTATCAGTTTCCTCACTTGATGCTGGTTCATGAATATCTCATTTCCCCATACGCAGAAAGGGTCGAAGTGTGGATCTTTGGCAATGACATATGTACCTAAAAGCACCAAGTTAATATTAGAAGCTAAACAACAATTGTAAAATGATGTAGTACAACACTCCCTCCATCCCATTATATAAGATTTTATTACATGTATATCTACACATCATCAGAACATTAAGGTAACACTCTTCCTTGTTGCTATGTAGCCCGGGATTGCATATTTAGTCTTTCAGTACAATGCATGTTGCTATGTAGCCTCAGATATATTAAATATGTCCCTAGTTAACCTACTGATAAATGGGTTACAGATATATTCAGTGAAATGTCTGATTCGACGATTAATCCCTTATCAGCCCCAGGCTGTATGGTACCAGCTACTGATATCCTGAACAATGAGTACATATAAGCAATGCGATGAAACTAACCTCGATAGAAAACAACACTGTTCTCAATATTGTCCTGTGTGAGTACATATAAAGGCATGTTAAGCACAACAGGCTAAACATCAACCAAATATATCCATGGTAGACAACATAATCTACAAATGATAGCTTCCATGTGCATGTTTAAGCACGCTAGTTAATAAAAACAAGAAGTGGAAAGGTGTGTTAACTGCATCAGGCATAACATTTAAAAACAAGCAAATAGTCATTCAAACTGGTATTGTGCAGGTCTAAAGTACACTAGTTATTGTTAAAAAATGAAAAGCCATGTTAACTGCAACATCCTTAACAGCAACCAAATATCGTAATTCATAGTGGTATTGTTGAAACTGTTATTGATGAAATTGAACTGCACGGCAAATAGTTGCACATATAGAGCATCACATTATGAAGAACTGAAATAAACAAGGCATAAGGCCATCCCTAGCCGATCCTTTAAAAGTTAACGGACTAAAACCCTTAGTGGATATATATATACTCCAGCAATTTTTGGCCGTTTCTAGTCGATCCACTAAACTTAATGTTGTAAACTTCAATTTGATGAAGTTCAAAGCAGGTTCAACTGAAAATAGCATGCAT
This sequence comes from Thinopyrum elongatum, assembly GCA_011799875.1. Taxonomy (NCBI): domain Eukaryota; kingdom Viridiplantae; phylum Streptophyta; class Magnoliopsida; order Poales; family Poaceae; genus Thinopyrum; species Thinopyrum elongatum. The sequence continues at coordinate 359,547,025 of CM022298.1, read as the reverse complement.
TCAAACATAAACATAGATAGTTTTGCATAACCAAACATAAAACATAAATTTAAACTAAGCTAAACTACTTTCGGTCGCAGTGGAGGTTGAGCCAATCCTTCCTCGTCAGGTACGGTGTGCCGCGAGCCGGGTCCGGGCCGATGCTATCATCGGGGTCATTGGGGAAGACACTCCTCCACTCGTCGACGTCGATCTCCTCGTCCTCGCCGCCCACCTCAACGCCCTCCTCGCCGCCTTCGACCTCGTCATCGGAGGAGAGCACGATAACCTCGCTGCCTTCCGCGCTAGCAAAGATCACCCGCTCCGCCTCCACGAGCTCCGGGTGCTGCCGGCGGAGCTCTTGCATGTAGGCCTCGTCGGCGGCCTCGGCCTCGAGGCTCTCCCATGCCTCGTGGTCCTCCCGCGCCATAACCGAGCTCACCACCCTTGGCTCCGATGGAACGAGGTCGATCGGACGTGTGCCGAAGGGAAAATTGAGCCTAGCCGCCACGCCGTGGTAGCGGACCTGCCAGCGGTCGTACTCCATGGCCGCGAGCTCGGCCGTGTGGAAGCTACCGAGCCACCGGCGGGTGTGGGTCTCCCGATCCGTAATCTCGGTGACGCACATGCCCCACCATCGATGCCGGACCCTGAGGTAGGACCTCGTCGGCAGCCGGGCCCAAGGGAGGATGGCGAAGTCCTCGAACTGGCGTAGGGGCAAGGCGGCGGGCAGATCGGGCGACCGGCGACGACGGATCGATAAAGAGCCAGCGGAGGACGCCAGGGACACCTCGGTGGCCACCTCACCGGCATCGGGCGGAGAGGCCATGATAAACCTCTTTTGGGCCATTGGCTCCTCGAGCTCCCCGGCACACAGGCAGAGGTTGAGGATGGAGGCGGCGATGGCGGCGACCTACCAATGGTTTCGAGCGAGGGAGGGGTGGTGTGTGTCTGTGTGAGCTGAGGTTTTGGGGAGTGTGTGGTGTGTGTGGAGGGTGGGTCAAGGTGGTGTTTGAGGAAATACCGCGGCAACTGAAAATTTTACTAGGCGGGAGTAAAATGCCGGGCTACTGAAAATTTGGATCAAGGGCGAGTAGATATTTTTGAGATTGCAAGGGATGCAGAAGCGGGAGTAAAATGCCAGGGCAACTGAAAATTTGAATCAAGGGCGAGCTGATATTTTTGAGATTGCGAGGGATGCAGAGGCGGGAGTAACAAGGTGGGGCTACTGAAAATTTGAATCAAGGGCGAGCAAATATTTTTGAGATTGCGAGGGACGCAGTGGAGGGAGTAAAATGCCGGGGCTACTGAAAATTTGAATCAAGGGATTGAAGCAGAGCGGGAGTAACAGACATCGCACACGGTCCGCACATACTAATCATGTGCTATCAAACAATAAAACCTTCCAGGCGGTAGATATTTTCGAGATTACGAGGTAGTAGATATTTTCAAGACCGCGAGGCAAGCCTCGTAGAGCCCAATCTACTGTGCTGATGTGAGTGACTGCAGGGCACGGGCGTGGCACACGGGTAGTCTGACCGAACCGTGTCTGTTGCGTACCCAATTGTAGACGGTTTCTACATCCAACTCGTGTGCTATTTATAAATTTGGCAAAAAGAATAACGTGGGAGAGGGTCAGAACACGAACAAACTTGCATGTGGTCCAAATATATGTATGAAAAGGGTGGTTTGATGTTCGAATACCCAATGCACAACTTTGATGTGGCACCTATCGCACAAAAGCACAGTATTGCTAGTCAGCCACCCCCTACGAACCCCACTTTGTGTTGGCGGTAAGGGAATCCTAGCTACGAATGCATGCCCCCAAATAGCTAGGTCTGAAATCTCACCCTACCGTAACACAAAACCTATAGGAGTCCATCATATATATATGGTCAAACTTCCCCTTTCGCTTCCCGATAAAGGTGGACCATGTGCCGACCCACAAATGTGTGCTTGTGGCGCGAGATGGGTGAGACCACATACGGACCACATGTGGGTGGCCCTACTATATGTATGAAAAGGGTATGGTGTGATATTTAACTACCATTCACAACTTTGATGTGGCACGTGTGCCTCACAAATTAACCGGACTTCCCCGACCCCATGGAGGTTGCAGGTAGTGCGAAGTAGCGCCCCCCACACACACGTCGGGGGAAGGGCATCTCACTAGGATGTACTGTAACACGGACCAAGCAGAATCCAACTTGGTCGTACAACATCTATCGCTCGTTGATGGTCAAAGTAATGGACGTCCACATGGCCCCACAAAATGGGCTAGCTTGTCGCTAATAACCTCGCGAGGGAGTACTGTATGAAGACAAACCCACTCTGTGCATGTGGCCCAAGTATGTATATGGAAGTGTGATAACCCACAAGTATAGGGGATCGCAACAGTTTTCGAGGGTAGAGTATTCAACCCAAATTTATTGATTCGACACAAGGGGAGCCAAAGAATATTTGCAAGTATTAGCAGCTGAGTTGTCAATTCAACCATACCTGGAGATTAATTATCTGTAGCAAAGTAATCAGTAGCAAAGTAGTATGGTAGTTTTGATAGTAGTAGCAACAACAATAGTAACGGTAACAGTAATAGCAATGATTTTGTAGCAAGTGCAAGAGTAACAATAGCAGTGGTAACTTAGCAAGAACAATATGAAAGAAATTCGTAGGCATTGGATTGGTGAATTCGTTGGATGATATTCATCATATAACAGTCATAACCTAGGGCGATACAGCACTAGCTCCAGTTCATAAATATAATGTAGGCATGTATTCCGTAAATAGTCATACGTGCTTATGGAAAGAACTAGCATGACATCTTTTGTCCTACCCTCCCGTGGAAGCGGGGTCCTATTGGAAACTAAGGGATATTAAGGCCTCCTTTTAATAGAGAATCGGAACAAAGCATTAACACATAGTGAATACATGAACTCCTCAAACTACGGTCATCACCGGGAAGTGTCCCGACTTTTGTCACTTCGGGGTTACCGGATCATAACACGTAGTAGGTGATTATAACTTGCAAGATCGGATCTAGAACATACATATAATGGTGATAACATAAACGGTTCAGATCTGAAATCATGGCACCCGGGCCCAAAGTGACAAGCAGTAAGCATGGCAAAGTCATAGCAACGTCAATCTCAGAACATAATGGATACTAGGGATCAAGCCCTAACAAAATTAACTTGATTACATGATGAATCTCATCCAACTCCTCACCGACCAGCGAGCCTACGAAGGAATTACTCACTCCCGGTGGGGAGCATCATGGAATTGGCGATGGAGAAGGGTTGGTGATGACGAAGATCCCCCTCTTCGGAGCCCCAAACGGACTCCAGATCTGGCCTCCCGATGAAGAACAGGAGGTGGCGGCGGCTCCGTCTCGTGAAACATGATAATTCTTTCTCCCTGATTTTTTCTCCGAAAATATGACTTTATAGCATCAGGGTTGGAGTCTGCGGGGCCACCAGGTGGGGACAACCCACCTGGGCGCGCCTGGAGGGGGGCCGCCCTGGTGGGTTGTGCCCACCCAGGTGCCCCCCTCCTGTGGTTCTTGGCTCCAGAAATTCTCTTTTATTATATAAAAAATCCTCGCGAAGTTTCGTTCCAATCCGAGAACTTTTATTTCTGCACAAGAACAACACCATGGTAGTTCTGCTGAAAACAACGTCAGTCCGGGTTAGTTTCATTCAAATCATGCAAATTAGAGTCCAAAACAAGAGGAAAAGCGTTAGGAAAAGTAGATACGACGGAGACATATCAACTCCCCCAAGCTTAAACCTTTGCTTGTCCTCAAGCAATTCAGTTGATAAACTGAAAGTGAAAAAGAAAAACTTTTACGAACTCTTTTGCTCTTGTTTACATAAATAAGCTTAAGTAGCACCCAAGTTTTCATCAATGGTTATAACTAACCATGTCGACAATAACTCTTAAAAATTATATTAACTCATATCAATGGCATTATCAACTAGCGAGCAATAATAAGATATCTCAAACAACAACACTTTGTCAAAGCAACCACGATATAATATGACAATAGTGGTATCTCGCTAGCCCTTTCTGAGACCGCAAAACATAAATGTAGAGCACCTCCAAAGTTCAAGCAGCGACTAAACATTGTAATTCATGGTAGAAAAGATCCAGTCATGATGCACCCAACATTAGCTATACATAATGCATGAGGATGACAATAGTGCTCTCAGGTTCTGGCGCTTATTTGAGAAGGTGATGACACAGCATAAAAGTAAATAGATAGTCCCTTCGCAGAGGCAAGCAGTGATTTGTAGAGGTGCTAGAGCTCAAGTTTTAAAACAGAGGTAAATGAAATTTTGAGAAATGCACCCTTCTTATTTACTTCGCGACCATTAGTTATCGGTATCTTCCATGCTAAACACATTAGTGGCGGTTCCCAAGCGATAAAAGTACAGGTTTACTCCCCCTCCACCAACAATCACACTCCACGGCTTGTCCAAAACAACGGGTGCCGTCCATACCAACAATAGTCCTGGGGGAGTTTTGTTTAATTATTTGCAATTTGAATTCGGGACTGGGAATCCCTATTACCGCCCCTCTCGTGCAAGGACGAGTGAATAAACACTCATCATGAGAATAACCCGCTTAGCATGGAAGATACTGACTACCTCCTGTCGCTCTATGAACAATCCAGGCACACAAAAAAGGATATTTATTTGAAGTTTTTAGAGGTGGCACATGCAAATTTACTTAGGATGGCAGGGTAATACCGCATATAGGTAGGTATGGTGGACTCATCTAGAATAACTTGGGTTTCAGGGTTTTGATGCACAAGCAGAGTTCCCACTTAGTACAGGCGAAGGCTAGCAATTAGGTTGAGAAGCGGCCAGCTAGAGAGCAAAAACGGTCATGAACATGCATTATGCATAAGTAACATTGGATACTAGCATGAGTAGGATATGAACACCATGAACATAAATATCATAGAGGCTATGTTGGTTTTTGTTCAACTACATGCATGAACATGTGCCAAGTCAAGCCACTCGAACATTCAGAGGAGGATACCATATCATCATACTACATCACAATTATTTTAACGCAATGTTGACATCCAAGATAAATCATTATCCACTCCTAGCTACTTAAGCATGGCATGAGAAACTATAATCTCTAAGGGTCATTGCAAACATGTTTGATCATAATGAGCTGAATCATTCATACTAGGTTAAACATATTTACAAAAAAAGAACAAGTTGAGTTCATACCCATTTCTCTCTGCCACAGCTAGTTCATCAAATATCGTCATTATTGCCTTTCACTTGCACGACCGAACGATATGAAAATAATAATAGTGCAAGAGTGCCGTGGACTAAGCTAGAATCTGCAAACATTTTATTCAAAAAGAAGAAAACAAGGTAATATGGGCTCTCTGTTAGATCAACAACAATGCTTATGAGAGCCACTCAACATTTTCATCGTGGTCTTCTCTTCGGTACGACTCAATAAAAAGAAATTCAGAGAAACACACTGAAATATTTTTGGAGTTTTTGATTTTCTGAAAGAAGGCAACTTAAAGAAAGAAAAACAAAAATGAGAAAAATTATTTACACGGGAGAGCTCCCAACAAGCAAAAGAAGTATAAGGAAATCTTTTTGGGTTTTCTTTTTAAATGCTACAACTAACTACACTAGAAAGAAAAAATCAAAAAGAAGCAGGAAATAATTTTGTACTTTCTCGAAGTTTTTCAAACGCACAAGAAGAAGGCGAGAAAATAAATCTAGCATGGATAATACAATGAAAAAGTGTGGACACCGACAACTGGAATGAAATGTGTGAACATGAAAGTAATGTCGGTGGAAATACGTACTCCCCCAAGCTTAGGATTTTGGCCTAACTTGGTAATCTCCATCAGTAGCCTGCATAATGGTCGGAGTGATAGCTCACGGAGGCTCTAGGTGCAGATGTCTCAGCCCGTCGTGCAGCCACAACTGCCGCGTTATGTGCTCGGGCCTTGCTCTCAAGAACATAATATCTTCCCTTGCTATGAACATCAAAGAGAGCAGGTGCAGGCAAAAAGGTGTCCATAACCGAACTTTTATTAGATAACAGGTTATAAGTAAAATTATGGGGTTCAGCACTAAGGATCTTATGACATTTCATAGCATCAAAGTCAAGATATTGCGTGGGTAAGATGGGGTCATAAGGCCAAGGTGAAACACCTAGCTCCCTTGCTAAGCGTGTGGCGTAAATCCCACCATAAAAATATCCACTACCAGCGTTGTGTTGCAATCTACATGCCACTATCGCTCCAAGGTTATAACTTTTGTCACCGGTGAGAGCGGTCCGGATAAGGCTCAAGTCTGGAGCACAAAGTGTACTACAATCTTGTTTGCCTACAATGCATTTTCCATTAAATAGTGCAAAGTATTGGATTGAGGGAAAATGAATGCTATTTATTCTACCTTGAGTCACTCCTCTAGTCTCACCATAGCAAAGGCTAGTCAAGAATATCTCAAACTCCGACCTTGGTGGCTCATCCAATGAACCCCAAAATGTAATTTTGCAGTGATTAGAAAATGTCTCTAGAGGTATAGTAAATGAATTGTCATATAGTTTAAATGATTCTCTGGACTCACGAGGATGGAATTTAAATTCTTTGGTAAATGATTCAGTGAGGCTGAGGTGTTGGTTGCACATATCTGCAATGTAGGGACCGAGCTCGGAATTGTGAACATATTGCTCAAATTCTTCTTTAATGCCCACACGCGCCATATAATCATCGCATGGCCATAAACATGATTTGGTAGCGGCATCTCGAATGGAATTTTCACTTGGTTCAACATAGGACCGACGAACGGAGCTGCTACTAGAAGATGCCTTCGAGGACCTCCACCTCGAAGAACTCCTTCCAAAGAGGTTCATCATATTCACGTACAATTTTCTGAAAATTTTTGTGTCATGAATTTTTGTCAACAAAACCTTATAAGAATGATAGCAACTACTCATAGGGATGCATAGAGGCCATATCGAGCATTCAAACTACTTAGAACTCTAAGATATCAACATGCAAGCTCATCTAGTATAAGGACTCACGGCCCGATCATGCACTAATCATACACGCAAATGCACACGATCAAGCCTAAGGACTCACGGGAAGATATCACAACACAACTCTAAAACATAAATAAAGTCATACAAGCTTTATATTACAAGCCAGGGGCCTCGAGGGCTCGAATACATAAGCTTGCGAACAAGCGTCAGTGGAAGCATCAGATATCTGAGTACAGATATGAAACAGAGACAGAAAGGCCTTTAGAAAGGCGGGGCAAAATAAGACACTACGATCGAAAGGCGTAGGCCTCCTGCCTGGGACCCTCCGATCCAACTCCTGGTCGTCAGTCAACTCATAGTAGTATCCATCCTCTGGGTAGAAGTAGCGATCGTCGACGGGGCATCTGTCTCAAGGGGCTCCGTCCTCTGGTCGCGACAAACTGATATGGGGAGAAAAGGAAAACAAAGCAACCGTGAGTACTCAGAAGTACTCAGCAAGCAAGGATCTACACTACATATGCAACATTTTCAAAGGGAGGCTGTATATGTGGACTGGGCTGCAGAAATGCCAGAATAGAGAGAAGGCCTAGTCCTATCGAAGACTAGCATCTTCAGAGGTCTTGCAGCAGTAGAAGAGAGTAGAACAGTACAATATAATGTAGCAGTATCATTAAGTCTCATCCTCACCCAGAGATCCTTTCTCGACTCCCTGCGAGAAAGCAATCGCAGAGCCATACAGTCATCAACCTCGTCCTGAGATCCCTTCTCGACTCCCTGCGAGAAGCAATCCCAGAGCCATATACCCAAGTATCCAGTTCTAAAATTGTATCAATCAGGATACAACTCCGAGTGTCCGTTACCGTAGGACAGGCTAATTTTCACTTGGTTCAACATAGGACCGACGAACGGAGCTGCTACTAGAAGATGCCTTCGAGGACCTCCGCCTCGAAGAACTCCTTCCAAAGTGGTTCATCATATTCACGTACAATTTTCTGAAAAAATTTGTGTCACGAATTTTTGTCAACAAAACCTTATAAGAATGATAGCAACTACTCATAGGGATGCATAGAGGCCATATCGAGCATTCAAACTACTTAGAACTCTAAGAATTCAACATGCAAGCTCATCTACAGCAGCACCAAGAGTCACTAATTATTCTAAATATAAACCACTAAAGCAAAAACTAATTGGACCAATGGAGGAGGCACATACCAAGCAACAATCCCCCGAAACAGTTTCGGAAACGGAGCTTCGAGCAAAGAGATCGAAATCCACGGGTTTGAGAGCAAGAACACGAGAGAGAGAGAGAGAGAGAGACAGAGAGAGAGCAATGGTGATTTTTTTCTGGAGGTAGGTGATGATATGGAGTGAAAAGATAAGTGAAAGTGCCCACGTGGGGACCACAACCCACCAGGGCGCGCCTGGGGGTGCTGGCGCGCCCAGGTGGGTTGTGCCCACCTGGAGCACCTCCCTCTGATGTTATTTGCACTAAAAACCCTTAAAAATTCAGAAAAAAATCGTATTAAATTTTCAGAGCATTCTGAGAACTTTTATTTTTGGGCCATTTTTTTTATTGCACAAAAAACTCAGAAAACAGGCAAGGCATGGCATTTTATTTTATTTAACTAATAAAAACAGAAAACAAAAGGTAGGGACAGAAGGTAGTGCTCACTGAATTCATCAACTTCATACCTCTCAAAAATGATTTATTAATAAGGTTGATCAAGTCTTATTAACAACCACTTCCGATTAGCATGAAACCGAAGAACTTTCTTAAAACACTAAGTTACCTCAATGGGGATATGGATGTCCCCAACAATAAGCATTTCATATTTCTTTTTGGCAGTAGGTAGAGGTAGTTGAAAACTTCCAATAGTGATTGTTGGAGATTTTTCAATAACATTAATACCATTCACTTGGAATTGTTTCTTCGGAAAGTGCACCGTATGTTCATTACCATTGATATGAAAAGTGACCTTGCTTTTATTGCAATCAATAACAGCCCCTGCAGTATTCAAGAAGGGTCTATCAAGGATAATCGACATGTTGTCGTCCTCGGGCATCTCAAGTATAACAAAGTCAGTTAAGATAGTAACATTAGCAACAACAACGGGCACATCCTCACAAATACCGATAGGTATGGCAGTTGATTTATCAGCCATTTGCAAAGATGTTTTAGTAGGTGTGAGTTTATTCAAATCAAGTCTTTTATATAAAGAGAAAGGCATAACACTAACACCATCTCCTAAACCACATAAAGCAGTTTTCCCATAATTTGTTTTGATGGAGCAAGGTATAGTTGGTATTCCCGGATCTCCATTTTTTTAGGTACTCCGTCCTTAAAAGTATAATTAGCAAGCATGGTGGAGATTTCAGCTTCCGGTATTTTTCTCTTATTGGTGATGATGTCTTTCATGTACTTTGCATAAGGAAGCATTTTCAAGATATCAGTCAAGCGAGTACGCAAAAAGACTGGCCTTAGCATTTCAGCAAAGCGTTTGAATTCTTCATCATGTTTCTTTTTGGTTAACTTAGGTGGAAAGGGCATAGTTTTTTGAACCCAAGGTTCTCTTTCCCTACCATGTTTTCTAGCAACAAAGTCTCTTTTATCATATCTTTTATTCTTGGGTTGTGGGTTATCAAGATCAACTGCTGGTTCTATCTCAACATCATTATCTGGTTCTTTATTATTTGTTGGAGTGTCTTCATGAACCTCATCATTATCTTTTCCATTATCAGAAGGTGAGTGTTCACTACCAGATTGAGTTTCAGCATCAGAGATAGAGACTTCATTATCATTATCAGGAGGTTTTTCAACTTCAGGTTCACTAGAAGCATGCAAAGTCCTATCATTTTTCTTCTTCTTTTTCTTTTTAGAAGGACTAGGTACATCAGTGTCAACTCTTTGAGAGTCTTGTTCAATTCTTTTTGGGTGTCCCTCAGGATAAAGTGGTTCCTGAGTCATTCTACCTCCTCTAGTCATTACTCTAACAGCATGATCATTGATATTATTATTCATTTCATCAAGCAACTCTCTTTGAGATTTAGCAACTTGTTCTAATTGAGTTCGAACCATAGAAGCATGCTTTCCTACACCTCTAACATCATTTGAGATTCTAAATAACAAGTCACTCAAGCGAGCAATCATATCAAAATTGTATTTCAATTGTTTCATAACATTTGCATTGAAGTGATCTTGCTTTCTAATGTAATTATCAAACTCATAAAGGCATTGACTAGGATGTTTATTATAAGGAATATCACCTTCATCGAACTTTAGTAAAGAATTTACCTCTACCACCTTAGGTGGTGGTGGTATTTCAAGCCCATGTATTTCTTCGATAGGTGGTAAATTTTTAACATCATCTGCTTTAATACCTTATTCCTTCATGGATTTCTTTGCCTTTTGCATATCTTCAGGACTGAGATATAAGATACCCCTCTTCTTTGGAGTAGGTTTAAGTGGTGGTTCAGGAAGGATCCAATCATCATAATTTTTCAATATGTTATTCAATAATTCTTCAGCTTGTTCAACAGTTCGCTCCCTGAAAACACAACCAGCACAACTATCTAGGAAATCCATAGAAGCATCGGTTAGTCCATTATAGAAGATATCAAGTATTTCATTTTTCTTAAGAGGATGATCAGGCAAAGCATTAAGCAATTGGAGAAGCCTCCCCCAAGCTTGTGGGAGACTCTCTTCTTCAATTTGCGCAAAGTTAAATATTTCCTGTAAGGCAGCTTGTTTCTTATGAGTAGGAAAATATTTTTCAGAGAAGTAATAAATCATATCCTGGGGACTACGCACACAACCAGGAGCAAGAGTATTATACCAATCCTTAGGATCACCGTTTAATGAGAACAGAAATAATTTGAGAATATAATAATAGCAAATCTTCTCATCATGAGCAAAAAGGGTGGCTATATCATTCAACTTAGTAAGATGTGCCACAACAGTTTCAGTTTCATAACCATGGAAAGGATCAGATTCAACCAAAGTAATTAACTCTGGGTCGACAGAGAATTCATAATCCTTATCATCAACAAAGATAGGTGAAGTAGCAAACTTAGGATCACATTTCTTTCTAGTATTCAAAGTCTTTTCTTTATACTTGCATAATAATTTTTCAAGATCATCTCTATCCTTACAAGAAAGAATGTCCCTAGTTGTCTCCTCATCCATAACATAACCTTCCGGTACCTTTGGCAATTCATATCTAGGAGAACTAGGTCTAATAGGTGTTTCAAGATTTTCAGTTTCAAGCTCTTCATTAGTTTCAACAATTTCATCAGTTTCAGCATTCTCAAAAGCTTTAGTTCTAGCAAGTTGTTCATCAATAAATTCTCCTAGTGGCACATTATCATCAAGCAAGGTACTAGCATCATCATGAGTAGCATTCATAGCAGAAGTAGCATCATCAATAACTTGCGACATATCAGAATTGATAGCATGTGGTGGTGTTGCAAGTCTACTTATAACAGAAGGTGAATCTAAAGCGGAGCTAGATGGCAGTTCCTTACCTCACCTCGTCATAGAGGAAAAAAATCTTAGTCTTAGCATCCTTCAGATTCTTCATAGTGATAATTTGATAATAATCCCAAGTGACTCAACAAATATAGCTATGCTCCCCGGCAACGGCGCCAGAAAAAGGTCTTGATAACGCACAAGTATAGGGGATCGCAACAGTTTTCGAGGGTAGAGTATTCGACCCAAACTTATTGATTCGACACAAGGGGAGCCAAAGAATATTTGCAAGTATTAGCAGCTGAGTTGTCAATTCATCCACACCAGGAGATTAATTATCTGCAGCAAAGTAATTAGTAGCTAAGTAGTATGGTAGTTTTGATAGTAGTAGCAACAGCAATAGTAACGGTAACAGTAATAGCAATGATTTTGTAGCAAGTGCAAGAGTAACAATAGCAGTGGTTACTTAGCAAGAACAATATGAAAGAAATTCGTAGGCATTGGATCGGTGAATTCATTGGATGATATTCATCATATAACAGTCATAACCTAGGGCGATACAGCACTAGCTCCAGTTCATAAATATAATGTTGGCATGTATTCTGTAAATAGTCATACGTGCTTATGGAAAGAACTTGCATGACATCTTTTGTCCTACCCTCCCGTGGCAGCGGGGTCCTATTGGAAACTAAGGGATATTAAGGCCTCCATTTAATAGAGAACCGGAACAAAGCATTAACACATAGTGAATATATGAACTCCTCAAACTACGGTCATCACCGGGAAGTGTCCCGACTTTTGTCACTCCGGGGTTGCCGGATCATAACACATAGTAGGTGACTATAACTTGCAAGATCGGATCTAGAACATAGATATAATGGTGATAACATAAATGGTTCAGATCTGAAATCATGGCACCCGGTCCCAAAGTGACAAGCATTAAGCATAGCAAAGTCATAGCAACATCAATCTCAGAACATAATGGATACTAGGGATCAAGCCCTAACAAAACTAACTCGATTACATGATGAATCTCATCCAACTCCTCACTGACCAGCGAGCCTACGAAGGAATTACTCACTCCTGGTGGGGAGCATCATGGAATTGGCAATGGAGAAGGGTTGGTGATGACGGAGATCGAAGATCCCCCTCTCCGGAGCCCAAACGGACTCCAGATCTGGCCTCCCGATGAAGAACAGGAGGTGGCAGCGGCTTCATCTTGTGAAACACGATAATTCTTTCTCCCTGATTTTTTTCTCCGAAAATATGACTTTATAGCATCAGGGTTGGAGTCTGCGGGGCCACCAGGTGGGGACAACCCACCTAGGCGCGCCTGGAGGGGGGCGTGCCCTGGTGGGTTGTGCCCACCCAGGTGCCCCCCTCCTATGGTTCTTGGCTCCGGAAATTCTCTTTTATTATATAAAAAATCCTCATGAAGTTTCATTCCAATCCGAGAACTTTTATTTCTGCACAAAAACAACACCATGGTAGTTCTGCTGAAAACAGTGTTAGTCTGGTTTAGTTTCATTCAAATCGTGCAAATTAGAGTCCAAAACAAGAGGAAAAGCGTTAGGAAAAGTAGATACGACGGAGACGTATCAAAGTGGTGTGTGTGGTGTTTGAATACCCAATGCGCAAATTTGATGTGGCACCATGCTTTGGAACCATAAAATCCCCACACTGAGCAAGGGTTCACGACGCGTAGCATGCGCTCAAACTTAATTAGGCTTGGAATGATCAACCTACTATACGGTAACTCGAAGCAAAGAAGAAGAATCCACCCTGGTAACCTTTCTCGTCGTTGGTCGAAATGATGGACGTCCACACGGGCCCACGAATATATATAGGCTTGCCGCCCATAATCAAGAGAGTGAGAGTGTGTCCAAAGACAACCATTGCATGCGTGTGTCCCGAACATATTTATGGAGGTGTGTGATGCATGCATATGTGTTGAATACCCGACGCAATGCACAACATTGATGTGGTGCATGCGTTGAAAATCGCAGAGGTCCCCACACAGAGCAAGAAGTCATTCATGACGTGTCGTGCGCTCGCCCCCCCTTCTATCAAGTGGGATGGATTCATGTGTACACATGCACTATTATATATATGTAATCTCACATCATGATCTATATCATGAGACAAGCAAAAAATTAATCCCCTCCTAAGTCAAATTAGTTAACCTCTCTCGCTGTCGGTGAAAGATGGACCAAGCGGGCCGACAGATGGAAGCATCACCGATAACCGCATGAGTGAGTGCCATATATAGGACAACAACCATCGCGCTTGCATGTGTGCCAGAACATATATATGGAGAGGTGTGTGGTTGTGATGTTTTGAATACCTAATGCACAACTTTGATGTGGCATTTGCCTCAAAAACCACAAAGTCCCCACACAGAGTGAGGTTCATGTGACACCTAGTATATATATGCTGGTCACCCCCCCCCTTCGACACGTACTATACACCTAGTAACACAACCCTAAAAGAATTAATCCTCCTTGTTCGTCAAACGTACCTCTCTCTCGTTGGGTCAAAGTGATGGACGACGAACTTGTGGTCCCAGCACAGAAGCGAAGCGTACGTCGCACGTGAGTGATCATCCTTTATAGGACTACGTACCACCGTCTGCATGTGGCCCAAAGAGGTGTTTGTGTGATGTTTGAATACGCAATGCACAACTTTGATGTGGCACCACATATATAGGAAACCAAAAAGTCCCCACAGAGAGCGCGAGGTTCATGATGCGTGGTATGTGCTATATGTACGCCCCCATTCGATGCGTGGTATATATGTACTTCTACTGTATAGCACAAACCAAAAAAGAATCATTCCTTGATGGTCAAATTAACCTCTCTCTCGTTGGGTCAAAGTGATGGAGGACAACCTCGCATGCCCACGGATGGAAGTGCCACACGCGAGTGAGTTCCTATAGGGCAACCACCGCCTGCATGGTATTGCGTGATGTTTGAATACCAATATAATGTACAACTTTGATGTGGCACCTGCCTCGGGAACCGGAAAGTCCCCACATGGAGCGAGGTTATGACACGCATATATAGAGAGTATTCATGTTGCCCCCTCTTTGACATGTACATACTCCTACCGTGCATATACGTAACACAAACCAAAAAAGAACAATCCTTGTTGGTCAAATTAACCTCTCTCTCTTTGTACGTTCAACTGATCGACGACGACCTCGTGGGCCCACAGAGAGTCACACGCGAGTGAGTGCCATAGGACAAAACCACCGCGTGCAGGTGCCCGTGTGTTATGTGATGTTTGAATACCCAATGCACAACTTTGACGTGGCACATGCTTCGCAAACCGGAAACGCACTACACCATGATGCGTAGTCCCCTCACTTCAAGCCGGTGGGAGGGTGTGTACGCATGTGCTCAAACTTTGATATGGAATCTCACCATGATCCACACCACACACATGCCAAGATGAATCCACCTTTTGGTCAAATGCCTCTCGTTGTCGGTGGAAACTGAAAACCTTTGCGGGCTAACGAATGGGCACGTCACTGATAACCGCACAAGGGAGAGTGTCTGAGAGGACCACCAATGCATGCATGTGGCCCGAACATGTATGTATGAAAGGGTTGTGTAATGCTTTAAGTAACCAATCACGACTTTGATGTGGCATATATGACTCACAAAATGATCAATAACCCCACACGGAGGTTCACGACTCGTAGTGTACTGCCAGACCCCTCCCCCCACCCCCCACAAACACAGACACACACATCCCGCTCCACCATAGCCACTTTGAGGCATGTCAAACTTTTTCTGCAGTGAACATGTGACCAAAGGAGTGTCGTGTTAAAATAAAAAAAAACAGACATCAGTCAACCGTTTTTATACATTGATTGATTTCCTAGGGATTTAATGTGCAAAAATCAAATTTGAGCTACATGTGCACCAAAATGGATTGCAAAATCATATGTGTCCCTGGGTGCATGTTTCTCCATGCAAGAGATTTCAAAACATTGAGAATATAGATTTTTAAAATTTAGTAAATCCAAAACTTAGTTGAAATTCATGAAACTTATCGTGGTGTCATATATGGACACCAGTAGACTGTGATATTGTATTTTTTCGTCAAATTTGAGACACATTTTGATATAATCTTCTTACAAATGGGAGATTGTTAATAACTGGCAACCAATATCTCATACGGATTTTTTATTCGGACCGTGTGCGTTAGACCGTGCCATGCTTCGGTTAAGCACTAAAGCGGCAGAATGAATCATCAATAAACCAAAAAATATACATGCTGCCACGTGCCCCGTGTGCCGTGCGAGCAGGCGTGAGTTGATGGGACGCATGCGAGCAGTCCGCCGCGCAGGTAGACCGGGAGGCGTGCATGCAGGTGTGAGTATTGACGGGAGGCATTTTCACTGTGCAGTGTCACCGGGAGGCGTGCGAGTAGCTGTGTGAAGTGATGGTAGGAATGGCAGAAGTCCGCCGCGCAGGCTCACCGGGAGGCGAGACAGCCTTTGACCGCCGCCCGCCTCGCTCCCACTGGTCCATCTTAATTGCGCGCCCGAGCCGCTGGCCATAATAGGCGGCCGCACCCCCGGTCCGCAGTGGTCACCAATGTCTGGATTCTGGAGTGTATGTGGATGCCGCCGAAGCGCACCATCGGAGGGAATGGCAACGCTGGGGCTGGTGAAGCACCCGCGCAATGCGTGAAGCTGGGCACAGAGGTTGCCGTCGCCGCCGACGAGGTCTCGCGCGGGCTGTAGCACGACCTTGACTTCGTCGGCGCCATCGTGCCCCCCAGCCGGAGCTGGAGGTCAACAGCAACTCTGGCAACGACTGCGACTCTGACGGAAAACCGGTTAGTTATCTATATACCCATTTGTGCGGCAAACATATCATGTGTTTTCTCTGGTTACTCCCCCCTCTCTAATTTTTTTGGAATACAAATCCTATGGTTATGTTCTCTCAGTCCATGAAATCAAAGTAATTAAGATCCGTTAGATGCACGTAGTGTATTGATTGTTTGAATGTTATCCGTATAGAGTTAGTGATTAATTGTTTGTTCTGTACAAATGATTTTTGCTAATAATCCGACTAGGGTTAGCGTGCGTGCTAGTAATTCGTGGCTAGATCTTGAGAATTGATTTTGAATGTCCTACATATATGTTTGTGCCTTTTTTCTTCCAGATCTTGAGAATTGATTTTGAATGTCCTACATGTATGTTTGTGCCATTTTTTCTTTCAGATTGGTACGTACACAGATGAGGCTCCGGCCAGCGCCGCCGCCGGATGTAGATATTGGACCCGGCTGCGCGGCCAGAAGCGGCCACGCCCCCTGGACCTGAGGAACCAGTAGAATCTCCGGCGGACCGCATCAGCGATCTCCCGGACGGCATCCTTGGGGAGATCATCTCCCTTCTCCCCACCAAGGATGGCTGCCGCACACAAGTCCTCGCATCTCGGCGGCACACTCAGTGGCGCGCCGTGCCTCTTAATCTCGACTGTCGTCAGCTATTTGTCGATGATGATTTTGAACTCCCCGGAGCCATCATCTCCTCCCACCAGGGCTCCGTTCAACGCATCTGCATCTCGACATGCTACCTACTGGACATACCCTGCACGGTAGCTGCCTGGTTGACATCCTGTCAATTCGATAATCTCCAGCAGCTTGAGTTCTACCATGACTATGTATGTAACATACCACGAACCAATGTATCTGTGCCCTCACCACCGATGTCCATCTCGTGGTTTTCCTCCTCTCTCCACACCGCCACCTTCGCCCGGTGCCATCTAGCAGACAATCTGGTACAAATGCTTCGACTCCCACTGCTAAAAAAACTTGCGCTTGTGGTGGTTGATCTATCGGAGGCCGCACTGTACAGCATCATCCACTCCAGATGCCCTGCCCTAGAGCGCTTGCTGCTTGTTTTTGGAATAGAAATTTGTATCCATTGTCTCAAAATAAAGTCGCCCCACCTTGTAAGCATGGGAATTTGTTTTTTTGGACATGATCTCATCATCAAAGATGCCCCTTCACTTCAAATGTTGCTCCTTGATTCTACTATAGTACCTTCGCAAATACCTGTAGTCTCTGCGCCTAAACTAGAGACCTTGGGTGCAATTCGTTATCCTTTTAGATGGTTCAAGATGGTGTTTGGCTCCACACCTATTGAGGTACTGTATATTATTCACGTAAACTTTTGTAATCTGCTTTTTTCATTTGTGCGCACAAGTTAAGTATCATCTTGGAGTACACTTTTGGTACTAATATTATGTTCTATGCTCAATGAAGAGCTTGTCCATCCTATCAGTGGTGATGGATCCTGTCAAGACCTTACATATCAGTATGTGGTGTTTTGATCTGAACACGATGATTGGCTTGCTGCAATGCTTTCCAAGTCTGGAGAATTTGTATATAAAGGTGATGATTTCACGCACATTGAAAGCCCATATATAATGTACTATAATTAATCGTTCAGCTATCACTCTTTCAACATAATCTTTTTTAGACATTAACTATTTTCAATCTTCATATCTATTTAGGCACTAACACATGGAGAAAAAGGTATAACCAATCGATGGTTCAAGAAGCACCGGGATTTTCTCAGATCTCATGACATTCATTTAAAGACAGTAACGCTGGAAGGATATGCATCCAACAATGCAAACACTAGCTTTGTCACATTCTTGATGTTGAATGCGAGGGCACTATTGTCCGTGAGGATTAAGTTTTTCGACAAGAAATTTCTTACGGCTGCAAGTGTTGAACAACATAAAAAGAAGTTTCAGGTGGACCTAAGGGCTTCTAATCGTGCTCGGCTTCTATTTACAACAGCTTGTCATCATGGACCAGTAGAATTTCTGGCCCGGGATCTTGATTTTATGGATCAGACCGACCCATTTGATTGTGACTGCCGAAAACTTTGGTTGAGTTAGATGTCATTGTCCTGTTCAATCTGGATTTTGTCTAAACCTGATGAGCAATTAATCCTCGTGCTTTTGTACTATTTGTAAGCTGGAGTTAGATATTGTTGCCCTTTTCAACTCGGCTTTGACCCATATTTTCTTTCATACTGGGCCAATAGCCTGCCATTTTTTTAATTAAGACATAAATATTATAAGCATTCACAACATAGGGAAAGAACATCACTCTCGCAGGATCCTTGAGATCTTTGTTCATTACAGAACCACAAGTTCTTAGTGCCCACCAGCACCCACAAACTTATTTTCAGCTAGCACACCAAATGGGCTGTAATTCTTAATAAGAAAAGCTGCATGGTAGTGACAGATTTGGATTTGTCATTTGGGACCCACGAGGAAAAAGCCTATCCTGGGCGGTGCCGACTTGACAGTAAACATTGAGAAACCTGGTTTTAAAATTACTGTAAATCCAAAACTGGCCTCAAAACCATGAAACTTGGCATGGTGTTATGACATGGCACCAACATGATGTAGTCAAAAATTTGTCCAATTTGGGACAAGTTTTGGTACAAACTTCTTACAAACCGGAGCTTCTCTCAAAAAGGCTCATGGTTCCGAGAGGGAACTTGTCACCTGTGTGCGAAACAACATACGCCTGTCTCTTCCCGCCTTGATTTATTTTACAGAGGCAACATGCAACTATAGGAGCGTCATCCTAAAAATATGAAATTATTCAGGGTTCGTTTTGCCTTTTTATACATTATTTGAGTTTTCTAGGCATTTTGGAACATACTTTGGTGTGTGCAAAGGTCATGTGTGTACTAGCCACCTATGTAATTGGATGTTTAATCTGTTTATGGAATCAAGTCCTTATAAGTTATAAGTACATATGCCGTTGTTCTGTGTGCAATGACATCGCACGCAGACCATACTAGGGAACCCGTCGGTGATGATTTCATCAATCGCTGACAATTGTATACCACCAAGCGTTTGCCCACAACACACACCTTGATATGGCTGACCGTTTCTTTTGTGTTGCCTAATCACTAACAGTTCATCCGAGTGAACTCTATGCCATATATCGCACATGCCTTCATCTGGCTGCCCGTTTCTCTTGTTCTACCTCATTGCAAACAGTTCATTGAACTCAACCGTATGCCTAGCATCGCACACGCAACTAAAATCTGAACCGTGTTTGATGTATCCGCCATCGCAAACGTTTTGCACCTTTTTTGATGGGTTTTTACATCACCGTTTGCGATTAATGGATCGCACACAGTTTCGTCAAAGGGTCTCTGATTGTAGTGTCGCGTTAGCAGCATCCTGCAGTAGTGAGGGGTGCATCGTCTATATAAAGCCAGTTGGTTGGCCAGACATCGGTATCCTCCCGAGGTGTGCCTGATGGGTATTCAGTCCCATCGATTCGGCAGGCTTCGGCCGCTCCGACCTCATACAACTTCTCGGCAGGAGAGCAGGGCACAATGCAGAAATACTTCCTCCATAGCCCAAAGTGTGCCTCGCACCTGAGATGCGTCTCACATAGGGCGATGTACCCCGCGATATGTAAAACCAAGTTGGGTGTGAGGTGGTGAAGTTGCAGCCCGTAGAACTCTAGCAGGCCCCGAAAAAAGGGGTGAATAGGAAACCCTAGGCCATGTAGTAGGAAGGAAACAAAGCATACCCTTTCATCCTTTTGAGGGGAAGGGTGAATCTACACATGTACATGCCCGTTGATGGACGTCAATCCAGCACGGGTCGCTGTCTGATCTGAATCTGGCAGCTATCCCTGGTTAGCCAGGCCCTCCAATTGGATACGCGATACGGCACGGCCGCCCTAGTCGCCTCTAACGGGGCCATGGGGGCACCTCGAAGAACCCATGTCACTCGCCATGGGAAGCTCTCAAGGTTGAAATTAGGATGAAGGAAGAGCCTGTGCGGTTCGCTCGAGAAGAAGGGTCGGGGCGTATGGCGAATCCACATGCCTGGCTTGCAAATAAAATAAGGGGAGAGACCCACGCTTTGATGTTTCTCCATAAAGCGACTCGAGTCCCTAGAAGGCATGATTACCAAGGTCAGAGACCAGAGGCCACATGCAGCAGGGGTAGGGCCCCCAAGTAAGACCGATAACCTTACCGAGAATTTTTAAGCCGAACTAAAGAATCATGCACGGGAACTCGCCTGTTGAGCTAAAGACTCCAGGACCAAAGTCCAAGAGCGTCGTCCTCAGCGTCGAAGACTAGTTCAGGGGCTACTGACAGTGTCCTGGGCTAGGGGGTACTAACCTAGTTGGCCCATGTTTCTCGGACTGGGCCAAAGGACCCTCATTCCCCTCAAGATGGACTCTGGAAACCGGGCCCTCGGGGTGAGGTCAACTACATCTGCCGAAGACTTGATGTGTACTCCAAGACTTCTCCTGTCGCCTCCATGCCTGGATACCGACCTTGTAGCCCTAGATACCCTGCCTGGCATGTATGTAAGCCTTGGGGTTTAGCCCATAGAGGGGACTTCAACACAATCTCATTCACCTAGCCCTAGAGTTAGAACACATCTTACGATCTTGAGGTAGATCAAACTTTGTACTTGATACATCTCCATCAATATAAACAAGAGTAGGACGTAGGGTTTTACCTCCATCAAGAGGGTCCGAACCTGGGTAAACGTCGTCCCCACGTTCCTGTTACCATCTGTCCGAGATCCACAACTCGGGACCCCCTACCCTGAGGTCTACCAGTTTTCACACTGACACTTGGGACCTCCCAAAGGACCTCACAGCAGTGTCGACCAGTCTGATGAGCATACCACGCCATCAACCCAGATGCGGCCCATGAGCTGCCTCCACACCACCCACGGAGCAAAGGTCACGCTGGCAATCCAGCTAGTCGTGATGGTTTGTGGGGCCTGCCGCCTCAACAAGGCGTCAGAAGACTGTCTCATCACCGACCTAGGCGCCCACGGAGACGCCAACGCGGTGAGTATAGCTTCGGCCTCGGGCGACGAGAGGAACCACGCACCGATTTCCCTCACCAACGAGGACGAGAATGCAGGCCTCCAAACCTTCCACGAGGTCATGTCCTCCAACCTCTGGGGAGAAGCAGGATCGTCCACGGGCTAAGAGACTGATGCTTCTTCTGATCGAGAGACATCCCTATCTGAGGCCCCGCAGGCGATATCCTTCCACCAGGTCATGATGACAGAACCAACCACAAACGTATTGCACACAACAAAGTCGATGGAGCCTGTGAACTCGGGACCTCTAGCGACAGGGCCAATACTGCCCACGACGCAACCACAGATAGACACCGTGTTGACACCTTAACCACAAGTTAGCACGGGCCTTCCCCTAAGTTCACCGGCATGCCTCACCACGACAGCCACGACCCTGCTAGGCACTACGTCAACACTACCACCGGTAACGGGGTATGCCCTAAACTATCTCATGACACCCATCACCTGCATCGACCTCACATCAAGGACGCTGGAGGCCATATGTGTTTTCCACCTTAACGCACATCTCACGCTTCAACAAAAGGCACTAGAGGTCTCCGTCCGCAGGGCCTGATGGAACGAAACAATGACGCGGGAACGTTTGCGTCACCCATGCCGCCAACCACAAAACCTCCTCAACAACCTTGCCAACCGAGGCGGGGTGCAAGGAGTCTGTTTGAAGGAACTAACAACAGAACCGGCAACGCATCCGCCACCGACCCCGGCCCGTGATCTCCAAGTAGCGGCCGCACTGGCAGACCGACTGTGAACCACGCCAGGAGATCCTAAACTCCCAGCAGACCTCACCCACATGCTCCACAGGATGGTGGAGCTCTAGGACAACATCTCGCGTTCTAGGGAAAGGTTGGCAGGCACAGAGGGCATCCTATTCGCCACCAACCACCTGGCACGCGAGCAGGGTCAGGGATCCATTAAACGACCAGAGGCCACGCCGGCGGCCATGACCACGCACTTGCGACAGCCGATATTAGTCGTCGCCCTGCAACAACGCGTGGCCCTACCAACGATAAACCTCGCACCGGCTGGACAACCTCACCACCGGCATGGTGGATGGGGAGGAACAGAAGCAAATGGATTACTCCCAGGGGCTCCCGCGTCGAGGTTCACCTCGCTCACCTCGAGCATCGCACTGGCGTGCTTTGGGAAAGAGGTCATATCCCACCCATTTCCCCAACCCTTCATTGTTAGAGGCACTTAGAAATACTCAGGAGACACAAAACCAGAGCACTGGTTGAATGACTACCTCACGACAATCGAAATAGCCAACGGCGACATTGGCTACACCCTTCAGCACATACCTCTGTTCCTAACAGGGCACACACGCTCTTGGCTCAGCGGGCTCCCTCCCAACTCCATCCATAACTGGGCAGTCTTCAAGCATGTTTTTCTCAATAACTTTGAGGGAACCTACCACCGGCTGGGAAGCGGCGCTGACCTCCAAAACATTATCCAAGAAGACAAGGAGTCGGTGCGCGACTACGTCGCACACTGGCTCAAGAAGAAAAACACGTTATCAAGTATCTAAGACGAAACGGCCATAGAAACATTCGTCAGCGGCACCCAGGATCCTTTGTTCCAACATAAACTTGGGAAAAATAGAGTAGAGGGCAAGCTGACGTCCCTGGCCGCCCTGATGAAGGTCGCCAACGACTTTGCTACCGGAGAAGAGACAGCTCGGACTGGCCGCTGGCGTCTCCTAGGAGCCAAAACTACAGAGTTGATAGGGGCCGAAGCCCCAAAGAGTAGAAGCTCAAAGAACGGAGAAGACCGCAAGTGCAAGGAAGATCAAGACTCTGAGCTTGTCATAGTGGCCAACGAAGCATACGAGGCCGGTGGAAAGCATAATGCTGGAATGACAAGCCCAAGTGCAACCCTCGCACATATGATGAGATAATGAATGGCCTTGTGTCTATCATAGCTACGACAATCACAAGGCCCAGCACTCGACAAGAGACTACAGCCTCAACGAGGAGCTCCTCCGTGAAAAGGGTAACCCTGCCGTTGCAAATAATGAGGGCGGCAATAGCGCGGCCCCACCAGCACCAGCGGCAAACACCGAACAGCAAGCCCTTGAGCAAAACCAGCGAGCTTTCCCAAAAGATGTTCGGAGGGTCAACATGGTCATCGAAGCAAGACGCCGCACAAGGATGAGATGCTGGCATCACCATACGAGGAACCGAAGAGACTCCAGGTACCTCGCATGGCCAGAACAAACAATCTCCTTCGGCCAAACCGTCCACCCATCCTTATTTCATAGGATAGGAAGCCTATCGCTCATCCTCACCTCGGTCATCAGAGGTCGCTGCATCCCAGCGGTACTAATGGACCGGGGCTCCAAGATAAACATACTATACACAAGGACATTGGAGCGGCTGGATATACCGATGGAGGCCCTACGACCCTCCAACATGGAATTTTGAGGCATAATCCCAGGGCAAAAGGCAAAGCCCGTAGGAGAGATGATATTGGAAGTCATCTTCAATGAAGGCATCAACTATAGATGCGAACTCATCAGCTTCGAGGTGGTCCCCTTTGCCAGGGGCTACGACGCCGTCTTAGGACGACTAGCTTTCGCACAGTTCATAGCCATCCCACATTACACGTACATGCAGATGAAAATGCTAGGCCCACGGGGCACCATCACCATTCACAGCTACCCCTTGCAAGCGATCAGGTCAGAAAAAGCAAGTCTCGACGAGCTCGTGGAGTGGGGGATCAAGCACCAGGAGTTCAGGCGAGCGCCAAGGACTAGAACATTCCCAAAGTACAATTGGGAGTGGCGACCCCTTGTTAGCCCAGCAGAAGAGATATACCTGGACCAAGTGGAACGCCCACAGGAACCACTCTGCAGGAGGATGGACACCTATTGGTAGACCTTCCAGCTCGCAAGAGCCAGAAGGATGGAGAAATGGGACCAACCGCCGAGGCCTCCGCAGCACAGCTGCAACCAGTAAATTTCATACTTGTCATTTATGTTTCCAACATCAATTTTCTTTTCTAAGAGAAACTTCATGGAACTATCATAATTAGTTCGATCATGTACCAAACAGGCAATAAAGTGATTTGTTATGCAAGCACTTCTGTTTTGTTACACTATATGGTCACTAAATGAAGTACACAAAACATAAAAGTACTGAAACCCCTTTGCAACTCTTTGTGGATGGTATGAGAGATCTCTTTACTTGCGACTCAGGGGTTGCATCGTGTTCAGACCTCCTGACAGCTCAGCAGTAAAGGCTACATCCGGTGACCCTTCAAAGTATAAGTACGGGGGGGGGGCTGCATTCGGGGTACACATACCTCCTACCACAAAAGGCAGGAGGTCAACGAGGCTTACGACCTAACCTAGTCACTAGATTTTAGACAAACCTTAATGTATGCAGAGAACCGACCAAGAGCTCGCCGCCAATGTTAGTGCACAATGTCACAGACCGGCAAACCGAACTCGCAAGGGGCCTCCGTCCATATGGCCATCGCTAACACGCGCATACTTGGCCGGACGTGGGCATTCTCCAAGCGGATATTAAGAAGTCATACAACACAAGCAAATGGCAGGTTTTACAAATAACACATAAAGCAAAATGTCATAATGATACGACCATTGAAATGGCATTGTGTTCTTTTTTTTCTTTGAAATGTCCTGTTGCAATTTATACATGTGGAGTACTCCTTGACTAGGGATGCAAGCGGACGGGGTGCGCATGACATGGGATTGAGATGATCAAAAAGACAAAGTTGTTCATTTCTAGGAGATTGAACAACTTTTTTGTGGACCACCTTTCGGCTTGAAGACATTTTAGATTAACTCGTACATAAGAGTGAGGTAGTCAATTTGAATCTTGCAGTCTCAATTTTTTTTGTATACTCCATTCACTATCCCGTCCAATATTTTCAGTGATAGTAAAAATCATCCCAGAAAATGGGCATGCCTAGTGATTGTTGGAAATATGCCCTAGAGGCAATAATATTATATTATTACATTTCCATTATTCATAGTTAAGAGTTTATATTTCATGTAATAACTGCTATGATCCTGGAATATGCGATTCAGTGGAAAACTCATATGCACGTGTGAAATGATAAACGATAATTAATAGGTTCCCGGTCTCGCCTCTAAGACTGGATCAAGTGTTGTTGGTGATCACGTTTTCTGGATCTTAGGATATCGTTAAGTGTAACAATAGTCCTAAAACAACATTGAGGGTATGACGTTAGAAGAACGATCATATTGATTCGACCCAAACTTGTTTGTTATACTTTGTGATTATATCATCTAAAATCATTTGTTATAACATGGAGTGTTAGCATGTGTTTTAGTTCCTTAGACCATGAGAGTGTCTCGGTCACTTCCTATCGGATGGTGAACTTTGGGGTTGCTCAAATGTCATCTGTAACAAGGTGATCATAACGACAACTTCAGGCACACCGGAGAGATATTCTTAGGGCCCTCTCGGTGTGACAGCATCCATCATCATCTGGCCAGGCACAGGTGACTACATCACGGGGATGCGGGAACACATCAACAAGAAAGAAGAACAAAACTGGTAATGGGATCAACGATATAGTGAGCATGGTGATGACTCAGGAGAATACCGATGGACACCAGGTTTTGTAAAGTATCGCGAAGCAAAGGGAACATCACATGATAACCAAAGGTTCACTCAAATATCATTCGTGTAATCATAGGGACCGATATGGATATCCATGGTTCCGCTATAGGTCATTGAACGAAGGGGTTTCGTTCATGTCTATGATTTACCGAACCTATGAGGTCACAAGCTTAAGGTAATCATGATCTGCTGAGTGTTAGTGTGACAGGAGTGATGAGAATATATTTTTGGAATTGTTTCATTAATATCTAGAATAGTTCCGAGTGGTTCTGGAAGCGTTTCGGGATCACCGGAAGGTTTTCGCTGAATATCGGGTAATACCGGGTATTACCGATTAATATATATATATATATATATATATATATATATATATATATATATATATATAAGCGAAAAATGCTTTCGGGGATGTAAAATTATATATATGATGGTCTAAAAATATTTAGAACATTTATATATTTAAATTAATATCAATGGGCCTTAAAAGACCAAGTGGTGGAAAGAGATATGGGCCACAAAGGCCCATATGGAAGTGGCGCCCCCTTTCCTATCAAGGGGGGCCGAATCCTACTTCGGGTGGGAGTTTGACTCCCTCCCAAGCCTGGCGCACCAAAGGGGACTCCTTCCCCTTTGGTGGTTGCCCCTCTCTCCCCTCCAACCTATATATACTAGGAGATTTTGCTCTATTGTTAACACAAGTTTTGAGCCTCTTCTAGTTGATCTAGTTCTAGTTCTTGTTGGTCCTAGTTGATCAATTAGAGCTTGCTCTAGCCACCTCTAATCCTCATAATTAGAAGCCCCATGTGGTTCTAATCTCCTCCCTCTAATTCTCCAGCAATGATTAGCTCTGGACAGCGAAGCGCTGCCGGATCATGAAGACCATACGCTTGCAACCAAGTAGAGAGGTCGTGCTTTCGGTCTTGTGTTTGAGGGATTGTTCGAGGGCAGTTCACGGGATCGTCATCAACATTCAAGGGACTTCAAGTACAATCTACACCGACTTGTTTACTTCTGCTACACTCCCGGAGTTGGTAACGATTGTTGATCCAAACCTGTTATGCATCTTCATATCGTTCCTGGGTGTTCGTAGGGCGGATTTTTTTGTTTTCTACTATGTTTCCCAACAGTGGTATCAGAGAGGTTTTATGAGTAGATGCAGGTTTCAATCTAGATCACATGTGATTGTGAGGGTGATGTGCTTCCTATGATTCCCTCGAGTGTTGCTTCGATTCAGTTCATTGACAGCATGGTGTCGCTTTCTACAAGGTTCTGACAATCGTTTGGCTCTGGCTGTCGACGATATGCTAATAGTTCCTTGGGCTTCACCATAGTCAAGAATAATGAATCTTCACGTACACAAGAGGGAAACAAAGATGGATGATCTTCTAGGGGGTCATGTGTATTAGACAAAGTTTAGTGTGGGGGAACGGGATTTTTAATTAAGTCTCTTATTCATACACACCGAAAGTTAATCTAGAAACAAGGATTATCACTTTATGGTGTGCATGTAGGTAGCTAGGTTTATCCGAAAACCTTAGAAGCCACGTAACGAAATTTGCCAAACCGATTAGAGGATGTCTAACTTGGTTTTGCAGGGTTTGCATATAATGTGGTATAGCCTTCGTCATGATAATGAGTTTATGTATGAGATGGTTATATGTTGTAATGTTAAGTGGCCTGTGCGTCACGGCACGATGGCTGGAGCCAAGAGATTGCCACCTTAATGTAAATATCATAGAGATAGGTTACAGGTGATGGTGGCAAGACGTACACGGAGGACCCCGGCGAGGAGAAGGTGTACCAGGCGCGGGACGAGGAACTATAATTTTGTGCCATGGCGGAATTTCAAATTTTGGTGCCACGACAATGTTTTCTGAAACGGTCACCACGGCAACATTTTTTGAGATTACCGCCAGGGCAACGTTTTTGAAACAGTTGCCAAGACAACAGAATATTGGCCGTCACGTCGCTTTAATTGGAAACTGAAGATGATCATGGAGAACTCCCGGCGCCCAGGGATATACCATATCATGCTATTATGAATTACCTAAGATGTTTATCCCTTTGTTGTTTGCACTTTTTGATTGCGTAGTAGTCAATTATTAGGGTGATCTCTCAGTAAACATCAAGTTAAAAGGTGCTTCTTCCCCCGTGTTGCAATCGTCTATAACACATAGCGTTCCGGAGTGCGTCATGTCCACATGAGTACAAACGTGATGTGAGGTGTAAGACGGGGATGGTCAGACCATGGATGCAGATAGCACTCAGTTGTCTGGAAGTTCTAGCAAAATCGTTCTGAGCTCGGAGCACGAAGCATCGAAAGATGAACAAGAGTCATATGGAGATATGATCGGCAAAAGTTTGCCCACCGGTCAAAATTCTCATCATTAGTGATGTCCACATCAATGGCTGAGAACTAGACTTGGATCTTGAATCACTCACTATTAATTATGAGAGATATTAATTTGAGTGGGAGTGCACTTTAATTTTTTTAATAACTAGTGCAATATTAATTATGAATTATGTCTATGTGTAGTTTGTATTATAGTTGTAGAATTATGGCTCCCAGTTCCACCTTCATTGTTGAAATTGATTGGTTGTTTTTATCTGGTTAAATCTTTATGATTGAGAGGATCGTCCTCTAAGAGTGCCAATAATGATTTTGTCCCATTGCATGCTTACAATACTCTCTCGCTAATGCTATGGATGATGAGACTCACATCCTTCGATCCAAAAGCTAGAATTGCATTACGGTCTGCTTGCTTCCGAGAAACCCGAACTTCAAAAATGTTTGGGATAGTTATGTGATATTCTTGGAACTTAAAATTGTTTCCAGAACAAAGGTTAAAAGATATGTGATATCTAAAGAAGTGTTTTGTTTGCAAGATCTAGTGAAGTGTTCAACTATGTTTAAGACTAAACTGCGTAAGACCCGGAAGAACGCTAGTCATGATTTGATAGCGAGAACTTAAAGAGAAAGAACAAAACCAAAGGATTTAATAAGATTTACAAACACTGGAAGTTTAGGGCTCATGCCACTCTTAAAAGTTAGATGATTCTTCTACCAAGTGGGAGAAATATTGAAATAAAACTGTAAGAAGTTTAGAGGCGAAATGAAAAGAAGATTGGAATGTCCAGCTAAGGTATGAATGTCATACAAGTTATAAGATGTAGAGACGGTTGGTCAAGTAAAGTGTAGTTCTTGGGAAATATGATCAATTTTTTGATCACTGATTCTTCGGTATTGTGGCTAAATGGTTAATCACAAGGATATCGAGTCGATTGCATATTATTGCAAACCTTTGCAAGAAACTTCGAACGGCCTAAATAATGAGGTTAAAATATTTGATGGACTGTAAAAGGTTACAATATTTCTATCAGTATATTTCCTCTGTAATTATTATCATAACTCATTTTAGAGTTTTTTTTACACTCTAGCCCATTGCATAGAAGTTACAAGGAGGTTGTTCATAAGAGAACAATAGTTGCTCGATGTTATGAACAAAAGGCCATACTCCTATTGTGAATAAGATGTATGTTATGAATACTGATAATAAAATTGAACATCCATAACACTGACACTAAATGTCGCAAGACTAAAAGAATACCACATTTGTGTGGCACTGCATTTAGTCACATTGGAGAAACCTGATGGGGAACGAAGCATGAAAATAAAAAAATTCCTACGAATACCCAAGATCTAATCTAGGAGATGCATAGCTATGAGAGGGGAGTATGTCTACATACCCTTGTAGACCGAAAGTGGAAGCATATATAACGCGGTTGATGTAGCCGTACTCTTTGCGATCCAATCACGATCCAAACCAGTTTACCGCCGAACGGACGACACCTCCAAGTTTAGCACACGTGCGGCTCGGTGACGTCTCCTGCTCCTTGATCTAGCAAGTGAAGGGGGGGAAATAGACGGGATCACAACCAACACGATGGCGTGGTGGTGATGGTGGTGGTACGCCGGCAGGGCTTCACCAAGCCAAGACGGAACAAGGTGGTGGGTGAGATGGGGAGGGGCTGCACCAAGGCAAGGATTTTGTGTCCATGCCCCCCTGTGCCCTCCCCTCTTTATATAGGGGTGTGGTGGGGCGGATGCCCCCTCAAAGCCAGGGGGCAGCGGCCCCCTTCCAATCCAAGTGAGGGGGCGGATGCCCCTCCTCCAAGTCAGGGGGTGGATGCCCCCCTTTGGGCGCATGGGCCTGGTGGGCTGAGGCTATCCTGGCCCATGTTGTCCTAGGGCACCCACTAAGGGTCCATATGTCCCTCTGGGGCTGGTTGGTCCCTCTAGTGGACCTCTGGAAACCTTCGGTGCCCCCGGTATGCTCTCGGTGGACCCCCGAACCTATCTGAAACCCGAACAAAACTTTCCCATATATAAATCTTTACCTTCGGACCATTACGGGACTCCTCGTGATGTCTGGGATCTCATCCAAGACTCCGAACAACCTTCAGTCACCAATGTACATATCCCAATACTACTCTAGCATCAATGAACGTTAAGAGTGCGACCCTGCGGGTTCGAGAACTATGCAGACATGACCGAGACTCCTCTCTAGCCAATAACCAATAGTGGAACCTGGATGCTCATATTGGTTCCTACATATTCTATGAAGATCCTCATCAGTTGAACCACGATGTCGAGGATTCAGTTAATCCTGTACACAATTCCCTTTGTTCGACGATATGTTACTTGCCCGAGATTCGATCGTCGTTATCTCCATACCTAGTTCAACCTCGTTACTGGCAAGTCTCTTTACTTGTTCCGTAATACAAGATCTCTTGACCAAACTCATTAGTCACATGAAGCTTCTTATGATGTTGTATTACCGAGAGGGCCCAGAGATATCTCTCCGTTACACGGAGTGACAAATCCCAGTCTCGATCCACGCAACCCAACAGACACCTTTGGAGATACCTGTCGAGCACCTTTATGATCACCCAGTTACGAAGTGGCGTTTGATAGCACACAAGGCATTCCTTCGGTATCCGGGAGTAGCATGATCTCATGGTCGAAGGAACGGATACGTGGCATGAAGAAAGCTATAGCAAATAACTAAATGATCTGATGCTAAGCTTACGGTTTGGTTTATCCATCACATCATTCTCCTAATGATGTGATCCCGTTATCAAATAACAACTCAGGTCTATGGTTAGGAAACCATAACCATCTTTGATCAACGAGCTAGTCTAGTAGAGGCTTACTAGGGACATGGTGTAGTTTATATATTCACACATGTATTTAAGTTTCCGGTCAATACAATTCTAGCATGAATAATAAACATTTATCATGAACGGGAAATATGATAATAATCAATTTATTATTGTCTCTAGGCCATATTTCCAATAGTCTCCCACTTGCACTAGAGTCAATAATCTAGTTCACATCGCCATGTGATTAACATCCAATGAGTTCTGGATTTGATCATGTTTTTCTTGTGAGAGAGGTTTTAGTCAATGGGTCTACAACATTCAGATCCGTGTGTACTTTGCAAATCTCTATGTCATACTATAGATGCTGCTACCACGCTCGACTTGGAGCTATTCCAAATGACTGCTCCACTATACGTGTCCGGTTTGCGACTCAGAGTCATATGAATCGGTGTCAAAGCTTGCATCGACTAACCCTTTAGATGAACTCTTTATCACCTCCATAATAGAGAAACATTTCCTTAGTCCTCTTTAGGTACCTAAGGATAATCTTGACCAATGTCCAGTGATCCACCCCTAGATCACTCTTGTACCCCCTTGCCAGACTCATGGCAAGGCACACGTCAGGTATGGTACACAACATGGCATATATTATAGAGCCTGTGGCTGAGGCATAGGGGATGACCTTCATCCTTTCTCTTTCTTCTGCCGTGGTTGGGCTTTGAGTCTGACTCAACTTAATACCTTGCAACATTGGCAAGAACCCCTTCTTTGACTGGTCTATTTTGAACTTATTCAAAATCTTGTCAAGGTATGTGCTTTGTGAAAGTCCTATCAAGCGTCTCGATCTATCTCTATAGATCTTAATGCCCAATATGTAAGCAGCTTCACCTAGGTCTTTCATTGAAAAACTCTTGTTCAAATAACCCTTTGTGCTTTCCAGAAATTATATATCATTTCCAATCAATAATATGTCATCCACATATAGTATTTGAAATGCTACAGAGCTCCCACTCACTTTCTTGTAAATACAAGCTTCTCCGTAAGTTTGTATAAAACCATAAGCTTTGATTACCTCACCAAAGCGTATATTCCAACTTTGAGATGCTTGCACCAGTCCATAGATGGATCGCTGGAGCTTGCATACTTTGTTAGCATCTTTAGGATCGACAAAACCTTCTGGTTGCATCATATACAACTCTTCCTTAAACAAACCGTTAAGGAACGTTGTTTTGACGTCCATTTGCCAGATTTCATAATCATAGTATGCGGCAATTGCTAACATAATTCTAACAGACTTAAGCATCACTCCGGGTGAGGAAGTCTCATCGTAGTCAACTCCTTGAATTTGTCGAAAACCTTTTTTGACAAGTCGAGCTTTATAGACGGTGACATTACCATCAGCGTCTGTCTTCTTAAAGATCCATTTATTCTCAATGGCTTGCCGGTCAACAGGCAAGTCCACCAAAGTCCATACTTTGTTCTCATACATGGATCCTATCTCGGATTTCATGGCCTCAAGCCATTTGTTAGAATCCGGGCTCATCACTGCTTCTTCATAGTTCGTAGGTTCGCCGTTGTCTAACAACATGACTTCTAGGACGGGATTACCGTACCACTCTGGTGCGAAACATGTTCTGGTCGACCTATGAAGTTTAGTAGTAAATTGGTCTGAAGTTTCATGATCATCATCATTAGCTTCGTCTCCGGTTGGTGTAGGAATCATGGGAACTGCTTTCTGTGATGTGCTACTCTCCAGTTCGAGAGAAGGTACGATTACCTCATCAGGTTCTACTTTCCTCCCACTCACTTCTTTCGAGAGAAACTCCTTCTCTAAAAAGGACCCATTCTTGGCAACAAAGATCTTGCCCTCGGATCTGTGATAGAAAGTATACCCAATGGTCTCTTTAGGGTATCCTATGAAGATGCACTTCTCCGCTTTGGGTTCGAGCTTATCAGGCTGAAGCCTCTTGACATAAGCGTCGCATCCCCAAACTTTAAGAAACGATAGCTTAGGTTTCTTGCCAAACCATAGTTCATACGGTGTCATCTCAACGGATTTAGACGGTGCCCTATTTAAAGTGAATGCGGCTGTCTCTAATGCATAACCCCAAAATTATAGTGGCAAATCGGTAAGAGACATCATAGAACGCACCATATCCAATAAAGTACGATTATGATGTTCGGATACACCATTTCGCTGTGGTGTTCCAAGTGGCGTGAGTTGTGAAAAAATTCCACATTGTCTTAAATGAGCGCCAAACTCGTAACTCAAATATTCACCTCCACGATCAGATCGTAGAAACTTTCTTTTCTTGTTATGATGATTCTCCACTTCACTCTGCAATTCCTTGAACTTTTCAAATGTTTCAGGCTTGTGTTTCATTAAGTAAATATACCCATATCTTCTCAAATCATCTGTGAAGGTAAGAAAATAACGATATCCACCGTGTGCTTCAACACTCATCGGACCGCATACATTGGTACGTATTATTTCCAATAAGTCACTAGCCCGCTCCATTGTTACAGAAAACAGGGTTTTAGTCACCTTGCCCATGAGGCATGGTTCGCATGTCTCAAATGATTCATAATCAAGTGATTTCAAAAGTCCATCAGCATGGAGTTTCTTCATGTGCTTTACACCAATATGACCTAAGCGGCAGTGCCACAAGTATGTGGAACTATCATCAATAACTTTGCATCTTTTCGCATCAATATTATGAATATTTGTATCACTTCGATCGAGATTCAACAAGAATAAACCATTCACAAGGGGTGCATTACCATAAAAGATATTATCCATATAAATAGAACAACCATTATTCTCTGACTTAAATGAATAACCGTCTCGCAATAAACAAGATCCAGATATAATGTTCATGCTCAACGCAGGCACCAAATAACAATTATTTAGGTCTAAAACTAATCCCGAAGGTAGACGTAGAGGTAGCGTGCCGACGGCGATCACATCAACCTTGGAACCATTTCCGACGCGCATCGTCACCTCGTCCTTAGCTAGTCTCCGTTTATTCTGCAGCTCCTGTTTCAAGTTACAAATATTAGCAATCGAACCATTATCAAATACCCAGGCGCTACTACGAGCACTAGTAAGGTACACATCAATAACATGTATATGACATATACCTTTGTTAATGTTGCCATCCTTCTCATCTGCCAAGTACTTGGCGCAGTTCCGCTTCCAGTGGTGTAACATCCCAAATTTTCAATTTGGATATTATACTTAGGTCATCATATGCATATCATATTTTTATTTGCATTTAGTTTGTGATCCTAGAAATCTTAAGCAACTCAAGGACCCACGGAGAGAGTTGGGGATTTCATTTATTTTCATATTTGAATTTTTCTCAAATTTGAAAAGAGGATCATTTTGGTTTTAATAATTTTTCTCTCCAAAATATTTCTAATATCAAAAATAAAAGAGAGGAGATAAAATGACTTCTCCAACATAAAAGAAATATTGGAGGAAAAATGTTAAAATCAAATAAATATTTTATTTGGATTTTTATTGCTATTTTATTTGAATTAGGGAAAATATGCATTTTTTTAAGTGCATCTTAGGCCAAGAAAATGTTCACTTTGTTTTAAATATTTTATTTAAACGGTGAAAATTGTTTTTGGCATTTTTAGAATTTTTTATTTTATTTTATTAGGTTTTTCTTTCAACGGAATTTTATTTTAAAAAAAGTTTCGCCCGACTGGGCCGAAGGCCCAGCCGAGCCAGGCCGCGCCGCCTCCCGTCGTCGTGCTCGCGACGTACTCGGGGAGTCTGACCCCGAGCCGCCGGCACCGGTCCCCTCCCCAAGCCACGCCGCCCCCTCCCCCTCCTTAAATACCGGCCGCCGCCGCCCCCCTCTCCTCCACCCAGCCCCGCCGCCGCCACCAGCAGCAGCAGCAGCCGCAGCCGCCGCCGCCGCGCCACGCCGCAAGCCGCCGCCGCTCGCCGCCCCGCGCCGCGGGCCGCGCCTCGCCTCGCCCCGCGCCGCCGCCCGCGGAGCCGCCGCCTCGCCGACGCCGCCGTCTCCACCGCGCCGCCGCCGTCGGATCTCGCCGCCGTTTTTTTCTTCAGTTTTAGGTAAAAACCGCCGGTTTTTTTTTAAAACCTAGTTCGGTTTTTATTTTATTTTATTAGATCGGTTCGGTTTTTCTTCGGTTTCGTTATTTAGCAAGCGCTCGCTTGTTAGTTCATTTTAAATGAACGCGTTCGTCCATTCGTCTCTGTTAGCGGACGTTCGTCCAATAGATTTTCGTTTTTTTCTTTTTCGGCCAGGGATCTATCCGTGATTATTTTTATCGCAGATTAGCCCCTGATCTTCAAACCCTCGCCGTTTCTAAACCGTTTGTCCAAATCCAACGAAACCAACGCCAAAATCTTCGTCTCGAGCCCCTCTTTCTGTTTAATCAACTTAAACATGATTTTGACAATTTAAAATTTGGTTTCAACCAGTTTTAATTTCGAAGTTCTTTTGACCATAGTTTCAGTTCCGTAGCTCCGATTCGTTTGATTCTTTTTGCAAATCGAAACTTTTCAGTTGTACTTTCAGATTTGATATTTCTCATTCGAGTTTTACCCTTGCATCTATGCTTGAGTGCTTATGTATGCTATTGTTTGTTTGCGATAATATTCCCGGAGAGCGAAGCGTGCTACTACGAGTCTCTAGGGTTTGCAGATCGTTAGCAAGGCAAGTAACACTTTGATCATATCCCTTCATTACCCAGTTTTTATGCATTAGTTACAATCCTCAAACACTGCATGATTAGGATGAGATTAACTTGTGGGTATTGGGAAGTAGATGATGAGGTAGAACCTATTGCCCTTTATTATCAAACCTTGGGAGTTACTTCTACGCTATGCTTATATTGCCATGCTATGCTCGTAGACGTGGATTGGGTTTGAGTGTATCCATGACAGATGTGAGATTGTTAATTAAAGGTTTAACTTAAGGTGGCTACTTAAACACACATCTGGGTGGATTGGTTGCGGGCACTTGGGGATATACCAGTGCTGTCCATTTGGTTAGCCACCCAGGCTCAAAGGGATCATAAGATTATTCATGCTAGAAACTTCCATGTGCAGCCACAAGCTATTATGGGCTCTAGCATAGTTAAGTATGTTGCATGACCTCTTCCAGTGGTAGGCTAGCAGATGTAGGGGATGTAGGTTGGTACTGTCTACCCAGGGTTAGAGTTAATGCTTCTGAAAGACTGTGTCTCGGTCATCCGTTTCTCAAACACCATGTAGTGCGAGAAATCCAACGGAGGAGATCGAGTCTTGTGGGGAAAAGTGCGCAAACCTCTGCAGAGTGTACAAACCAATCATGATTAGTCGTGTCCCCGGCTATGGACATCTTGAGTATCTGGTTCTTGGATTATCATGTTGATCTCATCACTCTTAATTAATTTGATTGGGTTGTTAACTTTTAATTGGGATTGAGTTGGGGTTACCTTCTCAATTTTTTCAACAAACTCAGTAGTAAATAAAATATAATCCTTTGTTGTAGGAAAAAATTAGCTTTTCGCAAAAACATGTTAACCATAGAGCCTCCACCAGCCATATATGCATGTAGTGATAGCACTTACTTTGTTCATTGCTCTATAGTGTTATCTTGCCAGCATATTCCATGTGCTGACCCGTTTCGGGCTGCAACATATCATGTTGCAGACTTTTCAGACGAAGAGTAAGGTGCGCTAGGTCGTTGTCGTGCACTCAGCTATGCCGTTGGAGTTGATGGACTCACTTACCTTCGATGCTTCCGCAGTTATCTTATTTAGATGGCTTTAAGCCATATTATTGTATTAAGTTCTCTTTTGAGACATTCGATGTAATAAGTGTGTGATTGCACTCTGTTATAAATCCTTCAAGTACTGTGCGTGTCAGCATTACCGATCCAGGGATGGCACTTATGCACAGAGACTTCGAACCATTTGGGTCGGGTCGCTACAAAGATGGTATCAGAGCACACGCTGACTGTAAGACACGACCACTAAGAAAAGCCATAGGTCACTCTTCTCTACTCATTTCTGACTCTCTCCATCTTCTACTCTATAGATGACGGACTCAAGGAACAAGTTTGCACAACTGGATGAAGACACACCTTTTGGACGACACTTGAAGGAAGTTACTAGGTACCTGAACATCGGAATACCAAGCTTCACCGGGACCTACACCGCCACCTTACTAGAAGAGGAGCGTTGGATGATTCGAGTTCAAGTTCTAGGAAGGACATTCACGCCAATTACTGAGCCCATAGAGTTTTCCTTTGATGCACCAACCTGGAGTCTAGGAAAGAGCATGGCAGCCCACATCGCCATGGGACGCATCGGCGAAGTTTATCATGAGGATCTTAAGGACACCATCTACCAGATATGTGGGCGCTGAGATGAGCAATGGGAGATGATCAGCACCAGGAGGGACAGGTCCATTGCAGCTTTCATCCAGGAGTTAAACCAGCACATCCGTCGCCAGGAGAACCAAATGTGCGCAAGCATGATGGATTTGAAGAAGGTGATGACCCGGAACATGGAGCTAGAAGAGGAACTCAAGTCTACATGCGATGGATACGAGGAGGAAATCTCAACACTAGTGGAGTAGAATGACGACCTGAAGAGGAAGCTAGGAGTATTCATGGGAGACCCCGCACTAGGAGGAGATGACGACCATCCCGACGACATTCGTTCTGAAGACTACATCATCATCGACGACACCGACTCCGACCCCGACAGTAGTGATGATGATTATGAAGACGAAGCTGGAGCGGATATCATGGAGTCTTCCACCGATCAAAACTTCTAGATGACCACCATATTATCAGTAGTATTTTCCCCATGTATATAGTAATAGTCCAAGCACTTTTGTAACGGTAGTTAGATCGTTTGTGTGCCCTTGTTTGAATTGAGTGGTGTGTTATGAATGTGTTTGTCTCATGTGCATATGGGTAGTGTTTTCCCGCTAGACCTCACTCTATTTTAATCTCTTCCCTCTAAACCCATCAGATGCCTCCGAGACGTGACCCCGGTTTTGTCTTCCCACCATAGCTCACTCAGTTGATCCAACAGCAGAATGCCCTGATGCAGCTACTAGTCCAGAACCAAGGCAACAACAACAACAACAACCCACCGCCACCCCCTCTAGTCGACAACCTAGCTCGTTTTCTGAGGTTGAATCCACCGGTGTTTTCCAGTAGCACCGAGCCGATTGTTGCTGATGACTGGCTACGCAGGATTGGAAGGGAGTTGACCACCGCAGGTTGCACAGATGCTGAGAAGGTGCATTTTGCCGCACATCAATTGGATGGACCCGCAGCCTCATGGTGGGAGAATTACACAGCCACTTTCCCCATAGCCAATGTCACTTGGGAGCAGTTTCAGCAAGCATTCCGCACTGCACATGTCTCGGCAGGAGCGATGAGCATGAAGAAGCATGAGTTTCGCAACTTACGCCAGGGAAATCATACTATGGGGCAGTACGTGGATGAGTTCAGTAAGTTAGCTCGCTATGCCCCGGATGATGTGGCCATAGATGCCGCGAAGGAGGAGAAATTTCTTGAAGGACTGAATGATGAGCTGAGTATGCAGTTGATGGTGGCAACATTTGCTAACTACCAGGAGTTGGTAGACAGGGCCCTTATGATTGAAGGGAAGCAGCAGCAAATTGAGAGCCGCAAAAGGAAGTATGGACAAGGGAAGTACAATTCAGGAGCTCAGCAGAAGCCCCGTTTTACCCTGAACTCGGGAGGTTATACCCATAACCATGGAGGCCATACCCACAATGGAGGAAGCTCGCATAACCACAGTGGCCCCAAGAATGGAAACGGGAATGGAGCAGGCAGCAATCAGAACCGCTCTAACCCAGCCACACCCGCCAAGAAGGACCAAAGTCACATTACCTGTTTCAAGTGCAGGAAGACTGGACACTACGCCAATGAGTGCCCCGAGCCAAAGAATGGTAATGGCAATGGAAGCTCTGGGAAGAAGCCCAACCCTTTCAACAGGGGACAAGTGAACCACGTGAACGTGGAGGAGGTTGAAGAGCAGCCAGATGCAGTTATCGGTAAGTTTTTGGTTAAGTCATTTACCGCTCTCGTTCTTTTTGATACTGGTGCATCGCATTCATACATTTCAAAGGGATTTGTGGACAAGTTTAAGTTACCCACCTTAGCCCTTAGGTCACCCATGCTAGTAAGCTCCCCAGGAGCAGAGTATATGGCCAGCCGATGGTGCGACCGGATACCCTTAACCATTGGTAGCCATGTTTTCCCCTCAAACCTAATAATTTTGGAGTCACAAGGATTGGATGTGATACTAGGCATGGATTGGCTATCGAAGTATGGAGGAAACATTGACTGTGCGAGTAGGTCAATTCTGCTCACCACCCCGGAGGGAAAAAGGATCAAGTATGTATCCAGGCATGCGCCAAAGAAGACACAAGTAAATTCCCTCTCAGGACTTGTTCAGGAGGAAGTGCCTGTAGTGAAGGATTACCCGGATGTATTTCCATAGGAACTACCAGGTATGCCGCCGGATCGAGACATTGAATTTTTGATAGAGCTGTTGCCAGGCACCGGGCCGATATCGAAAAGACCATACCGGATGCCCACAAATGATCTGGAGGAAATTAAGAAGCAGATTAAGGAGTTATTGGAGAAAGGTTACATTCGACGAAGCTCGTCACCATGGGGAGCCCCAGTGCTCTTGGTTGAGAAGAAGGATGGATCTTTGAGAATGGTTGTTGATTATCGGGCATTGAATGAAGTGACGATCAAGAACAAGTACCCACTACCAATGATCAACGATTTGTTTGACCAACTGCAAGGAGCTAAAGTATTCTCCAAGATCGATCTGCGATCAGGATACCACCAGCTGAAGATCCGAGAACAGGATATACCTAAGACAGCCTTCACCACAAGGTATGGGCTATATGAGTACACGGTTATGTCATTTTGATTGACTAACGCTCCTGCCTATTTCATGAGTATGATGAATAAGGTGGTCATGGAGTTCTTGGATAAGTTTGTCGTTGTGTTCATTGATGACATATTGGTCTACTCGAAGAATGAAGAAGAACACAAGGAGCATTTGCGTCTAGTCCTCGAGAAGCTCAGGGAACATCAACTATATGCCAAGTTCAGCAAATGCGAGTTTTGGTTGAAGGAAGTTGGATTCCTTGGACATGTTATATCAGGAGAAGGTATAGCAGTAGACCCTACCAAGGTTCAGTTTGTCACTGAGTGGTTGGCACCCACCTCTGTTGGAGAGATCCGCAGTTTTCTTGGACTTGCGGGATATTACCGAAGATTCATTGAGAATTTCTCCAAGATTACGAAGCCTATGACGAAGTTGTTGAAGAAGGACACCAAGTTCAAATGGACAGAGGAATGTGAGGCAAGTTTTCAGGAGCGGAAGAAACATTTGGTTACATCCCCAGTGCTAATTCTACCGGATGTACGCAAGGATTTCCAAGTGTATTGCGACGCTTCTCGCTTAGGACTTGGAGGAGTACTTATGCAAGACGGAAGAGTTGTTTCGTATGCCTCACGTCAGCTTCGACCGCATGAGTTGAATTATGCCACACATGATTTGGAGTTAGCAGCAGTAGTGCATGCACTCAAGACTTGGAGACACTTTCTTATTGGAAACCGTTGTGATGTGTACACGGACCACAAGAGCTTGAAGTACATCTTCACGCAAAAGGAGTTAAACCTCAGGCAGAGGAGATGGTTAGAGCTCATAAAAGATTATGACATGAAGCTGCATTATCATCCAGGAAAGGCCAATGTCGTAGTAGACGCTTTGAGCCGTAAGAGTTATGTCAATACCCTCGTAAGCGGAGGATTGCCAAAGGAGTTAGCCGAAGATCTCAGGGAGCTTCGTTTGGAGATAGTTCCGAGAGGTTTTGTTGCAGCATTAGATGTTCAGTCAACATTATTGGGGAAGATTCGAGAAGCTCAGAAGGATGACAAAGAAATTGCCGAGATAAAGGAGAGGATGGGCAAAGGAAAAGCCAAAGGTTTTCGTGAGGATGAGCACGACACCTTGTGGTTTGAGGACCGTGTTTATGTACCCAATAATGCGGAGATCAGGAAGTTAATACTTCAGGAGGCCCATGACTCGCCATACTCGATACACCCCGGAAACACCAAGATGTATTTGGATTTAAAGGAGCATTTCTGGTGGACAGGAATGAAGAAGGATATTGCCGAGTATGTAGCAGTATGTGATGTATGTCAGAGAGTGAAGGCAGAACATCAGAAGCTAGCAGGATTACTGCAGCCTATGCCGATACCCGAATGGAAGTGGGACAAGCTTGGCATGGATTTTATCACTGGATTGCCCAGGACCCGATCGGGATATGATTCTATCTGGGTAGTGGTGGATCGTTTGACCAAAGTGGCTCACTTTATCCCAGTGAAACCCACCTATACGAGTGCGAAGTTGGCCAAGATATATATGACCAGGATCGTATGTCTGCATGGAGTTCCGAGGACCATCGTATCAGATAGAGGAACACAGTTCACTTCAAAGTTTTGGCACCAGCTGCACCAGACTTTGGGAACCAGGCTAGAGTTCAGTACAGCCTTTCATCCGCAGACCGATGGATAGACCGAGAGAGTCAACCAGATTCTGGAGGACATGTTGAGAGCTTGTGCGCTAGATTATGGATCTAGTTGGGATGACAATTTGCCCTACGCGGAGTTCTCATACAATAATAGCTACCAGGCCAGTTTGAAGATGGCACCTTTCAACGCTTTGTATGGAAGGAGGTGCAGAACACCGTTGATGTGGGATGAAGTTGGAGACCGTCAGTTGTTTGGACCGGATTTGATCAAAGAGTCCGAAGAGAAGGTTAAGTTGATTCGAGATAGACTGAAGGTAGCTCAGTCCAGGCAGAAGAGTTATGCCGACACAAAACGCAAGGAGGTAGTCTACGAAATCGGAGACAGAGCATATCTTCGTGTGTCACCTCTGCGAGGAGTTAAACGTTTTGGAGTTAAGGGAAAGTTAGCCCCGAGATTTGTAGGACCATACCAAGTTTTGGAACGTATGGGAGAGGTAGCCTACAAGTTGGAGTTACCCGAAGGTTTGTCAGGAGTTCATGATGTGTTCCACGTTTCCCAGTTGAAGAAGTGTCATGCTGAGATGGCTGATATCCCTCTGAGAGATACAGTGCCACTGGAAGCAATTCAGTTGGATAGTGATTTGACTTACGAGGAGAAACCTGTCAAGATTCTCAAGTCTGCCAGCCGAGTTACACGCAGCAAGGTTATCAAGTTTTGCAAAGTTCAGTGGAGCCACCATACCGAGGATGAAGCCACCTGGGAGCAAGAGGAAGACCTACGGAAAGACCACCCACACCTATTTTCTAGCCAACCCGAATCTCGAGGACGAGATTCATCTTAAGGGGGGTAGGTTTGTAACATCCCAAATTTTCAATTTGGATGTTATACTTAGGTCATCATATGCATATCATATTTTATTTGCATTTCGTTTGTGATCCTAGAAATCTTAAGCAACTCAAGGACCCACGAAGAGAGTTGGGGATTTCATTTATTTTCATATTTGAATTTTTCTCAAATTTGAAAAGAGGATCATTTTGGTTTTAATAATTTTTCTTTCCAAAATATTTCCAATATCAAAAATAAAAGAGAGGAGATAAAATGACTTCTCCAAAATAAAAGAAATATTGGAGGAAAAATGTTAAAATCAAATAAATATTTTATTTGGATTTTTATTGCTATTTTATTTGAATTAGGGAAAATATGCATTTTTTTAAGTGCATCTTAGGCCAAGAAAATGTTCACTTTGTTCTAAATATTTTTTTAAACAGTGAAAATTGTTTTTGGCATTTTTAGAATTTATTTTATTTTATTTTATTAGGTTTTTCTTTCGACGGAATTTTATTTAAAAAAAAAAGTTTCGCCCGACTGGGACGAAGGCCCAGCCGAGCCAGGCCGCGCCGCCTCCCGTCGTCGTGCTCGCGACGGACTCGGGGAGTCCGACCCCGAGCCGCCGGCACCGGCCCCCTCCCCCTACTTAAATACCGGCCGCCGCCGCCTCCCTCTCCTCCACCCAACCCCGCCGCCGCCACCAGCAGCAGCAGCAGTCGCAGCCGTCGGCGCCGCTCGCCGCCCCGTGCCGCGCGCCGTGCCGTGAGCCGCGCCGCCCGCGCCTCGCCGACGTCGCTGTCTCCACTGCGCCGCCGCCGTCGGATCTCGCCGCCGGTTTTTTTTCGGTTTTAGGTAAAAACCGCCGGTTTTTTTTAAACCCTAGTTCGGTTTTTATTTTATTTTATTAGATCGGTTCGGTTTTTCTACGGTTTCGTTATTTAGCAAGCGCCCGCTCGTTAGTTCGTTTTAAACGAACGCGTTTGTCCGTTCGTCTCTGTAAGCGGATGTTCGTCCGATAGATTTTCCTTTTTTTTTCTTTTTCGGCCAGGGATCTATCCGCGATTATTTTTATCACAGATTAGCCCCTGATCTTCAAACCCTCGCCGTTTCTAAACCGTTTGTCCAAATCCAACGAAACCAACGCCAAAATCTTCGTCTTGAGCCCCTCTTTCTGTTTAATCAACTTAAACATGATTTTGACAATTTAAAATTTGGTTTCAAGCAGTTTTGATTTCAAAGTTCTTTTGACCGTAGTTTCAGTTCCGTAGCTCCGATTCGTTTGATTCTTTTTGCAAATCGAAACTTTTCAGTTGTACTTTCAGATTTGATCTTTCTCATTCGAGTTTTACCCTTGCATCTATGCTTGAGTGCTTATGTATGCTATTGTTTGTTTGCGATAGAATTCCCGGAGTGCGAAGCGTACTACTACGAGTCTCTAGGGTTTGCAGATCGTCAGCAAGGCAAGTAACACTTTGATCATATCCCTTCATTACCCAGTTTTTATGCATTAGTTACAATCCTCAAACACTGCATGATTAGGATGAGATTAACTTGTGGGTATTGGGAAGTAGATGATGAGGTAGAACCTATTGCCCTTTATTATCAAACCTTGGGAGTTCCTTCTACGCTATGCTTATATTGCCATGCT
The DNA here is from genome assembly GCA_011799875.1 of Thinopyrum elongatum. Lineage (NCBI taxonomy): Eukaryota > Viridiplantae > Streptophyta > Magnoliopsida > Poales > Poaceae > Thinopyrum > Thinopyrum elongatum. The sequence continues at coordinate 359,502,815 of CM022298.1, read as the reverse complement.
ATGCTCGTAGACGTGGATTGGGTTTGAGTGTATCCATGACAGATGTGAGATTGTTAATTAAAGGTTTAACTTAAGGTGGCTACTTAAACACACATCTGGGTGGATTGGTTGCGGGCACTTGGGGATATACCAGTGCTGTCCATTTGGTTCGCCACCTAGGCTCAAAGGGATCATAAGATTATTCATGCTAGAAACTTCCGTGTGCAGCCACAAGCTATTATGGGCTCTAGCATAGTTGAGTATGTTGCATGACCTCTTCCAGTGGTAGGCTAGAAGATGTAGGGGATGTAGGTTGGTACTGTCTACCCAGGGTTAGAGTTAATGCTTCTGAAAGACTGTGTCTCGGTCATCTGTTTCTCAAATACCATGTAGTGCAAGAAATCCAACGGAGGAGATCGAGTCTTGTGGGGAAAAGTGCGCAAACCTCTGCAGAGTGTACAAACTAATCATGATTAGCCGTGTCCCCGGTTATGGACATCTTGAGTATCTGGTTCTTGGATTATCATGTTGATCTCATCACTCTTAATTAATTTGATTGGGTTGTTAACTTTTAATTGGGATTGAGTTGGGGTTACCTTCTCAATGTTTTCAACAAACTTAGTAGTAAATAAAATATAACCCTTTGTTGTAGGGAAAAATTAGCTTTTCACAAAAACATGTTTACCATAGAGCCTCCACCAGCCATATATGCATGTAGTGATAGCACTTACTTTGTTCATTGCTCTATAGTGTTATCTTGCCAGCATATTCCATGTGCTGACCCATTTCGGGCTGCAACATATCATGTTGCAGACTTTTCAGACGAAGAGTAAGGTGCGCTAGGTCGTTGTCGTGCACTCAGCTATGCCGTTGGAGTTGATGGACTCACTTACCTTCGATGCTTCCGCAGTTATCTTATTTAGATGGCTTTAAGCCATATTATTGTATTAAGTTCTCTTTTGAGACATTCGATGTAATAAGTGTGTGATTGCACTCTGTTATAAATCCTTCAAGTACTGTGCGTGTCAGCATTACCGATCCAGGGGTGACACTTATGCGCAGAGACTTCGATCCATTCGGGTCGGGTCGCTACAAAGATGGTATCAGAGCACACGCTGACTGTAAGACACGACCACTAACAAAAGCCATAGGTCACTCTTCTCTACTCATTTCTGACTCTCTCCATCTTCTACTCTATAGATGACAGACTCAAGGAACAAGTTTGCACAACCGGATGAAGACACACCTTTTGGACGACACTTGAAGGAAGTTACTAGGTACCTGAACATCGGAATACCAAGCTTCACCGGGACCTACACCGCCACCTTACCAGAAGAGGAGCGTTGGATGATTGGAGTTCAAGTTCCAGGAAGGACATTCACGCCAATTACTGAGCCCATAGAGTTTTCCTTTGATGCACCAACCTGGAGTCTAGGAAAGAGCATGGCAGCCCACATCGCCATGGAACGCATCGGCGAAGTTTATCACGAGGATCTTAAGGACACCATCTACCAGATATGTGGGCGCCGAGATGAGCAATGGGAGATGATCAGCACCAGGAGGGACAGGTCCATTGCAGCTTTCATCCAGGAGTTAAACCAGCACATCCGTCGCCAGGAGAACCAAATGTGCGCAAGCATGATGGATTTGAAGAAGGTGATGACCCGGAACATGGAGCTAGAAGAGGAACTCAAGTCTACATGCGATGGATACGAGGAGGAAATCTCAACACTAGTGGAGAAGAATGACGACCTGAAGAGGAAGCTAGGAGTATTCATGGGAGACCCCGCACTAGGAGGAGATGACGACCATCCCGACGACATTCGTTCTGAAGACTACATCATCATCGACGACACGGACTCCGACCTCGACAGTAGTGATGATGATTACGAAGACGAAGCTGGAGCGGATATCATGGAGTCTTCCACCGATCAAAACTTCTAGATGACCACCATATTATCAGTAGTAAGTGTGTGATGGACTCATTTACCTTCGATGCTTCCGAAGTTATCTTATTTAGTTGGCTTTAAGCCATATTATTGTATTAAGTTCTCTTTTGAGACATTCGATGTAATAAGTGTGTGATTGCACTCTGTTATAAATCCTTCAAGTATTGTGTGTGTCAGCATTACCGATCCAGGGATGACAGTTATGCACAGAGACTTCGATCCATTCGGGTCGGGTCACTACAAGTGTCCATTCCCCTTGGAATAGAAACACTCAGTCTCGGGTTTGGGTCCAGCCTTGGGTTTCTTCACGGGAGCGGCAACTGCCTTGCCATTCTTCTTGAAGTTCCCTTTTGTGACGCCCCTACTCAATCATGCACTAATCATACATGCAAATGCGCACGATCAAGATCAGAGACTCGCGGGAAGATATCACAACACAACTCTAGACACAATTAAAATAATACAAGCTTTATATTACAAGACAGGGGCCTCAAGGGCTCGAATACGCAACAGTTAGCGGAAGCAACAATATCTGAGTACAGCCATAAGTAACAAGTCTGCCTTAAGAAGGCTAGCAAAACAACGACATATGGATTGAAAAGGTGCAGGTCTCCTGCCTGGGAGCCTCCTAACTACTCCTATTCATCGGCGGTCTCCACGTAGTAGTAGGCTCCGTTGGGGTAGTAGTAGTTGTCGGCGGGATCAGCTGGCTCATGGGCTCCTTCATCTTATCGCAGTAATTGGGTATAGAGGAAAGAGATAGCAAAGCAACCGTGAGTACTCATCCAAAGTACTCGCAAGACTTACATCAGATCTATACTAAGTATGCAACGCTATCAAAGGAATGGGGCTATATCTTTGGACTAGACTGTAGAAATGCCAGAATAGAGGGGAAGGCCTAGCCTATCGAAGACTAGCATCTTGCAGCAATAGAAGCGAGTAGAGTATCATATAATATAGTAACAATTATAATTTAGTACTGCCTAGAGATCCTTCCTTGAATCCCTGCGAGGAAGTGATCCGGAGCCATCATATCCATTTAGTGTCACAAGTATCCAGTTCTAGTTGTATAGATTGGGACACAACTCCGAGCGTCCTTTACCGTGGACACAGCTATTCGAATAGATAAACTTCCCTGCAGGGGTGCACCAACTTACCCAACACGCCTGATTATCTCTGGCCGGACACACTTTTCCTGGTCATGCCCGGCCTCGGCTGATCGACACGCCGTAGACCTACCTAGGATCCACAGAGAGGTCCACGCCAGTCTACATCCTAAGTGCTCAGGGGTCTTGGGACCATCGCCCTTTGCACTCCGGGTCATTATGCGACGAGCCAAGACGAGCACCACCTCATCCTGGATGGCACTGGCCCGATAGGCCCACAATGCTGAACTGGACGTCTGACAGAGCTTTTGGGAGAATCGTACGACATCGAGTGCTAACCCGTGTAGTGGTTAGTGCGAAAAGGTCGGAAGCCTACTCATATCACATATCCAAACACTTATCTTGGGAGCGCGCGGTAATGATCAATGATCCATGATCTGTGGTCCCGTCGCCCCATCTCGCTGACTTACGGAAAGGGCTAAGAATGCCCGACCGTGACTCGTAATTATCTCGCGAGTACCCTCATGGTCAACCCGATTACAGTAACTCTTGTGGGTACCCTCACGCTCAATCCCGACTTGAGTAACTCTCGCGGGTACCCTCACTGTCAATCCCAACTTTAGTAACTTTCGCGGGTACCCCTCAGGGCCGACCCAACTTCAACATGGTTCTGAGGTAAAGTCAAGGTAACCGTGTGTCCAAAACAGCAAGAAGGAAATCTGAGGAATCACCCTCAATGGATTCCCACTCGATGTAACCGTTAAGGTGACCTTGGAGGAATCACCCTCGAAGGGTTCACACTTTAGGTGTTGCACGACAAAGTCATCATCGGGAGTGGTGAGGAGGAATCACCCTCCGTAAGCCACGACTGATTAGCTACACTACAGAGATATAATTAGGAGTGTGTTACGAGGTATCACCCTCGACACTCAATGGCAGCTCTATAGAGTCATACAACTAAGGGTGTGTGTATGTGCGGTGATGTGTCAGCTCTACACATCGATCACATTGATCGAGTCATCGGTGATGAAGCGGGGCAACAGGGACAAGGTGAGGGGTCACTGATGGATCACTAACCAACCTATACTAAGCATATAGGATAAACAGGTAAGTAACAATAGCAGGTTACAAAAGCAGGCTATGTAACAGAATAGGAGCTATCTAACAACAATAGCAAAATCTAATGCAAGCATGAGAGAGAAAGAATGGGCGATACAGGAATGATCAAGGGGGTATTGCTTGCCTGGAAGCTCTGCAGACAGACTCAGACCCTCGACGGTGAAGTAGTCGATCACCAAATCAACAACGATCTCGGGGTCTACTGAAGAAGAAGGAGGGGGGAGAAACCATAAATAACATGCATACAAATGCAACAGAAAGCATGACATGACAGTAGGCTATGCTAGGGGTACCTAACACAGTGCTAAGTGTTATAGGTGGAGCGAGAAAATATCTACGGATGTTTTTCTGGCTCCAGGCATTTACCGGGCAGATGATCTGGAGGGGAAGGTTCCATGTTTGCTCTGTTGGGGGCATGTGGCAGGTATGTGGATGGCGTATTCGGATTCGTTACATTTTTCTAAGCAACTTTCATATATAAATTATTTTCATCCGAGTTACATATTATTTTATAATATTTTTCAAAGTTTAAACAATTTATGAATTTATTATTATTTCAAAATAAATAGTTAAATTGTTAAGTGCACACAGAATGTGTACTCAACATAGTGTATTAGAGGCTCATAGGTGGGGACAGTTGACCTGGTCAACTGCCCAGTCAGCAGTTGATAACCCACAAGTATAGGGGATCAATTGTAGCCTTTCTCGAGAAGTAAGAGTGTCGAACCCAACGAGGAGCTAAAGGTAGAATTTATATTCCCTTCAAGTTCTATCGACCACCGATACAACTCTACGCACGCTTAATGTTCGCTTTACCTAGAACAAGTATGAAACTATTTTGTAGGTGTGATGCTAGAACTACTTTGCAAGAATAAAACTAGGAGTACTTAGCGAGAATAAAACTGCGAGTAATTTGCAAGATAATAAAAGTTAATTTTAGTAGAGAGCTTTTTGTAACACAAGAAGGTTATTTGTCCCTAGGCAATTGACAACTAGACTGGTGAAAGTACATGTAGTCCCCATGTGTGGTTTTGGTAATTAAATGACAATCCTAATGGACTAATGTTTGCATTGAGATATACATTTGAAGGAAAGTTCCATTTGCAATGCATGAAGAATATTGGATGAATTGATGGATGAAATCCATCAACATAAATATATGCATTGGGACGTGATAATGAATGACAATTCCTATGAAGAAACAATGACATCAAGTTATATAGGAAGGTTTGTCCCACGGGTGATGCAAGAAGGAGATTGAATGGATTCGGAATGAATGCCATATACATATAGTTGTGCATCAAGATTAATCATGGAGCAAAGATAAATGTTGACCAATATGAAGATTGAAGATTGAATTCAAAGATGGTCAACACACAAGCGCAAATCATGTGCCACATGAGATCTTGTGGTATGGTTAGAATTTGTCAATTGCGCTTTGTGTACTAACCCATTCTATGTGTTTTCTATGTCTGTGTGGGTTAGGTGATTCTCATGGACTTACATCAAGAGAAAGATTTCAAGTGCCCATGAGAGGATGACATCAAGTGATGATGATCATGGTTTACAAGGGCAAGTTCAAGATAGGTAGTCTGGAGAATTACATGCTTGAAGCTTGCAGATGGTCATGTGATGGACACGTGAAGATGAATACAAAGCAAAGCTTCCCACATTGTGTATGGGGGAGATACTTGAAGACTTCACCAATGTCTTGCCTTCAAATTGAGCCAAGAAGAAACATCAACATCAAGCTCAAGTGAAAGGCTCGGGTCAAAGGTATTAGTTCCTTAAACGTTAGTGTTGTGGAATGATGACCACCGAAGAAACACATACACTCAACAATGGATTCTCGATAGCTATGTAGTATAGCTCTTTTATTATTCTTGAGTTATAGAGATCCCGCACTATTAAGAGGGGATCAAAGGGGTTCGTGATGGATTTGCTCAAGTTAACATCTTCTCTACACAATTCCACTCCTATCCTATATACCAAACAAAATCCAAAGCCAAATAGGGTTCCCAAATATATGTTAAAACCTTTGCATATTTGGCATCCTCCATTTTGCTTGATCTTGGGTGGTTCTCTATGTGCGGACCTGGGGTTCTCTACAAAACAAGCCCAAGATCATCAAAATCGGAGTTCGTATGAAAAAGTTGTGCATGTTTTACTATCTGGAGGGCCGGAAGTTCCGGGATGCCCGGAAGTTCCGGGCTGCCCGGAGGTTCCGGGGTCCGGACGTTCCGGGATAGGTTCCGGGCTTTCCAGAGTGTTGCGCTGATATTCTCCAAAGGGAGCCCGGAAGTTCCGGGCATTCCCGGAAGTTCCGGGCTGCGTTTTTCTGTGCATAACGGGCAGATTTGGTGGGGGCACTATATAAGGTTCCCTTCTTCCCCAACGAGCTAGGTTCCACATCTGAAATTTCCCCATTCTTGAGAGCTCACTCCTCCTCCCCCAAGCCTCAAAACTCCAATCCATTTGGGGGAAAACTATCCCATGGATCTAGGGTTCATTTGTTGAACTCTTCATCCAAAGGAACCCAAGAACACCCAAGTGGTTCCCTCTCCTTTCTCCTACACCAAATCAAAGATTTCAGAGAGATTTGTGAGAGTTCTTGAGAGAGATTTCATCCAAGCATACATCCACTCCTCTCTCTTTTGACCAAAGCAATTTGTGATTTGAGCAAGTCTTGAGCATTTCCCCCTTTGGTCTTGTTACTCTTGGAGGTTGGAGACTCCTAGGCGGTAGGAGTACTCCGGTGAGGAATCAACTTGTGATTTGTCCCCCAGAAAGTTTGTGAAGGTTTGGAGGCCGCCTCAAGGTCTACCACTAGTGGTTGAGAATCGCCTTCGTGGTGATATCTCAAGGAGAATAGGGTGAGCCTTCGTGGTGTTGGTGTGCCTTCGTGGTAACACCCATCCCTCCAACGGTGACTAGCTTCCCTCCAAGGAAGTGAACATCGGGATACATCCTTCTCTCCGTGACTTTGGTTATCCCTAACCCTTTCTCCTTACTTGTGGTTTACTTTGGTCACTTGACCATGCATTCACTATATCTTGTTGTACTCATTATATTGTGTTGGTTCATTACATTGTGTTGGCCATTTCCTTGTAGAGATTATTTAGGCCTACACTTCATATTCCACAATTCATACTTGCTACTATTGATATACTTTGTGATTAGTGTGAATTGCTAACTTGTGTCATACACTTCCATATATTGTGATATTGCTCAAGTAAGTTTGTGTAACTTACTTGTGCTTGTTATTATCCTTGTTGTCCTCATTATATTGTGTTGGTTACCATATCGTAGAGATTATTTAGGCCAACACTTTATTGTCCGCAATTCATACTTGCTACTATCGCGTGATATCTTCTATAAGTTTGTGTAACTTACTTGTGCTTACTAGTATCCTTGTTGTGCTCATCTTATTTAGAATAAGTTGTTGGTGCACTTAGTTGAGCCTAGTATATTTAGGATTTGTGCTTGAAAAGTATCCGCTTAGTATATTTCCGCATTAGGATATAGCCAAATCCGTAAAAGATTTTAAAACGCCTATTCACCCCCCCTCTAGGCGACATCATGGTCCTTTCAACCGGTAATCATTATTGCAATTTTATATGAGGGAGAGGCATGAGCTAACATACTTCTCTACTTGGATCATATGCACTTATGATTGGAACGCTAGCAAGCATCCGGAACTACTAAAGATCATTAAGGTAAAACCCAACCATAGCATTAAGTATCAAGTCCTCTTTACTCCCATACGCAACAACCCCCTTACTCGGGTGTAAGCTTCTGTCACTCTAGCCACCCACCATAAACGAATCATGAACGTATTGCAACACCCTACAATGGGAAACCCTCATGCTTGCGCGACACGAAGGGCACCATAGGATAGCACCAAACTAAAACATACAACTCAAACCAATCACGGTCATCAACCAACCCATAGGACAAAACAGATCTACTCAAACATCATAGGATAGCCACACATCATTGGATAATAATATATAGTGTTGAGCACGATGTTTAAGTAGATATTACAGTGGGGAGAAGAGGTGTTACACCACTGCATAGAGGGGAGAGAGTTGGTGTTGATGGTAGCGAGGTTGTTGGTGTAGATCGCCGTCACGATCCTTGCCCCGGCGGCACTCTGGCGCCACCGGGAGAGAGGGGGAGAGAGACCCCCTCCTCCTCCTTCTTCTTCCTTGACCTCCCCCATAGATGGGAGGAGGGTTTCCCCTCTAGTCCATGGCCTCCATGGTGGCGGAGGGGCGAGAGCCCCTCCAAGATTGGATCTCTCTCTTTGTTTCTCTTCTGTTTTGCGACGTTTCTTTTCTAGCCTTTCACCGTTTCTTAAATATCCGGAGATCCGTAACTCTGATTGGGCTGAAATTTTAACGCGATTTTTATCCGGATATAAGTTTCCTTGCGGCTGAAGGATACCTCCAACCGACCTACGGGGTGGCCACAAGCTTGCCAGGTGCGCCCTGGGTAGGAGGGCGCGCCCCTTGAGCTTTTGGGCCCCTTGGGCATCGTCTCGCGTTGATTCCACTTCCCAAAAATCACATATATTCCAAAATAATTCTCCGTAAAATTTTATCGCATTTGGACTTTGTTTGATATGGATTTTCTACAAAACAAAAAACATGCTACAAATAGGAACTGGCACTGGGCACTGGATCAATATGTTAGTCCAAGAAAATCATATAAATTGTTGCCAAAATATGTAAAAGTTGTAGAATATTGGCATGAAATAATCAAAAATTATAGATATGATGGAGACGCATCAACATCCCCAAGCTTAATTCCTGCTCGTCCTTGAGTAGGTAATTGATAAAAAAGATAATTTTTGATGTGGAATGCTACCTAGCATAATCTTGATCATAGAATCTAGGCATGGCATGAATATTAAGACACGAGTGATTCAAAGCAATAGTCTATAATTTGACGTAAAGACATCAATACTCAGGCATCCCAACAAACAATCACGTCTTTCAAAATATCAATGCTAAAGAACATTATCCCTACAAAATTATGTAGCCTTGTCATGCTCCATCTTCTTAACACAAAGTATTTATCATGCACAACCCCGATGACAAGCCGAGCAATTGGTTCATACTTTTTAATGCGCTTCAGCTTTTTCAACCCCCATGCAATACAAGAGCGCAAGCCATGGATATAGCACTATGGGTGGAATAGAATACGGTGGTAGAGATTAATATGGAGAAGACAAAAAAGGAGAAATTCTCACATCGACGAGGCTAATCAATGGGCTATGAAGATGCCCATCAATTGATGTCAATGCGGGGAGTAGGGATTGCCATGCAATGGATGCACTAAGAGCTATAAGTGTATGAAAGCTCAAACTGAATAATAAGTGGGTGTGCATCCAACTTGCTTGCTCATGAAGACCTCGGGCATTTGAGGAAGCCCGTCATCGGAATATACAAGCCAAGTTCTATAATGAAGAATTCCCACTAGTATATGAAAGTGACAACATAGGAGACTCTCTCTATGAAAAACATGGTGCTACTTTGTAGCACAAGTGTGGAAAACGATAGTAACATTGCCCCTTCTCTCTTTTTCTCTCATTTTTTTGTTTTTCTTCCTTTTTTTTCTTTTCTTTTTTTGTTGGGGTCTTTTTGGCCTCTCTTTTTTTTGTCAGGAGTCTCATCCCGACTTGTGGGGGAATCACAGTCTCCATCATCCTTTCCTCACTGGGACAATGCTCTAATAATGATGATCATCACACTTTTATTTACTTACAACTCGATACAACTAATACATGATGACTCTATATGAATGCCTCTGGCTATGTACCAGGATGTGAATGATCTAGCATAGCAAAGATATCAAAAAACGGACAAGCCACAAAAAATATCATGCTAGCTATCTTACGATCATGCAAAGCAATATGACAATGAATACTCAAGTCATGTATATGATGATGGTGGAAGTTGCATGGCAATATATCTCGGAATGGCTATGGAAATGCCATGATAGGTAGGTATGGTGGTTGTTTTGGGGAAGATATAGGGAGGCTTATGTGTGATAGAGCGTATCATATCACGGGGTTTGGATGCACCGGCGAAGTTTGCACTGACTCTCGAGGTGAGAAAGGGCAATGCACAGTACCGAAGAGGCTAGCAAATTGCGGAAAGTTAAGAGTGCATATAATCCAAGGACTCACATTAGTCATAAAGGACTCACATACTTATTGCGAAAGTTTATTAGCCCTCAAAGCAAAGTACTACTACGCATGCCCCTAGGGGGATAGACTGGTAGGAAAAGACCTTCGCTCATCCCTGACCGCCACTCCTTAGGAAGATAATCAATAATAAATCATGCTCCAACTTCTTAGCATAACGAGAGACTATACGTGCATGCTTCGGGAATCACAAACCTTAACACCAATATTCTTACTAAACCACAATGATTCACTAGTACCTCCCACATATTATCATCTCTATATCGCAAAACTATTGCAAGGAATCAAACATATCATAAGTGATCTACAAGTTTTATGTAGGACCTATTTAGGAGCTTTTATGGCTTTTTGGTCAAAGTGGAAAAGCTGCAAAAGCAGAAGCAAGAGCCCAAACAAATAGGGCCTTAGAGAGTCATTTTATTCTTTTGTGTGCTTTTAAAAGTTTAAAAACAAAAAATATAGAGGGAAGCTCCAAAAGCAAGGGCGAGGAAATTTCGCGGAGTTCCCGGTTATGGTGGGTGGTCGGGCCGAGCGATGCAGTGTGGTTGGCGCGTCTTCTCTCTCGCTAGTACGCGCGCCGTGTTTGCTCTAACTAAACCCGAGCGAGAGAGGCGTTCGTTTACTAAACCCGAGCGATCGCTAGGTGCTACGTACTGAAGCCGATCGATCGATCCCTTCGCTGCTAACTAAACCCAAGCGATTCCTTGGATGCATGGTGCTGCTAACTGAACCCGAGTGATCATTGAAGCCGATCGAGCCCCCGTGCGAGACGTAGCCACCCGGTGTGTTGGGTTGCCTCTGGGTGAACAGTGCTCGTTGTTGCCGCACGCGCGATACGTAGAACGAGTCGAGACGTGGTCAGTCGACCTAGCCGGTTGGTTGGCTGTGGATGAACAGTTCCCGGTGGGGGTTGGATATGAACAGGACCCTGGCCATGTGTAGGCGGTTGCCGCTGGATGAACAGGACCCCGAGGAGGCTGCCACACCCCAGCCGTTTGGGGGGGGATGAACAGGACCCCATGGAGACTCTATGAACAGTAGCCGCGGTGGAGTCTGGAGGACAACGGTGGATGAAAAGTATCTCATGGAGTCCCATTTTGTGGTACGCCACACCCCTCCCAATGAACAGGACCCCGTTTCGACCCTAGGTGCTCCAACACAAGTCTGTTTCCTCCATTTTGCGGTACGCCACACCCCAGGACCCTGTTTCAACCCTAGGCGGTTGAACAAAAGTCCGTTTCCTCCGTTTTGCGATACGCCAGACCCCTCCCGATGAACAAGATCCTGTTTCGACCGTGGCCGGTCGAACAGAAGGCCGTTTCCTCCGTTCTGCGGTACGCCAGACCCCGTCTCGGCTGTTCTGTCCAAGCCGGTTGACTCCCGTTGAACAGGACGCATTCCGACCCAGTCTGTTGCCTCCTGATGAACAGGACGCTGTTTCTCCGTTCCGACCCAGCTGGTTGGCTGCCGATGAACAGGATGCCATTGCTGCCGTCCATTGCCTCTCCATGTACACGAGCCCTGGTCGTCCGTATATATGTGCGAGTACGTGTTCGAGACCCCGCCCGTATGTACGTACGTGGCCGTGTTTTTTGGCATCTCGATGTACGTACGTGTACACGGTTTAGACGGGACTGCCTGAACTGCTACGTCGGGTGCTCTACTATGACACATGCCGCTACTTACTCGACCATGGTTCTTACTTGCAGAGAGACCGATCGACCAGTACGTACGTACACGTTCGCAACCAGACACACAACGCTACGCACGCTTCGACCGGATGGGTCCCAGCTGTCAGGGAGGATAAGGAGACACTTCCTTGCATGCGAAGATATAACTGGTGGGTCCTAGCTGTCAGGGGGAAGAATCGTTTATTTTTTCCCGTAATATGGACGTAGTTTCTTGCGTGCGAAGATGTAGCTGGTGGGTCCCAGCTGTCGGGGGGAAATGTTTTTTCGCCAAATACAACTAAGCCAAAATACAGAGGCCCTTCCGGTAGGTCCCCGCTGTCAGGTGGAGGAATCATTATTTTGCACGTAATAAGGAGGCACTTCCTTGCTGTGGCCGTGGACCCAGCTGTTAGCCTCTCCACGTATAGTCCTCTTCCGATGGATATCGTTCGTTGACGACGATGACCACGCCGCGCCGAGAGCACCAGGGCGGTGGACGACGGCGAGGCCTAGGAAGGGAACGGCACGGAGCCATGGAAGACACGGCAGATGTTTCCCACGCGGAGGGGAGTACGAGGGTTTACTGGTTCGTCTGCCATCACCGAAAAATAACAGCAGGTGTTGGTGAGTAGAGGGATGGCCAGGCCAGTGATGGGAGTAGGGTGGGGCGATGAGGCCTGTGCGGCAGCACAGCCGGCCACGGGAGGAGGGAGCAGGCAGTCCCGCCGGTGCTGGTTTGAGCGGCTGGAGCAGGTAGAGTAGAGATTGAAGAAGCACGACAACCATTGGATGGACATCCGACAGTCACTGCTCTCGTGTGTTGACTAAGTTGACACGGCCTTGCGTGTGCGTCAACCTTTTTTTTAGGAAAGCGTACGCGTCAACCTATAGTAGGCGCACAAGTCAGCCTCAAATCTGTTGAAAACAGCATACATCCCATCTGCCATTATTTCTAATAATTTACAGCCCATTTGCTAATTCTTAAGGATTTTTTTGGAGCCCATATTCTTTTTGTTAGCATTACAGCCCATATTGTGGCCACTGTTAAAAAATTCTATGAAATTTTGCATATTTCAGTGCGGTCTAAACTGTTTTTAATCCCGAAATTTTGAGTCACATTCAAACTAATTTGAAAAATAAATTTATACCAATATAAAATCCAAATAATTGTCCACGCATAAAAATCAATGGAATTTAAAATCTCGAAATAAAAAAAAAGAAATTTGAAACTAATTGCCGGTTTGATGTGTTTTAAAAATGTACAACCCATTTCTCATTACTGATAGCACATTTTCTGGGCAAGCTGAATGAAACTCTCCTCGTCTTGAAAGATTTGCAGCCCAGCAGGGCTGACAAAAGCAAGTAGGCCTCGGTTGGGTATTCTACAAAAGAACAAAAAACTGCGCTAGCCATTTTCAGAAAGAAAAAAAACTACTGGGCTGGTCTTGTGGTAAACATAAAATAAAAGGCTGGCTAGACAGGACAGAGTGCCCCGCACAGCCCAGTTGACACCCTACTTCCGTCTCAAAAACAAAAATAACTAGGCGAGCTGCTGGGTCCCTGGTGTCAGCCACTCATTGTGCAATTCTCTCGTTTATTGACTACGTTGACAATGGCATGGGACCCAGATGTCAGAAATCCATTAGGAGGAACCATTTTTTTGGGCTTGAAATAAGGAGGCACTTGCTTGCATATTGCCATGACCCTGGTGGGTCCCTATTGTCATCCTCTCCATGTACAATCATCTCCTGATTGTGTACGTGTCAACCTAGTAGGCTCACAAGTCAGCCTCTAAACCCGTGGCGGACAAATACAGCCCATTCAAAAAAATAATAGCCCATTCCATACGTTCAAACAGAAAGTTCAACGTTCAAAGCAAAGTAACAGGTCTGATCCAGATATAGAGTACTGAACCTCCATGTTGACAACCATCATAGCCAAGTTAACTATCTACTCCCACTAATACTCTAGTAGTGTACAAGTACTAACTTACTCTTAGCTAACTAGACGATGCCGACCGCCATCTGCGGTACACGCTAAACGCCGGCACCGACATCCTCCTCCTCGCCTCGGAATTTCCCGAGGTGCGATAGGGCGCGTTGCTTGCGCGCGTTGGCCCTTTCCATGCCAGCGTGGTCCACCGAAGCTTCGGCTTCTAAGCAGGAAACCCACTTGACGAGCTGGTAGTAAAATTCGGCGTCGCGAACGCGTGCGTGCCCGACAGCCTCCAGGGCTATTTGCCGGGTGCCGGCCTCCATGTAGTCGGCCCAGTTGCGGGCGCTCTGCTCGCGACTCAGAGCGTCGGTGCGCTGCTACTCCATGCCCCGCTGGTGGCGCAAATCAGTGATATGCTGCTCCTCCCTCCGTCTACACTACCATCTAAAGACCGATAGAATGCCTCCTCCCTCCGTCTGCCTTCCGGTGAAAAACCGAACACTAGTTCTGGCGGTGACCGCCTCCGGCATCGCCTATTGCGGACGGGCGGGGGTATGACAGATGTGGCGAGAGCGAGGGCAAGTGGCGAGCGATGTCGGGCCAGTGGGGGCTTATGAGGATACGGCGAGTTGGGTGATGGTGCCACCGGAGAACGCCGGGAACCAGTAATTATAGGCGGAAGGTAGGTGAACCAGCGTGTCGCGGGAAATGCGACGGTCATCGCGTTCATCGAAATTCAATGCATAAGCAGGCATAGCTTAGCGCGCCAGCTTGCCGTGGAAAACTAGAAAAACTGAAATTATGACTTTGTCGTCCCGTCCCGTCCCGTCAGTGGTGCGTCCCGTCCGTGCTGGGTCGCACATCGGCATGACGGTCAAACAAGTGCGCTCGATTCATCCAGATGAGGTACGTGCGTGATCCGCTGGTTATTCACGTAGAATCGAGTCAGTCGGATAGTGTAGGTGTAGGATCGCAATAGCTGATAAACGTTCGCTGGGAGACAAGGCATTTGCGAACATTTTTGCTGGCAGTTTCTTCAGATTCACATGGCATTTTCTTCAGAATAGCATGTCTGTTTCTTCAGAGGTAGGCATTTTTATTCAAAAAACTACCACCTTCGGATCTTGCGTCGCAACTAAAACTGTCAGGAGCGTATTAGTAGGCTAGCTAGTGATCGATCAGTAACTTGTAAACACTGAGTGAACAGAAATAAGGAACTGCTAGTAACTTGTAAACACTAAGCACACATAAATAAGGATCATGTTGTGCACAGTAGTAGAAATGTTCACACGATACTCACAAGCCTGGCATTGTAATATATTCACATTAGTAGCCCAAATTCACAACCAACTAGTACGATTCCCATACATAAGATCAACATGTTAATGCATCTCAATGATTCACGGATCATATACAAATATGTAGCTCCAAAAGCTAAGATCTAGAAAAAACATCTGTTCTTGCTACTAACATGGATGCTTCTCTGGGCCAACATACAGTACAGAGTGAAAGACAAATTTGTTTGTGAAGTCTACATTTCCTCTTGCAAACGTAAGTGGTTTCACCAACATATGGAACCATGAGAATGAACCACACATGATGGAGGAACATCCACTACAATATGATTTGGTCTTCTCTCGATCACACGGCGAGACTATTTTCGGAATACAAACTTTAACTTAGGCAAAATGATGCCCATTGTATAATCAGACCAAAGCAATGAAGCACCTAGTGTTAGCCAATAAATAGTACAGTACTACTTTTGTGCAGTCCATGAAGTGACTATCCAATCTTTCTGTGTCTATTTTCAAATGGCACTGCATGCAGTGACTATACTATTCTCATGTGCAGTTCAACCAAAATTGAGGTCACTTTGTTCGTTTGCCAAATAGCAGCGGGCAGACATTTGTTTGCCAAATAGCAACGGGCAGACATCTGTTTGCACAAATATCAAGCAGCTAGTAAACATATACCCCACCTTGTATTTTTGGTTTAAACACGTCTCTGCTAGTCGTTTCCGCTTAGCATCTGTCATGTTTTGCACTGGACAATTTGATACTGTCACATTTGCCCTGGACAATTTCGTACTGAATTGATTTGCTAGTACAGAGCAGAAATATAGCGCCTATTCTTCATCAGACCAAGGATATCCATGTTCACAGTTATGGAAGAGGTGAAATCGATACAACCGAAATTGAGCATCCAATCATTGAATCATGTCCTGCACCTCCAATGTAGGTCCACGCTGCCAATAAATTCACATGCAAACCACTAATATTACTATCTAATGACAGTACAAAAAGAGTAGCAAGATAGTAGCAAACCATGTACCTTCGTAATGAACAGCTCATAGTGCCACCAATTGGATATAACGGTTTGGAAGAAAACATGCTCATAATGTTGAACCATTTGGACTTTTTGTGCAGTTCCACTAAAATCGAGCATCCCTGTTTACACAGATATTGAAAGTGTGATTACTATAAAAGTGTCACTAGTTGAAGCATAGACTCACAAATATAAGCATTCCAATTTCTTAATGGGAAAAGGTAGCAAGACTGTTTCTAACCACCTGTTTGAAGGAATAAATAAGGCAACAGCGGCTGATATCAGGAAGGCATACATAGTATTTTCTGAAAGATTGAACCATTCTTGACCTTTCCTCTTCTTTTGAGCATATTTTGTGCAGTTCAACTAAAATAAAATGCCATCACCGCCTTGACAATTCAGTGACACTGTGCAAAAAGAAATGACTTACCATTACATCATGATGTCAGGTATGTAATCGACAAGCATTAGAGACAAACATGCAGACCTCCTCCGATAACATAATAAACATTAATTTTAACAAAGGTGTGACTAGCTTTACCGGCATAATTTGAGTGAACTCTACACCCTCTGTTCCTTAATATAAGACATTTTCGTAGTTCAATTTAAAGTACCCAAACATCTAGTATTTAGAAAAACAGGCAGTAGTTTTCTTGAGCACATATCTGGGAAAGCTTGCCACACCTTATATATGTCCATACGCTAATGCAACACCATTCGAATAGTACAAATATACACTAATCCAGTGGCTTGTGGAACAGTAGAGTAGTTTTTTTATTATGGGGTACAGTACAATGGTTTTACTGAACATATTTCCATAAGCTAGCACTGGAAGATTTCTATAAGCATTAACTATACAAAATGTAAAGGTAATAAGTTTCAACATTGGTATACTAGCTATGCAACAACATTAAACCAAATACAAAAGTCTGAAGGTAACTAGCATTATTAACTAATGACAGTATAAAAAATTTTGCAAACCATGTACCTTCAAGGTAAATATGATTTTGAACTCGAAGGGACCTAAAAATTGCTATCTCAATCTTGATAATCGATCAAACATAAAAACTTGATCAAACAAATCAAGAAAACAGCCGGAGGAGGAGGTGCCCACTCTTGACCTTTACTCTTCTCTTCATAATTTTTTGTGCAGTTTAACCAAAATAAAATGACATCAGCACCTTGGCATTTTGGTGACACTATACAAAAAAAATTGACTTGTGTCTTGAAAGTGAGGTATGTAATCTATAAGCATTAAAAGTGCAAAAATCTGAAGGTAGTAACAAGTTTCATCGTTGGTATACTGGCTGTGCAACAGCACTAGAATGCCTTAGCTCAAAAATATTTAATACATCCACAATCAATAGCTAACCCTGAAATAATCCAGTGACATTAAATGGCATTGCTTAAATTTATCGGTGGCATTAGACTGAGTGCGGCATTAGTTAAATGTGGCATCACTTTAGCAGTAGCATTGCTTGACTTTACCGGTGGCGTTATACTAACAGCAAAAAAGTGGCAATAAGAGCATGGGAGGCCCATTCGGACAGTGGGCGCACCAGTACGATGTACCTCCACGGACGCATAGAGTGGTGAGCGAGGGATGGTTGCCCAGAGCAACAAATATCCAGGCAGCATATGTAGATTACGTACCATTTTTGTTCTCTTTAGCCACCTTTTTCCTATGAGAGGACAACAAACCGATCGATCTGGTCATTCTCGACTGCGTTGTCATGCCTTTCTACCCTTTTTCAACCAAGAGACACGAGACTCGTTCCTTAGCTACTGATTCTCCCCTTTTCAACCTAGATGCGGGTTCGATACCTAGTCTCTTCGACAGTACTTTCTCCCTTCCTTTCCTTATTCAACCCAGACATGGATAAGTCTGCATGAAGTAGGGTTTACTTTAATAGTGAAAATTAAGGTTTTTGTCTGCGTGACCAGCAGAGCAGAGGATAGTAAATTGGGGAGATGGGGGATTGGAAAAAGATCCACATGCAGCGACGTGGCAGATGGGGCAATAGAACAAGGGTGTGGTTCAAAAAGAGGTAGCATACCCGAGGATTGGCGGGAAGTGGCTTCGCTCGTGGTCGTCGTCCTCCGCACACACTACGACAGCAAGCTTGGGGATGGAGGCCATCCCGCGCGGGCGCTAGGTCTGAGAGGACGGCCTTGTCGTCAGTGTGTGACCTTGCGCGCCGACGACGAGTGCGTCAACACTGCATGTCCTTTTCTTCCCCGGCGGACGGGATCCTAGCGGATCTGTGACCGCTGGTGAGGAGGGAGAGAGAGGGGCCACCGCCATCTTTATTGGATCTGGAGAGAGGGTGATAGTGTGAGAAACAAGTGGGCAGCCCTTAGCAAGCAAGCGCTGAAGCTCCAGCCTATATATCTTTTTTATACTAGTACTAGAGCTGGAGTAGTGGTAGAGTAGTTTATATTTTCTTTGCATACAGTACCAATTAGTTGTGCTTCAAAACTGAATGGCACGAAATAAAAAAATTAAAGTTGACAAATAATGCGGCATCTCGGGCCAACGCGGCCAGATCGCATTTTGCACGAGAAATGACACACCATGTTTCGTTGACATGTGGTCCCGTTCCAACATGTCAGTGACACGACGACGAGTACAATTTCTGAAAGGACATCTATGTAGGCCGGGGCGCCTCTTCCTGTACTGTGGCAACCGTCCACCGCCTCTTCGCCTTTCCCTCTTGATTTGGAACTGCTGTCGCATGCTCTTCCTCTCTCCATTTGCCTTTACCCTTCCTTCTGTCATTGTTCGATTGTTTTCTCCATGGAGGGAACAGGCCGGAAATGACCCCATTATTCTTGCCCCGATCTGAAAGATGACGTGGTGGAGGAACTCATTGATCGGTGCGATGTCATCACCTCGGCTAGCATGGCAGGTTCGTTCAAGACCATTCTCGACTCAACAAATAACATCATTACAAAGAACCCAAGGGTTCAGGAGCGGTTTGATCTCCCCTATCTTCTTCGCCATGACCCTTCTCGATGGCACGGGGACGACAGAAGCCTCGCCTTGTGCAAGTTGATGCCACTTGATAATGATTTGTGTGGTGTTAAGATGCCATCGCTTAAGGGTAAGGCCTGGGCAGGCGCAAATGGAGATTGGGTTGTTTATATTGGGTACAACTGCGAGTGGGAACTTGTGAATGTGTACAGTCGTCACCGGGTTCCACTTCCAAAAATCTCAGAGTGCCCTGAGGTTGAGCACACAGATGATCTACATACATTCAAATACGATCATGGTGACTGTCGTCTACAGAAGATAGCAATTTATCGAGTTCCCAACCGCTCTTGGGATTACACAAACTATCATGTTGTTGCTATCTTCGACAAGCTTGTTGCCGTCCTTAGTTCCACGCCTCGATGGATATTGCTCAAAAATCAATTTATGTACACGAATGAGTACTGTGATGCAATTCAATACGAGCGTCTTGTGTTTGCTGCCACCACTCGTGGCACTGTTTTTGCATGGAATCCTTATTGTTTCGTTATGTTTGTCTTCCACTGTAATTAGAATTGTTTCATCCACGTGCATGCGAGTTAGTATCCCCGTACTAATTAACCTTCTTGTGTTTCCAAGGTCCTATGAACATTCCACCACCGATACTTGAAAAAAATTATAACCAAGGGGGAGATGACGATGGTGATGATCATGAGCATGAGGACAAGCAGGACCTATATACTCAGTGGCGCCTGGCAAATTATTCCGATGGATCACCTCTTCTTGTATGTATACAGGGCACTGCTGATGTTACTAAGGAAGCAGGTGTTGTCTCCCATGGTCACACTCTCCGGACCTATTCCAACATCCGTTGCAGGGTATTCGGGATGGATACTAGTGTGCTAGTGCCAGCACCTTCCCCCTGGTTCCGTATTGATAGTCTTGGAAAAACTCACTCTTCCTTGGACAAAACTATCCAATGATGGTGAAAGGAGATCCAGTTGCTATTGGCACAATGTTACTACCATTTATGAGAAGCAATTGTATCTATACCTCGAACATTGCTATGGTTCCCTACCCTGGCTATCACAATATCCGTCCTGGTATAGGCCGCTTCAACCTGGATGATGATTCCTGCGTTGGTCTTGATATTGACAATAGCTAGCCCTTTCCAGAGGCTTACTTATGGTTCAAAGCAAGCGTTTCCAACACCGAGGATTGGTTGAGCTGAAGTTTATTTCATTGCTTGTTATTTGTTGTGTGATAAAAACTTTAGTATTTACTAGAATGTTTGTTGGAAATAATCTATAATCCAACATGTATCCTCGTTGTCGTTGTGTGTTGATGACTTGTTGTATGTAATGAATGGTACATTTGCATATGCATGTGATAAACTCAATTTATGAATGGTTTTCGAGTCACTTCTTGGAGTGTGAGTACCGCAGTAGTATAGCCAGCATCCGGTTATATGAAGTTGCCACATCACATAGAGCCAACCTAATAGTATGCTAGTACAATAGTTAGTCCTAGTAGTAATATACCATCAACTAGAGCTAGGTGTCGCATGGAGGCCGAGAAATATGGTGATAGCATGAGGTGGGCTTGTACGTATGATGTAGGCACAGGGCTTGCCATGTTTCCTACTCCTCTGGTCTAAATGTGGAGAAGAATTGGTCGAGTTCTTCCTCCTTTTGCTGACACGTGAGACATCCAGCATCCAGGTCGTGTCATGCAAGAAAATGGAGTGCTAGTTGAAGGTACGTGCTGTGCATCTTGGGTTAAAATGTAAATAGAATCTTAGTCTTGAGTAACTCCAAAAGTGGCCACCGAAGATCTTTATTGGATTTGTTTTTCATCACCAGCACGTCGAGGTGAAAGATGTGCAGGTTCAGTGGGTCGTCTTGCATTTTCCCTGACATGTGGGACCGAATGTGAGCAAATAGATGATGGGCAAACGCCGCGCGTCTGCTGGCTGGCTGAGAAGAGAGAGAGGAGGCATGAGCATGGACTCCAGGAAATTTTGCGACAATGTGAGTACTAGTACTAGTGGTGAATGTTTCACCCGCAAAAAAAAGAGTACTAGTGGTGTGCCGTATGGCCTAGTGGTGTTCGCTCCACTAGTACGTAACCAGCACCTCGATTAATAGTGGGGTGGCATGGGACATAACTAGCATTCATGTCTGGCAGTACGACACAGGCCACCCACACGAGTCCCATCTGACACCAATTTTCTTGGAGTCCATGCTACAGCGATCTCTTCTCCCTCCTGTTTTCTCTAGCTCAGCCATCGCGCAGTGGGCGGGGTGGAGGTTTGCCAATAGTCAGTTTGCTCAACTGCAGTCCCACTTTTAAGTGAAAATGCAACACAGCACGGATTCCCCCTTGAGCGGCATGCCGGGCCAATCGTGTGGGGGTGCGACACGAACACGACAGGATTTTCCTTTTCTTTTCTTTTTTGAGGAACCGGCAGGAGCATTGCCTTTTTCTTATAGAAGGGATGGCGAAAAGAAGCAATTTACAGAGGGGCAAGGCTTTTCCTTTTGAACTTGTAACTTGTAAAATTTGGTTCTGCTCCTTGGCGCGACCGATAGATAGAAATAATGATTTTCCCTAGAATAATGAGAAGTTTGGTTCTGGCGCGATTCATGCATGGTACGTACGAAAATTATGAAGTTGATGCGAAAGGTAAGATAATTACAATATACTACTACATGGAATTGACGGAAAGATAAAGATACATACGGATCCATCAACGACATCCTCACGCCCTAGTTGACCGGGTCACCAACCAACGTGTGAGGAGCAGCGGCATTGGCGGCGAGCTTAAAGTGCTTCTGAACAATGCCATCCAAGGTTGCCCTGCGTTCCAAGAAGGCCAGCGTCCTATCGTCCTCCTCTTGCACGTAGTAGTCCTTGTGGACAATTTGCCCGTAGACGTGGGTGATTATGTCGATGGTGTCTTGCTGTGCCAGGCGCTGCGTGGCGAGCGTGACCTCGAGGTGGACATTCTCTGGCGCGACGGCGGGCAGTCGCAGGGCCACCAGTGCGTCGAAGAGGTTTTCACCATAAAGGCCGTTGATGGTGGCGGGCATCGCAGAGCCTGGGCGCGTGGGCTGGAGGCGTACGTCAAGGTCGTCCGCGAGCTTCTTGACGATGGTGAACTTGTCGAGGAAGCCAACGAGGACCTCGTCGAACAAGGAGACGAAGCTATCGTCCAAGAGGCCTCTTGCCCTGGCGGCCTCAAGCACGGCCTGGAGACGTTCCTTGGTGCCAGGCCACAGGCCGGCGTCGTGGACCATCTGGCACAGCCGGCTCATGCTCGCGCTCATCGCCTCCATGGGTCTAGCTTCTAGTCAACTGATCTTGCGATTGGAGTGATCACTCTTGCCCTTGATTAGGGTGCGTAGGTGCATAGGATTTCGTAGATTGGACTGGCGGGGAGCCTTTATATGAGAAGTGCAGACTGCGTTGCATTCACGTGTGTGTTGGCCATCTACTCCTCGGCCCTCCCTCCATACCGGTGCAGTATAGTGATCTCACCGAGACCAAGTTGGGGCAAAACAAGAGAACTTTGATGTTTACTTATTTTGTAATTAATGTCATTGCATGCAGAGAATTGAGCACTGCATGTTGTGCAAAGTAGTCTCAAGTCATTGAATGCATACGCACCCCACGTCTCCTATTGGCTGATTTCTTTTTTCGTGGCAAAAAACAGGGAACGAGGTGGGTAGTTAATGCACCGCACCTAAAAGATTTGGGATTATTTGGTTTTCGTAACGTGACTAATGCACCAGTACGGAGGGAGTGCAATAGTAGTCTTTGATTGCAATTTTTTGTTGGTAGCTTACCAAGCTGACCGCTCGGTGAGTACAATAGTAGTCTGATTGATGAGATTTTAGATTTGAGCCATCTACTGGAAGGGAGAGTGTTTAATATCATCGGGAACTACGTTCAAAACTGAATAAAACAATACTCCATTTATTTATTTACAGAGGGAGTAGTATATTTTTTGTGACATGCATTACTAGATATTGCTAGTCAAATACTAAATCCAGACGGAGGTGGTAGTACTACTAAATCCAGATGGTGGTGCTAGTACTAGTAGTACTACCAATGTAGTAGTACTGTACTAACCGTTGGTCAAATTATTACGTGCTGCTCCTCACAGTGAAGTGACAAGACCCTGCGCCAGAGATGACACCTGAGTGTAGGCGCCGTGTTCGACACACCAAAGTCAGCCTCACCGTGTGCAGTCACTATCTCATGGCTGTAGAGCTAGCCTGCTTACAACTAGCCGTGTTTGACATTATTTCTCGTGCGTTGCCATGAGTATCTCTACTCTTTTTTCTTATAAAACTAGAAAGAGGCACGTGCGTTGCACGGAACATCAAGATGCATTTATATGAGTAGTTTATCTTGTGGGAGATAAGGATGAACGAGAGAAGGCCTTATCTGCAAATGTGGAGAGAGGTGCGGCTATCTTTTTGCAAAAATTATCATAGTTTCCTTCCTATCCATCAGATATATCTATCTACTCTTATAAAAAACAGAGTTGGTGATGATGGTGTGCCTGCCATCCTGCAATATAGGCCGTCCGATTTATATCTGACGGATAGGAAGGAAACTATGGCAATTTTGCAAAAAGATACCCACACCCCTCTCCACATTTGCAAATAAGGCCTTCCCTCGTTCATCCTTTTCTCTCACAAGATAAACTACTCATACAAATGCATCTTGATGTTACGTGCAACGCATGGGCATCTTGCTAGTATAGATAAAAAATGGAGTTGATGATGATGGTGTGCCTGCCATCCTGCAATATAGGCCGTCCGATCTATATCTGATGGATAGGAAGGAAACTATGGCAATTTTGCAAAAAGATACCCACACCCCTCTCCACTTTTGCAAATAAGGCCTTCCCTCATTCATCCTTTTCCCCCACAAGATAAACTACTCATACAAATGCATCTTGATGTTCCGTGCAACGCATGGGCCTCTTGCTAGTAATCTCTATCTCTACTCCTATAAAAGACTAAGTTGGTGATGATGGTGTGTCAGCCATCTGTCATTTCTGACCATTAGATCTGCATCTAACGGTTGTGAGGTAAGTTGTGGCATTTTTGCAACAATAGCCCACTTCTCTGCTCCAACAATAGAAGGGATGTCAAGGCGTCTGGCTGGCCCAGGGTGCGATGAAAGGATCTTGGAGACTACGGCCATGCGTTTGCAATCCCCGTCGCAGAGGCAGCTGTCGACGGTGAGGTTGAGGGGGACGCAGCGCCAGAGGGGGCACCACCGCTGGGAGAGCAGGGTGGTAAGCACGGCAGATTTGGTGGGGAGGAGGCCGATGATGACGAGCAGCATGTCGTCGGGGAGGCTGCTGATGAAGTCCAGGCTCGCCGGATGCGGTTCTGGCTTGAGCCGCCTCCACTTGTTGGCTGCCTCGCCGTCCATCTCAGCCGGCGGCGACGCCGGTGTACACGCGTGCTGGTGTGTATTGTGTGCTGGGTGTGCGCGAGTGTGTCCTTGTGTGCATGCCGCCGCGCAGTGGTGTAGTGTGCACGTGTGCGTCCTTCCCGCGGAAGAAGTGTGCCCTCAATTTACTAGCGTGCGGGGTGCTACCGCGAGTGGTTTCAACTTTGTTTACTTCATCGCGTGTCAGATGGGCCTCTAGTTTACTTATTTTCACCCACTGCCACATGGGCCAGCAAACGAAGATAGAGAACACGAGCTGACAAGGCAGCATGTGGACTGGTTGACCGGTCAACTAAACAATATACGGAGCTTTACACTGACACAGTGACTGTATAATCCCTCGGTAAAGAGACATCGGGTGAGAGGGGAGGCCCGTGAGAGATAGTAGAGAGAGAGAGAAAGAGCTACTCCCTCCGTTCGATAATGTAGTGCCTATATTTTTTTAAAGTCAAACTTTTGAAACTTTGACCAAGTTTATAAAGAAATTACTTATATCTACAATACCAAAGATAAATGATAGTATGAAGTAAGTACATGTTGTGATGAATCTAATGATTGTTCCAGATGTAAATGTTTTTCTCCACATATACCTGGTCAAAATTTTCTGAGGTTTGACTTTTCAAAATATCCATATGTTTATGGACGTGAGAGAGTACCTAACTAGAGAGAGAGTGAAATAGAAAGAGTGAGTGAAAAAAGTGGGTGTGCGTGTGTGAAAGAGACATGGACAACACATGATAAAGTAGAGAAAAAGCATGTGTGTCTTATGCAAACATATCACACATGCATCTTCGACAGCGGAAATGAGGTGAGGAGATAGTGTGTGGTTGTTTGCAACCAAGAGAGAAAGACCCCTAGCACGTGGCCAAGAAAGGTCTGACAAACAAGGGAGAGAGGTCGAGAGAGACGTATGGAGAAAATGCAGGCATGGGTAGGAGAAAGTGTGTGTTTGTGACAGAGAGATCCCCTGGAGATCGTGATGGGACTACATGGGTGGGGAGATCGAGTGACAAGGTCTGTGCGCGATAGAAGATACCCCGAGAGATATCGAGATAGACGTATGGTTGGAAGGAGACAATACGTGTGTTCCTGATGGATAGTGAGAGATGGTCATACTTATGGGGGAGTGCGTGTGCCTATGATGGAGTGAGGGATTATGGTACTTAGGGGCGGGGGTGCGTGTCACATAGAGAGAGAACAAGGGTGGAGAGTGTTAGATGGGTCTATGTAGCGCGAACGAGATATGTGTATGTGTGGACAAGGGAGATATAAAGTTTGAGAGAGACAGAGCAGCCCCGATACGGCTGAGTGGTGCATCAGATAGCTGAAAGGGGGAAAGAGATACTCCATCCGTTCGATAATGCAGTACATATAAATTTTTTAGAAGTCAAACTTTGGAAACTTTGACCAGGTTTACTCAAATATTATTTATATCTACAATACCAAAGATACATCATACGAAACTACATCTCATGATGAATCTAATGATATATGTTTGTCGTTCTAGATGTAAATGTTTTTCTCCACATACCTGGTCAAACTTTGTGATGCTTGACTTTTCAATAAATCTATATGCTATGGACTGAAGAGAGTACCTAAGTCGAGAGAGATCAAGTGCGTGTGAAGGAGAATGAGTGAGTGTGCAAAAAGTGTGTGTGTGTGAAAGAGAAAGGGACAACAAACGATAAAATAGAGAGAGAGAGAGAGTGTTCGTTTCTTATGCAAACATATCACGCATGCATCTTCGAGATAGAAAAGCGAGGTGAGGAGATACACTGTCGGTGCAACAAACCCCAGGTATGTTGCCCAGGCTGTACACAGGCTTGGAGGCAAGCTCACAACGTCCAAGTCCAAACCAAGCAAGGAGAGATCAGCTCCTTGAGGAATCAAAGGGCAGATCAAGAGGACCAAGACAAGCTGAATGAGTAAGACACCACTAAGGAGAAACCTCCCTTGCCGGGCAGGCGAGCCTGGCGAGGACGAGGTGGCCCCAAAGTCAAGCCTCAAGACCGTCCTGGCAGGCCTGCCGGGCGCTACGAGGGCAAACTACCCCGCCAAGGCTCCACCGCGCCACCTCACAGCGACACAAGTCATCGATCAGTGCGGTGTCAAGCCCCCAAGTGACTAAGTGGCTGTTATTTGACACATGGAAGCCATTTCTAGAGGAAATCACCTCCAACTGACACCCGTCCAGAGACATGTCAAGCAGACAGGTGAAAAGGTGGCCGAGAAGCCCGGCAAGGCTTGCCGGGCACGCCATGATGTGACACTAAGCGGCGCATTTAATGCGCCCTGCTCTGTCTGCAGAGTTAGGTATGATAGCACTATTTGCTATCTAATCAGTACATAATGACTAATTTGCCACTGTGGTGACCCCTTGATCTATAAAAGGAGGGCCATGGCAACCATACAAAGGATTCGGACCCTTGTACACTCATACGCGCGTAGCTGCCCTCGCCTCGAGGCAACCCTACTGGGCAAGAGCGCTGCGTTTCCACCACAATCCACCAAAGCAGGAGTAGGGTTTTATGCCTCGCGGCGCCCCGAACCTGGGTAAAAACTGCCCGTGTGATCTCTGCCGTGCTGCGATATGTTCTCCGCTCTTTGTGCAACGTGCGCATCCCCCCTACCGAACCACAAGGGGCTGATGGCCCCATAGGTGGCCGTGGTTTCCCACGACATCTTTGGCGTGCCAGGTAGGGGGCTGCGCTTGCGCGAACCCGAGAAGTGTACGCATCGCGTCATCTTCTTCATTGACGGCTCCATCGTCCATGGCGCCCAAGAAGAAGCTCGGTGATGCAGCCCATCCATCCACTTCGAAGGCCCCGTCGCACGCGGCCGCCGACGCTGCGGGGGCTACGGTGACGCACAGAGACATGGACGCTGCGGGGGACGTGGCCAGCACAGGCGGCGTCATCACCACCTCCCCTGCGGCTGAAACATGGGCAGAAGGCACCGGGGAAGGACAGCACCAATAGCATCTCAGCGGGCACGTTCCACGAGGTACGGGTGGAGAAATCATTCCGTCTGCACCTCTCCGCCCCGCTGTAGGGCACAGCCGCAGCGGTGGCACTCGCTCTGGGGCGAATCGCAACTCTCCGGCCGCACCCGCCGCAGGCACGGCCGCAGGGCGTGCGCCACTCCCGAAACGAGCTGCCCCCGCCGATGCGCCAAACGGAGCCGCTGGCCCTCAAGCACCTCCACCTCGTCACCACGCCACCCTGGCGACAGGCTCACGACGATGAGAACACGGCGCAGCTACTACCGGCACCATGAGGAGCCAGGCCATGCTACGGTCTACGTCATCATCCATGCCAAGCACCGCTTCAGAGGCTATGGCGCGGGCCTAGCTGCTGTTGAGATTTCCGCCGGCAGCCGATCAGATGGATGAGTGGAGAGCCACCATTCAAAGCCTGATTGGTTTCACCGAGGCGGGAGGATCACAGCGAGCTGGCGCGCCACGGCATCCCCAGGCAACGACGACGGCCCACGCTGCTGGCCGTGCCGAAGGGGCCACCCCCATGGTGCAGTCCCCTCCGCGGCAGCCTGCGCAGGGGCCACGGCCGGAGCCACATGATCAAGAACCCGACGACGTCTCGATGGCTTCGTCCGGCCCTCGAGCACGTCGAGACCAGCGGCAGGCCCAGGAAGACAGGCGAGGGGAAGGCGCGCGCATCACCATCGAGCGGCGCCGTGACACCCACCGCCAGTCTAATAGGCGCAACAGCCCCGACGTCGACGAGCCTACACCCGGTGAGGGTGGGTACCTACCTTTCGAGGTTGGGTGCCCCGCCTTCACTCATGAACTACGGCAAGTCTGTTGGCCATCTTCCCGCACATTCAAGCCAGAGATACCAGAGAACTACGTTGGGAGATTGAACCCAGCAGAGTTCCTGAGCATCTACACCATCGCTGTTCAGGCTGCCGGGGGAAGAGACGAGAAGGTGTTTGCCAACTACTTCCCTTTGGCACTCAAGCCAAATGTGAGGTGTTGGCTAATGCACCTGTCGGAGAACTCCATCTCAACTTGGGCTGACCTGTGCCATGAGTTTGTTGGCGCCTTTACGGGCGGACATCAAGAACCAGGACAGCCCAGCGATCTGCAGCTCCTCCCACAGAAGGAAGGAGAAAGTCTGCGGAAGTACATGCAAAGGTTCAGTCGAGTGCACAAGAACATCCCAGATATCCACCCGGCGGCTGTGATAGCCGCATTCCAGTCCAGCGTGCGCAATCGCAGGATACATTCCAAAATGAACATACGGCTGCCCAAGACTGTGAATGAGTTATACACTCTGGTGGATAAGTGTGCTCGCAGAGAGGAGGGAAGGCGACTTCCCAGTGAAGAGGATGGCGTCGACATCGATTCAGACAATGACGACGACGCCACCAACCAGAAGAAGAACAAGAAACGCAATAAGAAGCGCAAGGAGAAAGTTGTGATGGCCGTCGAAGGATCAAGCACACCTAGTACCGGCAAGAAGGCCAAGGCCGAGGCCCCCGGTAAGGAGGTTGCCGCGTGCACTAACTGCCGGGCGGCCACGGCTGCCAAGAAGGCTAGGAAGGGTGATGGGCCGTACTGCAAGATCCATAGGACCAAGGGCCACGACCTCCAGGAGTGTCATCAGGTTGAGGAGCTCGTCAAGAAGCAGAGGGCTGAGTATGAGAAGCGTGATAAGGAGAAAAACCAGGATGGTGCTGGTGGGAAGGGCCGAGGCGGCGGAGTAAGTCGCCCCGGCAAGGCTCCTCGGTCCCAAGGGAAACCCGCCAGAGGCCATGAGAAGAAGGATTGCGATGGTGAGACAGATGAAGGGGATGAAGAGGAAACCAGTGAGAAGGAGTTCCAGAAAGCCACTGACGCCCTGTGCATTGACGGGGGTGCATCTCTGCACTCCTCTCACCGCCAACTTAAACAGTGGGCGCGTGAAGTCAATGTCGTGGAGCCAACGGCAGATTCTCGGAAGCCGCTCAAGTGGTCCCACACGCCCATCATCTTTGACGAAGAGGACCACCCTGACCGCACCACCGCGGTAGGGTGCTTGCCGTTGTTGGTCTCACCAACAATACGCAACCTCAAAGTCACAAAGATGTTGGTTGACGGCGGGGCCGGGTTGAATCTAATATGTCCAAATGTCATCAGCAAACTTCAAATAGCAGATGAGGAGCTCAAGGTTACTGGCACGTTCCAAGGAATCAACCCTGGCAGGAGTCGTCCTAAGGGAAAGATCATGCCGCCGGTGACGTTCGGAGGGGAGTTAAACTACCGGACTGAGAAGATCATGTTTGACGTGGTTGACCTCCCCTTGCCATACAACGGAATCCTTGGTCACCCAGCTCTGGCCAAGTTCATGGCGGCATCCCACTATGCCTACAACACCTTGAAGATGCCAGGGCCGATAGGAGTCATTTCCATTCCGTCAGATCAAAAGGACGCAGTCATATGCGTGGACTAGATGTACCAGGAGGCGATCGCTGCTGAGGATGCAGAAACCACTGCTCCCGCCAAGGAAAGTATGAAAATGAAGAGAGCTAGCAAGGATGCCAGCAAGGAATCCGGGAAGCGTGACTCTCCGGAGTGTGCTGCGCCTGTTGATGATTTGCCGGAGAGTTCCAATAGCAAGAGATCCAAAACTGCTACACCTATTGTGAAGAAGGTCCCGGCAGGGCTAGCTGGCGCTAATGGTACCTTCACTATCAGTGCCACCCTTGATGACAAATAGGAAAGCGCGCTCGTTGCCTTCCTGTGGGCGAATATTGATGTGTTTGCCTGGCAGCCATCTGATATCCCCGGTGTTCCCAGGGAGGTAATCGAGCACCACCTTCCTGTCTGCCCGCATGCCCGGCCCGTCAAGCAGAAGGTCTGGAAGCAAGCTTTGGAGCGGCAATAGTTTATTACTGAGGAGATCAAGAAGCTTGAAGTAGCTGGTTTGGTCAGGGGAGTGTTGCATCCCACATGGTTAGCAAATCCAGGGGTGGTGCGCAAGACAAATGGGAAATGGAGGCTCTGCGTAGACTTCACAGATCTAAACAAGGCATGCCCGAAGGACCCGTTCCCCTTGCCGCGCATCGACTAGATTGTGGATTGCACTTCCGGATGTGACCTGCTTTCCTTTCTGGATGCCTACTCCGGATAACACCAGATCTTCATGTCCAAGGAAGACGAAGAGAAGACCGCATTCATAACCCCATGTGGCACGTACTGCTTTGTATGGATGCCCTTCGGGTTAAAGAGCGCCAGATACACTTTTGCAAGAGCAGTACAGATTGGCTTTGAATCCCAGCTGCACAGAAACATTGAAGCTTACATGGATGATATTGTGGTCAAGACCAAAGACAGATCAACCCTCATCTAGGATTTGGAAGAAACCTTTACTAATCTGCGCAGGATCAACTTGAAGCTAAACCCAGAGAAGTGTATGTTTGGAGTTCCCTCCGCAAGCTACTTGGCTTCTTTGTGTCTCATCGAGAGATAGAGGCCAACCCCGACAAGATCTAGGCTATCGAGCAAATTCAAGCACCCAAGACAGTTAAGGACGTGAGGTGTTTGGCTGGATGCGTGGCTGCACTAATCAGGTTCATTTCCAAGTCTACCGCGCGCGCCCTGCCGTTCTTCAAAATCTTGAAGAAGGCAGGACCCGTGGAGTGGACCCCAGAGGCAGACGCTGCGCTGCAAGATTTGAAGACCTATCTTTCCTCTGTGCCCACCTTGGTCGCTCCCAAACCACAAGAGCCGTTGCTGCTATACTTAGCGGCAACCAATCAAGTGGTTAGTGTGGCACTGGTAGCGCAGCAGGAAGTGGATGACATGGCAGCCACAACCACTGTCCCCTCTGAAGAGGAAAGCAAACCCGTCCCGGCAAGACCAGAGTCAGTCCAGAGCGAAGAAAGGCAGGGCAGCGGAAGCAGTTCTATGGTTGCGGCAAGGAAGAAAGTGGTGCAGCGCCCAGTGTACTTCGTCAGCTCCCTGTTACAAGGAGCTAGATCGAGGTACTCTGGCGTGCAAAAGTTAATTTTTGGCCTCATCATGGCCTCAAGGAAACTGCGCCACTACTTCCA
The DNA here is from genome assembly GCA_011799875.1 of Thinopyrum elongatum. Classification (NCBI taxonomy): domain Eukaryota; kingdom Viridiplantae; phylum Streptophyta; class Magnoliopsida; order Poales; family Poaceae; genus Thinopyrum; species Thinopyrum elongatum. Next base: position 359,471,022 of record CM022298.1, on the reverse strand, counting down.
AGCCCACGAGAACACAGTTGTCACCCGCTTCCCCTTGCAACGCATACTCCGAAACTCCGAGGCCACCGGCAGGATTGTGGAATGGGTTTTGGAGTTGTCTAGCTTTGGTTTGAAGTTTGAAAGCACTTCAACTATTCAGAGCAAAGCACTAGCAGAGTTCATCACAGAGTGGACACCAACTCTTGATGAAGAAGTATTGGAGACGATCATCCCCGGAAAGGAAGCGCCCCAAGAATGGATTATGTATTTCGATGGTGCCTTCTCCCTACAAGGTGCAGGGGATGGTGTGCTTCTTGTTGCCCCCACTCGGGAGCACCTTAAGTACATCGTCCAGATGCACTTTCCCTGGGAGAAGGCTACCAACAATACTGCAGAGTATGAAGGGCTCCTTGCCGGGCTCAAGATTGCAACAGAACTGGGAATCAAGAAGCTGATCATCCGCGGAGATTCACAACTTGTGGTGAGACAAGTCAACAAGGATTACCAAAGTCCATTGATGGAGGCATACGTTGAGGAAGTGAGGAAGTTGGAGGAGCGCTTTGACGGATTACAAACAGAGCACGTGCCCCGTGCAGAAAACAGCATTGCTGATCATCTGTCAAAGTGCGCTGCACAAAAACTCCCTGTGGACCCAGGGACTTTTGTTCTCCATCTGACTCAGCCCTCCGTATCCCCGGCAACAATGGCCAGAAAGAGGAGGAAACTGGATTCCGGCAAGCCTCACCCGGCAGAGCCTCGCAAGGCTCCCGGTAGAGAGCTTGGCAGGAACAACTCCCCTTCGATCAGTGAGCTACACCATCCCGCCAGACCACCGGTCCCTGCGGTCGAAAAGTGCGCTCCTGCGAATGAGGAGGTGCCGCTGGTCCTTGTTACCGAGCCCCTGGCCCCAACCTGGGCACGGCACGTAGTCCATTTCCTCCAAACTGGAGAACTCCCCAAAGAGCAAGAAGAAGTTGAAAGAGTAGCCCGGAGGGCTAGTATGTATCAGTTCGTTGACGACACGATGTATAGAAGGAGGCCCAATGGTGTGAAATTGAAGTGCATTTGCCGGGAGGAAGGAAAGGAACTGTTGGCAGAGGTACACAAGGGTATGTGCGGCTCACACATTGGATCAAGGGCTCTGGTTGGAAAAGCCTTCCGACAAGGTTTCTATTGGCCCACAGCCCTCCAAGATGCAGTTGAGCTCGTCACCAAATGTGAAGCCTGCCAGTTCCACTCCAAGAACATCCATCAGCCTGCCCAAGCTCTTCAGATGATCCCTTTGTCATGGCCCTTCTTGGTCTGGGGGCTCTATATCTGGGGCCCCTTCCCCCATGCTACCGGGGGCTTTGAGTTCTTGTTCGTCGCTATCGACAAGTTCACAAAGTGGCCAGAGGTGGAGCCCGTGAGAAAGGTGACCGCACAGTCAGCTATCAAGTTCTTCAAAGGATTGGTGTGCCGCTTCGGGGTGCCTACCCGTATCATCACCGACAATCGCACCCAATTCACGAGTTGCGCCTTCATGCAATATGATCATGCCCTCGGAAGCAAGATCTCATTTGCCTCTGTCGCCCATCCCAGAAGCAACAGACAAGCTGAGAGGGCAAATGCTGAAGTGCTGCGAGGTCTCAAGACAAGAACCTTTGATAGACTGTAGAAGTGTGGCAGGCGATGGATCGACAAGATGCCGATGGTTCTTTGGTCCTTCAGAACGACACCAAATTGAGCTACCGGGCAGACTCCCTTCTCCCTAGTCTATGGGGCAGAAGCAGTTATCCCCACGGAACTCATATTCGGATCTCCTCGAGTGCTTGCCTACGATGAAGTAGCGCAGGAACGGCACCGGAGTGACGACACTATGCTACTTGAGGAGAATCGTCTCCGGGCCGCTACGCGTGCTGCACGCTACCAGCAAGCCATGCGTCGCTATCACAGCCGCAGGGTTCGTGCCCTGGGTTTTGAGGAAGGCGACCTTGTCCTTAGGCGTGTTCAGGCCGCCAAGGGTACAAACAAGTTGATGCCGAAGTGGGAAGGCCCTTACCGGGTAGTGCGAGTCACCAGACCTGGCGCAGTCCGTCTGGAGACCGGAGATGGCATTCAGTTGCAAAACTCATGGAACATTGAGCATCTACATAAGTTCTACCCATAAGGCGCGGCTGTCGGGCCCTGCCCGGCAGCCACCCTTTTGTACAAACCTTGCCAATGTTGCATGTAACCCCTTGTACAAAGCCAGGCGCAGACCCTGAGCAACAGAAATAAACGAAGCGCTGGGGGGGGGGCCCAAAACTTGCATGCATGCATAAGCATACCATGAGCATAGCATGATCATGTAGATGAGGTCGCATGAGGCATTGTTTTCATCTGCATTAAGTTGCAGGGTTCTTGCCGTGGACTCGGTCCCAAAAAGAAGAAATGAAGACGAGCCTACGTGATGATCCTCGGCAAGCCAAATAGATAAGTTCTCTTCTTATCCTTACGTGTTCTGTAAGTAGAAACTTGTGCATATGAAAACCTCGTCACCTTCGAAACTTAGGTGCTCCCATCCTTTGACTCGAACGTTGCTTCGGTCAGGATGGTCGCAGTGGCCTTTGGCGGAGAAGGCTTGGCGGGGGGCTGGTCCCTCTTTGTGATTTGTGCCCGGCAGGCTTAGCTCCATGGCAACAATTCGAGGGTACCGGCAGGATAGCTTGCCGGAGATAACTTGTTTACTTGAACGTATAGAGGCATTTCACCTCTGCATGGGTATGATGCATGCACAAGTGCCCGGCAAAGCTTGTCTTTTTCATTAATATGCTGATGAACAAGTACAGATCTTACAAAACACCAACATGGATAAAGAAGATTACATTATTTAGATTAAAGTTTGGCAAGTGCCTACATATTTTAGACTGAAAAAAGATAAGTGCCCCGTAATACCTTTCTTGTCCCTCTCCTCCTAGGCACTGCGGTGGAAGAGGAAGAGGGCAAAAGAAGTGCCTGAGCAAGATGCCCCGCTCGACCCCGTCAGGACCTGCCGGGCGTAGCCTGACAAGATCGAGAGTGGCAAGGCTGCGAAGGAGAGGGGCGGAGGAGCAGCTCGGTGCCCTGGTCACCACCTCCAGGAGCAGCCAGAAGCCCCAGCAAAAGCACCGGCGGGGAGAATCGCCGGAGCTCAGCTGGAAGACTGCTGGAGGAGGCGAAGGCACCAAGAGAGCGGCCCCCTCCCCGATAACCAAGAGGCCGGTGATGATGGTGCCGGGGAGGGAGGGGAAGAACGGAAAGATGAGGTAGCAGGTCGATAGTACGAGACGAATGCGTCGATTCCATCGTACTCCGACCTGACGCCCTGCCACCCGCCTTCTCCGTCTTCCCTCGTTCTTTCTTCATCACCACCACTCCAGGGGGGCACCAGCTCCTCGAGCCGTTGCCTCCCCCGGAGAAGCTGCGGGCAACAACGGCGTCCGAGACGTGCGAGGAGCATCGCTCCCCACCTTGGAGGGCAGGAAGATGCCACCATCTTCGACATTTTCCCCGACTTCACCAAAGGGGGCTGTGTTGGGATTACAAAGGGACCCGAGCGCTGCACCCCAGATAGATGCTGGAAGCCCTGGGAGCTCCGGCGTCTGGGCAGGAAGCCGTAGTGGTTCACGGCAAGGTCTACTGCTCCCCGCCAGACGGCCGACCTGAGCAGAGGAGACAAGCATTCCACCATAGTGGAAAAGCTTGGTACCTCCTGCGCTGCGAGTGGCTCGACCGCCACATCCCTTTCGGCCCCAGACCAGACTCACTCCCTGGGCGCCTACGTAAGCTTTCAGAGTCATCTTCCTCAAGCTCAAGCCCGGGACCTGGCCCCAGTCTCTCCCTCTCAACATTACTGGGAGAAGGAAGGAAATGGCGAGAGAAGGTGCGTGGATGAGCACTTCCGCTTCCCCCCGCCCCCTTTTATAGGCGGGCTGGGGGCTATTCCATCGGTGGGTAACCGCCGTCCCTCTCCACCAACCCAAGAAGACCGGGGCCCTGCCTTGACGCTCTCCCACACCATGTGCCTCTGTTACCTACCCCACTCAATGCATGCAGCATACGTGGCCAGGGATAAGAGCGTGGTGGGAAGGGTGAATTGGCAGTTACTCGCCCGTGCGTTAAAGTCATTCACGGGCCATTACAAGGATGGCCCCACTACAATTGGAGTTACGCGACACACGGGAAAACCGGAAACTGATCCAAGCTCAGGTTAATGAAGAAGTAAAGAAGACCTCAAAGGACAAACCGCCGCAAGGCTCCTCGCCCATGTACTTGACAGGGCCTACCCCGAGGACGCTTGGCAACGCGTTCAGGCCAGGCCCGGGGGCTCCTGTCAGTGCAACAAACCCCAGGTATGTTGCCCAGACTGTACACAGGCTTGGAGGCAAGCTTGCAACGTCCAAGTCTAGACCAAGCAAGGAGAGATCAGCTCTTTGAGGAATCAAATGGCAGATCAAGAGGACCAAGACAAGCTGAATGAGCAAGACACCACTAAGGAGAAACATCCCTTGCCGGGCAGGCGAGCTTGGCGAGGACGAGGTGGCCCCGAAGTCAAGCCTCAAGACAGTCCTGGCAGCCATATCTAATCAGTACGCAGAGTTAGGTATGATAGCATTGTTCGCTATCTAATCAGTACGTAATGACTGATTTGCCACTGTGGTGACCCCTTGATCTATAAAAGGAGGGCCATGGCAACCATAGAAATGATTCGAACCCTTGTACACTCATACACGTGTAGCTGCCCTCGCCCCGAGGCAACCCTGCCGGGCAAGAGCGCTGCGTTTCCACCACAATCCACCATCAATCCACCAAAGCAGGAGTAGGGTTTTACGCCTCGCGGCGGCCCAAACATGGGTAAAAACTGCCCGTGTGATGTCTGCCATGTTGCACTACGTTCTCCGCTCTTTGTGCAACGTGCTCATGCCCCCTGCCGAACCACAAGGGGCTGATGGCCCCATAGGTGGCCGTGGTTTCCCACGACATACACAAAGATAGCTAGTGCGTTCAGGGCCCCGGCGCTGCTTCCCCGTAGCCGTCGATCATCGCGACATATCTGCTTTCCTGCCGCCAAGAGCCACCGCAACCACGCCGGCCTCATCGACTCGGCAGCTGGAGCTCCCTACTTCACCGGGCCGCAAGATAGGTCATACACTCATCTTAAATCACTTTATTTAGGCGTCAGTCCTCTGAATTTTTATTCTGGGCCAATCGATTCCCAATGGGCAGCAGCACCCCTCGAGGCGGCAGAGCTCCTAGGCTGTCGGTTGGCTGGTGTCTATCATAAGGGTGCGGGGGCGCAAGTTCGCGTGGCAGCAGCGCTTAGGTGGCTATCTTAGAGTTGCGTGGGTTGAAGGTACTGCCGCCACCGGATCTAGATGACGGCGAGTCTTTGTGGATTTGTCGGGGGCGGCGCAACCATGGCAGTGCGGTGGGGTGGGGAGCGGGGTTTTGGTCGGAGCTCTCGCGGCCAGGGACGGCGGAGGCAGGCTGTTCTGCCGGTGGTCTATGGCTCTTCGGGGAAGATTCTGAACAGTGTCAGCCGGGAGGCACAAGACGGCCATCAATCCATCTGGCGTAGATCAGACGGTACCAAAATAAAATAAAATCGTGTGACCCCAATTTAGTTTTCAGTCAACAGACGTGTGACCACTCTCGTACCTTACTGTTGATCTCTTAGGGTATTTCTTCAGATCAAAGATATGTGTCGTTCTTAACATTTTGTGTTTTCTGCATCTTCAGCCACACCGTCTTCCTTCTCACCGCAGCTGTTCCAACAAGGGAAGCATAGAACAGAAGGGAGCTATAGTCCCTACTCAACAGTTCCCTGCATCGAATGTGCATGCCCAACATGGACAACCACAACAACTGCAGGGCCATCGACAAGTCAGCACATGATGCTCACTCCTATGGATGGCAGCCAGATAGGTTGTACCCTCATCTTACTTGTGTGCAACATTTATGGCTTTGTTATTCATCTAAGCATGGAAAATAGATTATCACATTTCACTGTATATTCATGCTGATCTCTTAAGAGTCTTGTTCAGGAGTTAACGTTGTTCCATAGTTCAGATAAGAGACTTGTTCTTTAGGTAACGTTGTTCCATAGTTATCATCCATCAGCCAATGCTATCCCATAGGCTGGTGATTATAGTATTATACCACTTCTAGTATTACCTATGTTGTTCTTTAATACTTTTGTGTGCCATCTAGTTAATCTCGAGTACAAATGATATATATTCTATAGCTTTCATCTGTGTTCTCCCTTTAGTTTTTGAGACCTGTTGCTGCTAGTTAAGCCCAGTCCTACTATTTATGTCGTCTCCTATAGGCACTCATTACATAAATCTAAATACTAGTTGTCTTCCATGCATGTCAGATACAATTGCACACACTGATATATCCACAAGAACCTCACGGAGCAATGTAACGGCCAACAAACTTGACGTCAATGATACCCAATATGGTGGAACATGTAAAGGCAGTTCTTCAGAAGACTTTGCAGAAAGATGATGAATCCTATTCACCCCACAATGTCCTTGCTCTAACTTGGCCCGTGATATGGGCACAACATGCATATAATGTCCTGGAGTGCATCTACTCTGTTGCAATGCCATGTGCTTAGCCTGCTGATCATGCATGTAAATATGTCATGCCTTCCTATTTTTCAGTACCTATTCCATTCATGATAACATGTTTTCAAATTCAAGTACTGTCATTCTACTCTATCGCAATGACATCTGCTTAGTTTGGACATCATGCTTGTGAATATCTTATGCATTGTTATTCATCAGTATGTACTTCATCTGTCTACCATACCATGTTTTTTTACATTGAAGTGATGTTCTAGTGGTCTGTTGCAATGCCATCTTAGTTTCCCAATCATACACGCATATGTTGCCTTAGTGTTTTTCTGTATGTATTCCGCTATCATACAGTTTTACATTCAACTAGTGTTTTTTTTACTCTGTTGTCCTGTCGTATCCCTAGCTCTTACATCATACTCCCTCTATCCAGATTACATGTCGCAGAAATGGATAAAAATGGATGTATCTAGAACTGAAATACGCCTAGACCCATCCATTTATTTCCGGATGGAGGGAATATATTTAAATATGTCATGCCTTTCTATTCTTCAGTACCTATTCCATCTCTCTGCTATAGCATGTTTTATAATTGAAGCACCATTCTTCTATATAAGGCATGGAAGGGGAAGACGGCTATGTTAGAATCTGAAGGGTTACAAACAAGGTCTTTGCAAAAGATCCAAATGCCAGGAGATAGTAAACCAACTCCAGTGTTCATAGATACTGCTCCAGCACAGAGAAACCCAACTCCTACTGATAATAAGTAGATTCCAGTGGCCAAAGAACTAGTCCACTCCAGTCCAGCGAAAATATGTCAACTCCATTCTAAGAAGCGCGTGCGTATCCTTGCATCATGAAATTTTATAGCATTCTGATCATATTTTCTACATGTTTCTTACCCATCTCTCTTTTAGAAAATAAGCTTAAAGGATAGAAGACTTTCTATACTGGGATCGTATTCGAGGAAAGTATCTTGCGGGAATTCTCTGTGCTCCAATGCTGATGTAAGTACCTGTTGTATATCACTATATTTTTACATCAGCATGTATTTTGTTAATCGGCGTGAATCCAACATTTATCTGATCTAAATTTACTTGTAGCAAAATGTATAATTAAAGGCGACAATGTTGATTTTTGTAAGGAAAACTGCCTGGTAGTTTTGCATACTGAGCTGCATGAGTGTACTATCTCATATCATGCACATTACTAAATTGTAGTGTTGTTCTGGTTGCCCATTCATTCATTGTGTCAATGTTGCTTTCATATTACCTTACCTGGCTGATGATAGTTGTGCCATATTGTGTTAGTTTGGTGTAGGCTGGTGTGTTCTGGTTGCCCAAACGTTCGTTGTGTCAATGTTGCTTTCCTATTATCTGACCTAGCCAATGATAGCAATGCTAGTGTGTTAATTTGGTGCAGGCTGCTGAAGATAAGAAGACAAACTCTGAAAACAGCAAGGCAACCCCATTGTTTCTTTCCAATAAATCTAGGCCAGGTAATATGGCAATAACTCTTGATTAATCTGTTTGGTTCCCCTCCTAATTTATGTTATGATGTAGTGGTCGAGACACTCTCCAGTATCAATAATACAAGCCTGCCAAAATCGCCATCTGAATCTGTTCAGTTTCCTCTGTCTCGAATGCAACAGAAAAAATGTATGTTTGCGAACCAATTACTGGCTGAAGCAATGATGGAAATCATGGAGGAATCAGAGGTGCACATTCTTGCGCAACAACAACTAATCAATGTTTTCAGAGACAGTGTAGCAAAGAAGGAAGAACTTGCTCACATGCTTATGGGCGTCATCCGCGCTGAGGTTGCAGATTGTGAGGTTGTAGATCGTTAGGTTCTGTTCATTTATTTACACTAGCATCAATCTTTGATTGCCAAGTGGACGTAATTTCCTGTAATATATGCTGGATGTGCAACGTTTTTCCTTGTATGCCGTACGTTTGCTTAGCGCGCCTCACATTCCAGCTCACTGGTCGCTAGGAAGCCAAAAAAGCAGTAAAATTATTAGTTAGCACGAATAGTCGTGGGCCCTATATGAAGGAAGCAGCCCACTGCCCTTAATGGGCTTCCCTAATGGGCTCGCAGGGGCCAAAATTCTCATAGGCCTTTGATTGATCGGTTTTGGTCCTGTCCATAATTGCTCGTCGTAATGGGCTCAGATTATAGCTGGACCGGAATCGACGTTATCTAATTGGGCCTACAAACATGTTCGAACTTTAGCGGGCTCATTTTAATGGGCCGTAACCAGGCCGAAAGCTCTATTGGGCCGCTATAATTGAAACAAGCCGATAGTTAATGCTCGGCCCTGTTACCTCCCGGGTCGTTAACAGGCCGACATCGAAGCGGGCAACAAGTGGGCCCATTTGATTTCACAGGTCGTTAACAGGGCGATACTAAGGTCAGGCTACATATGGCCCAACTATACTGTGGGCCTTTATCAGGCCGAAAGAGACAGCGGGCTCGTACTGGACCATGAAGAGCAAGTGCCGCTAAGAGGCCGAAAGTCAGGTCGTATTGTATATGGCCCAACTGTGTTGTGGGCATTTAGTAGGCCGAAAGAGAAACCGGGCTGGTATTGGACCATGAAGAGCATGGGCGTTCAAAACTTAGGTCCGACTGCAAATGGCCCAACTCATTTATGGCCGTTAACAGGCTGAAAGACACACGGCCGAAAATTGGCCCAACACTTAAATGGGTCGCTAAAAGGCCGAAAGACGTACATCCTGAAAATTGGCCCATCCCTTGAATGGGCCGTTAACACGCCAAAACCACATCGGGCCGATATTGAGTCCAAATATATAGTGGGCTGTTAACAGGCTCGAACTGACGATGGGCTGCAATGGTGTCAAATCGTTAACTGGCCGTTGATGGGCCGAATTGGCACATCTCGTATGGGCCGTGGGCTTAAATGGACCTGACACAAGTAGGCCTTATATGGGTCGGCCTACTAATTTTGACTGGGCCGGCCTCTTTCACCTAAATGGGCCACTGTCGGGCCTTGCCACGTGCCGACGCATCATAGGCGCCTCCCGTACTATGAGTGGATGACATCTGTCCCAACGCTGAGCCGACACGTGGATCCTCCGGCGAATGAGAATTTTACACGTCGAATTTCCACATTGGTCGGGGCTGTTAACGGGTTATCGGATCCAAACTGGCACCCGATAGCTTAACGGCGACCCGTTACGGTGGATGCCACGTGTCGGTTACCCTTGACGAAAACACTTCCATGACGCGCTGATGTTTGCTTGAACTACGTCGATATTTCCCCAAAGAGGAAGGGATGATGCAGCACAGCAATGGTAGGTATTTCCCTCAGTGATGAGACCAAGGTTATCGAACCAGTAGGAGAACCACGCAACACCACGTGAACAGCTCCTGCACACAAAGAACAAATACTTGCAACCCGACGCAAGAGAGGGGTTGTCAATCCCTCACGGGTAAAAGGATAGGTAAAATTTGTAGTAGATTCGATAATAGATCTCTTGGGAACGCGAGATAAAATAAATAAGTAAAAATTGCAGCAAGGTATTTTTGTATTTTTGGATTAATAGATCTGAAAATAAAAGCAAATAAAAATAGATCATGAAGGCAAATATATTAAAGAAGAGACCCGGGGGGCGTAGGTTTCACTAGTGGCTTCTCTCAAGAAAAATAGCAAACGGTGGGTAAACAAATTACTGTTGGGCAATTGATAGAACTTCAAATAATCATGACGGTATCCAGGCAATGATCATTATATAGGCATCACGTCCAAGATTAGTAGACCAACTCCTGCCTGCATCTACTTCTATTACTCCACACATCGACCACTATCCAGCATGCATCTAGTGTATTAAGTTCATGGAGAAACGGAGTAATGCAATAAGAACGATGAAATGATGTAGACAAGATCTATTTATGTAGAAATAGACCCCATCTTGTTATCCTTAATAGCAATGATACATACGTGTCGTTTCCCCTTCTGTCACTGGGATCCAGCATCGTAAGATCGAACCCATCACAAAGCACCTCTTCCCATTGCAAGATAAATAGATCAAGTTGGCCAAACAAAACCCAAATATCGGAGAAGAAATACGAGGCTATAAGTAATCATGCATATAAGAGATCAAAAGATTCAAATAACTTTCATGGATAAAAACATACAGCTGATCATAAACTCAAAGTTCATCAGATCCCAACAAACACACCGCAAAAAAGAGTTACATCAAATAGATCTCCAAGAGACCGTTGTATTGAGAATCAAAAGAGAGAGAGAGAGAAACCCATGTATCTACTAACTACGGACCCGTAGGTCTACAATGAACTACTCACACATCATCGGAGAGGCACCAATGAGGATGATGAACCCATCTGTGATGGTGTCTAGATTGGATCTGTGGTTTCTGGAACTTGCGGCGGCTGGAATTGATTTTCGTCGACTCCCCTAGGGTTTCTGGAATATTGGGGGTATTTATAGAGCAAAGAGGTGGTGCGGGAGGTCACCGAGGTGGGCACAACCCATCAGGGCACGCCTGGGGGCCCAGGCGCGCCCTGGTATCTTGTGCTCACCTCGGGCCCCCTCTTTGGTACTTCTTTGGCCCACTGGATGTCTTCTGGTCCAAAAAAATCTCCAAAAAGTTTTGGTGCGTTTGGACTCCATTTGGTATTGATTTCCTGTGAAGTAAAAAACAAGCAGAAAACAGCAACTGGCACTTGGCACTATGTCAATACGTTAGTCCCAAAAAATGATATAAAGTTGCTATAAAATGATGGTAAAACATCCAAGAATGATAATATAACAGCATGGAACAATAAAAAATTATAGATACATTGGATACGTATCAGCATCCCCAAGCTTAATTCCTGCTCGTCCTCGAGAAGGTAAATGATAAAAACAGAATTTTTGATGTGGAATGCTGCCTAACATGTTCATCACATATTCTTTTCTTTGTAGCATGGACATTTGGACTTTTATATGATTCAAAGCAATAATCTAGTTTTGACATGAGGACTTTAATACTCAAGCATATCAACAAGCAACCATGTCTTTCAAAATATCAACGCTAAAGCAAGCTATCCCTAGCCCATTATGCTCAATCATTGATCCATTCATGAAACACACTCGCATATTAGCTACACCCAATGCTCAAGTACGATCATAGTGCTCCTTAGTTGGCGCTTTATAAGAGAAGATGGAGACTCAAATAAAAATTGCATAAAGTAAATAGAAAGGTCCTTCGCGGAGGGAAGTAGGGATTTGTAGAGGTGCCAGAGCTCAAAGCAAAAAAAAATAATAGAGATAAAAAAACATTTTGGGAGGCATGCTTTTCCTGTCAACAAGAATGATCGAGAAGTTCCCAATACTTTCCATGCTAGATATATCATAGGCGGTTCCCAAACAGAAAATAAAGTTTATTCCTTTTTCCACCATACTTTCACTTTCCATGGCTAACCGTATCCATGGGTGCCCTCCATACCAACACTTTCCAAGGAATTTATTATTTAACAACATAAAGTAAATTCATTTTTCATTTCAGGACTAGGCATCCCTAATACCTTTGCCATACTCTCGTGCAATGACAAGTGAATAAACACTCATCGTGAGAATAACACATCTAGCATGGAAATATATTAGCCACCCCCTACCGTTTCACGAGCGGTACAAGCACACAAAAGAGAAGTTTATTTTGAAAATTAGAGATGGCACATACAAATTTGCTTAGAACGGCACAAAAATACTGCATATAGGTAGGTATAGTGGACTCATATGGCAAAAACTGGTTTAAATGATTTGGATGCACAAGTAGTGATCATACTTAGTGCAAAATGAAGGCTAGCAAAAGATTGAGAAGCATCCAACCAAGAAACGAAAAATCTCATATCCGAGCATTAAGCATAACTAACACCGAATAATGCACCACAAGTAGGATGTAATTTCATTGCATAACTATTGACTTTCGTGCTTGCGTAGGGAATCACGAACCTTAACACCAATATTCTTACTAAAGCATAATTACCCATCAACATGTCTCACATATCACTATCATCATATCTCAAAACTATAACAAAGAGTCAAGTTTATTTTGTCCAATGATCTTCATGAAAGTTTTTATTATATCCTCCTTGGATATATATCACTTTGGAACTAATTTCATATGTTGCTTTTAATAAGCTCAAACAAATTTAAGTGAAGAACATGAGCATCATATTTTTTTTCTCAAATTAATTTAAGTGAAGCAAGAGAGAATTTCTTCAAAATTTTACTAACTCCCAAATAAATATAAGTGAAGCATGAGAGCATTTCTTCAAAAATAATAAAGCACACCGTGCTCAAAAAGATATAAGTGAAGCACTAGAGCAATTCCAAGGCTGTAAAGATTTAAGTGAAGCATAGGAGCAAGCATAGCATAATTTTTGGCTCTCTCAAAAAGGTGTGTCCAGCAAGGATTCAAGAATCAAAATAAAAAGCAAAACAAGCAAAGACTCATATCATACATGACGCTCCAAGCAAAACTCATAATATGTGACGAATAAAAATATAGTTCCAAGTAAAATACCGATGGTCGTTAGAAGAAAGAGGGGATGCCACTCGGGGGCATCCCCAAGCTTAGTTGTTTGATACTTCTTGAATATTACCTTGGGGTGCCTCGGGCATCCCCAAGCTTAGCCTTTTGCTAATCCTTATTCCTTCATCCATCGTGATCTCACCCAAAACTTGAAAACTTCAATCACACAAAACTCAACAAAACCTTCGTGAGATCCGTTAGTATAAGAAAGCAAATCACTACTATAAGTACTGTTGAAAACCCATTCATATTTTATTTTTGCATTATATCTACTGTATTCCAACTTTTCTATGGCAAAAAATCTTCAAAGGAAACCATAGACTCATCAAAACAAGCACACAACGCAAAGAAAACAGAATGTGTCAAAAACAGAAGAGTCTGTAGGAATCTGAAAACTTCGAATACTTATGTAAATCCAAAAAATTTGAAAATTTAGGAAAACGTGAGAAATTTGTTTTTTAATCTTTGCAAAAAGAATCAAATCAAAATAACTCTTCTGTTAAAAATAAGAATTGTTTTCCCGAGCATAAAAGTTTCTGTTTTTCAGCAAGATCAAATCAACTATCACCCAAATCATCCCAAAGGCTTTGCTTGGCACAAACACTAATTTAAACAACAAAAACACATCTAACCAGAGGCATAATTGGGTAATTTAATTAGAACAGCAAGAAAACCAAAAATCAAAAAGATACAAGTTGGGTTGCCTCCCAACAAGCGCTATCGTTTTATGCCCCTAGCTAGGCATAATGCAAAGGATCTAAGTATTGTCATCTTTGTTTTCCAACTCTTCAATCAAACACTTGGAATTCTTCAAGGATTTAGCATACAAATTTTCAGTGACAAAACCCCTAGGAACAAGTTTAAGGAACTCATTCTTGCACAAAGGGTCTCTTATAACTTCAACAAAATCCGGGTGAATACTAATCATCTTAAGATCTTCTTTGTTGCTATTGGAAGTTGCACCCTTGTTTTTAGTGGCTTGAGTGATCTTACCAATTTTTACTGGAGTTTTTTCAATACTTTTGATGGAAGCAAAAGCCGTACTTAGATTACTAAAGATTTCTTCCAGTTTATCAATCCGAGACGGGCTTTATTCAATTCTTTCATGAATTATGGTCCCCTTTACTTTCAACAACTTAAAAACTTCTCCCGCTTTTGACCCAAATTTAGTAGCAAAATTATGCATCTTTTTATCCAAGTTTTCAATATGTTCTTCGGTAGGCATTTTATTTTCAATAGCATCTAGTCTTTCCATAACATGCTCGAGAGTCAAAGTTGTTTCATTGATCATAAGCGGTGGTGAACCCACTAAATTTCCCATAGCATTAAAAGCATCAAGAGAGGGACACATCAAGAAATTTCCACCGGTAATCGTACCAAGGACGAATCTATACCAAGTGGTGATGCCCACATAAAAACAACGAAGAAGAACAACAGTATATTGCTTACGGATAGATCTATTATGAGCATTGCAAACCCTATACCAAGCATCTTTTAAATTCTCCCCTCCCCTTTGTTTAAAGTTAATAACCTCGTTCTCGGGGGTGTACGCAATAGAGGAAGAACTATCCATAATGACAAAAGGTGGTCAACAAGATCACACACCAAAACAGATCTGACGAGAAAACGGCGAACAAAAAAGAGGGCGAATAAAACGGCAAATTTTTGTGAAGTGGGCGAGAGGAAAACGAGAGGCAAATGGCAAATAATGTAAATTGCAAGGAGATGAGATTTGTGATTAGGAACCTGGTAGATGTTGATGATGTCTCCCCGGCAACGGCGCCAGAAATTCCTTTTGATGTTTGCTTGAACTACGTCGGTATTTCCCAAAAGAGGAAGGGATGATGCAGCACAGCAATGGTAGGTATTTCCCACAGTGATGAGACCAAGATTATAGAACTAGTAGGAGAACCACCCAACACCACGTAAATAGCTCCTGCACACAAAGAACAAATACTTGCAACCCGACGTAAGAGAGGGGTTGTCAATCCCTCACGGGTAAAAGGATAGGTAAAATTTGTAGTAGATTGGATAAATAGATCTCGTGGGAACGCGAGATAAAATAAATAAGTAAAAATTGCAGCAAGGTATTTTTGTATTTTTGGATTAATAGATCTGAAAATAAAATCAAATAAAAGTATATCGCAATGGAAAATATATTAAAGAAGAGACCCGGGGGCCGTAGGTTTCACTAGTGGCTTCTCTCGAGAAAAATAGCAAACGGTGGGTAAACAAATTACTGTTGGGCAATTGATAGAACTTCAAATAATCATGACGATATCCAGGCAATGATCATTATATAGGCATCACGTCCAAGATTAGTAGACCGACTCCTGCCTGCATCTACTACTATTACTCCACACATCGACTGCTATCCAGCATGCATCTAGTGTATTAATTTCATGGAGAAACGGAGTAATGCAATAAGAACAATGACATGATGTAGACAAGATCTATTTATGTAGAAATAGACCCCATCTTGTTATCCTTAATAGCAACGATACATATGTGTCGTTTCCCCTTCTGTCACTGGGATCAAGCACCGTAAGATCGAACCCATCACAAAGCACCTCTTCCCATTGCAAGATAAATAGATCAAGTTAGCCAAACAAAACCCAAATATCAGAGAAGAAATACAAGGCTATAAGTAATCATGCATATAAAAGATCAAAAGATTCAAATAACTTTCATGGATAAAAACATAGAGGTGATCATAAACTCAAAGTTCATCGGATCCCAACAAACACACCGCAAAAAAGAGTTACATCAAATAGATCTCCGAGAGACCATTGTATTGAGAATCAAAAGAGAGAGAGAAAGCCATCTAGCTACTAACTACGGACCCGTAGGTCTACAATGAACTACTCACCCATCATCGAGAGGCACCAATGAGGATGATGAACCCATGCGTGATGGTGTCTAGATTGGATCTTTTGTTTCTGGAACTTGCGGCGGCTGGAATTGATTTTTGTCGACTCCCCTAGGGTTTCTGGAATATTGGGGTATTTATAGAGCAAAGAGGCGGTGCGGGAGGTCACCGAGGTGGGCACAACCCATCAGAGCGCGTCTGGGGTGTCTTGTGCTCACCTCGGGCCCCCTCTTCGGTACTTCTTTGGCCCACTGGATGTCTTCTGGTCCAAAAAAAATCTCCAAAAAGTTTCGCTGCATTTGGACTCCGTTTGGTATTGATTTTCTGTGAAGTAAAAAAAAAGCAGAAAACAGCAACTGGCACTTGGCACTATGTCAATAGGTTAGTCCCAAAAAATGATATAAAGTTGCTATAAAATGATTGTAAAACATCCAAGAATGATAATATAACAGCATGGAACAATCAAAAATTATAGATACGTTGGAGACGTATCACGCGCCATTTATCGTCATGGAAGTGGATACTTACGTGATGATAATTTTGGTATTGTCATGGAACACTTCTACGACATCACAGGTATGACTATCTTGATTCTATCATAAAATCATCATGGATGTACATGCATGACAGAAAATGTGACCTACTGTGACAAACACGTATCATCACGGAAGTGTATTTTTTTGTACTGTATTGCTAACGCATAGCGATAAAGTAAAGCACTTACATAGCGTTATTAGTTGACACACATGTCATACAATAAATTAAAGACAACCCTATGGCTTCTGCCGGTTGCCGTACTCATCGACATGCAAGTCATGAACCTATTACAAAACATGATCATCTCATACATCAACATATATCACATCACGTTTTGGCCATACCACATGATGACATGCCCTGCAAAAACAAGTTAGACGTCCTCTACTTTGTTTTTGCAATTTTTACGTGGCTGCTAGGGAAAACTATAAGAACCGCTCTTATATACGCAAAACGACAACAGTGATATACAAGTTGTATTTTAGCCTTCTACAAGGACCGCCATTGTCAAATTAGATTCAACTAAGGTGGGAGAGACAGACAGCCGCAATGCCACTTTTATGCAATACAAGTTGCATGCCAGTCAGTGGAACCGGTCTCTTGTGCATGGACAAGTAAGGTTGGTCCGAGCCGCTTCATCCCACAATACCGCCGAATCCAAATAAGACAAAGGAAGTAAGCAATTTGAACATCAACGCCTACAACTTCTTTGTGTTCTACTCATGCATATACATCTACGCATGGACCTAGCTCATGATGCCACTGATGGGGAACGAAGCATGAAAAACAAAAAAAATCCTACGAACACCCAAGATCTAATCTAGGAGATGCATAGCTACGAGAGGGGAGTGTGTCTACATACCATTGTAGACTGAAAGTGAAAGAGTATATAATGCAGTTGATGTAGTCGTACTCTTCGCCATCCAATCACGATCCAAACCGATCTAGCGCCGAACGGACGGCACCTCCAAGTTAAGCACACGTGCGACTCAGTGATGTATCCTCCTCCTTGATCCAGCAAGCGAAGGGGGAGAAGTATATGGGATCACGACCAACACGACGGCATCGTGGTGATGGTGGTGGTATGCAGGCAGGGCTTCGCCAAGCCAAGACGGAACAAGGTGGTGGGAGAGACAGGGAGGGGCTGCGCCAAGGGAAGGGTTTCGTGTCCATGCCACCCTGCGCCCCTCCTCTCTTTATATAGGGGTGTGGGATGGATGCCCCCCTCCAAGCCAGGGGCAGCGACCCCCTTCCAATCCAAGTGAGGGGGCAGATGCCCCTCCTCCAAGCCAGGGCGCCCCCCTCCCCCATTTCCAAGTCAGGGGCGGATGCCCCCCTTTGGCAGCATGGGCCTGGTGGGGTGAGGCTATCATAGCCCATGTAGGCCTAGGGCACCCACTAAGGGTCCATGTGGCCCTCTGGGGCTGGTTGATCCCTCTGGTGAACCTCTGGAACCCTTCGGTGCCCCACCCCCTCCGGTACGCTCCCGATGGACTCCCGAACCATTTCGAAACCCAAACAAAACTTTCCCATATATATATATATATATATATATATATATATATATATATATATATATATATATCTTTACCTCCGGACCATTCCGGGACTCCTCGTGATGTACGGGATCTCATCCGGGACTCCGAAAAACCTTTGGTCACCAATGTACATATCCCAATACTACTCTAGCGTCAACGAACGTTAAGCGTGCGACCCTGCGGGTTTGAGAACTATGCAGGCATGACTGAGACTCCTCGCCGGCCAATAACCAACAGCAGAACCTAGATGCTCATATTGGTTCCTACATATTCTATGAAGATCTTCATCGGTTGAACCACGATGTCGAGGACTCAGTTAATCCCATATACAATTCCCTTTGTCCGACGATATGTTACTTGCCCGAGATTCGATCGTCGATATCTCCATACCTAGTTCAATCTCATTACTGGCAAGTCTCTTTACTCATTCTATAATACAAGATCCCGTGACCAAACTCATTAGTCACATGAAGCTTCTTATGATGTTGTATTACCGAGAAAGCCCAGAGATATCTCTCTGTCAAACGAAGTGACAAATCCCAGTCTCGATCCACGCAATCCAATAGACACCTTCAAAGATACCTGTAGAGCAACTTTATGATCACCCAGTTACGAAATGACATTTGATAGCACAGAAGGCATTCCTCCGGTATCCGGGAGTAGCATGATCTCATGGTCGAAGGAACGGATACTTGACATGAAGAAAGCTATAGCAAATAACTAAACGATTTGATGCTAAGCTTACAGTTGGGTATGTCCATCACATCATTCTCCTAATGATGTGATCCCGTTATCAAATGACAACTCATATCTATGGTTAGGAAACCATAACCATCTTTGATCAACGAGCTAGTCTAGTAGAGGTTTACTAGGGACACGGTGTAGTTTATGTATTCACACATGTATTTAAGTTTCCGATTAATACAATTCTAGCATGAATAATAAACATTTATCATGAACGAGAAATATGATAACAACCAATTTATTATTGCCTCTAGGGCATATTTCCAACAAAACCAGCATGGAGAAATTTCATAGTGATGAATTTTGAAGTCATCTGATTGAGAATCATCTGACACTTGCAAATTCTTCCAATTAGTGAACTAAACTAAAATACCGTCCACAGGCCATAGAGAATGAGCAACAAAATAATTGGCAATATGCATATCGATGTGTGTAATCCAATAAGTGTTATTGCAAGTAGTGGATTTATCTATCTTCAAAGATGAATCAAGTAGATATTTATATTTACTTATTGAGACATAAAACTAGATCTTTTGAAATGTTTCAGATGGTTTTCATAATGAAGTAGAATTTATCGTAACAAGAAAATTATGTTTCTTGATTGCAGAAAGGAATATTTGAGTTACAAGTTTAGCGAATGTCTAATGAGCTATGAAAAGTATTTTATAGCTTGCAACTCCTAGAACACTGCTAAGAGTAGAGTGTTTTAAGTAGATGCAATCAAGCTATGTATGACATGGTGAGATCAAAGATGACATTAATTATTTCACCAATATACTTTTAATGTGATGCTTTAGAGACTGTTGCTTTTACACTGAAAAGAGCGCCATCAAATTTGTTGAAATATGTGCTACTTTGTAGGTTATCCCAAATAGTTGGGTGTTCATCTATCACTAGGCCAAGGCAAAGTGTTTGCGCCACAGAGTGCGGAAATTTTGAAGAAACTATTTTCTGCAAAAGAGTGAGTGGGAGGACAGTGCAACTCGCCAAGATTGCAGAATCTTCGTGATCAGGTCAAAGAAAAGAAACACTGGAAGTAATTCTAGAATTTCCTACTGCGACTGATACGAAAGCCTCTACATGAGATATAGAGACTACGGTCGAACTTTGTGGTGTGTAGACATAATATTGCTAGACAAATAGTGAACCTATAATTCATAGAGAAGTGTTGATGGGCCCTGACTTCAGAAATTGGCTATATGCCAAAATAATCCGAGATAGTATCCATACACATAATTAGTATCCATACACATAATTCAAGTTTAGAAGTTGATAGACCATCTAAGAGACTTAAAGTCTAAAGTGTAGTGATGGATCTAAAAATTGACAAATATAAAAATGTTTTACAATGCTTGACTTGTTGCAAATAGTTTATGACAAGATCAAGAAGTTGATTATGATGAGATTGTCTCATCATAATAATACTTAAAGTCAGTTCAGATTAAACTAGCAATTACTAAATATTTCAGTTATGAGATATAATAGATGGATGTCAAAATGATTCCCATGAGATGGAAATAGAACCAAGGTTGTATTTGATACAATCCAAGCACTACAAAAAAACCACTTTCGTGATGATACGTGTTTGTCACAGTAGGTCACATTTTCTGTCATGCATGTACATCCATGACGATTTTATGACAGAATCAAGATAGTCATACCTGTGCTGTCGTAGAAGTGTTCCATGACAATACCAAAATTATCATCACGGAAGTGTCCACTTCCATGATGATAAATGGCGCATCATGGAAGTGCTTTCGTCAAGGGTAACCGACACATGGCATCCACCGTAACGGGTCGCCATTAAGCTATCGGGTCTGGTTTTGGATCCGATAACCCATTAACAGCAACAACCAATGGTGATTTTCCACGTGTAAAATTCTCATTGGCCGAAAGAAACACGTGTCAACTCCGTGTTGGGTCAGATGTCATCCAGCGATTGGATGGGACGCGCCTATGATACGTTGACACGTGGATCAGCCCAACAGTGGCCCATTCAGGTCAAAAGGCCAGCCAGTTTGACTTGGTCAAAAGGTGGCGGGGCGGCCCATGGAAAGCATGTTAACGGCTTGTTCGCATATAGCCCATTTATAGCCCACTAACTCACGGCCCGTTATGGCCTATCCGAATTTGGCCCAGTAGTGTCATCTAGGCCATCCAATAAGATTCCAGTCCGTTGTAACTTCCGGCCCATGTACGGCCCATGATTTCTTTCGGCCCATATGAGACCCTTTGAACTCTAGGCCCATTAAAGGCCCGTGGTGAAACTGGCCCGTAATGAATAGTGTATAGCTTTACACCAATTAACGGCCCATTATTCCATTGGGCCGTTTCCAGCCCATATTATCTTTCAGCCTTCTAAGGGTCCATTTGTTCTTGGGCTCATTTCCAGCCTTCGATTACTTACGGTCCGTTACTGGCCTGTTCCGCTTGAGGGCCAAATCCAGCCCGTGGTTACAGTCAGCCCGTTTGTGGTCCGTTAATCCGTTGGGCTGTTTTCATATCGTCATCAAATATGGACCATTAATGACCCGTTATGCATGTCGATAGAATTAAGCCCATTATACATATCGGCCTATTAAGGGCCCTTTATGCTCGGGCCATAAACTGACGATTCTAGCCCGTTTATTGCGGTCCACTACGGCCCATGTTTGGCCAATCGATCGGCCCGTAGAAGGCCAATTGATTCTACTATGGTCATACAACCCATGGCCATACAACCCATGGTCACCACAGCAGGTAGCGGGACCATGGTTACAATGGTCTGTATGTTGCCCATGGTTTATTGTGGCCACTAGCAAACCGCGGAAAATAACTGCAGTGACTACAACAAAACAAATAAACAAGACAATAAGGAAAAAATAAGCAAGCAACTTACGCTAGGCTATTACGGCTATTACACATATTATGTCCACTGGGCATCAAAGTTCGCCACCAGTGTGAATATGGGGAACAAAGCAGCATATTACATACACTGGGCGTCTAAATTGGCCACCAGAGCAAATAAACACGGCAGCAAAACAAGTCCAGAACTGAAACCACTTCAGAAGAGCTTAAGAAACAATATCCTGGATACCCACCATGCTGACAAGATGCTTGGCAAGTTTATTAGCTTTCTCTTGTTTGGCGCTTAAATCCTCCAGTGCTTGTTGTTGCACCAGAAAGTATGCATCTGAATTCTGCAGGGACTTCCTCAGTCCTTCGGCTTCCTGTCGCAGCACATCTGATCGATGTCTTTCAACTTGAAGTTGAGACTCAAGAAGCCGAACTGATTCAGGCAGCGAGTTCGAAGAGCTTGTGTCGGCTGTAGTGGCCAGTAACTCGAACACTACATCAAGACAGGACTTTGTAGTGGCCTCACCATCTTCAAGATTGTTTTTATCAGCTTTCTTGAAGACCAACAGGGATGTATCACTATCTTGAACCTTATCTACATTACTTCCTTTAACATTGCATAACAGAGTACTCTTCTCCAATATTTTGTCTGCATTCTAAAATAGAAACAAGCAGACACATCACAGGTTTACCATGTTGTATATGAAACTCATTTTGGTAAACCAGTTCAGTAGAAAGGTGGACAGGATAACAGCATGAAACAAACATATATCTATGCACTATGGTCATTGTATGGTCTATATCATTCTAGTGTATGTTGCGAAATCAAGAGAGAGACAGTTTAAATCATATCTGTTTAAGACAAAGCAGCATAGAAAGAATATAAGTGCGGGAAACCACACAGCATGACATGAGAACATAACTGTTTATTCAATTGAAACTGAAATCAACATAGAGCAAGTTACAACAGCAAACCAGTTAAAGAAACAGGTTTAAAACATACCTATTGCGCCTTTGGAGTTTCAATTGCATCCTTCAAATTTGAAATTAGTTGGTATGAGTAAATACAGTGATGCAAGAGCAAAGGAGTATGAACCATAGCTACGGAACCTGACCTGAGAATTCTTCTACTTTAAGCATTGAGTTGGGGTTCGGAGTGGTGGTCCTCGTGCTTTGGGCACTGCAGTTGCCTTACTAACTGCTCGTGTTTGGGTGCTCTATGGTGGAGATGGTGCTGTGTCAACTGGAACTGGGTTACTATCTGCTGGGGTTGGGGTTAGAAGAGGTGTAGCTGGTTGTCTGTCGAACTGGGTAGGGGTACAATCTGCAAGAGTCTGGGTTATGTGTGGTGGGGTTGGTTCTTGGGCAAGTACAACTGTGGTTCTATCTGCATCGACGGGTAGCACTATCTTTTTTGAAGACCGTGTTTTTACTCCCTTAGATACTGCCATCACCCCCTCCAATTCAAATGGCTGATAAACAAGAAAAGTAATTGAATGTACAGACATTGTATGATAGACAGGTGCAATGGATAGTGGGGAATAAAAGAGGGCATGAAATATTTCACATTTATGTTGTCTAATCAAACAGCATAGCATGACACAATTTCAAATATATGATAGCTAACTAAACAGGATAGCATGACACAATTTCACATATATGATGGCTAACTAAACATGATAGAATGACATAATTCAAAATATGATGACTATGTAAACAGGATGACATGATATAACTATATGATGTGTCTATTAAAGTGGTTGGCATGCTATAATTCACATACATGCCGTCTATGGAAACCAGATGGCATGATATAATTCACGGATAGAATGACAAAATTCAAAATATGATGACTATGTAAACAGGATGAGATGATATAACTAATATGATGTCTTTATTAAATGGGATGGCATGGCATAATTCAGATACATGTTGTCTATGTAAACATAATGGCATGATATAATTCAAATATATGATTTATGTACTAAGCAAGTAAGCAGATGGCAATCGCATATATGACGTCTAAACTAAGCAGATGACATTCAATATTTTGTATATGATGTAAAAACTAAGCAATGCAAGACAACATACGCATGGTATGAGTAATATAACCCTGCCAAGTTTGAGCATACACCTTAGGGGGAAAATATGACTGGTCATCTGTCTCTGAATCCTCCTCTGAGGAGCTATCTGTAACCTGCAAGATATCTGCTCAGCAGGTAGCATTGTCTGCTCTAAAGACCTTGTTTTCACTCCAGATTTTTCCATCACCAATTCAAATGGCTGATGCACAGGAATAGTAGTTGAATATACAAACATTGTCGACAAATAGAATACGTAATACAAAAAAAGGATGGCATGATATAATTCACATATATGATGCTTGGCTAAGCATGGCATTGCATAATTCACGTATAATTGCAACAAGATAGCATTGCATAATTCACATATATAATGTCTTGCAACAAGATGGCATTGCATAATTCACATATATGGTAATTAGACACTACAGGTGGCATTCACACAAAGCATGTCTAAACTAAGCAAATGGCATAGCAATGCAAGACACCATATGCACGATATGAGCAATATAACCCTGCCAAGTTAGAGCATGCACCTCGGGGGGGAATAGGAGTGGCCATCTGTCTCTGAATCCTCCTCTGAGGAGCTATCCGTAACCAGCAAGACATGCGCTTTGTCAGATAGCATTGTCTGCTCTGAAGACCTTGTTTTCACTCCAGATTTTTCCATGACCGTGTCGAATGGCTGATGCACAGGAAGAGTAATTGAATTTACTAACATTGTTGACAAATTTAATACGTAATGAAAAAAGTATGGCATGATATAATGCACATATAAGATGACTGGCTAACCAGGATGGCATTGCACAATTCACATATATGATGCCTGGCTAAACAAGATGGCATTGCATGATTCACATATATGATAAACTAAACAGATGGCATTCACACAAAGCATGTCTAAACTAAGCAGATGACATATTTTATGTATAAAGTAAGCAATGCAAGGCAATGCATGATATGACCAACATCAGCATGCCAAGTTAGAGCAAAAGACCTCAGGGGGTAAATAGGAGTGGTCTGCTCCCTCTGAATCCCCCTGTGAACAGTTATCTTCTTCTTGATTACAGTCTGGAATGGGGGGAGGGGGTTGCTTTTGCGCCCACCATGGAGCGACGTCTGCATGAAATTTTATTGCCACGCAAGGCTCGTCTCTTTTGTTGTACATGTTCAGTAGCATTGTGTACAATAACTAACATGCATTGGAATAAAACATAGTGAGATTATGTAAGGAGTGCATGCACAAATCAAGAGTGATGGTAGCAACCTGTGGATAGACCCAAAACCAATGATAGCAGGCAGATAATAGCTTTATTTAAAAAATACAGAGAATGGCTCCTTTAATGTTCGTTTCCCACCCAATATGAAATTCATAGTAGACACCCGAGATTAAGCAGATAGTAGACATATACTATTGATTGCTGCCCCAATATGTGCCCCACAACCATTTAAAAACTCAAGTTTGAGCATTAGTTTGGACCTGACTCAGAGTCTAATCGGTGAACAGGACAATAAAGTAGCATGCCATATTAAGCGATGCATAACGTAAGCAGACACGAAAGAGTGCGACCTCTCTTGTGGACACGTGTAGTCCTCAAGGTCATCTGCTCAGTTGATGATGGTAATAATGCAGTTGTCGTGGCTGCCGATGGTAGGGAAGAAGATCTGAGGCAGCGAAAGACAGTCTGGAGGGCGGATCCCTGCTGTGGTGAACCCTTCTTTTGTTGGAGCAGCTGAGCTGGGGTGGACGACAGTGCAGCAGGAGCGGCACAAACCACACAAGGTTTTCTTTGACACATATTTGTAACAGAAGTAATTTTGTAAGGGCTTGTTTGAATTGGAGGATTCTAACAATGCAGGGATAGGAAATACACAGGAATAGGATAGGAATGCACGTGCAAATAGAGAATTTAAAAACACAGGATTTCTGTCAATCTGGGTGTTTGGTTGACAAGAATTGGAAGATCACAAGAATGCAAAGCATGGTGAAATTAAGTCAAACCACAGGAAAATGTATAGTAATAATGCTATTATGCTACTATCTCTTAGTCTTGTGCTTCATGAATAGGAATTTGAAAAGGAGGCCAAGTGGATATTAAAATTCCTACGGTTTTTTTTAAGGAGACACTAAAGGAACAAATCATATAGTTTTCCTTTGCTCCATTCCTTTGAACCAAATGCATGAATAGTAGTACCATAGGAAACTTTCCAAATCCTATGTTTTTCCTTCTCTTTTCTTTTAAAGCACTGGCGATTCTATAGGCAGGCTTGAACAGGCAAAAGCCTACACTCCATAAATGTTTTTGTGCTACTTCTACTACTTTGGACCCAGGCCACTGCCCTACTAGCTGAACTACCATGCCCATCTACAAATGCACAGCTCAAATGCGAAGAAATAAATAATGATGGCTTTCGAGAGAGTCCATCACGGATAGCTAAGTTGCCTGGTACCTCACTGCTTGTCATATAGTAGGAGAAACTAATCGTATTTCACGTTACTACGCGAGCTCAGTGGACAATATATATAACATGTAAAGTAATAAGGTGATGTAACAAGTGTACAACCTCTTTGGCAAAGCCATGTAGATCTCGGCATCATTGGGTTAGTCGTTGAGGATGCTGCGGCTGATGTGGCTGTCGGAGGAGGGGAAGAAGATCTTAGGCGTCTGGAGATGGAGCCGAGGGTACTGCTCCACCGTGATGGAGGGTTTCATCGTTGGAGCAGCTCTGGTGAGTTGTACGATGACGAGGCTGAAGCAGGACAAGAGAGACAATGTAAACCTGAGTGGAATTCTAATACCATCTCCAATAGATGATGTAAAATACATAACCACAAAGTGCTAGATGTAAAATACATCAGCCGCTCATCTCTGAACTTAACTGTCGAAACTAAATTTAACTGTCAAAACTGAATTTTACTGTTGAAACTGGATTTTGCTGTTGAAACTGAATTTTACTGTCGAAACTGAACGCACTAGTAGCTGAAAAGCAGTGCACTAATAGTTTTGCCCCCTCGAGCACTAGTGGCAGAGTAGCAGTGATCTAAATCGGTAGCCGCTCTGGCAGGGAATGTAGTACCAGAGAGTAGCCGGGGCAGCTGGTCGTGCAGCAGCAGCAGCGCCCAGAGCAGCAGCGCGTGCGAGAGCCGGGGTAGCTGGTCATGTAGCAGCATCTCGGGTAGCAGCAGCAGGAGCTCGACCGACAGCCGGAGCTGCTGCTTGTGCAGCAGCAGCGCGAGCAAGAGTAGAGCAGCAGCGCAAGCAAGAGCAAGAGCAACAGCGCGAGCAAGAGCAAGAGCAGACCAGGCAGGGGACCGAGAGCAAGAGCAGAGCAGCAACGTGAGCGAGAGCCGAAGCAGCAGCAGCAGCAGCAGTGCCAGCGAGAGCTAGAGCAGTAGCTCCTAGTGATGTCGACGTCGCCGACAAGGGAGAGACGCCGTGGAGGAAGTGGCCGGCGACGCCGTCGTAGATGGAGCCACGCCACGCCGGCTCGGGACCGAGCGCCGGCAGCACCGTGAGATCGAATCAAGAAGAAAATGCAGCAATTAGTGTAGAACCTCTTTGGTGGCGCCGATTAGGCCTCAACTTCATCCGAGGAGTCGGTGATGGTGCTGCTCTTCCGGTGGTGTAGGTGAAGACGGCGGTGTGGGAATGGAGGTGACGCGATAGATGAGGCGAACGTCGGGGCAGCTCCTTGGAGGTGGAGGACGGGGTGGCTGAACCAGCGGGACGACGAGATTGACGACGGATCCTCATCTGGTGCGATGGATGAGGGATGCCGAGCTATTGCAGTGGACGATGTCGTCGGGGAAGAGGTTCCGACTGGGTGGCGGATGGAGGAGGGTGTGGGGCTTCACGGGATTTTGCGGCCTCGGTGTACGAATGGGGCGGAGGGGATGGGAGGGGGGAACCATGGCTTAGGGACGTGCTTGTCTGAAATGTGGGGTAAGTTACGAAAGTACCCCCACTGATTTGAACTAGGTGGTTCTTTCGGTTCAAGGGTATCACGGGAATTTCGCATGTCGGGATTTCGCAGGAGGTGGGAGTTTTCGCGCGCGTTGTAATTTTGGATAGCAAGGCACGGGTTGAGATGGAGGGAGTTTTCGGAGCACAACGAGACAATGAGATATCTTAAAATTTCGGGATAACAAGGCGCGGTTGAAGAGGCGAGAGTTTCGCAGCATGATAGACAGTGATGCTAGCTTGAAATTTTGTCATAACAAGGCGCGGCTTGAAATTTGGGGAGAACAAGTTTAACATGTACAAAAAAACAAAAACAAAAAAGACAATTCGCACCCCACTAGCTAGAGAGAGCCATGTCCCATTTTACTATATTATTACTAGAAATGCCATTCAAAAACAACAACAAAAAACTAAAAAAATCAGGACAACAGGCTTAACGTGTACAGTACCAAATCAATTTGCATTTCCCTCAACAATTAAAAAACATTTCCTACTGTCTAGCATATGGACTAAATTTGAGTACATTTTCCCTGTTTGAACGGGATTGTACTCGGGTTAGTTATACAACCATCTAAATATTATCTTCACAAAACATGAAATGAATATGAGAGTAGTAAATTCCCATATAAATATGAACTACATGTACATACGATCTCAAATTCAAATATATGTATCCATTTTATGTTGAATACAAATCATAGTACATGTATGCTCTAGCTAGATGTTCGGAATCTAAACCATGTATGATACTATGTACAATGTGTTTAACACACACACACACACACCATTTAGATATGTGCTACAAAAGCCACCCATCATCTCCAATTTGAATAGTGTGTCCATGCATGGATGCAATGTCGCCAAACGATGCCGGCCATCGGTATCTCAAATTCAAATCATTTTGACCTTGTTCAAATTCAAAACCACACCACGCATATCTCAATTATATTTATGCATGCATGGGTTTCAAACATCATGATCTCTTATTCAAATATTTGAATTCAACTTTACATTGATTATTTGAATTCAACTTTACATTGATTATGACCTCACCAAGTCTTTTACACCCACACAATTGTCTTCTCTTTATAGTTGTACCACTTACTTTCTGTCGTGCATGCATGCACACACACACTACCACTCGGCATTATCCATCGCACACACGCAATCTTTTTCTTCAAGTTGGCCTCCCATGCATGCACACACACACACACCCTCTTCATCACTTCGGCCATTCTTTATCTCTCACATGCATGCACAATGATCGATGTTCCTCTATGTGTGTATATATAGTTAGGTCTTTCCTAGTTTTCCACACAAACCGATCGATCTATATCTCTAGTCAGGTCTCACCCTGCTCTTTCCCACGTACACATCGATCAAATATACCTCTCTATATAGGACTACACAGCTAATACATACACATTATCTATCCATCGTCTCCCTCTCATCATCCATGCCTTTCGCTTCATCTCTCAGACGCGCGCACAGTGGCGAAGACAGGGGGCAACAAGGGCCCTGGCCCCCCTAACATCACTGTATTGAGGCTAATATGAATGTGATCAGTATATCAATTGCTGGTAAAATGGTTTAAGTTGATGAATTGGCCCTCCCCATAAAGGATTAGCAATGCTTGGCCCCCCTAGCTCATTTAATTTTCATGGCTCCGCCACTGCGCGCAACCGCGCATGTTCTCGCCCCCTCTCTTTAAATATAGATCTCGCACTTGTGCACTCCTTCCCAGTCTCCCTCCAGTTGGCCCCTCGCACCATCTTCCAGCACCCCCCATATCCCAGTGCTTCTACGCTCGTAGAGCTCTTCCCTCTATCTTCCTCTATCGATATCTCGCACGGTCGACCCTGCCCCTCCCTTCTCGTATATCACCCTAGCCCATGCACATACATGTATCTATATAGGCCTCTCCTTCACACAAATTGCATTGACATGTATTCCTTCACCATATCTCAGTATCTCTCACATACACGGACTAGGTGTACGAAATAAAAGAGGTGCACACACGCACTCATTCCCACATACAAACGCGCGGGTGCACGGTGGAGCACATTTGTACAAAAAATGAGCGTGTAGAAAGGCTTCAGACGATGTGCCACTAGTCTATATATCTATATCTATACCCCTATACAGTGTGCGAATAACTTTGAAAGATGGTCATTGGATGAAGCCAATCCGACGGTGCAGAGATGGCAAATCCGAGCACTACCGGCCGTTGGATATCATCTACATTCCACCAGATTCTGCCACATGTACAATCTAAAATACTCCATGGTTGAACTTAAGCATAATGCACAAACCTCAAAACACAAGCACTTCTCCTTTGTTCTAAAATATTTCGTGTCATAATTGCCCAAATTTTTTTTATAGATGAATTTCCATTATTTGTTTTTACTTTATGCTTTACAACGCACAATTCCATGAATCTTAAAATAGATTAATTTTTTTATAAAAACTATTTGGTTTTGAATGGGATGAACTATAAGAATTAAACGAACATCTACATCATGTATATATGACTCAAAGCTTACATGCTATAGTGTGGTGTTTATTCTTAATTTGGTTGCCAAATCTCATGTGTGCAATGCACGTGTACCTTACTAGTACTTCCAATATGTGCAAAACACGTAAAATTAGAATTCGAATGGCACGCTACACAGTGTGTCTCCCTTTTTCAGTTAATATATTATGATTAAAATGATGTCGGGGCATCCATGAAGCCACATGGCACATGTGGAGGCGTTGTCGTGACCTTCTTGTGTGGATTGATCACAGTGACGTGCTGCTGGTTCTAGAAGAATGTACTCGTCCTCTCTCACGCACACTAGCAGTACGTGCATGAAGCGAAGATGTGCACGCACGCACTCATTCCCTAGCACGCACACGTGGGTACACGGTGGGACGCATTTTTGTACGAAGATCCACCCCATGTGATAATTTGACGCGTGTAAAGTCGTTCACTTAATTGATAGTCAATTAATACAGTGCATGCAAATTGAGTGGACGTGAGGGAGGAAGTAGTGAGAATGACATTACTACTCCACTGCATGCATGCGAGTAGTTAAATCATGGGTTGCAACTTCCATTGATCTCCTTCGTATTTTGTGCCAATTTTTGACCATATTTTTAAGTAACATAATATTTATGCATGTCATAAAAAGTAATATCATCGAAAACTATATTCAAATGTGATTCCAATGATATAATTTTTGGTGACATGCATTAACATTTTCTTAGTTAATTTTTTGGTCAAAAATTGGCACAAAATAAAAAGGGGGCCAATAAACCAGGACGCAGGCAGCATGACCAATTTTTGCCTGGGCTACTATTGGTGGCCTTTGTATTTAAATATGGACGGAGTGGAGTAGTACTATCTTTATCTTAGCCTCGTAGGGCTCTCCCAGCGCCTAGGCTCGCCTCCCCGCCTCGCCCACCGGATCCCGCCATGGAGGATCCTGCCATGGATAATCCCTTAGATCCCAGGATCCTGTGGGCTGCCCTCTCGCTGTGGCCCGCAGCACTGCCGCCTTTGAGCGAAACCCACATGTGTTTCAGAGGGGATCCATTGCTCTGGAATCACGGATCGGTGGCGCTGGAGGACATGCCAGGGCTGCGTTTCAGGTGGTGGGCAGTAAGGGCAAATCGGATCGAGGAAGCGTCGCATCGATTGGCGACAAGTTCGAAGGAGCTGCGCCTGGCGAAGCACAAGGCAGATGCGCAAGTCGATCTCAGGGGAGAGATGCTGAGAGATGTTAGCATCTGGCAGCGTCGCATTGATTTTGAGCTGGGGCTAATGGCAGAGATCATATTCACGGAGTCGACTGCGGAGGAAAGAACGCGCATGCCTGCGGGATGGGATGAGGAGCCGGTGAAACTGTTCAAATGGGCGGTAGGAGAAGCCAAATCGCGGAGCCAGCTGCGGCGGCGGCGCTGGGCATGCATCATAGGCGAGGTGAGCTGCCCTCCTTCCCCGCCAGCGATGCAGTGACCTACTCGGTTGCTGCTGCAGTGAACTTGCGGCGCCATGGCGGTTTGCAACCGTGACAATCACTCCATCTATATGTATTGTATTCCTGTGAAAATACTTGGTCGTTTGGAAAAAGATGGTAATTGATTTATCACTAGTTTTTGAATGCTTGGTCATGACAATCACCCGAAGCCACAACCACAAGTCTCCATCACGTAATACTTACGGTCGGTCGCACCAACAGACGGTCGGTCGGACCCGCGTCTCACCGAAGGGACACACATCGGCTTGGTCTGACATGTACGATCAGTTAAATCACTAACTTGTGCGACCGCATTTGAGCAGTAGTACTTGAAATTTGTGCTCCAGGAAACTCATCGGCAGTCGTTTCGGGCCTCGAAACCAAAACCATCAATTAATTTTTAGCTTGTTCCCATCACATTCCAAAGTAGTAGTATCAAACCTGAACGTGTTCCCACTGTGCAGGTTCTAGTACCAGTGCTAGTACTATGTTATAAAAAGGGGAACTACCTAGTTGAAAATTACTCTGCTTTCCTCCTCATAAGTCTTTCTTGTTCGTCCTTCCCTGCCATGGCCGGTGTGCAGAGCTCTAGGTCGAGAACTACTAGTAAGAAGGGAGCGGCGACCAAGGAGGTGGAAAAAAAGAGAGGGCTCGCCGCCTCGCGGGGGGCTCGAAAGATCTCTCACGGGCAGGCGAGGGCTCCCAGGAGTGCCCTAGCCGCGGAGGCGAACATGCCGAGCTGGCGATGCTCGAGTCATTATCCCTCGACGACATGCCCGATCAGCCCAATAAGCAGAAGGAGTTCATCGATGGCTTGGTGGAGCTGCTGAAGGAGAGCCTCGACGACATGCCCGCTGAGCTCAATGAGCGGGGGGAGTTGACCACCGGCTTGGTGATGCTGCTAAAGGAGAGCATTGCCTCAGGTAAGAAGGCGACCGATGAAATCCTGCAACTTCAGGAGAACAAGGCGAAGCTCTACCACGAGCTCGACCTGCTGAAGGAGGAGAACGCCGGCTGGAAGAAGCTGCATGAGAAGAGTATTTCCTCGGTGAAGATGTTGCACGCCCTCGTCATGGAACAGAAGGAGAAGTTGGCGAAGCTCCGCATCAAGCACCCGGCTGCTGTCAAGGTACATAATGTGACCGTGGAAGAGATGATGAAGGCTCACGTCGAGAAATCCTATGTCATGGATAGAATGAAGAAGATGGCGGAGAAGACGAGCGAGGAGATGAAGGTCGTGGAGGCGATGAAGAAGCAGTTAGGACTCTATGGTCAACTCTTCATGAAGTAGAGAGCAGCGCCCCAGACTTGTGTCTGCGTCTTCCTTGTTTTTTTGGGGGGCAGTCTTCCTTCTTCTTTTGCTTCGGGTGTTTCGCCGCATGTGTCACATTATCTGTGAGGCACGAATAGAATAATGCTAACGATGAGCGGCGTTGTGGGATCGCCATATCGCACTGGGCTGCCGTGTTTCGCGCTCCTCTATCGTACTAGTCCTACTCCAGTGGAAAACTTGAGTATACTGCATGGTTCTTTGCTCCTCCTCAGGTCGTCGGCAACATTTATACGAGCAGTTGATACGTCTCCAACATATCTATAATTTTTTATTGTTCCATGCTATTATATTATCTGTTTTGGATGTTTTATATGCATTAATATGCTATTTTATATTATTTTTGGGACTAACCTATTAACCTAGAGCCTAGTGCAAGTTTTTGTTTTTTCCTTGTTTTTGAGTTTTGCAGAAAGGAATATCAAACGGAGTCCAAATGAGCTGAAAATTACGGTGATTTTTTATGGACCAGAAGAAGCCCATGGAGCATCAGAGTTGGGCCAAAAGAGTCCCAAGGCAACCACAAGGGTGGGGGGCACCCCCCCAGGGCGTGCCCCCTGGCTTGAGGACTCCTCGGGAACCCCCCTGACTTGTTTCCGACGCCAAAAATTCCTATAAATATAGAAACCCCCAGAAAGAAACCGTGACGCCCCCGGCTTAATCGTGCACTAATCATACACGCAAATGCACACGATCAAGCCTAAGGACTCACTTGAAGATATCACAACACAACTCTAAAACATAAATAAAGTCATACAAGCTTTATATTACAAGCCAGGAGCCTCGAGGGCTCGAATACATAAGCTCGCATACAAGCATCAGCGGAAGCATCAGATATCTGAGTACATATATAAAAGATAAAACAGAGAAGCCTTAAGAACGGCGGCGCAAAATAAAAGCTATGATCGAAAGGCGTAGGCCTCCTGTCTGGGACCCTCCAATCCTACTCTTGGTCGTCGGCAAGCTCGTAGTAGTAACCACCCTCGGGGTGGTAGTAGTAGTCATCAGCGGGGCAGTTGACTCTGGGGATCCATCATCTGGTTGCATCAAAAGGGAAAAGGGGAAAAAGAGGAAGCAAAGCAACCGTGAGTACTCATCCGAAGTACTCAGCAAGCAAGGATCTACACTACATACGCAACATTTTCAAAGAGGGGCTGTATATGTGGACTGGGCTACAGAAATGCCAGAATAGAGGGAAGGCCTAGTCCTATCAAAGTCTAGCATCTTTGAGCATCTTGTAGCATTTAGAAGAGTACAGAATAGCATAGTATAAAGTAGTAATAGTCATCATCCTCACCCAGAGATCCTTTCTCGACTGCCTGCGAGAAAACAATCCCAGAACCATAGTAGTAGTGTTAACAACCTTGCCCAGAGATCCTTCCTCGATTCCCTGCGAGAAAGCGATCCCGGAGCCACATATCCAGGTATCATCTCAAGTTCTAGTTGTATCGATCGGGATACAACTCCGAGCGTCCGTTACCGAGGATCCGGCTATGCATAGATTAGTTCTTCCCTGCAGGGGTGCACCAACTTACCGACCACGCTCGCTTAACTCTGGCCGGACACACTTTTCTGGGTCATGCCCGGCCTCGGCCAAACGACACACCGCAGCCCTACCTAGAGCTCAGCAGAGAGGTCCCCGCCGGTCTACATCCTAAGCGCTCAGGGGTCTTGGGCCATCGCCCTATGCACTCCGGGTCGTTGCGAGCACGGCGAATCTCGGTACCACCACTACAGGATGGCGCCGGCCAGCCGTGCCGCAATGCTGAACTGGACGTCTGATAGAGCTTTCGGCTGATACCACGATGCAGAGTGCCCATAACTTTCCAGCGTGATGGTTAGTGCTATCGGGCCAGAGGCCCACTCAGATCAAATATCCAAATTGTTAGTGTTTTGATAGTGCGGTAACGAGCAGAGACTCACGATCGATGTGACCCCGTCGCCCCGTGTCGAGGACTTGCGGCAAGGGCTAAGAATGCCCGGCCACGCCTCATATTTATCTCTCGGGTACCCTCCAGGTCAACCCGACTCCACATCACTCGTGGGTACCCCTCAGGGTCGACCCACCTTTCCAAGTAACAGTTGTAAAGTCCAAGTATCTGCGTGTCCATAACATCTAGGGAATCTGAGGTATCACCCTCGATGGATTCCTACTTGACATATCCGTCAAGGTGAACTCAGAGGAATCACCCTCGATGGATTCACACTTGAGGTGTTGCACGACAGCGTCGTTATCAGAAGTGGTGAAGGAGGAATCACCCTCGGTGACCACGACCAAATAGCTACTCTATAGAGTTAACATCAAAAGCGCTATACGAGGTATCACCCTCGACACTCGATAGTAACGCTGCAGTGTTGTACAACTAAGGGGGGTGATGTGCTGTGCCGGGGCCTGGTTGTTGATCATGTTGATCGAGGCATCTGATAATCCAGCGGGGGCAACTGGGTCAAAGTGGGGTCTCTGGTGGGTCTCTATCCAGCCTATACTGAGCAGTTTAGGATAAGCATGTAAGGTATCAATAGCAGGTTACAATAAATAAGCTATGCATCAGAATAGGATAACTCAAAGCAGTAGCAAATTCTAATGCAAGCATGAGGTAGAAAGAATAGGCGATATAGGCATGTTCAAAGGGGGGTGCTTGCCTGGAAGCTTTGCGGCAAAAGCAAGGTCGTCAATGGTGTCGTCGAGCTCCTGAGCTGCGTCGGTCTCGGGGTCTATCGAAATAGAAGAGGGGGAAGAAACAATAAATAAAAGGCAGACAATTGCAATCACAGATGCATGGCATGGCAGCACGTTATACGAGGGATGCTCTAATGCAGTACTACGCAAGTTAGAGGGAGCGGGAAATTATCCGGGATTGTTCTCCCTGCTCCGGGTGATTATCGGACAGATGAAATGGAGGGGAAAGTTCCATGTTCATCACGCTAGAGGCATGTGACAGGTATGAGGAGGGCATATTCGGATTCGTCTCGTTTTTCTGATCGTTTTTCATATATAAATCTTTTTCATCCGAGCTACAGTTATTTTTATATGATTTTTCAAAGTTTTAAACATTTTCTGGATTTATTTATTTCTTTTAAAACAACATTATCCAAAATAGTAAGGGATGACATCAGCATGATGTAGAGGTGATGTCAGCGGTCAACAGTGCAGTTGACTGGGTCAGACCTGACAGGTGGGTCCACTGGGACCCACATGTCAGCCTCTGTAACTAATTAGCAGGGTTCATTTAAACTAAACAACTTAATTAGATGGTGGGCCCTACTAGTCAGTGTCTAATTAGTGTTTTATTTAACTAATTAATTAATTTACAGATTATCTATTTATCTAAAATAATTTTAAAAGGCAGGACCCACATGTCATGGACACGGGGCCGCCCAGTCAGCGTTGACCCTGGTCAATGGGGCCCAGCGCGGCCCGTGGTCAGTGGCACGAGACGAGGCCCGCGGCTGCCTCGTCAGCGCCGTGTCGGACGGCAACCGGAGTCGCGCCGGCGAGCCCGTACACGGCGGAGGAACTTCGGCGAGCTCGGGTTCGAGCTACGGTGGTCCAAACCAGGCGTGGCTACCCGCGTTCGAGAGCTAGCGAGGTCGCGCGTCGCGTGGGGCGAGTGGTCGGACTCGGGGGTGCCCGGAACGACGTCGGCGATGACGGTTGGCGGCGGTGCTCTTCGGGCTTCATCGGAAAAGGCGCGGGAGTGCGCGAGGGGGTCAAATGGGGGCTGGGTGCGTCGCGTAACGCACTCTGGAGTGCGCTAGTGGCGAAGCGCGGGGGCTCGGGAGCACGTACGGCTCGCGAGCGGCGGCAATGGTGGCGGTCGGAGTCCGGCAGCAGACGCAGCTAGCTAGAGGGTCACAGGGAGCGCAAAGAGGAAGAGAAGATGATGGCGGTGCTCACAGCGTTGACGGGAAGCGCTCGGGGAAGCCGGTGGTGGTCGGAGATGACCAAATCGACGGCGACACTGGCGGACGGCACCGGGGAAGAAGAGGTCGAGGCGCTCGCTGTGGGGGACAGCGTAGCGGACGATGGCGATCCGTTCTGGCATGGCGGCGAGGCGACGCTGCGGCGGTGGCCGCGGGATCGAGCGGTGGTCGGTGATGGCAGAGTCGGCCATGGCAGGGAGGGAGAGAGCAGCGCGGGGAGAGTGAGCGAGGGGAGGCCAGGATGCGCAGGGCCTTGCCCTTATCCTCCACGCGCGGGCGCAGGCGCGCGCTGTCGAGCAGAGAGCGAGGGGGGCCGTGGGGAGGGCGCGGGCGCGTGCATGCAGGAGGCGACAGTGAGCGGGGAGGAACAGTGGGAGGTAGGGGATGGCGCCAGGCGGGCTGGGCCTCCCTGTGCACTCGAGGCCGAGGCACAGTGGGCCTTTTTCTTTTTCTTCCGTTTCCTTTTCTGTTTTCTTTTTAGTTCCTGTTTTGCAAATAGTTAGGCCCCCAATTGACTTTTGAAAAATATGTGACTTAGCTTATTAAATATGGTGCATTATTTGCCACTGCGAGAAAATGGTTTGAAGCCACAGTGATTCCATTTGGATTTTAATTAAATGAATATGGATTAAATATCTCTGTTTTGCTTCTGTTTTAGGCTGATAGAGCCAATTAACTAATTCCATTAATGTTGGTTATAATTTTATAAATGCCTCTGGATTACTTGCAATATTATGGACATTTTTGTTTTCAAATTTGAACAACCTTTATTTTTACTTTGTATTTGAATTTCAGTTTAAATTGGAATTTGAAAAGAGATATGATCCCAATGATGATTAAGCATTGTTAATCATGGTGACTTGGCACTAACATGTGGAATTACTGTAGCTAACCACTGGGGGTGTTACAGAAACCTAGATCGGAAGTTCCGCCGCCGCGAGCCACTGTAGCCATGAAAAACCAATCGGGAGCCCGTTCTGGCACCCTGCCGGAGGGGGAAACCATTACCGGTGGCCATCTTCATCATTCCGACGGTCTCCATGACGAGGAGGGAGTAGTTCACCCTCGGGACTGACGGTATGTACCAGTAGCTATGTGTTTGATTTCTCTCTCTCTCTCTCTCGTGTTCTTGATTTGGCACGATCTTGATGTATCGCGAGCTTTGTTATTATAGTTGGATCATATGGTGTTTCTCCCCCTCTACCTTCTTGTGATGAATTGAGTCTTGCTCTTTGATGTTTCGTTATGTTGGATTGAGTATTGGATTTGAGAACACTTGATGTATGTCTTGCGATGGGATATCTGTGGTGACAATGGGATGTTCTATTGATTCACTTGATGTATGTTTTGGCACTCAACTCGCGGATTCCCGAGGTGACATTGGGGTAATCTATGCATATGGGCTGATGCACGTTTTCATCCTACGTTCTCCGATAGAAACTTTGGAGTGATTCTTTGTTGCGTGTTGAGGGATTGTTATATGATTCAATTATGTTATCATTGTTGAGAGAACTTGCACTAGTGAAAGTATGAACCCTAGGCCTTGTTTTCAAGCATTGCAATAACGTTTTTGCTCACTTTTGTTACTAGTTACCTTGCTGTTTTTATACTTTCAGATTACAAAAACCTATATCTACTATCCATATTACACGTGTATCACCATCTCTTCGCCGAACTAGTGCACCTATACAATTTACCATTGTATTGGGTGTGTTGGGGACACAAGAGACTCTTTGTTATTTGGTTGCAGGGTTGTTTGAGAGAGACCATCTTCATCCTATGCCTCCCATGGATTGATAAACCTTAGGTCATCCACTTGAGGGAAATTTGCTACTGTCCTACAAAACTCTGCGCTTGGAGGCCCAACACGAGTCTACAAGAAGAAGGTTGCATAGTAGACATCAGCAGTCCAATCACAAGGCCCCACCTTCTAGCAGTAATGAGCCATCAAATCACAAAGGCCCTCGCCTCTCGTGAAACTGACCAAGCGAGACTGCCCCACTCTCTAGCCTTTTAAATGTACTTTTGTACAGTAGTAGTATCGATGGATTGCACCATGGAGCAAAACTAACAAGATGAAATTAAAGAAAAAAGGTGGTACATATAGAGAGCGCTCGTCGCCAAATTATGCATATAGTACTATTGAAAAAGCTAGTACGTGCTTAGATGGGGTGCTAAAGTCTATTAAAGAAATTAGCATACGTATTTAATTCTTTGACAACTAAACTCCTTCATGCTTTGGGTAAACTTCTCTCATTTAAGTTTTTTTTAATTACTTATCCCATTTAAGTGTTTTGCATATGTGCCATGCTTAGAGATTGGTTATAGTATAGCCAATATGATGTTGGCCATATCATATATAGTACGTATATAATGTGAAGAAACGAGTGGTAGTACTACCAACTACAAGATGAACTATAAGAAATACTAGTATGTACGTACTGAAGAGTTAAAGTAACGAGAAGGAGCATAACATAGTTCTGCTAGGGGCTCAGCACAACATACCCCTCAAATAAAACTAAGCACCCTGAAATTAAACTAAGCAACTAATCCGGTAGACACTGCATTAGAACCACCATGAGCAACGACCCTGCCACCTTACTCAGACTCCTCGTCCACGTGTTCAACTTCGTCCTTGTCCCTCTTCCTCTTGGCCGATACTTCTTTGCTTGAACCACACACTTGGCTCTCGCTCTTCATCCAACCCTTGTAGATATTGAAACAAAGGTAGGCATCCATTGCAGCGTACTGGATGTGGTCTCTATCTAGTACATTCCACTACCATGCAAGATGAAACTTGGGCGGAGGTTTCGTCAGTTTACCGTACGAAGGATCAACCATGGCTCCTGCCAGGGTCAGCATTGAAGGCTGACGGGAGGACACCAGCCCATTCTTCTAGAAATCGAAGGGCTGGCCTACAATGAGGCCTATCCGATCCAGGACTTTTCTGTCATTCGTAAAGTCTACAGTAGCGAATTTGACTTTGCCGCCCGCGAGGAAGTTCTTAAATTCCTCACACTCAACGTCGGCATGGCATATGTGGTAGACCAAGCACAAGTTATGCACGCAAACCTGGATCACAGCGGGCTTCTTCTTCTCTTCCTCCTTTAGATTCTTCTCTTTGTCCAGGACTGTGGTGTACTCAACATCTAGCCCAGCGACCCACTCATCATCATTTGACTTTTCAAACATGCGTCTGAAGCGAGCAAGGCATCCTTTCACCGTCGTAGAAGAACGGGTGTAGATGACGTCGAACTCGTCGCCGGTGATGGTTCTAACCTTGTACTCACTGCCGATCATGGAGATTTGGGACGCCATGGATTTGGGAGGAGGGTTAGGATTAGTAGAACTTCTGTAATGTGAAAGGATGGGACGACTAGGAGCGAACTGCCGTAATGTTAAAGGACGACCGGGGACGAGTAGGAGCGAACTGCTAGTGGTTTTCCGATTGTAAAAATGCTGAGTGGGGCGTGCGAACGGTAGGGTAGTGGCTTGCCTGGTGGATAAATGGCTTCATGCACTGTACTATGGGGGCCCAATTAGATGTCATGTCTACTAGACGCCCAATTAAATGGCTTCATGCATCTGCGTGTTCGCATGTCAAGCGTCGAGAAAATTACAAGTGATACGAAGCTTTCCATGCTCCCATGATACAGGCTTCCGAGAGCCCTTGGATCTGAGATCGAACGGTTGCATGGCGTGATTCTAGACCTATGGGTGAATATCCTATCCTAGAGGGTTATTCTGCAAATTTTCAGCAACTTAGCATGCGACCATTTGATCTTAGATCCAAGGGCTGCCAGCAGCCCTTATCATGGTCGCGCCTACCACGACCGTCGCCTCGCTCGCGCGGTCGCGCCCTTGGAGATTTCAGACGGCTATAAATGAGCATTTTTTTTGCCTACTTCGCATGCATGAAACTACTTCCTCCGTCCAGGTGCGTTAGGCTATCTGATGTTGGCATGTCATACATAGTCATCACTTATAGTGACTCATACAACAAGGTTAGCTATAAGGTTGGCTATAAGAGTATTTTTTTTTACTTCTCTCTATCTCTTTCTTCATAGTATTTATTGCATTTGCCAAGGAGTAAGTAGCTAGGCAGTACATGGCACCTGTATACCATGGAGGTGGTCAGGAATTAGGAGACTCACACCGGTCATAGCGCCGCAGTAATAA
Organism: Thinopyrum elongatum; assembly: GCA_011799875.1. NCBI lineage: Eukaryota > Viridiplantae > Streptophyta > Magnoliopsida > Poales > Poaceae > Thinopyrum > Thinopyrum elongatum. Next base: position 359,429,899 of record CM022298.1, on the reverse strand, counting down.
TCATAATGGCAAGTCAAATCACAGGGCCCCACCTGCCCAGCAGTAACGAGCCGTCAAATCACACAACCCTACGTTTGCAGCAGCCTACTCCCTCATCTTCTCACCTCTCTGTCGAACTGACTAGGCGGAACTGCCCCGCCTACCATGCGGTAAAAGCCCCGCCCTCGACTTTTAAATATAATTTTGTATCCATGGATTGCACCATGGAGCAAAGCCTGAAGAAAACGGCGGTACACATGTATACAACATGCCCGTCGCGTTCGCGTCACACCCCAGACGGTCGGTCGGTCTGGCACGCCGCTCTCCGAATGGAATGCACATCATATTGCGTTTGCACACACATGTGGGACCGCAATTGAGAACCGACCATTGGCACACTCCCCATCCCCGCAAGTCGGCTGAGTTAATAGAAGAGAGAGATGAGAGATAGTACTGGAGCAGTGCTGTAAACACATCGGTGCCTGGACGATCCCTGCACGACACGGGAGATCAGTTCGTCCATGCATGTGACTAGACTCCAGTAGACGACTGGATTGGCTATCGTCTACATTTCGTGCAGGCTGTGTTGTACAGGGTTGTAGTTCTGATGAGAAATCTAGAAAAAAAGGTTTCTTGTCATCTCGCAATATTAGGTGTCTTGTGCTTCGGATCACTGCGAGGGTTAAACAGCGACAACTGCGTTCCTCCATGGCGCTGGTCATTGGAGGCACATGCACCAAGACTACTTGGCTGCCATCTAGGTCAAGCCGGCTATGTTATTTAGGACATCTATTGATTGACCCCTTTTCTACGAGTTTGTCTTTAATTTGAGCTTTGATCCTCATCTAGTTTGTTCGTCGGGATTCATGTTGTCTCCTTGGGCCAGTGAGGTTATGGTTTCTTGTCATGTGGCATTTTTTCGTGTTATATGTTAATCAGGTGCTTCAGATCAAAATGACAACAACTGCGCCTCTGGGGCACGTGCATGAAGACTTCTCCACAGTCATTGACAAGGTCAAGCCGGCTCCGGTAGATAAAAGAAAACTACTCCACTATATAGGCAGGAGCCTCCGCGCTTGCTTGTGAAAGGATCGAGAAGAGGTGTCTAGAGGGGGGATTAGACCCTCAACAAAGAAAAGTAGCAGTTTTTAATTTCTTCAAGTTAAGGTGGAGTTTTAGCACAAGTTTAAACATTCACAATACATTTCAAGCAAGCATGGCAAGAGTATATGAGCAGCAGAAAGTAAAGCATGCAAGTTGCTAGAAAGTAAAGGGATGGGATTGGAGTGTGCAAACGCAATAGGAGACACGGAGATTTTTGGCGTGGTTCCGATAGGTGGTGCTATCATACATCCACGTTGATGGAGACTTCAACCCACGAAGGGTAACGGTTGCGTGAGTCCACGGAGGGCTCCACCCATGAAGGGTCCACGAAGAAGCAACCTTGTCTATCCCACCATGGCCATCGCCCATGAAGGACTTGCCACACTTGGGTAGATCTTCATGAAGTAGGCGATCTCCTTGACCTTACAAACTCCTTGGTTCAACTCCACAATCTTGACGGAGGCTCCCAAGTGACACCTAACCAATCTAGGAGACACCACTCTCCAAAAGGTAATAAATGGTGTGTTGATGATGAACTCCTTGCTCTTGTGCTTCAAATGATAGTCTCCCCAACACTCAACTCTCTCTCACAGATTTGGATATGGTGGAAAGATGATTTGAGTGGAAAGCAACTTGGGGAAGGCTAGAGATCAAGATTCTTGTGGTTGGATTGGAATGTCTTGGTCTCAACACATGAGTAGGTGGTTCTCTCTCAGAAAATGAGTAGTGGAAGTGTAGGCACGTTCTGATGGCTCTCTCACAAATGGAGAAGGGGGTGGAGGGGTATTTATAGCCTCCACACAAAATCTAACCGTTACACACAATTTACCAAACTCGGTGGGACCGAATAGTGAAACTCGGTGAGACCGACCTGGTTCAAAATGTGAACGTTAGGCTTTTTGGTGGGACCGACAAGGTCAACTCGGTGGGACCGATGTGCTAGGGTTAGGGAAAAACCTCATCTCGGTGAGACCGATTGCATGAACTCGGTGAGACCGATTTCAGCAATAAGCAAACAGAGACTTGGTCAAGCAAACTCGATGGTACCGACTGACTATCTCGGTGAGACTGAAGTAACTGCAATAGGTAACAGAGAGTTTGCAGGGCCATCTCGGTGAGACCAAACTGATTAGGGTTTCTGGCAGTGGCTATGTCAAGTGAACTCGGTGGCGCCGGATGAATCAAATCGGTGGGGCCGAGTTTGACTTTAGGTTTAGGACATATGTGGAATTGAGAAAGTGGTTGAGGGCTTTGGAGCATATCACTAAGCACTTTGAGCAAGCAAGCCATTAAGCAACACCTCATCCCCTTTTAATAGTATTGGCTTTCCCTATGGACTCAATGTGATCTTGGATCACTAAAATGAAAATGTAGAGTCTTGAGCTTTTGCCAATATGTGTCCTTAGCATTTTGAAGGGGTTCCACATCCTCCTATCCTGCCATTCCACTGTTGAACTCATCTGAAATATACTAGATGAAAATATTAGTCCAACAAGAGATATGTTGACATTAATTACCAAAATCACCCAAGGAGCACTTGTGCTTTCAATCTCCCCCTTTTCGGTAATAGATGACAACATACATCAAAGCTTTTAGATAAAGATATGAAGTGTAGCAAGTAAAGCTTTGGAAGAACATGCAACATGCATTGGCTCCCCCTACATGTATGAAATCATATGAAGATAGATTATAATAGTATGTGAATACATAAACATGTCAGAGCAAGCAATGAGTTACATGTATCTTGGCTATATGCATCAGAGCAAATGATGTGAAGTGCAGAAAATATACCTACATTTTCATGAGTCCTTCTTGCAAACAATATGTACATCAGCAAGAGATCCTCATGCACATGAGTGTGATGCATATACTTACCTTGTGGCCTTGAGTTGACTTTGGAAGAGATGAACCTGAGAAAACAGGGTTAGATAACACAGGAACATCTACTAAACAGAGCAAGAACAGGAAACCACAAGAGTACCAAGACTGGGATGACATGTAGTGAGTGAGTACTTAGTACTCTATTTGGATATTGACATGTCCCCAAGGGATAAAGATATGCAATGAATTGCAAAGATTTTCTTCCCTTAAGAGTCTTTCTCCCCCTGAATCTGATATTGGATAATGGGAGAAGATAGGGAATAGAAAATCAAAGCAAAGAAAATCCAAGCAAAAGACACAAAGAAACATCTACTAACATGGCTTTCCCCTCTTAAAGACATGTGGCTTCTCTCCTCCTTGAATACCAGGCATCTGGGATGGCTAAGAAGTCTCCCTCTCCCTTTGATGTGGTTAAGCTTTGATGTGCTCTCTCTCCCCCTTTGACATCAATTTCCAAGAAGGGATCTTCTGGAGCATGAGTCAAGTAGGTTTGGTCCTTGAGTCACATTACAAAGCATCATGTAATTTAAGATGCTGGTAGAGGACAAGAATCATCGAGTGGAGCTGGAACAAATATGCAGGATGCAAATGGCAAAACGTTTCCTTAGTAGTGAAATCGGTAACACCGAATTTTTTTCTTTCGATGGCCCCGAGTTGTTTCGGTTTAGCCGGTAAGAAAGAAATCGGTGAGGCCGAATTTAACACAGAGAAACAAAATTTGTCATCTCAGCTCACTAGGCAAATAAGATCTCACAAAGATTTGCAGGGAATTAACTGAAGGATTTGCAATGAATTAAATGCAGGGAATGTAGAAGATAACAGAGAAAAGAAAAGAAATCTAGATGAAGTATGCAAGAGATAAATGCAAGAACATAGAGAAACACTTGAGAACTTCATCTAGAATTGGTCGGCGACAGAGTCACCTATGTTAGAGTATATTGAGTTAGGAGTCAAGTAAGGACACTTGATCATAGGTCATACTCATCGTTTAAGCTCAAAATGGGGTTGCCATTTTTCGTTTAAGCATTTTGGTGTATTCACATCTTGTTGAGCTGCTTTGACCCATGTCTTGGGGTAAAGCTTCTCTAAGATGGAATGACATACCTTGGGTGGTGGTGTTGATCTTGATCATGTAGTTGAACTTGTGTTGGATGCTCAAGGTTGATGTAGTTCATCAAGAGTTGGGAGCACCACTTATAGTTTGAGTTCACCTTCCTACATGGGTTAGTCTTGCAAGGAAGAGCACTTGTGTGTCCAAAATGACAATAATGAAACTTGATACCAAATGAAATTCGATATATTGTCAAAGGATATATTGAAAGGATTCATGCTTCCTTGTCTCCAACCACCATATTGTAGAGACTTGGTGATGTAGAGATTGCTTAGAATGTGAGTGAGTTGCAATCTCATAGAGTTGGGCTCATCCAAGTACCTACAAGGGTTAGATAACATGCAAGTGTACAAGTATAGATCCAAGACATATGATCATCATCATAAGAGAAATATCAAGGATTAGTCATGTAATGGCTCATGCCTTGCATGCATCCAAATGGAGTTTCTACTCCAAGTTTGAGGCATCAATGATGTTCAATTCACCTCTCAAACGGCAAAATACTTTCTCATCAAGTGGTTTGGTGAATATATCCGCCAATTGCTTATCGGTACGAACATGCTTAAGATCGATGTCTCCTTTAGCAACATGATCTCGAATGAAATGATGACGAACTTCAATATGCTTAGTTCGAGAATGTTGCACGGGGTTGTGAGCAATCTTAATAGCACTCTCATTATCACAAAGCAATGGAACATGTTTCACATAGATCCCATAATCTTTAAGAGTTTGGGTCATCCAAACTAATTGAGCACAACATGAACCGGCGGCAATGTATTCCGATTCGGCGGTGGATAAGGATACCGAGTTTTGTTTCTTGGAGGACCAAGACACAAGAGATCTACCAAGAAATTGACAAGTACCCGAAGTGGACTTTCTATCAACCTTTGTCGGTGTACTAAGTATTGGGCCATTAGTACCCCGTACTTGTGCACGAGCAGTTGTAGCCATACTCGTGGACAGGCTTGTCGGGGAACAGTTCGAGGTTGATTCAAGTTATCGAAGAAACACCCAAGTCAAGGATCTGAGTATCAGCAGATAAGAAGAGCTAGAGACCGAAAGCCAGCCTCCCCGGCAAGATCTTGCCGGGGTGGCCCGCGAAGCCCGGCAAGATTCAGTGCCCGGCAAGGTTCTGCGCCCGGCAAGATTCAGTGCCCGGTAAGATTCGGCGCCCGGCAAGATTCTGCCACTGCGCCACCGCTTCGGCATAGCAACAAGCCTGACATTCTGGGTCCTTCTCTGGATGTGTGGCAACGCGCCAGTGGAGGAGAGATTAAGCGGTGCTGATGGGATGGCCCCTTTTTCCATCCCCAAGAAAGTAAGGACACCTAAATGGACACCTCACGGTGCATTAAATGCATTCATCCTAATCCATCAATGGTTAGGTATGATGACCCTGTAGCCACTTTACACCTCAATGTATGTACATTTTGCCACTGTGGTGACCCCTTTGGACGTATAAAAGGAGGCCCAAGGCAACTGCTACAGAAGAAAGGATCTTCTAGCCCATTCTGCATGCGTAGCTGCTCTTTGAACATACTGTTCATCGCGAGCGCTCCTGGAGCCTGGGCTCAAGAACACTCATAATAAAACAAGGCAGGAGTAGGGTTTTACGCTGATCAGCGGCCCGAACCTAGGTAAAATCGCCCCGTGTTGATCGTTGGTTCTGCTCTTTGTGCATACCTCTCTCCCTGCCGAATCGTAAAGGGGTCCTTTGGGATCCCATAGGTGTCATACGCCGACATCTTTGGCGTGCCAGGTAGGGGAATAGAAGGTTGTGCGAACCTAATCCAGTGATCGGCGCCTTAGTTTCTTCATCATCTTCATCATCATGCCACCCAAGAAGAAGAGTGCCGCAACGGCGCAACCACCTACATCTGTTTTGCCTGTGCCCTCATGTACGGGTGACAGTGTGGATGCAGAAGGAAGAGGTTTAGAGCCTCCATGGTGTTCCGGTGATCCAAGCCAGGCGAGCGGCATCGTTCGCAGCAGCAGCGGCAACCCACACGCCGCTGGATCCAGAGATGGAGCTGTGCTGCCTACGAGCGGTGCAACGAATTCCAGAGATCGGAGGACGCCTTCTAGGACTCCCGCGTCGGCGCAAGCATCACGGCCTACCTAGGTCGTGCGCGATGAGCAGCGCCATGGCGCTGGTGGTTCAGGGCGTCCCCATGAAAGGACTTCTGCGCATCGATCCCAAGGTGCGCAGGCCCAGCATGCACGTCAAACTGCCGGCGGAAGTGGCGCGCAGTCGCGTGATCGTGACGGTGCTCCTTCTAACATTGTTAGGAGTCAGAGCACCTCACGTACTTCGCACCTGTCGCTGCCACCTACACCAGCGGAAGCTTTGGCGCGTGCGCAGCTGCTCCTCGATTTCCCTCCTGCTCCGGAGAAGATGGAGGAGTGGTGAGCTACTATCCAGAGCCTCATTGGCTTCGCCAACAAGGATGGGCCACAGGAGGCAGGGCCCTCACAATGGCGGTCCATTGATCCAGCGCAAGCCGATGCAGAGAAGACCGGAGGCACTGCGACCACGGTGCACTCCCCTCCACGACACCAGCGGCGGTCGACAACCTGACGAACTGATGGCCGTGATGATGACTCCACGGCGTCGTCCGATCCGCGGATGCGTCGTGACCAGCGTCAAGTTCTCCAGGAATGAAGCAAAGAGGACGCTCGAATTACCATCAAGCGGCGACGGGAAGCGTGCTATCAATCTGATAAGCGTGTAGGGCCCGCTGTCGACGAGCCTGCGCCAGGGGACGTAGGCGACTTACCTTACGAGGTAGGTACTCCAGCGTTTACCCGTGAGCTGCGGCAAGTCCTGTGGCCCAATTCCCGAACCTTCAAGCCAGAAGTCCCGGAGAAATATGACAGCAAGACTCACCCCTCGGAGTTCTTGAGCATCTACAACATTGCAGTGCAGGCTGCCGGGGGCCGAGACGACAAGATACTTGCCAACTACTTCCCGTTGGTGCTCAAACCCAACGTCAGGTTGTGGTTGATGCACCTGCCGGAGAATTCTATTTCTTCTTGGTCAGATATGTGCCATCAGTTTGTTGGGGCCTTTGTTGGAGGCCACCAAGCTCCTGGCCAAGAGAGTGATTTGCATATCATCCCTCAGAAAGAGGGCGAACCCCTGCGCAAGTTTATCCAGAGATTTAGCCTGGTGCAGTACAATATTCCCGACGTTCATCCTGCCGCTGTTATTAGCGCGTTTCATCAGAACGTGCGTAACCACAAAATGCGTGAAGAGCTGGCGATGAACAAGGTCAAGAGTATTGCCGAGCTTTACACTTTGGCCGACAAGTGTGCTTGGGCTGAAGAAGGGAGGAAACTCCCTGGCGAGGCTGTTGGCGCAGGGGGCGAATCAGAAGATGAAGATGCTGCAACCCCGCCAAGGAAAGGCCGGCGGCAGAACAAGAAGCGCAGAGGCAAGGCCGTGCTTGCTGTCGAGGAATCCGGCAACCCCGGCACCGCCAAGAAGGCCAAGGTTGATGACCCCAGCAAGGAAGTTGCCGGGTGCTCCTCCTGCCAGGCCTCTGCGGTTGCCGACAAGTCGGAAAGCTCCGGCAAGCAGTATTGCAAGATCCATCGCACCAAGGGCCACAATCTCCAAAACTGCCGGCAAGTTGAGCAGCTTTTCGAGAAGCAGAGAGCTGAGTATGAAAGACGAGACAAGGAGAAGGCCCAAGATGGTGCTGAGGGGTCCGGCAAGAAGCGTGGTGGCCGAGGGGGTCACCGCGGCAAGGCTAAACAACAGAGGGAGAGGCCCGCTCGAGGCCGTGACAAAGAAGAGGATGATGATGATGGAGAAGATGATGAGTCCAGTGAGCAAGAATTTCAGAAAGCTACAGAGGCCATGTGTATCGACGGAGGTGCCTCATTGCATTCTTCCCACCGTCGACTTAAATAGTGGGTGCGAGAGGTTAATGCAGCGGAGCCATCATTCGATGCACGTAAGCCCCTAAAGTGCTCCAACACGCCTATCATTTTTGACGCCGAGGATCACCCTGATCGCACAACTGCGGTCGGGTGCTTGCCATTGTTGGTCTCACCGACAATCCGCAACCTCAAGGTGACGAAAATGCTAGTTGACGGTGGGGCCAGACTGAACCTAATCTCGCCGGACATGCTCAAGAGGCTCCAGATTCCTGATGAAGATCTCGAAGAAACGGGCACGTTCCAAGGGGTCAATCCAGGAAGGACCCAGCCGAAGTGCAAGATTACGCTACTGGTGACATTTGGTAGCGAGCTCAACTACAGGACAGAGAAGGTAGTGTTTGATGTCGCCAAGATCCCTATGTCATACAATGGGATCCTTGGCCGCCCAGCGCTGGCTAAGCTCATGGCGGCATCACACTATGCATATAATGTGCTGAAGATGCCCGGGCCATTGAGTGTCATCACTATCCACTCTGAAAAAAAGGATGCGCTCATTTGTGCCGACAAACTCTACCGGGAAGCAGTTGCAGCACCTGCCGTCAAGGCATCTGCTCCTTCCGCTGGAACTCCCGGGGGGAAGAAGAAGACCGGCAAGAATCTTGGCGCGAACTCCGGCAAGCGCACCTCCTCGGAGTGCTGCGCTTCCGTTGAGGGTGCACCAGAGAGTTCCACCGGCAAGAACAAGAAATCCAAGGCTGCTCCACCAGAGACCAAGAAGGTGCCCGTCAGGGAGGACGGAACGGGAGGAACTTTCACCATAAGTTCCACCCTAGATGACAAATAGGAAAGCGCGCTCATTGCCTTCCTGCGGGCGAATGTCGATGTGTTTGCATGGCAACCGTCTGACATCCCCGGTGTTCCCAGGGAGGTAATTGAGCACCACCTTGCTGTCTGTCCTCACGCGCGGCCTGTCAAGCAAAGGGTCAGGAAGCAAGCCTTGGAGCGGCAAGAATTTATTGCCGAAGAAATCAGGAAGCTTGAAGCGGCAGGATTGGTCAGAGGAGTGCTTCACCCAACGTGGTTGGCTAATCCGGTTGTGGTGCGCAAGGCGAATGGGAAATGGAGGCTATGTATTGATTATACAGACATCAATAAAGCCTGTACAAAAGATCCCTTTCCCTTGCTGCGCATCGACCAGATTGTGGACTCCACTGCTGGTTGTGACCTACTGTCGTTCCTTGATGCCTACTCAGGGTACCATCAGATCTTCATGGCAAAAGAAGATGAAGAAAAGACCGCATTTATCACCCCATGTGGTACGTATTGTTTTATACGAATGCCTTTCGGGTTGAAAAGTGCTGGTTCTATATTTGCGAGAGCGGTCCAAATTGGTTTTGAGCCTCAGCTCCATAGAAATATGGAAGCATACATGGATGACATAGTAGTCAAAACCAAGGACAAAGTGACGCTCATACAAGATTTAGAAGAAACATTTGCAAATCTGCGCAAGATCAATTTGAAGCTCAATCCTGAGAAGTACGTGTTTGGTGTTCCTTCCGGCAAGCTTCTCGGGTTCTTTGTATCTCAGCGAGGGATTGAAGCGAACCCCGAAAAGATCAAAGCTATTGAGCAGATTGAAGCGCCAAGACGCGTCAAGGATGTACGTTGTCTTGCCGGTTGTGTTGCTGCCCTAAGCAGGTTTATTTCCAAATCTGCTGAGCGCGCCCTGCCCTTTTTCAAAATTTTGAAAAAGGTAGGTCCAATGAAATGGACTCTGGAGGCGGAGGCTGCTCTGCAAGATTTGAAGAAATACCTTTCTTCTCCGCCAACACTAGTCGCACCTAAGCCACAAGAGCCGTTGCTGCTGTATCTGGCAGCGACAAACCAAGTGGTTAGTGCTGCGTTAGTGGCGTAGAGAGAAGCTGATGAGAAGGCAATACCAGCGGCAGGACCGCCAAGTGACGCGGCAGGATCTTCCCCGGCAAGGGTTGATCCCGGCAAGATAGGATCTGCGCAGTCAGAAGAACCAGTGCAAAAGAAAAAGATGGTGCAGCGCCCAGTTTATTTTGTTAGCTCCCTTTTGCAAGGAGCTAGGTCAAGATACTCTGGTGTGCAGAAGTTGCTCTTCGGCCTCATTATGGCCTCGAGGAAGCTGCACCATTATTTTCAAGCGCATGAAATCACCGTCGTCACTCGCTTTCCGTTGCAACGGATTTTGCGAAATCCAGAGGCAACCAGCAGGATTGTGGAGTGGGCGTTGGAGTTGTCAAGCTTTGGTCTCAAGTTTGAAAGTACTTTGAAAATTCAGAGTAGGGCTTTGGCAGAGTTCATTGCGGAATGGACCCCAACGCCAGACGAAGAGGTTCAAGAAACGACTCTCCCCGGCAAGGAAATTGATTGAGAATGGGTTATGTACTTTGACGGGGCTTTCTCGCTGCAAGGCGCCGGTGCTAGCGTGCTGCTTGTCGCACCCACCGGAGATCACCTCAAGTATGTAATCCAGATGCATTTTCCCCGGGAGAGTTCGACAAACAACACTGTGGAGTACGAGGGGCTGCTTGCCGGTCTCAGGATCGCGGCAGACCTTGGTATCAAGAAGCTCATCATCAGAGGCAATTCGCAGCTTGTTGTCAGGCAAGTTAACAAGAATTATCAGAGTCCATTGATGCAAGCTTACGTGGATGAAGTGAGAAAAATGGAAGAGCGTTTTGACGGTCTGCAAATGAAGCACATTCCTCGTGCTGAAAACAGTATTGCTGACGACCTGTCAAAGTGCGTTGCCCTCAAGTTGCCTGTGGAACCAGGAACTTTTGTGCTCCATCTGACTCAACCATCTGTGGCACCATCAGTGAGACAAGAAAAGAGAAGAAAGTTGAATTCTGGACAGTACTTTCCGGCAGAGCTCCCTGGAGCCGCCGGCAAGGAACTTGCCGGGATCAGCGACAAGCCTGCCGGGGAACAACAGGCTCCGGCGGAACCTCACGCTTTCGCTGTTGAGACAAATGTTCCCCTGGCGGAAGAGATGCCTTTAGTCCTAGCTGTCGAGCCCCAGGCCCCAGCATGGGCACAACACATTGTCCATTTCCTTCAGACAGGAGAACTCCCTGAGGAACAGGAAGAAGCGGAAAAAGTAGCCCGTCGGTCTGTTATGTACAAGTTCGTCGATGACGTCCTGTACAGAAAGAGACCAAACGGTGTGAAATTGAAGTGCATTCCTCGGGAGGATGGACTAGAGCTATTGGCAGAGATACATGGAGGCATATGTGGCTCTCACATAGGATCAAGAGTACTTGTCGGGAAAGCATTCCAGCAAGGTTTCTTTTGGCCCACCGCTCTCCAGGATGCAACTGCACTAGTAACCAAGTGTGAAGCGTGCCAGTTTCATTCGAAGAAATCACATCAGCCAGCTCAAGCTCTTCAGACGATCCCTCTCTCCTGGCCATTTTCAGTCTGCGGGCTCGACATACTGGGCCCCTTCCCCCGTGCTACCGGGGGCTTTGAGTACTTGTACGTTCCGATCGACAAGTTCACAAAGTGGCCGGAGGTGGAAGCGGTGAGAAAGGTGACAGCACAATCAGCCGTCAAGTTCTTTAAAGGAATAGTTTGCCGTTTCGGTGTGCCCAACAGGATCATCACCGACAACGGCACGCAATTCACAAGTCGCACCTTCATGCAGTACGTCCGAGACCTTGGCGGCAAAATTTGTTTTGCTTCTGTTGCTCACCCGAGAAGCAACGGCCAAGCGGAGAGGGCTAATGCTGAAGTGTTGCGCAGTATCAGGACCAGAACTTTTGACAGGCTGAGAAAGTGCGGAAGACGCTGGATTGATGAGTTGCCGGCGGTTCTTTGGTCAATCAGAACGACACCAAATCGAGCCACCGGCCAGACGCCCTTCGCTCTGGTCTACGGAGCGGAAGCAGTTCTCCCCATGAAACTCATATACGGATCACCTCGAGTGCTCGCTTATGATGAACTTGAGCAAGAGCAACTGCGGCAAGATGATGTTGTGCTCCTTGAGGAGAATCGTCTTCAGGCTGCTGTGCGAGCTGCACGCTACCAGCAAGCTTTGCACCGCTACCATAGCCGCAAAGTTCATGCCTGAAGTCTTGAGGAAGGCAACCTTGTTCTTCGACGGATTCAGTCCGCCAAGAATTCAAACAAGTTGACGCCGAAGTGGGAAGGCCCTTATCGGGTAGTACGAGTCACCAGGCCCGGCGCTGTCCGCCTGGAGACCGAAGATGGCGTTCCAGTGAGCAACTCCTGGAATATCAAGCATCTTCGCAAGTTCTACCCATAAGGCGTGGTTGCCGGGGGCCCCCGGCAACCACCTTTTTGTACAAGTCTTGCCGGCAAGGCATGTAATCCTTTGTACAAAGCCAGGCGCAGACCCTGAGCCCAGATGAATAAGTTTAAGTGTTGTGCATTTCCTTATCGATTTCCATGTTCATATATATATATATATATATATATGCATGCTTGTCTAAGATGTTGTATGACACTTGTTCCCGGTAAGTTCTAACGAACCGCCAAGGTTCCATATCTTTATTTTCTCTTCTTTCTTTTTCTCAAAAGACAGAAGGATTCCTCACGTGCATGTTTGCCGGGGGGAAGGAGGATATGAGTACCAGTTGGCGACGTTCATAATTGACGCCTTACCGAAGGAAGAACAATGACAGAAAGCTAAGTTCTAAAACTTAAAGCAAGTTTCCTTTATTACAAAGTTATTTTCCTTAGATGATTTCGACTTTTGAATGGAAAACCTGCACGCGAAGGAACCCTTGTTGTAATCGGTTGTGCCCTTATTTTGTTTCGAGTCCGCTCAACAATTTAAGTGGCTGCACTGAGAACGCCAAGGTGCCTTGCCGGCCACTGCACCTCCAGCAGGCTGCTGAAGTCCCGCACCCATCGCTCGCGGTAGGTTGCGCACCGGCAAGTTTTCAGTAAGCGTAGGGTGTATTCCGTACATAAAGGAATCAGACAAGGGAAATAGCATGCATATACCCAAACATACGCATGTTATATTACATCAATAAGTTGCCGCGGTTCTAACACAAGACTTGATTGTCTTTTGGCATGGAATGGCGGCGACAAGGGAAAATGAGGCAGCTAGTCCCTGCGCTGGCCTTCGATCCTCTTGATTGAATCTACCTTCTCAAGGATGGGCACGACAAGCTCTTCAAGTGCTTTGAGATCTGCATCTTTCGGCAAGTGGCCGAGCATGTTGGAGAGATCAACGCCAGGGTTGTTATGCACCACCTTGACGAGCACCTTGCGGAGGACGGCCCGGCAAAGTTTGCGAGACTCATTGGCCAATTGGGTCGCTCGGTTAGACTGTTGCAGCTTCAAAGCGTCAACGATGCTTTCGAAGAACATAGTCAACCTGGCGCTCGAAGATATCCTTTCTTCGGAGGAATACCTAAAGTTTTGCAGGCCATCCTGGCGCATGGTTGACAACTGTGCAGTGAGCCTCTCCGCAGCATCGACAAGGCGATCAGTCCAGATTTTCACTCCCTTTTCATAGTCAATTTGGGCGGCGGCAGCGCTCTTAAGCAAGTTCCTCTCTTCCTGAAGATCTCTGCTTAGGGCCTTCTCGCGGGCCCTGCCGTCCTTGAGGGACTTCTCCAGCGTGGTTAGCTTTAGCTTTAGATCGGCAATGGCGTCGTTAGCTGAAGTGAGCTGCTTGGTCTTGTCAGACATGGCAACTTGCATCTCCGCCAGGCTGTGGAGAGTTTTCTCCTTGTCTCCTTTGAGCATCGAGAGCTCCTTGTCGTGTTCTTCAAGATCCACCTCCAGCTTCTTCACTTTGTCACTCAGCTCGTTCTTGGCGGCCTCTGCAGCCTCGGCAGCATCGATGGCCTCCTTGAGCTTGCCGGCGTGGTCTATAGTTAGAGCTTCGAGCCCCTCCTTGTGCTTTTGCTCCAGCTCCTGGATCCGCTGTGCGACAAGCTTATCGACCTCCTCATCTTTGGCGCGAAGCTTGGCGGCGAGCGCCTACTCATGTGCGACAAGATCTTCCTCATGGGCATCAAGTGCAATGCGACGTTCCGGCAGGAGAGCATCTTCAGCGGCAGTTCTTTGTGCAGCTTCCTCTTGCGCTTTCTCCAGGTCAGATTGTTTCAAGAGGAGCTCCGTCCAGTTTTGGCTCACCTGTTCCCGGTTGGCAGTCAGCTCTTGAAGGGCCTCGGCGTACCAGATTTGCATCTGCTCGACGCGCTTCTGAAAATCTGCTTCAGCTGCTTCAACAACTGCCATTCTGGAGTCTGCTTTCTCTTTCCGAGCACGGTGGAGTGCTTGGAGCTTGCAGAAATTTTCGCCGATAGCCTAGAGGAGCTGATCCTCTTCAGATTTGCCACTGCTGGCACTTGGATCATCAAAAATTTCGAGCCTGGCAGAGGTGATGATTTCTTCATCGAAGGTTTCCCATTCGGCCGGCTTTTCAATATTTGCCGTGCCCGGCAAGTTGATGAATAAGTTGTCGCCAACCTTGAGATATTTGCTTGATGAGGGGACTTTGGATGTCGATGGTTGGTCCTCGACGCTCGTCTCGCCGGTGGCTGGGAGCTCTGTGGTCGATGTAGCGCCTGGCGCTCCTGCGGCAGGAATGTCGTCAGTGTGGTCATCGGTCTCCTCGCCGGACCTCTCGGCAGGTTCCTTGGCGGCTTCCTCGGCAACATTTTCGCAGACCTCGATAGTGGCATCTGTGGTGGCCTCGCTGGTGGCGATCCTGTCTGCTTCGGCGGTGGCGTCTCTGGCGGTCTCCTCGATGACGATGTCGACGTCCATGTGTTCCATCACAGGGAACTCTGGAAGACGAAGGAAGGAAACAAAATAAGATCAAGGTTGAAGTTCAAGAAGACGAAAAGAAAGAAAGATAAAGAAAAGGATAACAAGCGCTCTAAGGCAAACAGTTACCTGCGTCGAGTTATTGAGAGGTGGCCTCACCCCTCCAGGCAATATTGGTTGCCGGGGAAATGTTGCCGGTATCTATGCATACCGGCTCCTCCTCAACTAAGATAGGCTCGTCGGCGGTAACTCTTGCCGGGGATGCGCTTGTGGGCGGCGCGGTTGACGGAGGCAGCATGACGGGGGCGGTTTCCACCTCTTCCTGTTGCTGGTCTTCTCCTGCAAGCCCGAAGATATCAGCGGCAAGGGTAAAAACCTCGGCGCCTGCCAGCGGGAAACGAGTGGGGAACTCACGCTGGGGGCTGCGCTGGGGGCTGCGTTGAGGGTTGAGCTCCGGGCTGACGACGACAATTTCCGGCGTGCTCGTAGAGCCAGCCGGGGGCTCGTCGCCTGTGGAAGTCCTCAACCTCTTCGCCGCCCTTTCTGCCAAGGTTTCTGCATCACTGCAGAGAGGAGACAAAGCAAGGCTATGAGATTACTCCGAAATTTGAAAGATAAAGGCTATGACAGGACACTTACTCTTCCTCTTCTCGTTCCAGGCTAAAGCCGGAGATGTCGAAATCGACCTCCGTTGCAGTGTCCGTGTGAGGGGGCGAAGGAGGGGTCCTGGGTCGCTTGGCTGTAGCAGGCGCAGGAGATTGGCGTGATTCCGCCACCTCAGCCTTCGGTGTGGTTGTGTGAGACGCCCCTGCCACCTCAGCAGTTGCCGCAGGTGTGGGTCTCGCGCGCCGCGCAGGTTGCTGGCGGACTCCTTGCTGCGGTGCAGTCTTGCCGGCCGCTTTCTTGCCGGGAGCCTCGCTGCTCGATGAAGGTTGGCTTGCCATCTCCATTGTGAGCCTGGCAGCTTTCAAGCGAAGGATCCTGGTGGTGGCGATTGTGAGCCTCTCGTCCTCCACGAAGAGATCGCTCCAGTCACTGTCGCGGACCACCTTCTGCCGTCGAGGCGAACAGAACGGATGGGGATTTGCTTCCTTGATCCAGCACCACTCAGACCGCCATTCATCCCACTTCTCACGGTAAACTCCATCTAGGTATATCTCCTTATTCCAAGCCCGTGGAGTCCAGGCGATAGAACCAGAAAGGGCCTCCCCCTTTTGGATGCGAGGAATAAAGTAATGGCGGAAAAGGGCGGTATTGGGAACTACTCCAGCAAAGTTTTCGCAAAGATGAGCGAAGACAGACATGCACATTACGGTGTTCGATGTGAAATCAAGCAGGTGGAAGCCGTATGTGTACATAATATCATTGAAGAAATCAGAGAATGGAGGACAGAGTCCGGAATAGAAATAAGCGGTGAAGAAGTGATATCTGTCAGGACCGCTCTTGGAACAAGAACCTGGAATCACGCGAGTCGCAGGGTGAGCTTTTGTCCCCTTCGCCCACATACACTGGTACCGGTTCTTCAAGGCCCTCACATTGAGCAACGGAGCGAAGACAACGAACTTCTTCCGCATCTTCACCAGCTCGCTCTCCGGGACATCGGCCTTCGTCTCCTTGCTCTTGCCTTTGCCCTTGCTAGCCTTGGGCGGCATGGCGATTGCGAAGACGGAGGCTGAGGATAGAGCGGTTGCGGAAGCGAAGAGTGGATGAGGAGAAGTCTGGCTTTGAGCTCGAGAGGGGAAAACAATGGCGGGTTCCAGATTGAGAAGAAGGGGGGGTAAATAGGCTGCGCCTCTGCGGTTTCCCTTTTTATGGGGAAGGGGCGAGGCCGTCTCTTTTACTCCCCAATGTAAATACGCCCCTGCAGGCGCACTGCAGTTGCAGCCTTTCAGCGCACGCTTCCCACGTCACGCATTCAGCGCGCGTAGTGGGGGGCACAGTAAACAGGATATTTGCGAGCAGTTGATCCCCTGCCACGTGTGCCCGTGCACTGTTTGGGCCTAGCCCAACAACGCGTCGCACTCGTGTGTGGCCTAGGCCCGGGGGCTCCTATCGGTGTACTAAGTATTGGGCCATTAGTACCCCGTACTTGTGCACGGGCAGTTGTAGCCATACTCGTGGACAGGCTTGTCGGGGAACAGTTCGAGGTTGATTCAAGTTATCGAAGAAACACCCAAGTCAAGGATCTGAGGATCAGCAGATAAGAAGAGCTGGAGACCGAAAGCCAGCCTCGCCGGCAAGATCTTGCCGGGGTGGCCCGCGAAGCCCGGCAAGATTCTGCGCCCGGCAAGATTCAGTGCCCAGCAAGATTCAGTGCCCGGCAAGATTCGGCGCCCGGCAAGATTCTGCCACTGCGCCACCGCTTCGGCACAGCAACAATGAACCAATCATAGAGCGTAAACCTTTTGGTCAACCGGTTCACCATCCTTAGTCAAGTCAAGATGTCCACTAGTAGGCATGGGTGTATTCATACCTTTGCATTCTTGCATATTGAACTTCTTGAATAAGTCCTTGGTATACTTTGTTTGAGAAACAAAGGTACCCTCCTTAGTTTGCTTGATTTGCAAACCAAGAAAGAACTTGAGTTCACTCATCATAGACATCTCAAACTTCTCCGACATTAGTCTTCCAAACTTTTCACTAAAATGAGGGTTAGTCGAGCCAAATATGATATCATCAACATAAATTTGGCACACAAATAATTCACCATTAACCCTTTTAGTAAAAAGTGTTGAATCAATTTTTCCAATCTCAAAGCCTTTTTCAATAAGGAACTTGGTCAAGCATTTATACCACGCTCTAGGAGCTTGTTTAAGACCATAAAGAGCTTTCTGAAGTTTGTAAACATGGTCGGGTTTCTTGGGATTAACAAAGCCGGGAGGTTGTTTTACATAAACTTCCTCCTCAATTTCACCATTTAGAAAAGCACTTTTAATGTCCATTTGATACAATGTGATATCATGACGGTTGGCATAAGCAAGTAAGATGCGTATGGACTCAAGTCTAGCAACGGGGGCATATGTCTCACCATAGTCCATACCTTCGACTTGAGTGTAGCCTTGAGCGACGAGACGGGCCTTGTTGCGTACAACTTGTCCATCTTCATCTTGCTTATTCCGAAACACCCATTTGGTACCAATGACATTGTGCTTCTCATCGGGCTTTTCAACCAATGTCCACACTTAGTTCCTCTCGAAATTGTGTAGCTCTTCATGCATGGCATTCACCCAATCCGGATCATCAAGAGCATCTTCAACCTTCATAGGTTCAATACTAGAAATGAATGAGTAATGTTCACAAAAGTTAGCCAAACGAGTTTTAGAGCGAGTAATTCTCCCGGTTTGGATATCGTCAAAGATTTGTTCAACGGGATGGTCTCTTGAGACTCTTGCTCTAACTCTTGAGAGCTTTTGTTTAGGTCGGGGTAGAACATCTTCTTCATCATCTTGTTCTTCCTCTTGTCTTTCTTCATTGTTGTTGGCGTTGATGTTCTCTTGTGGAGGTGGAGAAGGAAGTCGATGAGGTTCATCTTGGTGTACATCCTCATTTCCTTCATCTTGGCGAGTCCCACTTGTGGATGCCTCCGAGTCAACTCGTGGTTCACCTTGTCGTGAGGTAGAAGCTTCCACTTGGATGGACGAGGTACTCTCCTTCACCTCCGTTGGATGAATCTTGCCAATAGACAAGTATTGGATTGCTTCCAAAGGGTCTTTGTCTCCTACATCAATTGGCAATTGCTCTACTTGTGAGCCGTTAGATTCATCAAACTTCACATCTACCGTCTCTTCAACCTTTCGGGTGAAATTGTTGTAGACACGGTAAGTGTGAGAGTTTGAGCCATAACCGAGTAGGAAACCTTCATGAGATTTAGGAGCAAATTTCGAACGACGATGCTTATCAAGAATGTAGCAATTTGAGCCAAATACTCGAAAGTATCTAACTTGGGGTTTGTGACCGGTGAGAAGCTCATATGCCGTCTTGCCGAGTAGCTTGTGAAGATATAGATGATTTGTTGCATGACAAGCTGTCTCAACCGCTTCCGCCCAAAAGTGTTTTGGCGTCTTGTACTCATCAAGCATCGTTCTCGCCATCTCAATAAGAGTCCGGTTCTTCCTCTCAACAACTCCATTTTGTTGAGGCGTGTACGTAGCCGAGAACTCATGTGTAATCCCTTCTTCGTCAAGAAAGGTGTCCACATTTGCGTTCTTGAACTCCGTTCCGTTGTCGCTGCGAACCTTCTTGATCTTCACTTCAAATTGATTTTGGGCCTTCCTAGCGAAGTTCTTGAAGATCTTTTGGACCTGCAATTTATCATCAAGAAAGAACACCCACGTAAATCTCGAAAAATCATCGACTATGACTAAACCAAACGAATTTCCACCGAGACTTTTATAGGCGTTTGGACCAAAAAGATCCATATGAAGCAACTCGAGTGGTCTTCTCGTGGTCATGATGTTCTTCACGGGGTGGCTTCCTCCAACCTATTTTCCTGCTTGACAAGCACTGCACAATCTATCCTTGTCAAATATAACGTCTTTTACTCCAAGGATATGATCACCTTTAATAAGCTTATCAAGATTTCGCATGCCCACATGACCTAACCTTCTATGCCACAACCAACCTTTAGAAGATTTAGCAATTAAGCAAGTTCTAGGTTGAGCCTTTTTAGTGAAATCAACAATGTATAGATCACCTCTACGTATACCGGTAAAGACCATTTTATGACTATCTCTTCAAAACACTTGGCAATCTACTTCGGTAAATAGGACATTGAAACCAAAATCGGCTAGTCTAGATACAGAAAGTAAATTATACCCAAGAGATTCAACGAGCATAACATTTTGGATGGAGCTGTCATGTGAGATGGCCACCTTACCAAGGCCAACCACCTTACCCTTTGAGTTATCACCAAAAGTGACATATTTTCGAGGGCCATTGTTTTCAGCAAGCTCACGAAACATATCCTTATCTCCGGTCATGTGATCGGTACATCCACTATCAAGAACCCATTCCTTTGCTCCAGCCATGTAGCCGCGAAGATTAGCCATAAGACCAAAGTGTCTCATAGACTCATCGAGATCAAAGTCACTATCATCATCCTCATCATAGTATCCATGTTCGACATCGTCTTGTGATTGATCATCACCTAGAGAGTGATTCATTAGATTTATGACTATGACAATGTTCATCTTTATGAATTCTAATGACTTCCGAGATGATATTACTAATGATTCCAACATCTCCTTTGGCACGCATAAGGTCATGAAGCTCAACTAGACAATCACCAAACATAGGATCTTTAGGATTCATCTTATTTAAAGCAATGGACTTTTGAAGAATCACATCTAGATTTTTCAAGGAATAGTCTAGAAAGCGTTCCTCAAGGAATCTCCACATGGTGTAAGCACAATCAAGAGTAGGCAAACATGCTATCAAATTTCTAGGCAAACCTCTAGTAATAAGATTGACAGTTCTAAGATTGTGAATCATGTCGAGAGACTCATCGGGGGTAGGATGCAAAGGATCAACAAGGGGCGCACAAGGGCTAGTAATGTACTTGTTCAAGTGATATTCATTGAAAATCTCAAGCATCTCATTTTTCCAAGCATTAAATAACTCTCCATCAAGTATGGGTACTCTATGTCTAAGACTCCCCATCGTAGACTCATCCATCTTCCTCCAATGGTGATTAAACCAAAGCAATGGAGACCAAAGCTCTGATACCAATTGAAAGGATCAAGAAGAGGTGTCTAGAGGGGGGGATTAGACCATCAACAAAGAAATGTAGCAGTTTTTAATTTCTTCAAGTTAAGGTGGAGTTTTAGCACAAGTTTAAACACTCACAATACATTTCAAGCAAGCATGGCAAGAGTATATGAGCAGCGGAAAGTAAAGCATGCAAGTTGCTAGAAAGTAAAGGGATGGGATTGGAGTGTGCAAACGCAATAGGAGACACGGAGATTTTTGGCGTGGTTTCGATAGGTGGTGCTATCGTACATCCACGTTGATGGAGACTTCAACCCACGAAGGGTAACGGTTGCGCGAGTCCACGGAGGGCTCCACCCACGAGGGTCCACGAAGAAGCAACCTGTCCTTCCCACCATGGCCATCACCTACGAAGGACTTGCCTCACTTGGGTAGATCTTCACGAAGTAGGCGATCTCCTTGCCCTTACAAACTCCTTGGTTCAACTCCACAATCTTGACGGAGGCTCCCAAGTGACACCTAACCAATCTAGGAGACACCACTTTCCAAAAGGTAATAAATGGTGTGTTGATGATGAACTCCTTGCTCTTGTGCTTCAAATGATAGTCTCCCCAACACTCAACTCTCTCTCACAGATTTGGATATGGTGGAAAGATGATTTGAGTGGAAAGCAACTTGGGGAAGGCTAGGGATCAAGATTCTTGTGGTTGGATTGGAATGTCTTGGTCTCAACACATGAGTAGGTGGTTCTCTCTCAGAAAATGAGTAGTGGAAGTGTAGGCACGTTCTGATGGCTCTGTCACAAATGGAGAAGGGGGTGGAGGGGTATTTATAGCCTCCACACAAAATCTAACCGTTACACACAATTTACCAAACTCGGTGGGACCGAATAGTGAAACTCGGTGAGACCGACCTGGTTCAAAATGTGAACGTTAGGCTTTTCGGTGGGACGACAAGGTCAACTCGGTGGGACCGATGTGCTAGGGTTAGGGAAAAACGTCATCTCGGTGAGACCGATTTCAGCAATAAGCAAAAAGAGACTTGGTCAAGCAAACTCGGTGGTACCGACTGCGTATCTCGGTGAGATCGAAGTAACTGCAATAGGTAACAGAGAGTTTGCAGGGCCATCTCGGTGAGACAGAGATCGCATCAGTGAGACCGAACTGATTAGGGTTTCTGGCAGTGGCTATGTCAAGTGAACTCGGTGGCGCCGGATGAATCAAATCGGTGGGGCCGAGTTTGACTTTAGGTTTAGGACATATGTGGAATTAAGAAAGTGGTTGAGGGCTTTGGAGCATATCACTAAGCACTTTGAGCAAGCAAGCCATTAAGCAACACCTCATCCCCTTTTAATAGTATTGGCTTTTCCTATGGACTCAATGTGATCTTGGATCACTGAAATGAAAATGTAGAGTCTTAAGCTTTTGCCAATATGTGTCCTTAGCATTTTGAAGGGGTTCCACATCCTCCTGTCCTGCCATTCCACTATTGAACTCATCTGAAATATACTAGATGAAAATATTAGTCCAACAAGAGATATGTTGACATTAATTACCAAAATCACCCAGGGAGCACTTGTGCTTTCAGCTTGCTAGTGTTGCTCTCTTCACACTCTCTCGTCCTCTCCAGATCTAAACACGACAGCGGTGGCCACACTCTCTCTCTTCTCATCGCTGGTCACAGATCCGGCCGGATCCCCTCCGCCAGGGAAGGTGAGAAGGTGCAATGTTCACGCGGTCGTCCTCGGCGACGACTCTTACCCACTGCCGGCGTGTCTCGATTAGTGTGCCTTGCCGTTCTCTCCCACGCAGCGCCGGCTAGGGAGGGCCTCCGACCCCTTCTTCCTTGTTGTCGTAGTGTGGGCAGATCCGGCCTCCCTCCGCCCACCTAGCGACATCACGGCGACCCTCAGGTATAACTTCCTTCGAAACCGGCCTTGCTCTACTGCCACAGCTCCTCACGTCACTGCATTTGTATCTTTTACTATTTCTCAGGCCCCCTAATAGATAGGATCGATCGGCTGTTCGAAAGCCACCTAAATTTTTACTGTTAAGAGGTAAAACTACTTCATGCAGTCGAATCTAGTACTACTTGGTTCAAACAGGGAAGAAAGGGGGTGGGGGTGGGGGAAGATTTGTTACCTGAATTTAGGACTTGGTCGAAAGAGGAAATAATGAGGGTGAAAAGTAGCAGAGACTGGCTATCCAACTGGTCTCTTGGTCTAATAGGGAAATAAAGGGAAACGCAGTACAAACTCAATATAAACTGATCTATTAGTTGAAAAAGGAAAGAAAGTGGGGACTGGGGGACAAGTCAACAGAGTATGTCCAGCACTAGATTTGCTAGCCTCACACAGTATAAGGTGGCTATACCAAACAAAAATGGGACCAACCCAGATATCCTGTTTGGATGTTTGTTGCCCCGAGCCCCTCTTATGTAATGCCACTGGTAAAATGTAGCAGTCCCACTATTAAAGTAAGGACACGTTAAACCAATGTTGTTTTCAATGTAATGCCTCCAGTAATATGAATCAATGGCACTATTTTTCATGTCCTGCTAAATTTCCCATTAAGATAAGTTGCTTCTTTTCATTAGAAATGCAACTGTCCTGGTCCGCCTACTCTCCCGTGCCCAAATACCAACTCTTTAGCAGTTGTTAATGTAATGTTGCTGGTAAAATGAAGCAATGACACCATTAAAGTAATGTCATATTTAACGGTTGTCATAGTTAATCCTAATGCCCACACTAATATCTAGCAATGCTGCTGCTTTAGAAATTGCTACTGTCCTTGTAGGATCGCCGTTCAGATAAGGAACATGCTTCTTTTCATTTGATGTATGTTTCATCACTTGTTAGTCACCCTCCTTTCCACCTTTTTGTGCAAATAGAGATATACATTTCACGCTTGATCTTAGTTGAATTGCACAAAATGATATCCAAATTATAGTTGAATATTCCACGAGCTTCACGACCAACCTTGATGTTACTCAATTTTATTGCAACTAATGAAGAAGAAGCTGCTAGCTCATGGGACCAAGTACTTGCTAACTGCATGATGCCAACATTGCTTCATTTTAGGTGAACTGCACAAAAAGGTCCCATGAATTGAATCATCCATGTTGGTGACTGGTGTCATCCCTTCTACGATGGCGTTGACTGCAGATATGGTTCCCATCACGAGGTATGTTCCTTTTTGGTCCGACCGTTTGCCAAAGATCCTGCATGTTGAGTCTGCTCTTGTGCTACTGTTTTGGCACTGCCATGATAAAGCAGTAATGTTATTATTTTGCACCTTAATCTAGTGGCACTATTAATTTGAGGCAATGTTTTGGCACCGCTAGTGCCACTGATTTTTTTTTATATATCGAAAGAGGGGTTTCCTTCGATTTCATTAAAGAAACCCAACCATAGAGAACCATTATCCGACAACATCTCAGTGTAAACGGGCAGTTATGCAACTACTACTAGAACGGACTGAGTACTAGCAGGAGACAAGTTCGCCACATAAGCTAGGCAGGTAGGGGGACGCAGCCCCAGCTCGACCAAGTTTGGATTACAACCCAAATGCTACCACAGAAACATCGGGGGGGGGGGGAAGATAGGGACTGAAAGAGCCAGCTTCAGCATCCTAGTCTAAGCACCCCCGGCCTCCATCCTTGTAACGCATGGTACACCTCGCTTGCCACCTGCTCGACCCTAGTGCCACTGATAAAATGAAGTAATAATACAGTTAAAATAGAGTGAGTGTCCTCTCTATCATTTCATTTCCAATGTAGATAAAGAAATTGCTTCTCTTTGTTAGTATATGTTTCATCAACTAGTCCCATTGTTAATGTTTAAGTGTTTCTGCAAACTGGGGTGCTTAATTTTAGTTGATCTGCACAAAAATAGAGTTTGGAATGTCTCAAGGCCCCTCCTTGAACTACTGTTGTACACTGATGTTCATCACTGGCAGAAGGTGTATCGGGGAGAATTGGGTCGATTTCCAGTATGAGGCCTACCGTATGAGGCGTCGCAGGGCCCATCTCGCCCTCACAGCATGGCATACTATGATACTATCGCAATATTTTCCCATTAAGAAAATGAAGTTTATTCTATTTATTAGTGTATGTTTCATTAACTAGTGCCACTATAATGTAATCGCGCTTTTTCATTATCTGTGCAAACAGGGTTATTCAGCTGCATTTTGGTGGAACTGCACAAATGTACGGATGGAACCGGCATATATGCAAAGTGCGAGGTGCCAAGTAAAAATTACCGACACCAACCATGCTCCATCTAAGCATTGGCATCCACCACCGGTGGGATAGGTGGCGCTCTCTGTGGACGGATCTTTCTCGGCACCAAATCCTTAAATCAAATACTAGTAGCTTATATTGGCACTTTTCTAGGGAGTACTCTTTTCTGAAAGAAGCACCAATCGATTTTTCTTTATTTGTACATAGTGTCACAACTTTGTTTTTGGTCTAGAGCTATTTTAGGGTGATTGGTGTAGTACTCGGAGACTAGTTGTAAGCATGATTTTCATTAGCCGTCACACTGATTGTAAGCATGAGCAGATGGAAGATTAGGTTAGTGCGAAGCTTACCTTAAACCCTACCGCCGCCGTTGAAATGAGGCGAGTGGCGAGGGAACCATGGAGAACGGCGGGGAAGCGACGTCGCGCCATCCGGCCTCCTCTTGCGGTGGGAGAAGGAATACTCCTGTGGCTCCGGCTGGCACTGCACCCTCACGAGCGGCACACCGTACTCGATCGATTTTTTATCCTCTGGATGCTCGACCTTCGACCTGTACGCCCACCACCTCCGCCTGACTTTCGCCTCGGGCGAATCTGTCTGCTCCATCACCCAGAGGAGATACTCAATGAACTCGAAGGACTGTGGTGTGACTGCCGCCGGGGAGTACATCGTCGCCCTCATCGCCGATGTCTTGCTCTTTCGCATACATTGCCACATGGCCCTCACCGTCCTCGAAATCTCCCACTCATTGTCAAACCAAGTAAGGATCTCCTTCAACCTGGCTAACTTCGCCTGGTCGCCACCGGCGATCTGCCCGATTCGCTGCTGCATCCTCTTCATAGATGTCTTTCTGAGAGGTCCGGTGCTAGCTTTGGAAGATGGGAGGAGAGACGGTGGTCTTGCAATGGAGAAGAGGGAGAGGCGAGACAGTGGTTTTGCAATGGAGAAGATGGAGAGGAGAGGGGTGGTTTTGCAATGGAGAAGAGGGAGAGGCGAGACGATGGTTTTGGAATGGAGATGATGGAGAGGAGAGGGGGTGGTTTTGCAATGGAGAAGAGGGAGAGGAGCGTGCGGCAGCGATTTAGGATTGGACGAGAGGGCCGGCGCGCTGTGACTGGATCAAAATCAAAATTAATTTACCCTTCAATTAAGAAAGCGACCCCACGTTAACTAGTCTCCCTTGTATTCTGGGTCATATTTGACCATGATTTTCACAAATAAAATATATGTTATACGTTGCAAAAATAATATAATTTGAAAGTACATTCAGATACGAACCAAACGATACAATTTTTGATGACATACATTCACATTTTGCTTGTCAAATACAGTACGTGGTCAAACTTTGACCCAAAATACGCAAAACAAAAAAATACTTCCAAGACCAGCGCCGCTCCTCTCCTCTTAAACCACCGCCGCTCCTCTCTTGTTCCAATCCAAAACCAGCGCCGCTACTCTCCTCTTCCATTTCAAAACCACCGCCACTCCTCTCCTATTCCAATCCAAAACCAGCGCCGCTCCTCTCCTCTTCCATTTCAAAACCACCGCCGCTCCTCTCCCGTTCTAATCCAAAACTAGCGCCGCTCCTCTCCTCTTCCATTCAAAAACTACCGCTGGCGAGTGAAGGTGCTGTGGAGAAGTAGATCAATGGAGGAGTACAACCGATACGTGTGGCTCATAGGCGGTGACCCTGTGAAGCTAGCTAGGATGTTGGAGATACAGTCTTAGTTTGACAACCCGGAGCAATTAGCGGCGACGGCGAAAGTGATGGCCAAATATCTGGAAAAGAGCGAAAAGGAGGTGATACACCGGGAGGGAGACGCGCGGGAGTACATAGAGTTGCTCCTGTGGGCCATGGAGCAAACAGATTCACCGGATCCGATCGTGAGGCTGCGGTGGTGGGAGTATCGATCCAAGATGGAGCATCCACCCGAGATTGAAGGATCGAGCATCTACACGGTGTCGTTTGTGAGGGTGCCGTGGCAGAGCGAGCCAGTGGAGTCTTCATCGACCGAACCCAACTGCAAGAGGAGAAAAACAGTTGGCGCGATGATGCTTCCCCGCCATCCTCTCCCTCGCCATTCACCTCGTCCCACGGGGCGGTTGTCTGCCACCGAGGAATAGGAGGGGACTCTCCCCCCGCCCCCCCCCCCCCCCCAAATAGTCTGAGGAGGAGCTTAGGGTTGTCAGTATTTGCAGGTTGTGAATTGTGATTTGTGTTTCAGATTTGAGAGTACTTTTAGATATGAATGTCTTCTGAATTTTAGATTTGCGGTATTGAGCATATGAAGTATTTTATGAATTCTACAGATCTATTTTTAGCACTTTAAAAAATGTAGTTCCATATAAAAGTGCAAACAATGTGATTCTCAGAGAAGAAGCTGCAAGTTTCAGTTTCAGATAAGAAATTGGAAGTTTCTGAGGCAGAGCATTTATATTAACACGCCCTTTTCAAACAGGGATAACATCATGTTGAAAGTTTTATTCATAATCAAAAATGGAACTACCAGCCAGTTAACATCATGCTGATCAACATTCATGCATAGCACATCTTCATATGATGCACAGTAAAAAAGATATGCTATTTTCAAAATGCGCACACAATGTTGAGTGTGTTGGAGGTGGTGTGCGTAGATGACAATGGGCACCCACATGTCAGAGGCAGAGGCAAAAATTTGTGGATATTTTCACTGCATCAGGTGGAATCGAACCCGGGCGGAGCAGCGGTTGGGGAGGGGAACTTGGCCACTGGGCTACTCCAGTACTTTCTCTCAAAATTAGTCACAACATCTACCACTACTGTAGCACGTCTTCCCCGGCTCTGGTACGTTCTCGTCTGGGGCCTGGACGTCATCCTCCGCCTTTGTGCGCTCGCCGCGGCGCCGCTGTCTGCCGTTGTGGACATGCTCAACAACCGAGAGTAATCTGGAGAGGACTGTACGTGGAGAGGTGGACAGTCGGTACCCACCAGGTCCATGGCCGTACGCAAGCAAGTGCCTCATTGAAAAATACTTCCTCCTAATGCTATACTAACATTAGGGGCCACAGTTTTTGTCAACGTAGTTACTAAAGGAGATAAATTTACAACGAAGCTAGTCATCGGGGAGCTGGCATGTATCATTTTTTATCAGTGGGCCAACAAGTATCAGTTGGGTTGTGGGCTGCCCAGTCTAGGCTTTCTTTTTTAACATGTGCAGCCCACGACATGCCGGTTTGTATTTTTTTGAGGGCCGTCATGTATCGACCGGCCTATGGCCCTCCCATCCTAGGTTTTATTTTTTCTTAAACATCCGCAACCCAACTTAGGAACGCCAGGTCCAATTATGTTTCCCTTCTAACTATATTATATATATTTATATTATTTTATATGTTATTATATATTATTGTTATTATCATCATATATTTAACAGATACTTACATATATAAGAAAAAAATATCCCATCTATTCTGAACTTATAAAAATAAATGTTTAACAATAAAATCCTGGGTTTTTTTTACTTAAGGTCAATGAAAATACAAGTGATTGTGTACAAAAGCTTGGTCAGATTTAAGGACCAATGTAAATAAAGCACTTATTATTTAAATATATTTATAACAAAATGCTCAGCCCCTGTTTATTTCTGGATAACATTGCTGCGCCCAACCCAACATTATAATTAGAACCAGCCCAGCAAAATCGTGTATTTCGTGTACATGGGCTGTGATTTTTTAGGAAAAATAAATGGCCGCATGGACGCTACATTATTTGTTCACCCAGGCCAGCAAATTCGTGTATTTCTAGAAAGTGCAAATGGGCCGTAGTTTTTTTAGAAAAAATAAATGGGCCGCATGGACGCTACATTATTTGTTCACCCAGGCCAGCAAATTCATGTATTTCTAGAAAGTGCAAATGGGCTGTACTTTTTTTAGAAAAAAAAATAAATGGGCCGCATGGACGCTACATTATTTGTTCACCCAGCGCAGCGAATGGACTGTAAATTCTAAAAAAATGGGTTGAATATGTGCGACATTTTTGTAGGTTGAAATGTGGGCCAATAGGTCGAAGCCAACGCAAGGCGTTGTCAACTTTGTCAAAAAATGATTCTGACATTGATAGCCGTTGGATTTACATCCAACGGCCGGCATTCATCTTCAATCTCTCGTGTTCTTTCTCCAGCGCCGCCGGGACCACCTACCCCCACCTCCGGCTGCTAGCAGCTCTGCTTAGCACGCTTCGCTGCGAAGCGCTACCCCACCACCGGACAAGCCATCCCTCCATCCCTCCACACCTCCTGTTATTCTTCGCCGACTGCAGAACCACGCCACACCAGAACCAGTTAACCCTCATACACCTCTCCATCTGCGACTCCACTGCCGCGTCTTCCCATTACCGGCTCATTGCCGTCCGGGGCCTCGCCGTCGTCCACCGCCTTGGTGCGCTCGGCGCGGCGTGGTCAACGTGGTCAACAATCGAGAGTCATCGGAAGAGGACTGTACGTGGAGAGGCTGACAGTGGGGACGCACCAGGTCCATGGACGCACGCATGCAACTGCCTCCTTATTACACGAAAATAAAATTATTACTCCCCCTGAAAGCTGGGACCCACCACGTATATCTTCGCAAGGAAGGAAGTGTCTCCTTATGCCTGCCCCTGACAGCTGGGACCCACCAACAACATCTTTGCACGCAAGCAAGTGCCTCCTTATTACGGGCAAAAAAAATATGATTCCACCCCTGACCACTAGGACCTGCCAGCTATATATTCGCACGCAAGGAAGTGCCTCCTTGTCCTCCCTAACAATTGGGACCCACCCAGTCGAAGTGTACGTAGCATTGTCTGTGTACATACCGGTCGATCGGTCTGTCTGCCATGATGAACCATGGCCGAGTAAGGAGCGGTAGCAGTTCAGGCAGTCC
Organism: Thinopyrum elongatum; assembly: GCA_011799875.1. Classification (NCBI taxonomy): domain Eukaryota; kingdom Viridiplantae; phylum Streptophyta; class Magnoliopsida; order Poales; family Poaceae; genus Thinopyrum; species Thinopyrum elongatum. The sequence continues at coordinate 359,400,315 of CM022298.1, read as the reverse complement.
AGTCAAAACCGTGTACACGTACGTACAGCCAGATGCCAAAAAATACGGCCACGTACGTACATACGGGCGGGGTCTCGAACGCGTACTCGCGCATACGTACGGCCAGGGCTCATGTACATGGAGAGGCAACGGATGGCAGCAATGGTGTCCTATTCATCGGAAGCCAACCGGCTGGGTCAGACCGGAGAAACTGCGTCATGTTCATCAGGAGGCAACGGAATGCGTCGTGTTCATCGGGAGGCAACGGAATACATCTTGTTCATCGGGAGACAACCGGCTTGGACGGAACAGCCGAAACGAGGTCTGGCATACCGCAGAACGGAGGAAACGGGCCTTCTGTTCGACTGCGTACGGTCGAAACAGGGACCTGTTCATCGGGAAGGGTCTGGCGTACCGCAAAATGGAGGAAACGGACTTCTGTTCGAGTGCCTACGGTCAAAATGGGGTCCTGTTGATCGGGAGGGGTGTGGCGTACCGCAAAACGAAGGAAACGGACTTCTGTTGGAGCGCCTACGGTCAAAACGGGGTCATGTTCATCCACCATCTACTGCCTCGCTCTAGCCTCCATGGGCTACTGTTCATCCACCGTCAGCCTCTTCCAGCCTCCACCAGCTACTGTTCATCCACGGGCTACTGTTCATCCAGCCTCCACCGGCTACTGTTCATAGAGCCTCCACGAGGGTCCTGTTCATCCACCCCCAACCGGCTGGGGTGCGGCGGCCTCCTCGGGGTCCTTTTCATCCAGCAGCAACGGCCTACTACCACGGGGTCCTGTTCATCCAACCCCCACCGGGAACTGTTCATCCACAGCCAACAACCAACCGGCTCGACTCACCACGTATCGACTCGTTCTATGTACCGCGCGCACGGTAGCAACAGTCACTATTCATCGAGAGGCAACCCAACACCGGCTGGCTACGTCTCGCACAGGGGCTCAATCGGCTTCAGTAAGCAGCAGCAGTGATCGATCGCTCGGTTCAGTTAGCAGCAGCAGCGAAGGAATCGCTCGGGTTCAGTCAGCAGCGAATGAATCGCTCGGGTTCAGTTAACAGCCAAGGGATCGATCGCTCGGGTTCAGTAACGTGCGATCGCTTGGGTTTAGTTAGCCAATGCCTCGCACACACGCGCGTACACGAGAGAAACGCGCAAACCATAGTGCATCGCTCAGCCCCGACCACCCACCGTAACCGGGAACTCCCAGATATTTTCCTCGCCCTTGCTTCTAGCATGATTTTTTCCGTCATGGACGGCCCAAAGAATGTCATGCAAGTGCGTCCCCGGCCCGCCCAGGACGAAAAGCCCATTTTTTGTCATGATTTTTTGTCATAGAAGTAGGAGCCCACCACATCTATGATAATACGTGCTTTTGTCACAATTATCGTCATAGAAGTGTCATAAGCATGACAGAAAAAAAATTGTTCGGCCCAAAATGTCACGGGTGTGTCTTTTTTTGTGGTGAAGGTAATTTTCTCGATCCAGAGGATTCTAGTAAGTGTGCAAACTTCAAGAGATGCAATAATGATCTGAAGCAAGCATAGTGGAGTTGGAATTTTTGTTGAGATGAATTGATCAAATAATATGATTTCATCGATAGAAACAAAGATAATATTCGAAACACTGTGTGTGCATAACACATTGTTGATTAGAAATTATATAAATTTCTTGACATGGATTAAGACTTTATTGAAAAAATAGTTTTTCAGTAAAGGACATGGGAAATATAGTCCTTGTATTATACATAAGAATCTATGGAGATAGTAATGTCTAATCGGGCTTAGCCAAAATACATATTGGCAAAGTACTAAAGCAGTTTAGTATGAAAAAATGTCAAGAAGAGTTTTCTTGTCAAAGTCACATGGAAGGAGTTCTCAGCAAGAATTCAGTATCTTGAAATACTGATGAGTGTAATGCATAATTTCAGTCACACTTGTGTTAATTCCATGGTATGTAAATAACCAGATAAGTCCAGTACTCCAAGTAAGTTGTGAGTAAAGTTACCAGAAAGGTCAAATTGTTGATCATAGGACAACAGTGAAAAGGTCGTTGAGTACTAACGACATGTTTCTCGCATACGAAGTAAATGAAGAGATTGGTGTAAGGAGTTTACATCAATACATGCTTGATGTAAGTAGTACGTCGACAAAAATCTTCAATCAGTGCTCCAAGATAATTTTGATTTCAATTAAATGATTTATGGTGGCACGGTAAGTTGGAATTGGTCCAATAAAGTTAGTATAGTGAATTCTATAATAGAAGGATGAGCATATTCTCGCTTTAGAAGCAACAATAGAGGGTGATAAATCAAAGGTTCATTTATGAACTTAGTATGGTTTCTAGATGATTGTGCAAATAGAACACTTTTCTCTTATAGTGGTTCTATACCTCAATCTAAGGAATCAAAAGTCTTGCCAGTGATTCAATATATACTAAGCTTGTATCACATAAATTATGAATTCATGTGAAAGCATGACGGATGCATAGAAATTCAAATGATACACACGGATCTGAAGTTTTCAGTTTCGATAGGACGAAGTCTATACCACAAGCAAAGCATGGACTGACACCGGATTGCCATTGGTGTAAAAGTTAAAAGTGCTAACTAGATTATTGACCCTAGGGCAAGTGGGAGACTGTTGTAAATATGCCCTAGAGGCAATAAAATTGTATTATTATATTTCCATTATTCATAGTTAAGAGTTTATATTTCATGTTATAACTGCTATGATCCTGGAATATGTGATTCAGTGGAAAACTCATATGCACGTGTGAAATGATAAGCGGTAAACAATAGGTTCCCTGTCTCGCCTCTAAGACTGGCTCAAGTGTTGTTGGTGATCACGTTTTTAGGATCTTAGGATACCGTTAAGTGTAATGATAGTCCTAAAACAACATTGAGGGTATGACGTTAGAAGAACGATCATATTGAATCGACCCAAACTTCTCTGTTATACTTTGTGATTATATCGTCTGAAAACATTTGTTATAACATGGAGTGTTAGCATGTGTTTTAGTTCCTCAGACCATGAGAGTGTCTCGGTCACTTCCTACCGGACGGTGGACTTTTGGGTTGCTCAAACGTCATATGTAACAAGGTGATCATAACGACAACTTTCAGACACACCGGAAAGTTTGACAAGTAGCCGGATAGCTCGAGAGTGGGATTTGCTCCTTTGATGATGGAGAGATATTCTTAGGGCCCTCTCGGTGTGACGGAATCCATCATCGTCTGGCCAGGCATAGGTGACTACGTCACGAGGATGCCAGAACACGTCAACGAGAAAGAAGAACAAAACTGGTAATGAGAGCAACGGTATAGTGAGCATGGTGGTGACTCAGGAGGATACCGACGCACACCAGGTTTTGTAAAATATTGCGAAGCAAAGGGAACATCACATGATAACCAAAGTTTCACTCGAATATCATTTGTGTAATCATAGGGACCGATATGGATATCCACGGTTCCACTATCGGTCATTGAACGAAGGAGTTTCGTTCATGTCTATGATTTACCGAACCTACAAGGTCACAAGCTTAAGGTAATCAGAATGTGATGAGTGTTAGTGTGATAGGAGTGATGAGAATATGTTTGTGGAATTGTTTCATTAATATCCAGAATAGTTCCGAGAGGTTCCGACAGCGTTTCGGGGTCACCGGAAGGGTTTCGGTGAATATCGGGTAATACCGGGTATTACCGATTAATATATATAGGTGGGAAATGTTGTCGGGGATGTTAAATTATATATATAATGGTCTGAAAATATTTAGAACATTTATATATTTAAATTAATATCAACGGGCCTTAAAAGGCCAAGTGGTGGAAAGAGATATGGGCCACAAAGGCCCATATGGAAGTGGTGCCCCCATTTCCTATCAAGGGGGGTCGAATCCTACTTGGGGTGGGAGTTGGACTCCCCCCAAGGATGGTGCGCCAAAAGGGGACTCCTTCCCCTTTGGTGGCTTCCCCTCTCTCCCCTCCAACCTATATATACTAGGGGATTTTGCTCTATTGTTAACACAAGTTTTGGAGCCTCTTCTAGTTGATCTAGTTCTAGTTCTTGTTGGTCCTAGTTGATCAATTAAAACTAGCCCTAGCCACCTCTAATCCTCATAATTAGAAGCCCCGTGTGGTTCTAATCTCCTCCCTATAATTCTCTGGTGATGATTAGCTCTGGACGGCGAACAACTGCCAGATCATAAAGATCGTACGCTTGCAACAAAGTAGAGAGGTCGTGCTTTCGGTCTTCTGTTTGAGGAATCGTTCGAGGGCGGTTCGCGACATCATCGTCAATGTTCAAGGGACTTCAAGTATGATCTACACCGACTTGTTTACTTCTGCTGCACTCCCAGAGTCGGTAACGATTGTTGATCCAAACCTGTTATGCATCTTCATATTGTTCTTGGGTGTTCGTAGCGCGATTTTTTTTTGTTTTCTACTATGTTTCCCAACAATGATGCCCAATAGCATCGCCCAAAATCAGGCCAAAACATCGCCAATGTTGCCGAGGGCGCTGCCCCGGGAGTAAACACCTGGTGACGGTTGACCATCACAGAAAATGATCTTTGGCGACGTTTCCTACTTCGTCATCAGGGTTTTTGCCACTGAATAGAGCGGATTTGTAGTGCTTGTCTTGGCATCTCAAATATAGTTGTGACCTTCATCTGTTGTTGTTGTCACAAGGATGAGTACTTTGGGTGCTCAGCAAGTCTTAGTACCAAAGGTACTAGAACTAACAATACTTATAGGTTTGATAGTGCTTAAGTGGTGAGGCTGCAGCAAGTGGCTAATCAATATACTACACTCACGTCTACCGGATTTAAAATGACAAAACATACGTGAAGGGGATCAAAAGCTAATCATCTATTCACCTACCTATGCCATCATAAGACTACCTCCCCCCCCCCCTTGGCTAAAACCCCACGAAGAAGAGACAATCAAGGCACGCACACGTTCGCAAATTTTAGTTAAGTTGGATAAAGTTGTGTTATGAACCAACATTAAGTTCCAAGTCGTCCATAACCGCCAGCATGACTTTTCAAAAAGATTTAACCCTGCAGGGTGCTCCACTGACCCATTATAGTTTTCCGTACATGTTCGCTCTGGCTAGCTGGAGTCTACCCATTACATGTGCCCATTTGATGAGCTAGCACAAAAAACTTTGTAATGACTCAACCCTCTAATTAATATCAAACAAATCCAGGCAACCACCCAGTGAGTCAGCACCCAAATCAAAAGTCGGTCGTATCTCCGAGTCGGACTCTACCATCTAGGCTAGGTTGAAAGTGACTAGTATTGTTTCTCATGTAGCCATCCCTAGCTCCCCAAGTGTGGATCAACAGGGAGTTCCACCCCGCTAGCCCAAGTTATTTTGGAAACCCCCCGGTTGATCAATTCGTATGCAAATACATGGGCAAAAGGTTAAACCAGCTTGGGCCACCCAGATATGTTTGAGGCTAGTTAGATAAGTCTAGGGGGCCCATGAAAACCTCCCACGAGCGGTTGGCAGACTAAAACATGGAACATAATAACAAGAACTCGGTTCTTAAGGCGACTTGAATGGAACAAAACACTAAGGCATAAGGCCCAGCCTTCCACCCTTCATCTTGTGCACTACCATCACATCATATTATATAGTCAACATATCAACATGATAACCCAGATATGAGTAACCAAGGTAAAAAAATGGCATAAGACATACTCTGCAAACCCTATGCATGATACTAATCAAGGTTAAACAAGCGATAACATAGCCATCACAAGGTTTGCTAGAAGGTGGTGTTAGATAAACATCAACTTGTATTTCTAGAAGGACAAAGTCAACATACATACATGTACAAGAGGATGCCAAAATGCTAGAATACAAAAGGCCAAAGGCCATCATCAATATAACTCTAACACTCCCCCCCCCCTCAAACTCATGGTGGATCCACAACACTGAGTTTGGAAAGGTGAAATCCATTTGCGCTCTAGTCTGGGCCTTCATGAAGAAGTCTGCAAGCTGTAACTCGGAAGGCACATACTAAAGAGCAATAACATGATCCTGCAAAACAGCACGCACATGAGAAGCATCAACGCCAACATGCTTTACAAGCTCATGCTTCACGGGATCCCGCGCAATAATGATAGCACATGTATAGTTGGACAAGAGCATGGTAGGTGTAGTAACAGAAAAACCAAAATCCTCCAATAACCAACGTAACCAAGTCACCTTGCCGTCAGAAGAGCCATAGCTCTAAACTCAGTCTTTGCACTTGAATGGGAAACTGCAGTCGGTTTCTTCGTCTTCCAGGCAATGAGAGAACCACCAAGAAAAACACATTACACAAAAAGAGAATGACGATTTGAAGGATCACTAGCTCACGTAACATCCAGTAGGCATGGAGCTGTAATGGGAAAAAAGATATGGTGAGAGGTCGTGCCACGAAGATATCATCGAACACAAATAAGGTGACTATAGTGAACCAAAGTGGGAGCAGAAACAAACTGGCTTAGAATATGGACAGGATAGGAGATATCTTGACGAGTGATGACCTGCAAGGGCATAGGGCTATTACAATTCACGGTACATAGGGTATGTCGATCTGATAGGGAGCGGTGTTGCACAGGTAACTACCAACCCCGCAGCTATGTTGTCACTTACGTGGCTACGTTCACACCTAGAGTATTATCTAGAAATAGTATATTCATGGACTGCTAACGAAATGATAATAAGGGTGGTTTAAACTAAACTACTACGCGGAGGTAAAAATATTAATAAAATAGCGGGTAAGATAAAGGGGTGGCGTTTGAGTAATAAGGGCGTTCTTGAGGTATTCAGAGTCATCACTACCGATACGTTCTATGAATACTAAGTGTAGGATCGAAAGTATGTCTAGAGGGGGGTGATTAGACTACTTGACCAAATAAAAATCTATCCTTTTCCCAATTTTAGTTGTGGGCAAATTTTAGCAATTCTACCAAGTCTAGTATCACCCTACACATGCAATTCTAAGAGTATAGCAGTGGAAAGTAAAACATTGCACATGTAAGTAAAGGAGGGGTTTGGAGATTTCAAACGCAATGAAGACACGATGATTTTTGGCGTGATTCTGATGGGTGGTGCTATCATACGTCCACGTTGATGGAGACTTCAACCCACGGAGGGCTCCACCCACAAAGGGTCCACGAAGAAGCAACCTTGTCTATTCCACCATGGCTTCCGTCCATGAAGGACTAGCCTCACTCAGGTATATCTTCACGAAATAGGCGATCTCCTTGCCCTTTAGTACGTCCATTTTGCATCATGTTTTCCTACTATTATTTATAGTGTTTTTATGCATTATAACACTTTGTGGAGTAATTCTAATGCCTTTTCTCTCATAATATGCAAGGTTTACACAAAGAGGGAGAATGCCGGCAGCTGGAATTCTGGACCTGAAAAAGCGATGTCAGAGATACCTATTATGCACATCTCCAAATGAGCTGAAATTTTACGGAGAATTATTTTGGAATGTATAATAAATATTGGAGAAAAGAACCACCAGAGGGGGGCACCCAGGCGCCCACAAGGCACCAGGGCACGCCACCCCCTCCAGGCGCGTCCTGGTGGGTAGTGGGGGCCCAGGCCCACCTCCGGTGCCCATATTATGGTACATAAGGTCTTTTGACCTAGAAAAAAATAAGGAGAGGACTTTCGGGACAGAGCGCCGCCGTCTCGAGGCAGAACTTGGGTAGGAGCACTTTTGCCCTCTGGCGGAGCGATTCCGCCAGGGGAACTTCCCTCTCGGAGGGGGAAATCGAAGCCATCGTCATCACCAACAACCCTCTCATCTTTGGAGGCCAATCTCATCAACATGTTCAACAGCACCATCTCATCTCAAACCCTAGTTCATCTCTTGTGTTCAATCTTTGTATCAAAACCTCATATTGGTACCTGTGGGTGACTAGTAGTGTTGATTACATCTTGTAGTTGATGCTAGCCGGTTTATTTGGTGGAAGATCATATGTTCAGGTCCATTATGCTATTTAATATCCCTCTGATCTTGAGCATGAATATTATTTGTGAGTAGTTGCCTTTGTTCTTGAGGCCACGGGAGAAGTCATGTTGCAAGTAATCATGTGAATTTGATATGTGTTCGATATTTTGGTGATATGTATGTTGTGATTCTCTTAGTGGTGTTATGTGAATGTCGACTACATGACACTTCACATCCTTGGGCCTAAGGGAATGCATTGTGGAGTAGTTATTTGATGATGGGTTGCTAGAGTGACGGAATCTTAAACCCTAGTTTATGCGCTATTCCGTAAGGGGCTGATTTGGATCCATATGTTTAATGCTATGGTTAGATTTTATCTTAATACTTCTTTCGTAGTTGCGGATGCTTGCGAGGGGGTTAATCATAAGTGGGAGACTTGTTCAAGTAAGAACAGCACCCAAGCACCGGTCCACCCACATACCAAATTATCAAAGTAGCAAACGTAAATCAAACCAACATGATGAAAGTGACTAAATGAAATTCCCGTGTGCCCTCAAGAACATTTTACTTATTATCTGAGATCATTCCAGCCTATCCTTTGCTACAAAAAGGATTGGGCTATCTTTCTGCACTTATTGTTACTATTGTTACTTGTTACTTGCTACAATTTATCTTGCTATCAAACTACCTGTTATCGACAATTTCAGTGCCTGCAGAAATTACCTTGCTGAAAACCACTTGTCATTTCCTTCTGCTCCTCGTTGGGTTCGACACTCTTACTTATCGAAAGGACTATGATTGATACCCTATACTTGTGGGTCATCAAAAATCTTTTCTGGCGTCGTTGCCGGGGAGTGAAACGCTCTTGGTAAGTGGAAATTGGTAAGAAAAAAGTTATATATAGTACGTGCTAAAATTTACTGCCACTTCTTACTATGGAAAACAATCCTTTGAGGGGTTTGTTCGGGTATCTTCACCTCGACCGGAAACACAAAGAGTTGCCCCTTGATAACCCACAAGTATAGGGGATCGCAACAGTTTTCGAGGGTATGGTATTCAACCCAAATTTATTGATTCGACACAAGGGGAGCCAAAGAATATTCTCAAGTATTAGCAGCTGAGTTGTCAATTCAACCACACCTGAAAGACTTAATATCTGCAGCAAAGTATTTAGTAGAAAGTAGTATGGAAGTAACGGTAACGGTGGAAAAAGTAACAGTAGCAGTTCTGTAGCAATTGTAACAGTGGCAACGAAAAAGTAACGAAGCAAAGATCAATATGTGAAAAGCTCGTAGGCAATGGATCAATGATGGATAATTATGTCGGATGGCATTCAATCGATCAATATAACCTAAGGTGACATAGAACTAGCTCCAATCGATCAATATAATGTAGGCATGTATTCCAAATATAGTCATACGTGCTTATGGAAAAGAACTTGCATGACATCTTTTGTCCTCCCCTCCCATGGCAGCGGGGTCCTAATGGAAACTAAGGGATATTAAGGCCTCCTTTTAATAGAGAACCAGACCAAAGCATTAGCACTTAGTGAATACATGAACTCCTCAAACTACGGTCATCACCGGGAAGTGTCCCGACTATTGTCACTCCGGGGTTGCCGGATCATAACACATAGTAGGTGACTATAACTTGCAAGATAGGATCAAGAACACATATATATTCATGAAAACATAATAGGTTCTGATCTAAAATCATGGCACTCGGGCCCTAGTGACAAGCATTAGGCATAGCAAAGTCATAGCAACATCAATCTTAGAATATAGTGGATACTAGGGATCAAACCCTAACAAAACTAACTCGATTACATGATAAATCTCATCCAACCCATCACCGTCCAGCAAGCCTACGATGGAATTACTCACGCACGGCGGTGAGCATCATGAAATTGGTGATGGAGGATGGTTGATGATGATGATGGAGACGATTTCCCCTCTCCGGAGCCCCGAACAGACTCCAGATCTGCCCTCCCAAGGAAGAACAGGAGGTGGCGGCGGCTCCGTATCATAAAACACGATGAATCCTTCTCTCTAATTTTTTTCTCCCCGAACGTGAATATGTGGAGTTGGAGTTGAGGTCGGTGGAGCTTCGTGGGACCCACAAGCCAGGGGGCGTGCCCAGGGGGGTAGGGTGCGCCCCCCACCCTTGTGGACAGGCGGTGGGTCCCCCTCGGTTGATTCTTTCACCAATATTGTTTATTTATTCCAAAAATATTCTCCGTGAAGTTTCAGGTCATTCCGAGAACTTTTATTTCTGCACAAAAATAACACCATGGCAATTCTACTGAAAACAGCGTCAGTCCGGGTTAGTTCCATTCAAATCATGCAAATTAGAGTCCAAAACAAGGGCAAAACAGTTTGGAAAAGTAGATACGATGGAGACGTATCAACTCCCCCAAGCTTAACCCATTGCTTGTCCTCAAGCAATTCAGTTGACAAACTGAAAGTGATAAAGAAAAACTTTTACAAACTCTGTTTGATCTTGTTGCAAATATGTATAGCCAGCATTCAGGTTTTCAGCAAAGATTATGAACTAACCACATTCGCAATAACCTTTAGGTCTCACGTTTACTCATATCAATGGCACAATCAGCTAGCGAGCAATAATAACAAATCTCGGATGACAACACTTTTCCAAAACAATCGTGATATGATATAACAAGATGGTATCTCACTAGCCCTTTCTGAGACCGCAAAACATAAATGTAGAGCACCCCTGAAGATCAAGGACTGACTAGACATTATAATTCATGGCAAAAGAGATCCAGTCACAATCATACTCAATATCAATTAATAACAACGCATACAAATGACAGTGGTGCTCTCTAACTGGTGCTTTTTATAAGAGAATGATTACTCAACAATAAAAGTAAATAGATAGGCCCTTCGCAGAGGGAAGCAGGGATTTGCAGAGGTGCCAGAGCTCGAGCTTTTTGAAGCAGAGTTGAATATAATTTTGAGCGGTATGCTTTCATTGTCAACATAACGACCAAGAGATCTCGATATCTTCCATGCTACATACATTATAGGCGGTTCCCAAATAGAATGGTAAAGTTTTTTACTCCCCCTCAACCAACAAGCACACTCCATGGTTGGTCCGAAACAACGGGTACCATCCATACAAGCAACAATCCTGGGGGAGTTTTGTTTTAATTTATTTTGATTTGATTTGAGCATGGGACTGGGCATCCCGATTACCAGCCATTTTCTCATGAATGATGAGTGGAGTCCACTCATCGTGAGAATAACCCACCTAGCATGGAAGATACTGACAGCCCCAGTCGCTACATGAGCGATTCGGGCATTAAAAAATAGATTATCATTTGAAGGTTTAGAGTTTGGCACATGCAAATTTACTTGGAACGGCAGGTAAATACCGCATATAGGAAGGTATGGTGGACTCATATGGAATAACTTTGGGTTTATGGAAGTGGATGCACAAGCAGTATTCCCGCTTAGTATAAGTGAAGGCTAGCAAAAGTTTGGGAAGCGACTAACTAGAGAGCAACAACTGTCATAAACATGCATTGAGAGTAACCAACATTGCATGCAAGCATGAGTAGGATATCAATCACCATGAACATAAATATCGTGGAGGCTATGTTGATCTTGTTTTCAACTACATGTGTGAACATGTGCCAAGTCAAGCCACTCGAATCATTCAAAGGAGGATTCCAACCTATCATACTACATCACAACCATTTTAAAAGCATGTTGGCACGCAAGGTAAACCATTATAAACTCCTAGCTAATTAAGCATGGCATGAGTAACTATAATCTCTAATTGTCATTGCAAACATGTTTCATTCATAATAGGCTGAATCAGGAACGATGAACTAATCATATTTACAAAAACAAGATAGGTCGAGTTCATACCAGCTTTTCCTCATCCCAATCATTTCATCATATATCATCATTATTGCCTTTCACTTGCACGACCGAACGATGTGAATAATAATAATAGTGCACGTGCATTGGACTAAGCTGGAATCTGGAAACATTTATTCAAAGGAGAAGACAAGGTAATATGGGCTCTTTGTTAGATCAACAATAATACATATGAGAGCCACTCAACATTTTCATCGTGGTCTTCTCCTCTCGACCCCCAAAGAAAAGAAAAAGAATTTCAAAGAAACACACTGAAATGTTTTTGGAGTTTTTGTTTTTCTGAAGAAAGTAAAACAGGAACGAGAAAAACTATTTACACGGGAAAGCTCCCAACAAGCAAAAAAAGAACGAGAAATCTTTTTGGGTTTTCTTTAATACTACTACTAAACATGATAAGGAAATAAGCTACAACTAATTTTTTTTGTTTTTCTCAAAGTTTTTCAAACACACAAGAAGAAAGCGGGAAAAAGAAAGTAAACTAACATGGATGATACAATGAAAAAGTATGAACACCAACAACTGGAATGAATGTGTGAACATGAATGTAATGTCGGTGAGAAATACATACTCCCCCAAGCTTAGGCTTTTGGCCTAAGTTGGTCTAGGGCCACGACTGGCCCGGATTGTATCCGAAATCATAGTTGGGGTTGTACTGTGCTGCGGCAGCTACCGCTTGGCAAGCTGCTTCTTGGAGGGGAGCGGCCTCCATCTCTCTCTCATACTCATTTGCCTCCTCTCTGGTTATAAAATATCTCCCTTTTACCTGAAAGTTAAAGAAGGCAGGAGCAGGAAGGGTAACATGGATAGCACGCCGTCTGTCAAAGATTAGTCGGTACTGGAGGGACTGTTCATTCCTCTCAAGAAACTGATAGCGCACCAAAGCATTATAATCAAGGAAAGCAGGTGGCAACTCTATGTCATTCCCCCTTATGGGTACTCCAAGATAATTAGCTAAACGAGTTACATAAATTCCACCAAATAAATCTCCAACTTTAGCATTAAGATGTAACCTCCTTGCAATAATGGCCCCCAAATTGTAATGCTTATCACCTAACATCGCACACTTGAGGACACTAAGATCTGGAACGCAAAGGTGGCAATGCTCATGCTTACCATTAATGCATCTACCTATAAAGAGAGCAAAATAATGTATGGCAGGAAAGTGAATGCTCCCTATGATAGCTTGTGTGATATTTCTAGTTTCTCCCACAATGATGCTAGCAAGGAAATCATTGTATTCAGCTTTGTGAGGCTCACTAAGAAGTCCCCATTGTGGGATTTTGCAAGCAGTATTAAAATCCTCAAGGTCCATGGTATATGATTCATCATAAAGATCAAATAAAATAGTATGGGTATTATGCTTAGATGAAAATTCTAACCTCCGCACAAAGGAATCGGTGAGGTAGTAGTATTGTCGGCACTTATCTGACACGAAGTCCTTACGGCCGGCATTTTGTACATATGCATCAAACTCATCCTTGAAACCTACATGAACCATGAATTCATCCGACGGCCATTCACAAGGCCGCACTTGAGCTTCCATAGGTGGTTCAAGGTCCGGCTCATGTATCGCGAGCCTAGGTGCTTGCTTCCTCGAAGAACCACCTTGGTACATTTTCCTAGACATTTTTCTTCCTTTGAATTTTTTTTGAAATTTTTAGTGACTCAAAATAAAAGTGAACCAAACTCAACAAGATTGATAGCAACTACTCCTACAAGTGCCTAGAGGCTATATCATGCATCAAAACTACTTTGGACCATATAAATTTGACATGCAAGCTCAAGAACAGGGTCACCACAGCAGCAAAAAATTGCAATAAATAAAGCACTAGAACAAAAACTAATTGGACCATTGGAGGAGTCACATACCGAAGAACAATCCCCCAAAGCAGTTTTGTAAATGGAGCTATACACAAGGAGATCGAAAATGGCAGCAAGATGAGCAAGAACACGGGTTTGAGCTACGGGATGATTTTTTTCTGGAGGAAGACGAAGTGGATGGGTGCTGGGATAAGTGAGGGGGACCCACGTGGGACCCACAAGGCAGGGGGCGCGCCCAGGGGGTAGGGCGCGCCCTCCACCCTTGTGGTCCACTGGTGCAGCCCCCTGGTGCATTCTCAGTGCCAGAAACTCTCAAATATTCTATAAAAATCATACTAAATTTTCAGGGCATTTGGAGAACTTTTATTTTCGGGACATTTTTTTATTGCACGGATAATTCAGAAAACAGACAGAAAATACTATTTTTGCTTTATTTAATCTAAATAACAGAAAGTAAAAAGTAAGTACAGAAAGTTGTGCTTTCTAAATTCATCCATCTCATGCTCATCAAAAGGAATCCGTTAACAAGGTTGATCAAGTCTTATTAACAAACCTCTTTCGAATAACATGAAACCAAAGAATTTTTGAATAACACTAGGTTACCTCAACGGGGATATGCATATCCCCAACAATAAGAATATCATATTTCTTTTTGGCAGTAGGAAGAGTGAATTCAAAACCTCCAATAGTAATAGTTGAAAATTTTCCAATAGAATTGATACTATGAACTTGAGGTTGTTTCTTCGGAAAGTGTACCGTATGCTCATTACCATTAACATGAAAAGTGACATTGCCTTTATTGCAATCGATAATAGCCCCTGCAATATTCAAAAAGGGTCTACCAAGGATGATCGACATACTGTCGTCGTCGGGAATATCAAGAATAACAAAGTCTGTTAAGATAGTAATGTTTGCAACCACAACAGGCACATCCTCACAAATACCGATGGGTATAGCAGTTGATTTATCAGCCATTTGCAAAGAGATTCTAGTAGGTGTCAACTTATTCAATTCAAGTCTATGATATAAAGAGAAAGGCATAACACTAACACCGGCTCCAAGATCACATAAAGCAGTTTTAACATAGTTTCTTTTAATGGAGCATGGTATAGTTGGTACTCCTGGATCCCCAAGTTTCTTTGGTATTCCACCCTTAAAAGTGTAATTAGCAAGCATGGTGGAAATTTTAGCCTCTGGTATCCTTATTTTATTTGTAACAATATCTTTCATATACTTAGCATAAGGAGGCATTTTAAGCATATCAGTTAAATGCATACGCAAGAAGATAGGTCTAATCATTTCAGCAAAGCGCTCAAAATCCTCATCATCCTTTTTCTTGGATGGCTTAGGAGGAAAGGGCATGGGTTTCTGAACCCATGGTTCTCTTTCTTTACCATGTTTCCTAGCAACGAAGTCTCTCTTATCATAACGTTGATTCTTTGATTGTGGGTTATCAAGATCAACAGCAGGTTCAATCTCTACATCATTATCATTACTAGGTTGAGCATCGACATGAACATCATCATTAACATTATCACTAGGTTCATGTTCATCACCAGATTGTGTCTCAGCATCAAAAATAGAAATATCATTTGGATTCTCAGGTGTGTCTATAACAGGTTCACTAGAAGTATGCAAAGTCCTATCAGTTTTCTTCTTTTTATTAGGACTAGGTGCATCAGTATTAATTCTCTGAGAATCTTGCTCAACTCTTTTAGGATGGCCCTCAGGATACAAAGGTTTCTGAGTCATCTTACCACCTCTAGTCATAACCCTAACAGCATTATCATTATTCTTACTATTCAACTCATTAAGCAAATCATCTTATGCCTTAAGTACTTGTTCTACTTGAGTTGTAACCGTGGAAGCATGTTTACTAATAAGCTTAAGATCATTAACAGTTCTACTCATATAATCACCCAAGAAATCAAGCATGTGAGCATTACGTTTCAATTGTCTACTAACATAAGCATTGAAGTTTTCTTGTTTAACAATAAAATTATCAAACTCATCCAAGCATTGACTAGCAGACTTATTATGAGGAATATCACCTTCATCAAATTTATAAAGATAATTTACCTCTACTACCTGTGTTAGGTTATCAAGACCATGTATTTCTTCAATAGGCGGAAGATTCTTAACATCTTCAGCATTAATACCTTTTTCTTTCATAGATTTCTTTGCCTCTTGCATATCTTCAGGACTGAGAAATAGAATACCTCTTTTCTTCGGAGTTGGCTTAGGTGGTGGTTCGGGAAGAGTCCAATCATTATCATTACTCAATATATTATTCAATAGCAATTCAGCTTGCTCAATAGTTTGTTCCCTGAAAACACAACCATCACAACTATCTAGGTGGTCCCTAGAAGCATCGGTTAGTCCATTATAAAAGATATCAAGTATTTCATTTTTCTTGAGAGGATGATCAGGCAAAGCATTAAGTAATTGGAGAAGCCTCCCCCAAGCTTGTGGGAGACTCTCTTCTTCAGATTGCACAAAGTTAAATATTTCCTGTAGGGCAGCTTGTTTCTTATGAGCAGGGAAATATTTTTGAGAGAAGTAATAAATCATATCCTGGGGACTACACACACAACCAGGAACAAGAGAATTAAACCATAACTTAGCATCACCCTTTAATGAGAAAGGAAATAATTTAATAATATAATAGTAGCAAATTTTTTCCTCATGAGCAAATAGGGTGGCTATATCATTCAATTTAGTAAGATGTGCCACAACAGTTTCAGATTCATAACCATAGAAAGGATCAGATTCAACCAAAGTAATTAACTCAGGATCGACAGAGAATTCATAATCCTTATCAGTAACAAAGATAGGTGAAGTTGCAAACTTAGGATCATATTGCATTCTAGCATTCAAAGACTTTTCTTTCAGCTTAGCTAGCAATTTCTTAAGGTCATCTCTATCATTACAAGCAAGAAAGCCTCTAGCAGCTTCTTCATCCATAATATAACCCTCAGGTACAACAGGTAATTCATATCTAGGGGGAGAATCATAATCTTTAGTTTCAATAATATCATCAGTTTCAGTAATTTCATTGTCTCTAGCCCTAGCAAGTTGTTCATCAAGAAATTCACCTAGTGGCACAGTATTATCAAGCAAAGAAGTAGTATCATCATAAGCATCATGCATAGCAGAAGTGGCATCATCAATTACTTGCGACATATCAAAATTACTAGCAGGTGTAGGTGTCGCAAGCTTACTCAAAACAGAAGGTGAATCAAGTGCAGAGCTAGATGGCAGTCCCTTACCTTCCCTCGTAGTTGAGGGAAAAATCTTGGTTCTAGTATCTTTCAAATTCCTCATAGTGATCAATAGATATAAATCCCAAGTGACTCAGAGAATAGAGCTATGCTCCCCGGCAACGGCGCCAGAAAAAGGTCTTGATAACCCACAAGTATAGGGGATCGCAACAGTTTTCGAGGGTAGAGTATTCAACCCAAATTTATTGATTCGACACAAGGGGAGCCAAAGAATATTCTCAAGTATTAGCAGCTGAGTTGTCAATTCAACCACACCTGAAAGACTTAATATCTGCAGCAAAGTATTTAGTAGCAAAGTAGTATGGAAGTAACGGTAACGGTGGCAAAAGTAAGTGTAGCAGTTCTGTGGCAATTGTAACAGTGGCAACGGAAAAGTAACGAAGCAAAGATCAATATGTGAAAAGCTCGTAGGCAATGGATCAATGATGGATAATTATGTCGGATGGCATTCATCATGCAACAGTTATAACCTAGGGTGACACAGAACTAGCTCCAATCCATCAATATAATGTAGGCATGTATTCCGAATATAGTCATACGTGCTTATGGAAAAGAACTTGCATGACATCTTTTGTCCTACCCTCCCATGGCAGCGAGAACCGGACCAAAGCATTAGCACTTAGTGAATACATGAACTCCTCAAACTACGGTCATCACCGGGAAGTGCCCCGACTATTGTCACTCCGGGGTTGCCGGATCATAACACGTAGTAGGTGACTATAACTTGCAAGATAGGATCAAGAACACATATATATTCATGAAAACATAATAGGTTCAGATCTGAAATCATGGCACTCGGGCCCTAGTGACAAGCATTAGGCATAGCAAAGTCATAGCAACATCAATCTTAGAACATAGTGGATACTAGGGATCGAACCCTAACAAAACTAACTCGATTACATGATAAATCTCATCCAAACCATCACCGTCCTGCAAGCCTATGATGGAATTACTCACGCACGGCGGTGAGCATCATGACATTTGGTGATGAAGGACGGTTGATGATGATGATGGCGACGATTTCCCCTCTCCAGAGCCCCGAACGGACTCCAGATCTGCTCTCTCGAGGAAGAACATGAGGTGGCGGCGGATCCATATCGTAAAACACGATGAATCCTTCTCTCTGATTTTTTTTCTCCCCGAACATGAATATATGGAGTTGGAGTTGAGGTCGGTGGAGCTTCGTGGGACCCACAAGACAGGGGGTGCGCCTAGGGGGGTAGGGCGCGCCCCCCACCCTTGTGGACAGGCGGTGGGTCCCCCTCGGTTGATTCTTTCACCAATATTTTTTATTTATTCCAAAAATATTCTCCGTGAAGTTTCAGGTCATTCCGAGAAAATTTATTTCTCCACAAAAATAACACCATGGTAATTATGCTGAAAACAGCGTCAGTCCGGGTTAGTTCCATTCAAATCATGCAAATTAGAGTCCAAAACAAGGGCAAAAGAGTTTGAAAAGTAGATACGATGGAGACGTATCACCCCTCAACCTACTGCACCTACTTAAAATATTGGTTATGAAATTCCTTCGGGTATGATAGAACAACTGCTAGCTAATCCTTATGCAGGAGATGGAACGAAACATCCTGGTATGCATTTGATACATGTGGATGAAATTTGTGGATTGTTTAAGCTTGTAGGTTTACTCGGAGATGAAGTTAAGAAGAAGGTTTTCCCTTTATCTTTGAAGGGAAAAGCATTGACATGGTATAGGCTATGCGATGATATTGGAGCTTGGAATTGGAATCGATTATAATTGGAATCTCACCAAAACTTTTATCCTATGCATCTAGTTCATCGTGATCGAAATTATATATATAATATTTGTCCTCATGAAGGAGAAAGTACCGCTATAGCTTGGGGGAGGCTTAAGTCAATGTTATATTCATGCCCCAATCATGAGCTCTCAAGAGAAATTATTATTCAGAATTTTTATGCTCGGCTTTCTCGTGATGATCCATCCATGCTCGATACTTCTTGTACTGGTTCTTTTATGAAGAAGACTATAGAATTCAGGTGGGATCTTTTGGAAAGAAATAAACGCAACTCTGAAGATTGGGAACTCGATGGAGGTAAAGAGTCAGGTATTAAGCTTGAGTTTGATTGTGTTAAATATTTTATGAATACCGATGCTTTTCACAAGTTTAGCACTAAGTATGGACTTGACTCTGAGATAGTAGCCTCTTTTTGTGAATCGTTTGCTACTCATGTTGATCTCCCTAAGGAGAAGTGGTTTAAATATCATCCCCCTATTAAATAAGAAATTAAAGAACCAGTTTTAGTTAAAGATGAAACTATCATTTATAATGTTGATCCAGTTGTTCCTACTGCTTATATTGAAAAACCACCTTTCCCTCTTATGATAAAGGAACGTGCTAAGTTGTCAACAGTGGTTCGCAAAAGTAATATTAAAGCACCTAAACCCTCTGAACAAATTAAAGTAGAACCTAGTGTTTCTATGGTTAAAGATCTCTTGGTCGAAAATATTGATGGGCATGTTATTTATTTCTGTGATGAAGCAGCTAGAATTGCCAAACCCGACACTAAAGATTAGAACAAGCGTGTTGTTGGCATGCATGTTGTCTCAGTTAAAATAGGAGATTATTGCTATCATGGTTTATGTGATTTGGGTGCTAGTGTGAGTGCTATTCCTTTTAACTTATACCAAGAAATTATGAATGATATAGCACCCACTGAAATAGAAGACATAGATGTTACTATTAAACTTGCAAATAGAGACATCATCACACCACTTGGGATTGTTAGAGATGTTGAAGTCTTGTGTGGGAAAATAAAATACCCTACTGATTTTCTAGTCCTTGGTTCCCCACAAGATGACTTTTGTCCCATTATCTTTGGTAGACCTTTCTTGAACACTGTTAATGCTAAGATAGATTGTGAGAAAGAAATTATCAGTGTTAATTTTGGTGATGTGCCTCATGAGTTTAATTTCTCTAAGTTTCGTAGACAACATCATAATAAAGAATT
Source organism: Thinopyrum elongatum (assembly GCA_011799875.1). Classification (NCBI taxonomy): domain Eukaryota; kingdom Viridiplantae; phylum Streptophyta; class Magnoliopsida; order Poales; family Poaceae; genus Thinopyrum; species Thinopyrum elongatum. The sequence continues at coordinate 359,380,367 of CM022298.1, read as the reverse complement.
GCCTAGTAAGGATGAAATAATTGGTCTTGCTTCTATTAGCGTACCTCCTACTGATCCACTAAAGCAATATTTGCTAGACCATGAAAATGATATGCACTTGCATGAAAGAAATGAAATAGATAAAATATTCTTTGAACAACAACCTATCCTTAAACATAATTTGCCTGTTGAAATTCTAGGAGGTCCTCCTCCACCTAAAGGTGATCCTATGTTTGAATTAAAGCAATTGCCTGACACTCTGAAGTACGCTTATCTTGATGAGAAAAAGATATATCCTATTATTATTAGTGCTAACTTTTCAGAACACGAAGAAGAGAGATTATTAAAAATTCTGAAGAAGCACTGTGCTGCTATTGGATATACTCTTGATGATCTTAAGGGCATTAGTCCCACTCTTTGTCAACACAAGATTAATATGGAACCTGATGCTAAACCCGTTGTTGATCATCAACGACGATTAAATCCTAAGATGAAGGAAGTGGTAAGAACTGAAATACTAAAGCTTCTGGAAGTAGGTATAATTTATCCTATAGCTGATAGTAGATGGGTAAGTCATGTTCATTGTGTCCCTAAGAAAGGAGTTATTACTGTTGTTCCTAATGATAAAAATGAACTTATCCCACAAAGAATTGTTACTGGCTATAGAATGGTAATTGATTTTAGGAAATTAAACAAAGCTACTAGAAAAGATCATTACCCTCTGCCTTTTATTGATCAAATGCTAGAAAGACTATCTAAGCACACACACACTTTTGTTTTCTTGATGGATATTCTGGTTTCTCTCAAATACCTGTTTCACAACCTGATCAAGAGAAAACCACCTTTACTTGCCCTTTTGGAACTTATGCTTATAGACGTATGCCCTTTGGTTTATGTAATGCACCTGCTACCTTTAAAAGATGTATGACTGCTATATTCTCTGACTTTTGTGAAAAGATTGTTGAGGTTTTCATGGATGATTTCTCTATTTACGGAACTTCTTTTGATGATTGCTTAAGCAACCTTGATCGAATTTTGCAGAGCTGTGAACAAACTAATCTTGTCTTGAATTGGGAGAAGTGCCACTTTATGGTGAATGAAGGTATTGTCTTGGGGCATAAAAATTTTGAGCGAGGTATTGAAGTGGATAAAGCTAAAGTTGATGCAATTGAGAAAATGCCATGTCCTAAAGACATTAAAGGTATTCGTAGTTTCCTTGGTCATGCTAGTTTCTATAGGAGGTTTATTAAAGACTTCTCTAAAAAATTTAGGCCTCTTACTAATCTTTTACAAAAGGATGTTCCATTTGTTTTGATGATGATTGTGTAGAACCCTTTGAAACACTTAAGAAAGCCTTAACTTTTGCACCTATCGTTCAACCACCTGATTGGAACTTGCCTTTTGAAATTATGTGTGATGCTATTGATTATGTTGTTGGTGCTGTTCTAGGACAAAGAGTTGCTAAAAAAATTAAATGTTATTCATTATGCTAGTAAAACTCTAGACAATGCCCAAAGAAATTATGCTACTACTAAGAAAGAATATTTAGCAGTTGTGTTTGCCTGTGATAAATTCAGATCTTACATCTGTCGGCGTGCGACACCTATGGGACCCCAAGGGACCCCTTTACGATTCGGAAGGGAGAGAGGTATGCACAAAGAGCAGAACCAACGATCGACGCGGGGCGATTTTACCCAGGTTCGGGCCGCTGATCAGTGTAAAACCCTACTCCTGCTTTGTTTTATTATGGGTGTTCTTGAGCCCAGGCTCCAGGAGCGCTTGCAATGAACAGTACGTTCAAAGAGCAGCTACGCATGCAGAATGGGCCAGAAGATCCTCCCCCTGTAGCAGTTGCCTTGGGCCTCCTTTTATACGCTCAAAGGGGTCACCACAGTGGCAAAATGTATATACATTGAGGTGTAAAGTAGCTACAGGGTTATCATACCTAACCACTGACGGATTAGGACAAACGCATTTAATGCACCGTGAGGTGTCCGTTTAGGTGTCCTCACTTTCTTGGGGATGGAAAAAGGGGCCATCCCATCAGCACCGCTTAAGCTCTCCTCCACTGGCACGTTGCCACGCATCTAGAGAAGGACCCAGAATGTCGGGCTTGTTGCTGTGTCGAAGCGGTGGCACAGTAACAGAATCTTGCCGGGCGCCGAATCTTGCCGGGCGCCGAATCTTGCTGGGCGTGAAATCTTGCCGGGCTTCGTAGGCCACCCGGCAAGATTTTGCCGGGGAGGCTGGCTTTCGGTCTTCAGCTCTTCTTATCTGCTGATCCTCGGATCCTTGTCTTGAGTGTTTCTTCGATAGCTTGAGTCAACCTCGAACTGTTCCCTGACAAGCCTTGCCGTGAGTATGGCTACAACTACCCGTGCACAACTACGGGGTACTAATGGCCCAATACTTAGTACACCGACAGGAGCCCCCAGGCCTAGGCCACACACGAGCGTGAGGTGTTGTTGGGCTAGGCCCAAACAGTGCACGGGCACACGTGGTAGGGAATTAACTGCTCGTAAATATCCCACTTACTGTGCCCCCCACTACGCGCGCTGAATGCGCGATGTGGGAAGCGTGCGCTGAAAGGCTACAACTGTAGCGTGCCTACAGAGGCGTATTTTCATTGGGGAGTAAAAGAAGCGGCTTCGCCCCTTCCCCATAAAAAGGGAAACTGCAGAGGCGCAGCCTATTTACCCCCTTCTTCTTCTCAATCTGGATTCCGCCATTATCTTCACCTCCCAAGCTCAGAGCCAGACTTCTCCCCATCCGCTCTTCGCTTCCGCACCCGCTCGATCCTCAGCCTCCGCCCTCGCAATCACCATGCCGCCCAAGGCTAGCAAGGGCAAAGGCAAGAGCAAGGAGACGAAGGCCGATGTCCCGGAGAGCGAGCTGGTGAAGATGCGAAAGAAGTTTGTCATATTCACTCCGACGCTCGATGCGAAGGGCTTTGAAGAACCGATACCAGTGCATGTGGGCGAAGGGGACACAAGCTCATCCCGCAACGCGCGTGATTACAGGTTCTTGTTCCAAGAGCGGCCCTGACAGATATCATTTCTTCACCACTTATTTCTATTGCGGACTCTGTCCTCCATTCTCTGATTTCTTCAATGATATTATGTACACATACGGCTTCCGCCTTCTTGATTTCACGCCGAACGCCGTAATGTGCATGTCCATCTTCGCTCATCTTTGCGAAAACTTTGTCGGAGTAGTTCCCAACACCACCCTTTTCCGCCATTATTTTATTCCTCGCATCCAAAAGGGGGAAGCCCTTTCTGGTTCCATCGCCTGGATTCCACGGGCTTGGAATAAGGAGATATACCCGGATGGAGTTCAACGCGAGAAGTGGGACGAATGGCGGTCTGAGTGGTGCTGGATCAAGGAAGAAGATCCTCATCCGTTCTGTTCGCCTCGACGGCAGAAGGTGGTCTGCGGCAGCGACTGGAGCGATCTCGTCATGGAGGACGAGAGGCTCACAATCGCCACCACCAGAATCCTTCGCCTGAAAGCTGCCGGGCTTACAATGGAGATGATCGGCTTCGATTTCCTCCGCCGCTGCATCGCCCCCCTACAGAGCAGGGGAAGACCAGCTTGGGAATATCGGAACACAGCGGACATCATGAGGCTGCGCCCGGGATTGAACAACAATCTGACGACCATGCAGCTCGGCGCTCTTCGCCACAAACTATTCCAACGCGATGACAAACATCGGTTGCCGGCAAGAATTGTTCCTTTGTGCAACAACTCTGCGCTGGGGTCGATCATTGCCTTCATGCCAATGTTCAACACCCATGGTCTTGACGCGACTTGGGCCGAGCCAACCGAGGAGGAAGCACAAAAGTTCTTCGACAACTTGTCAGAGAAAGCCATCCGAGAAGAGACGGGCCTCATTCGCGCCACCACTGACGAAGAAGTGGCGTATATTGCCTCTAGGGTGGAGGAAGCAAATCTTGCCGCGGAGGCCGGCAGCATCGGTTTCACAGAATGGGAAACCAGTGACGCGGAGGTTGTGGTGGAAGAAAATCTTGCCGGGGAGGCTGAGGCTGCCGGGGAACAGAGCAGCGCGGCCGCCAAGGGCTCGTCCGACGAGGACGTAGCCAAAGAAGAGCCGCAGGAGGAGCCCCCAGCTCCGAAGAAGGCCAAGCGCGTTCTTCGAAAAGCTGCTTCCGGTATCCCGGCAAGCCAACCTTCTTCGAGCAGTGAGGCTCCCAGCAAGAAGGTGGCCGGCAAGACTGCGCCACGGCAAGGGGTTCAACAGTAACCTGCGCGGCGCGCGAGGCCCGCACCTACGGCAACTACTGAAGCAGCAGGAGCGTCCCACACAACCGCACCGGAGGCTGAGGTGGCGGAATCATGCCAACCCCCTGCGCCTGCTATAGCCAAGCGATCCAGGACCCCTCCTCCGCCTCCTCACACGGACACTGCAACGGAGGTCGATTTCGACATCTCCGGCTTTATCCCGGAGCGAGAAGAAGAAGAGTAAGTATCCTATCACAGCCTTTATCTTCCAATTTTTGGAGTAATCTCATAGCCTCGCTTTGTCTCGTCTCCGCAGTGATGCAGAAACTTTGGTGGAAAGGGTGGCGAAGAGGTTGAGAACTTCCACGGGCGACGAGCCCCTGGCTGGCTCTACGAGCGCGCCGGAAATTGTCGTCGTCAGCCCGGAGCTCAGCCCTCAACGCAGCCCCCAGCGCAGCCCCCAGCGTGAGTTCTCCACTCATTTTCCGCTGACGGGCGCTGAGGTTTTTACCCTTGCCACTGATATCTTCGGGCTTGCAGGAGAAGAACAGCAACAGGGAGAAGTGGAAACCATCCCCGTCGTGCCGCCTCCGTCAACCGCGCCGCCCACAAGCGCATCCCCGGCAAGAGTTACCATTGACGAGACTATCCTGGTTGAGGAAGAGCCGGTATACATGGATACCAGCAACATTTCCCCGGCAACCAACATTGCCGGGAGGGGCGAAGCCACCTCTCAACACCTTGACGCAGGTAATTGTTTGCCTCAGAGCACTTGTTATCCTTTTCTTTATCTTTCTTTCTTTTTGTCTTCTTGGACTTCAATCTTGATCTTATTTGGTTTCCTTCCTTCGTCCTCCAGAATTCCCTGTGATGGAACATATGGATGTCGACGTTGTCATCGAGGAGACCGCCAGGGATGCCACCGCCGAAGCTGATAGGATTGCCGCTAGCGAAGCCGCCAAAGATGCCACTGTCGAGGCCGACAAAAATGTTGCCGAGGAAACCACCAAGGAATCTGCCGAGAGGGCCGGCGAGGAAACTGATGACCACACTGACGGCATTCCTGCCGCAGAAGCGCCAGGCGCTACATCAGCCACAGAGCCCCCAGCCACCGGCGAGATGAACGTCGAGGACCAACCATCGATGTCCGAAGCCCCCTCATCAAGCAAATATCTCAAGGTCGGCGAAAACTTATTCATCAACTTGCCGGGCACGGCAAATATTGAAACGTCGACCAGAGAGGAAGCCTTTGATGAACAAATCATTGCCGCTACCGGGCTCGAGATTGTTGATGATCCAAGCGCCAGCAGTGGCAAATCTGAAGAGGATCAGCTCCTCCAGGCCATGGGCGAAAATTTCCGCAAGCTCCAAGCACTCCACCGTGCTCGGAAAGAGAAAGCAGATTTCAGAATGGCAGTTGTCGAGGCAGCCGAAGCAGATTTTCGGAAGCACGTCGAGCAAATGCAAGTCTGGTACGCCGAGGCCCTTCAAGAGTTGACTGCCAGCTGGGAACAAGTGAGCCAAAACTGGACAGAAATCCTCTTGAAACAATCTGACCTGGAGAAAGCGCAGGAAGAAGCTGCACAAAGAATTGCCGCTGAAGATGCTCTCCTGACGGAGCGTCGCATTGCGCTTGACGCTCATGAGGAAGACCTTGTCACGCGTGAGCAGGCGCTCGCCGCCAAACTTCGCGGCAAAGATGAGGAAATAGATAAGCTTGTCGCGCAGCGGATCCAGGAGCTGGAGCAGAAGCACAGGGAGGCGCTCAAAGCTCTAACTGTAGATCATGCCGGCAAGCTCAAGGAGGCCGTCGATGCTGCCGAGGCTGCAGAGGCTGCCAAGAACGAGCTGAGCGACAAAGTGAAGAAGCTGGAGGTGGACCTTGAAGAACATGGCAAGGAGCTCTCAACGCTCAAAGGGGACAGGGAGAAAACTCTCCACAGCCTAGCGGAGATGCAAGTTGCCATGTCCGACAAGACCAAGCAGCTCACTTCAGCCAATGATGCCATTGTCGATCTGAAGCTAAAGCTGACCACGCTGGAGAAGTCCCTCAAGGACGGCAGGGCCCGTGAGAAGGCCCTAAGCAGAGATCTTCAGGAAGAAAGGAACTTGCTTAAGAGCGCTGCCGCCGCCCAAATTGACTATGAAAAGGGGGTGAAAATCTGGACTGATCGCCTTGTCGACGCCGCGGAAAGGCTCACTGCACAGTTGTCAACCATGGGGCAGGATGGCCTGCAAAACTTCAGGTATTCCGCCAAAGAAAGGATATCTTCGAGCGCCAGGTTGACCATGTTCTTTGAAAGCATCGTTCACGCTCTGAAGCTGCTACAGTCCAACCGAGCGACCCAACTGGCCAATGAATCCCGCAAACTTTGCCGGGCCGTCCTCCGCAAGGTACTCGTCAAGGTGGTATATAATAACCCTGGCATTGATCTCACCAACGTGCTCGACCACTTGCCGAAGGATGCAGATCTCAGGGCACTTGAGGAGCTTGTCGCGCCCATCCTCGAGAAGGTGGATTCAATCAAGAGGATCGAGGGCCGACGCAGGGACTAGCTGCCTCATTTTTCTTGTCGCCACCATTCCATGCTAAAAGACAATCAAGTCTTGTGTTAGAACTGCGGCAACTTATTGATGTAATATAACTTGCGTATGTTTGGGTATATGCATGCTATTTCCCTTTGTCTGATTTCTTTATGTACGGAGTACACCCTACGCTTACTGAAAACTTGATGGCGCGCAACCTGCCGCGAGCGCTGGGTGCGGGACTTCAGCAGCCTGCTGGAGGTGCAGCGGCCGGCAAGGCACCTTGGCGTTCTCAGTTCAGCCACCTAAATTGTTGAGCGGACTCGAAACAAAATAAGGGCGCAACCGATTACGACAAGGGTTCCTTCGCGTGCAGGTTTTCCATACAAAAGTCAAAATCGTCCAAGGGAAATAACTTTGTAATAAAAGAAACTTGCTTTAAGTTTTAGAACTTAACTTTCTGTCGCTATTCTTCCTCCGGTAAGGTGTCAATTTTGAAAGTTGCCGATCGGTACTCATATCTTCCTTCCCCCTCCGGCAAACGTGCACGCGAGGAATCCTTCTGTTTCTTGAGAAAAAGAAAGAAGAGAAAATAAAGATATGGAACATTGGCGGTTCGTTAGAACTTACCGGGAACAAGTGTCATACAACATCTTAGATAAGCATGCATATATATATATATGAACATGGAAATCGATTAGGAAATGCACAACACTTAAACTTATTCATCTGGGCTCAGGGTCTGCGCCTGGCTTTGTACAAAGGATTACATGCCTCGCCGGCAAGACTTGTACAAAAGGGTGGTTGCCGGGGGCCCCCGGCAACCGTGCCTTATGGGTAGAACTTGCGAAGATGTTCAATATTCCAGGAGTTGCTCACTGGAACGCCATCTTCGATCTCCAGGCGGACAGCGCCGGGCCTGGTGACTCGTACTACCCGATAAGGGCCTTCCCACTTTGGCGTCAACTTGTTTGAATTCTTGGCGGACTGAATCCATCGAAGAACAAGGCCGCCTTCCTCAAGGCTTCGGGCATGAACTTTGCGGCTATGGTAGCGGCGCAAAGCTTGCTGGTAGCGTGCAGCTCGCACAGCAGCCTGAAGACGATTCTCCTCAAGGAGCACAGCGTCATCTTGCCGCAGTTGCTCTTGCTCAAGCTCATCATAAGCGAGCACTCGAGGTGATCCGTATATGAGTTCCGTGGGGAGAACTGCTTCCGCTCCGTAGACCAGAGCTAAGGGTGTCTGGCCGGTGGCTCGATTTGGTGTCATTCTGATTGACCAAAGAACCGCCGGCAACTCATCAATCCAGCATCTTCCGCACTTCTTCAGCCTATCAAAGGTTCTGGTCCTGAGACCATGCAGCACTTCAGCATTAGCCCTCTCCGCTTGGTCGTTGCTTCTCGGGTGAGCAACAGAGGCAAAACAAATTTTGCCGCCAAGGTCTTGGACGTACTGCATGAAGGTGCGACTTGTGAATTGCGTGCCGTTGTCGGTGATGATCCTGTTGGGCACACCGAAACAGCAAACTATTCCTTTAAAGAACTTGACGGCTGACTGTGCTGTCACCTTCCTCACTGCTTCCACCTCTGGCCAGTTTGTGAACTTGTCGATTGCAACGTACAAGTACTCAAAGCCCCCGGTAGCACGGGGGAAGGGGCCCTGTATGTCGAGCCCCCAGACTGAAAATGGCCAGAAGAGAGGGATCGTCTGAAGAGCTTGAGCTGGCTGATGTGATTTCTTTGAATGAAACTGGCACGCTTCACACTTGGTTACTAGTGCAGTTGCATCCTGGAGAGCGGTGGGCCAAAAGAAACCTTGCCGGAATGCTTTCCCGACAAGTGCTCTTGATCCTATGTGAGAGCCACATATGCCTCCATGTATCTCTGCCAACAGCTCTAGTCCATCCTCCCGAGGAATACACTTCAATTTCACACCGTTTAGTCTCTTTCTGTACAGGACATCATCGACGAACTTGTACATAACAGACCGACGGGCTACTTTTTTCGCTTCTTTCTGTTCCTCAGGGAGTTCTCCTGTCTGAAGGAAATGGACAATGTGATGTGCCCATGCTGGAGCCTGGGGCTCGACAGCTAGGACTAAAGGCATCTCTTCCGCCAGGGGAACATTTGTCTCGACAGCGAAAGCGTGAGGTTCCGCCGGAGCCTATTGTTCCTCGGCAGGCTTGTCGCTGATCCCGGCAAGTTCCTTGCCGGAGGCTCCAGGGAGCTCTGCCAAAAAGTACTGTCTAGAATTCAACTTTCTTCTCTTTTCTTGCCTCATTGATGGTGCCACAGACGGTTGAGTCAAATGGAGCACAAAAGTTCCTGGTTCCACAGGCAACTTGAGGGCAGCGCGCTTTGACAGGTCGTCAGCAATACTATTTTCAGCATGAGGAATGTGCTTCATTTGCAGACCGTCAAAGTGCTCTTCCATTTTCCTCACTTCATCCATGTAAGCTTGCATCAATGGACTCTGATAATTCTTGTTAACTTGACTGACAACAAGCTGCGAATCGCCTCTGATGACGAGCTTCTTGATACCAAGGTCTGCCGCGATCCTGAGACCGGCAAGCAGCCCCTCGTACTCCACAGTGTTGTTTGTCGAACTCTCCCGGGGAAAATGCATCTGGATTACATACTTGAGGTGCTCTCCGGTGGGTGCGACAAGCAGCACGCCAGCACCGGCACCTTGCAGCGATAAAGCCCCGTCAAAGTACATAACCCATTCTTGATCAATTTCCTTGCCGGGGAGAGTCGTTTCCTGAACTTCTTCGTCTGGCGTTGGGGTCCATTCCGCAATGAACTCTGCCAAAGCCCTGCTCTGAATTGTCAAAGTGCTTTCAAACTTGAGACCAAAGCTCGACAACTCCAACGCCCACTCCACAATCCTGCCGGTTGCTTCTGGATTTCGCAAAATCCGTTGCAACGGAAAGCGAGTGACGACGGTAATTTCATGTGCTTGAAAATAATGGCGCAGCTTCCTCGAGGCCATAAGGAGGCCAAAGAGCAACTTCTGCACACCAGAGTATCTTGACCTAGCTTCTTGCAAAAGAGAGCTAACAAAATGGACTGGGCGCTGCACCACCTTTTTCTTTTGCACTGGTTCTTCTGACTGCGCAGATCCTGTCTTGCCGGGATCAACCCCTGCCGGGGAAGATCCTGCCGCGTCGCTTGGTGATCCTGCCGCTGGTATTGCCTCCTCATTAGCTTCTCTCTGCGCCACTAACGCGGCACTAACCACTTGATTTGTCGCTGCCAGATACAGCAGCAACGGCTCTTGTGGTTTAGGCGCAACTAGTGTCGGCGGAGAAGAAAGGTATTTCTTCAAATCTTGCAGCGCAGCCTCCGCTTCCGGACTCCATTTCATTGGTCCTGCCTTCTTCAAAATTTTGAAAAAGGGCAGGGCACGCTCAGCAGATTTGGAAATAAACCTGCTTAGGGCAACAACACAGCCGGCAAGACGACGCACATCCTTGACGCGTCTTGGCGCTTCAATCTGCTCAATAGCTTTGATCTTGTCGGGGTTCACTTCGATCCCTCGCTGAGATACAAAGAACCCGAGAAGCTTGCCGGAAGGGACACCAAACACGCACGTCTCAGGATTGAGCTTTAAATTGATCTTGCGCAGGTTTGCAAATGTTTCTTCTAGATCTTGTATGAGCGTCGCTTTGTCCTTGGTTTTGACCACCATGTCATCCATGTATGCCTCCATATTTCTATGGAGTTGAGGCTCAAAACCAATTTGGACCGCTCTGGCAAATGTAGAACCAGCACTTTTCAGCCCGAAAGGCATTCGTATAAAACAATACGTACCACATGGGGTGATAAACGCAGTCTTTTCTTCATCTTCTTTTGCCATGAAGATCTGATGATACCCTGAGTAGGCATCAAGGAACGACAGTAGGTCACATCCAGCGGTGGAGTCCACAATCTGGTCGATGCGCGGCAAGGGAAAAGGATCTTTTGGACAGGCTTTATTGATGTCTGTATAATCAATACACAGCCTCCATTTCCCATTCGCCTTGCGCACTACAACTGGATTAGCCAACCACGTTGGGTGAAGCACTCCTCTGACCAATCCTGCCGCTTCGAGCTTCCTGATTTTTTTGGCAATGAATTCTTGCCACTCCAAGGCTTGCTTCCTGACCCTCTGCTTGACGTGCCGCGCGTGAGGACAGACAGCAAGGTGGTGCTCAATTACCTCCCTGGGAACTCCGGGGATGTCAGACGGTTGCCATGCAAACACGTCGACATTCGCCCGCAGGAAGGCAATGAGCGCGCTTTCCTATTTGTCATCTAGGGTGGAACTTATGGTGAAAGTTCCTCCCATTCCGTCCTCCCTGATGGGCACCTTCTTGGTTTCTGGTGGAGCAGCCTTGGATTTCTTGTTCTTGCCGGTGGAACTCTCTGGTGCGTCCTCAACGGAAGCGCAGCACTCCGAGGAGGTGCGCTTGCCGGAGTTTGCGCCAAGATTCTTGCCGGTCTTCTTCTTCCCCCCGGGAGTTCCAGCGGCAGGAGCAGATGCCTTGACGGCAGGTGCTGCAACTGCTTCCCGGTAGAGTTGGTCGGCACAAATGAGCGCATCCTTTTTGTCAGAGTGGACAGTGATGACACTCAACGGCCCAGGCATCTTCAGCACATTATACGCGTAGTGTGATGCCGCCATAAACTTAGCCAGCGCTGGGCGGCCAAGGATCCCATTGTATGACATAGGGATGTTGGCGACATCAAACACCACTTTCTCTGTCCTGTAGTTAAGCTCGCTACCAAATGTCACCGGTAGCGTGATCTTGCCTTTTGGCTGGGTCCTTCCTGGATTGACCCCTTGAAACGTGCCCGTTTCCTCGAGATCTTCATTAGGAATTTGGAGCCTCTTGAGCACATCTGGCGAAATTAGGTTCAGCCCGGCCCCACCGTCAACTAGCATTTTCGTCACCTTGAGGTTGCGGATTGTTGGTGAGACCAACAATGGCAAGCATCCGACCGCGGTTGTGCGATCAGGGTGATCCTCGGCGTCGAAAATGATAGGCGTGTTTTACCACTTCAGGGGCTTACATGCATCTAGTGATGGCTCCGTTGCATTAGCCTCTCGCACCCACTGTTTAAGTCGACGGTGGGAGGAATGCAACGAGGCGCCTCCGTCGATACACATGGCCTCTGTAGCTTTCTGAAATTCTTGCTCACTAGACTCATCATCTTCTTCTTCATCATCACCCTATTCTTTGTCACGGCCTCGAGCAGGCCTCTCCCTCTGTTGCTTGGCCTTGCCGCGGCGACCCCCTCGGCCACCGTGCTTCTTGCCGGACCCCTCAGCACCGTCATGGGCCTTCTCCTTATCTCGCCTTTCATACTCAGCTCTCTGCTTCTCGACAAGCTGCTCAACTTGCCGGCAGTTTTGGAGATCGTGGCCCTTGGTGCGATGGATCTTGCAATACTGCTTGCCAGAGCTTTCCGTCTTGTCGGCCGCCGCCAAGGCCTGGCAGGAAGAGCACCCGGCAACTTCCTTGCCGGGGTTGTCAACCTTGGCCTTCTTGGCGGTGTCGGGGTTGCCGGATTCCTCGACAGCAAGCACGGCCTTGCCTCTGCGCTTCTTGTTCTGCCGTCGGCCTTTCCTTGACGGGGTTGCAGCGTCTTCATCTTCCGATTTGCCTCCTGCGCCAACAGCCTCGCCAGGGAGTTTCCTCCCTTCTTCAGCCCGAGCGCACTTGTCGGCCAAAGCGTAAAGCTCGGCAATACTCCTGACCTTGTTCATCGCCAACTCTTCACGCATTTTGCGGTTACGCACGTTCTGATGAAACGTGCTAACAACAGCGGCAGGGTGAACGTCAGGAATATTGTATTGCACTCGGCTAAACCTCTGGATAAACTTGCGCAGGGATTCACCCTCCTTCTGAGGGATGATATGCAAATCACTCTCTTGGCCAGGAGCTTGGTGGCCTCCGACAAAGGCGCCAACAAACTGATGGCACAGATCTGACCAAGAAGAAATAGAATTCTCCGGCAGATGCATCAACCACGACCTTACATTGGGTTTGAGCACCAATGGGAAGTAGTTGGCAAGTATCTTGTCGTCTCGGCCCCCGGCAGCCTGCACCGCAATGGTGTAGATGCTCAAGAACTCCGAGGGATGAGTCTTGCCGTCGTATTTCTCCGGGACCTCTGGCTTGAAGGTTCGGGAATTGGGCCACTGGACTTGCCGCAGCTCACGGGTAAACGCTGGAGTACCTACCTCGTAAGGTAAGTCGCCTGTGTCCCCTAGCGCAGGCTCGTCGACAGCGGGCCCTGCGCGCTTATCAGATTGATAGCGCGCTTCCCGTCGCCGCTCGATGGTGGTTCGAGCGTCCTATTTGCTTCGTTCCTGGAGAACTTGACGCTGATCACGGCGCATCCGCGGATTGGACGACGCCGTGGAATCATCATCACGGCCATCAGTCCGCCGGGTTGTCGACCGCCGCTGGTGTCGTGGAGGGGAGTGCACTGTAGTCGCACCACCTCCGGTTTTCTCCACATCGGCTCGCGCCGGATCGATTGACCGTCGCTGCGAGGGCCCTGCCTCCTGCGGCCCATCTTTATTGGCGAAGCCAATGAGGCTCTGGATAGTAGCTCGCCACTCCTCCATCTTCTCCGGAGTAGGAGGAAAATCAAGGAGCAGTTGCGCACGTGTCAAGGCTTCCGTTGGCGTAGGCGGCGGCGACAGGTGCGATGTACGTGAGGTGCTCTGACTCCTAACAATGTTAGAAGGAGCACCGTCATGATCACGCGACCGCGCGCCACTTCCGCCGGCAGTTTGACGTGCATGCTGGGCCTGCGCACCTTGGGATCGATGCGCAGAAGCCTTTTCATGGGGACGCCCTGAACCACCAGCACCATGACGCTGCTCATCGTACTCGACCTGGGAAGGCCGTGACGCTTGCGCCGGCGCGGGAGCCCTAGAAGGCGTCCTCCGATCTCTGGAGTTCGTTGCACTGCCCATGGGCGGCACAGCTCCGTCTCTGGATCTAGCGGCATGTGGATTGCTGCTGCCGCTGCGAACGACGTCGCTCGCCTGGCTTGGATCACCGGAACGCCGCGGAGGCTCTAGGCCTCTTCCCTCTGCATCTACACCATCGCCCGTACGCGAGGGCACAGGAAAAACGGATGTAGATGGTTGCGCCGTTGCGGCACTCTTCTTCTTGGGTGTCATGATGGTGAAGATGATGAAGAAACTAAGGCGCCGATCACTGGATCAGGTTCGCACAACCCTCAATCCCCCTACCTGGCGCGCCAAAGATGTCGGCGTGCGACACCTATGGGACCCCAAGGGACCCCTTTACGATTCGGTAGGGAGAGAGGTATGCACAAAGAGCAGAACCAACGATCGACGCGGGGCGATTTTACCCAGGTTCGGGCCGCTGATCGGCGTAAAACCCTACTCCTGCTTTGTTTTATTATGGGTGTTCTTGAGCCTAGGCTCCAGGAGCGCTTGCAATGAACAGTACGTTCAAAGAGCAGCTACGCATGCAGAATGGGCCAGAAGATCCTCCCCCTGTAGCAGTTGCCTTGGGCCTTCTTTTATACGCTCAAAGGGGTCACCACAGTGGCAAAATGTATATGCATTGAGGTGTAAAGTAGCTACAGGGTTATCATACCTAACCACTGACGGATTAGGACGAACGCATTTAATGCACCATGAGGTGTCCGTTTAGGTGTCCTCACTTTCTTGGGGATGGAAAAAGGGGCCATCCCATCAGCACCGCTTAAGCTCTCCTCCACTGGCGCGTTGCCACGCATCCAGAGAAGGACCCAGAATGTCGGGCTTGTTGCTGTGTCGAAGCGGTGGCACAGTAACAGAATCTTGCCGGGCGCTGAATCTTGCCGGGCGTGAAATCTTGCCGGGCTTCGTAGGCCACCCCGGCAAGATTTTGCTGGGGAGGCTGGCTTTCGGTCTTCAGCTCTTCTTATCTGCTGATCCTCAGATCCTTGCCTTGAGTGTTTCTTCGATAGCTTGAGTCAACCTCGAACTGTTCCCTGACAAGCCTTGCCGCGAGTATGGCTACAACTGCCCGTGCACAAGTACGGGGTACTAATGGCCCAATACTTAGTACACCGACAACATCGTTGATTCCAAAGTAATTGTTCACACTGATCATGCTGCTATAAAATATCTTATGGAAAAGAAAGGTGCTAAACCTAGACTCATTAGGTGGGTTCTCTTGCTACAAGAATTTGACTTGCATATTACTGATAGGAAAGGAGTTGAGAACCCCGTAGCTAATAACTTTGCTATGTTAGAAAATATTCTTGATGACCCACTACCTATTGATGATAGCTTTCCTGGTGAACAACTAGCTATCATAAATGCTTCTCATAATACTCCTTGGTATGCTGACTATGCTAATTATATAGTTGCTAAATTTATACCACCTAGTTTCACTTACCAACAAAAGAAAAAATTCTTCTATGACTTAAGACATTACTTTTGGGATGACCCACATCTTTATAAAGAAGGAGTAGATGGTGTTATTAGATGTTGTATACCTGAGCATGAACAGGAACAAATCCTACGGAAATTTCATTCTGAAGCTTATGGAGGGCATCATGCGGGAGATAGAACTGCGCACAAGGTATTACAATCTATTTTTTATTGGCCTACTCTTTTCAAAGATGCTCGTAAGTTTGTCTTGTCTTGTGATGAATGCCAAAGAATTGGTAATATTGGTAAGCATCAGGAATGCCTATGAATTATTCACTTGTTGTAGAACCATTTTGATGTTTGGGGTTTTGATTATATGGGACCTTTTCCTTCCTCTAATGGGTATGCACGTATTTTGGTTGTTGTTAATTATGTCACTAAGTGGGTAGAAGCTATTTCAACTAGCAGTGTTGATCATAACACCTCCATTAAAATGCTTAAAGAAATTATCTTCCCAAGGTTTGGAGTCCCTAGATATTTAAAGACTGATGGTGGTTCACACTTTATTCATGGTGCTTTCCATAAAATGCTTGCTAAATATGATGTCAACCATAGAATAGCATCACCCTATCATCCTCAATCTAGTGGTCAAGTTGAACTTAGCAATAGAGAAATAAAATTAATATTACAAAAACTTTCAATATGTCCCGAAAGAATTGTCTAAGAAACTTGATGATGCACTTTGGGCCTATAGAACAGCTTATAAAAATCCTATGGGTATGTCTCCATACAAAATGGTTTATGGAAAAGCTTGTCATTTGCCTCTTGAGTTAGAACATAAAGCATATTGGGCAATTAAAGAACTCAATTATGACTTCAAACTTGCCGGTGAAAAGAGGTTATTTGATATTAGCTCACTAGATGAATGGAGAACCCAAGCTTACGAAATTGCCAAACTATTCAAAGAAAAAGTTAAAAGATGGCATGACAAAATAATCCAAAAGCGGGAATTCAAAGTTGGTGAATGTGTTCTATTGTACAATTCTCGTTTCATATTTTTTGCAGCAAAACTTCTCTCTAAATGGGAATGGCCTTATATTATCGAAGAAGTTTATCGTTCTGGAGCTATTAAGATCAATAATGCCGAAGGCACTAATCCAAAGGTGGTCAACGGGCAAAGAATTAAGCACTATATTTCAGGTACGCCCATTAATGTTGAAACAAATATTATTCAAACCATGACACCAGAGGAACACATAAAAGAAACCTTCTAGAACACTCCAGAACCCTGAAAAAAAGAGGTACGTGATACGATAAGTAAACGGACTCCAAAAATTCCGCAAAAATATTTTCTGTCTGTTTTGGAATAGTAGAAAAAATAAAAAAATAAGAAACAACCGGGAAGGCAACCCAGGTGCCCACAAGGCACCAGGGCGCGCCTGCCCCAGCTGGTGTGCCCTGGTGGGTAGTGGGCCCCTCGGGCACCTTCCTGACTCCATTTTCCTTCCGTATACTTGTTTCCCAAGATAAAAAATCTTTATATATACCCCCGGACGATTTGACCACCATATCATGGAAATATCCTCTATTTCTTGTTTCGTGCTGTTTTTCTGTCAGATCTATCAAGCCAGGCATCATGTCTTCTCCCTCCTCCAACCACGTAGAAGAAGATGCTTGGCTGGTGAAGATGGAACCAAAAAAAGAGGAACCAAAAGAATCCACCAAGGAGGACAAGGTCAAGGAAGTTACGGGAGATCAAGCTCAAGAAGGGGGCAGACCATGCTAACAGGGGAAGATGAGGAAGAAGAAGATATCCTTCAACCATACTACAACCATCTCACCCCTATTGAAATAGAAGCCTTTAGGGCCTTCGAGACGGTTCTTGTTCAAAATAAATATCTCACTCGTGAAATTATTTTGTTGGAAGAGCAAAACATTGCCCTCTGGAGCATCAATCGTAGATTTGGGAACCTATTGAGGTTGACGTGTGAAGCTACTACCTCCTCACCAACACCATCATCTTCATCACCCAAGAAGGAGACTTGAGTACACGGGTATGGGCACTCCCCTTAGCTTGTGCCAAGCTTGGGGGAGATGCCCCGGTATCGTATCACCATCACTTTTATTACCTTTACCTATCTTAGTTTGCTCCCTAGCTATTTCGTGATTTAGTTGAATAAAAGTTTAGTATGATCTATTTTTGAGTGCTAGTTTTGTGATCTATTTATCTATGTAATCGAGTGAGAGTTATATAATAAAGTTTAGTTTGAGTTTTTGCTTCTTTACTCTTACGTTCCAATCAAAATAAAGGGAAATAATGAAAAAGATCATATGCTAATCTTATGGTAAGTAATGACATCACATAAGGAAAAGTATAAGTGGTAAAATTTATTGAAAGTTGACAAACATAGCATTGGTCAATGATGCAATTCATGAAAGAATTAATAAGGGAAGAGAAGATTCACATGTAAATATACTATCTTGGACATCACATAAGAACATAGTTTGTTAGTTTTTAATAAAGTTTATGCCTTCTACTTCGATGTTATGATGAATTCTTACTTGTTCATGAGAAGCTATATGATAAAGTTTGTTGTTGTTATAATAATAAGCATGATGCTACTATGTCCGTATTTTGTTTTTATCGACACCTCTCTCTCTCTCTCTCTAAACATGTGGACATGATTTTCGATATCGGCTTTCGCTTGAGGACAAGCGAGGTCTAAGCTTGGGGGAGTTGATACGTCCATTTTGCATCATGTTTTCCTACTGTTATTTATAGTGTTTTTATGCATTATAACACTTTTTGGAGTAATTCTAGTGCCTTTTCTCTCATAATATGCAAGGTTTACACAAAGAGGGAGAATGCCGGCAGCTGGAATTCTGGACCTGAAAAAGCTATGTTAGAGATACCTATTCTGCACATCTCCAAATGAGCTGAAATTTTACGGAGAATTATTTTGGAATATATAATAAATATTGGAGAAAAGAACCACCAGAGGGGGGCACCCAGGCGCCCACAAGGCACCAGGGCGTGCCACCCCCTCCAGGCGCACCCTGGTGGGTAGTGGGGGCCCAGGCCCACCTCCAGTGCCCAACTTCTGGTACATAAGTGTTGGAAATATGCCCTAGAGGCAATAATATTGTATTATTATATTTCCATTATTCATAGTTAAGAGTTTATATTCCATGCTATAACTGCTATGATCCTGGAATATGCGATTCAGTGGAAAACTCATATGCACGTGTGGAATGATAAACGGTAAACAATAGGTTCCCGATCTCGCCTCTAAGACCGGCTCAAGTTTTTTGGGTCTTAGGATATCGTTAAGTGTAATGATAGTCCTAAAACAACATTGAGGGTATGATGTTAGAAGAACAATCATATTGAATCGACCCAATACTTGTCTATTATACTATGTGATCATATCGTCTGAAATCATCTGTTATAACATGGAGTGTTTGCATGTGTTTTAGTTCCTGAGACCATGAGAGTGTCTCGGTCACTTCCTACCGGACGATGGGCTTTGGGGTTGCTCAAACATCATCTGTAACAAGGTGATCATAACGACAACTTTCAGGCACACCGGAAAGTTTGACAAGTGACCGGACAGCTCGAGAGTGGGATTTGCTCCTCCGAGGATGGAGAGATATTCTTAGGGCCCTCTCGGTGTGATGGCATCCATTATCGTCTGGCCAGACATAGGTGACTATGTCACGGGGATGCCGGAACACGTCAATGAGAAAGAAGAACAAAACCGGTAACAGGAGCAACGGTATAGTGAGCATGGTGATGACTCTGGAGGATACCGATGCACACCGGGTTTTTTAAAGTATCGCGAAGCAAAGGGAACATCACATGATAACCAAAGGTTCACTTGAATATCATTCGTGTAATCATAGGGACCGATATGGATGTCGACGGTTTCGCTATCGGTCATTGAACGAAGGGGTTTCGACGTTTCGTTCATGTCTATGGTTTATCAAACCTACGGGGTCACAAGCTTAAGGTAATCATCATCTTCTGAGTGTTAGTAGGACAGGAGTGATGAGAATATATTTGTGGAATTGTTTCATTAGGATCCGGAATAGTTCCGAGAGGTTCCGGAAGCGTTTCGGGGTCACCGGAAGGGTTTGGGTGAATATCGGGTAATACCGGGTATTACCGATTAATATATATAGGTGGACATGTTTCCGGGGATGTTAAATTATATAATACTCTGAAAATGCTTAGAACAAATATATATTTAATTTAATATCGATGGGCCTAATAAGGCCAAGTGGTGGAAGACCACTTCGGCCATAAAGGCCCAATAAGGTGTTGCCCCCTTCTCCCCATGGAAAGGGGAGAGGGAGGCCGAATTGGAGGGGGATTCCCCCTCCCCTTGGCCGGCCACAAGGGGGGAACTTTCCCCCCTTGTGTGGCGCCTCCTCCTCCCCTCCCAACCTATATATACTAGAGGATTTCCACCCTTTTGGACACACAAGTTTTGGGTGCCTCTTCTAGTTGATCAAGTTCTAGTTCTAGTTGGTCCTTGACTAATTAGAGCTAGCCCTAGCCACCTTAATCCTCATAATTAGAAGCCCAGTGTGGTTCTAATCTCCTCCCTCTAATTCTCCGGCGACGATTAGCTCTGGACGGCGAAGCGCTACCGGATCATGAAGACCGCACGCTTGCAACCAAGTAGAGAGGCCGTGCTTTCGGTCTTCCGTTCGAGGGATCGTTCGAGGGTGGTTCGCGGGATCATCATCAACGTTCGGGGGACTTCGAGCACGATCTACACCGACTCTTCTTCTTCCGCTGCACTCCGAAGTTGGTAATGATCGTTGATCCCAACCCGTTATGCATCTTCATATTGATCTTGGTGATCATAGGTGCGATTTTTTTTTGTTTTCTACTACGTTTCCCAATAGTGGCATCATGAGCTGGTTTATGAGTAGATGCAGGTTGCGATCTAGATCACATCTGATATGTGAGGGTTGATGTTCTTGCTATGCTTCCCATGAGTGTTGCTTCGGTTCAGTTCATCGACAGAATGATGTAGTTTTGCTACAAGGTTCTGACAATCGTTCGACTCTGACTATCGACGATCTGCTAACAGTTCCTTGGGCTACATCATAGTCAAGAATAGTGAATCGTCACGTACACAAGAGGGTGCCAAAGATGGATGATCTTCTAGTGGGTCATGCGTATTGACGAAGTTTAGTGTGGGGGATGAGACTTTTAATTAAGTCTCTCTTTCACACAGCCCGAAACTTAATCTAGCATCAAGAACATCGCCTTGTTGTGATTGCGTAGGTAGCTAGTCTTAATTATTAAAACTGGTTAATTGTGTAACTAAAATTTTTCTAAAACCGATTAGAGGACGTCTAACTTGGTTTTGCAGGGGTTGCATATGATGTGGTATAGCCTTCGTCATGATAATGAGTTTATGTATGAGATGGTTATATGTTGTAATGTTAAGTGGCCTGCGCATCACGGCATGATGGCTGGAGCCACGGGATTTCCACCTTAATGTAAATATCGTAGAGATAGGTTACAAGTGATGGTGGCAAAACATACACGGAGGATCCCGACGAGGAGAAAGTGTACCAGGCGCGGGACGAGGAGCTATAATTTTGTGCCATGACAGAATTTCAGATTTTGGTGTCACGGCAATGTTTTCTGAAACGGTCGCCGTGGCAACGCTTTCTGAGATTGCCGCCACGGCAACGTTTTTGAAATGGTTGCCATGGCAACAAAATATTGGTCGTCACGTCGCTTCAACTGGAGATTGAAGACGATCACGTAGGACTCCCGGCGTCCAGGGCTATACCATATCATGCTATTAGGAATTGCATGAGATGTTTATCCCTTTGTTGTTTGCACCCTTTGATTGTGCAGTAGTCAATTATTAGGGTGATCTCTCACAGTAAATATCAAGTCAAAAGGTGCTCTTCCCAGTGTTGCAACTGTCTATAACACGTAGCATTCCTGAGTGCGACATGTACACATGAGCACAAACGGGTCATGAGGTGTAAGGCGGGGATGGTCAGACCATGCATGCAGATAACACTCGGTCGTCTTGAAGTTCTGGCAGAATCATTCTGAGCTCGGAGCACAAAGCATCAAAAGATGAACAAGAGTCATATGGACATATGATCGGCAAAAGATTGCCCATCAGTCAAAATTCTCGTCATCATGATGCACACATCAATGACTAAGAACTAGACTTGGATCTTGAATCACTCACTATCAATTATGAGAGATATTGATTTGAGTGGGAGCACAATTATGTATTAATTAAGTTTAATAACTACTGAAAATTAATTATGAACAATGTCTATGTGTAGTTTGCATTCTAGTTGTAGAATTATGGCTCACAGTTCCACCTTTGTTGTTGAAATTGATTGACTGTTATTTATCTGGTTGAAACTCTATGTTTGAGAGGATCGTCCTCTAAAAGCGCCAAGAAGGATTTTGTCCTACTGCATGTTTACAATACTCTCTTGCTAATGCTACGGATGACGAGATTCACTTCCTTTGATCCAAAAGCTAGAATTACATTACGGTCTGCTTGCTTCCAAGAAACCCAAACTTCAAAATGTTTGGGATAGTTATGTGATATTCTTGGAACTGAAAATTGTTTTCAGAAACAAACAAAGGCTAAAAGATATGCAATATCTAAAGAAGTATTTTGTTTGCAAATTCTAGTGAAGTGTTCAACTATGTTTAAGACTGAAATGCGTAAGATCCAGAAGAAAGCCAGTCATGTGTTGACAGTGAAAACTTATAGAGAAAGAACAAAACCAGGATGTAATGAGACTTACACGCCTAGGGAAGTTCAGGGCTCACGCCACTCTTAAAGTTGTTGTTTATTCTAAGAGTAAGAGAAATATTGAAGTAAAACTATAAGAAGTAAAAGGCAGAAAGAAAAGAAGACTGGAATGTCCAGCTCGGGTATGAATGTCATACAAGTTATGAGATGCAGAGGTGGTTGGTCAAGTAAAGTGTAGTTCTTGGGAAAAATGATCAATTTGTTGATTACTGATTCTTCGGTATTGTGCTTAAAAGGTTAATCACAAGGATATCGACTCGATTGCATATTATTGCAAATTGCTGCAAGAAACTTCGAACGGCCTAAATGACCAACAAATAATGAGGTTCAAATATTTTGATGGATTGTAAAAGGTTACAGTATTTCTATCAGTGTATTTCCTCTGTATTTATTATCATAATTCATTTTAGAGTTTTTATACACTCTAGCCCATTGCATAGAAGTTGCAAGGAGATTCTTCATGACAGAACAAAAGTTGTTCGATGTTATGAAGGAGGTTGTCCATGACAAAACAATAGTTGTTCAATGTTATGAACAAAAGGGCATACTCTTATTGTGAATAAGAGGGCATACTCTTATTGTGAATAAGATGTATGTTATGAATATTGTTAATAAATTGAACATCCATAACACTGACGCTAAATGTTGCAAGACTAAAAGAATACCACATATGTGTGGCACTGCATTTAGTCACATTGGAGAAACTAGCATGGAGAAATTTCATAGTGATGAATTTTGAAGTCATCTGGTTGAGAATCATCTGATACTTTCAAGTTTCGTCCAATTAGTGAAGTAAACTAAAATACCGTTCACGGGTCATAGAGAACGAGCAACAAAATAATTGGCAATATGCATATCAATGTGTGTAGTCCAATAAGTATTGTTGCAAGCAGTGGATTTATCTATCTTCAAGCCTGACTCAAGTAGATATTTATATTTACTAATTGAGGCATAAATTTGGATCTTTTGAAGTGTTTTAGAAGGTTTTCAGAATGAAGTAGAAATTATTGTAACAAGAAAATTATGTTATTTGAGTTACAAATTTAGCGAATGTCTGATGAGCTATAAAAGAATTTTATAGCTTGCACCTCCTAGAAACACTACTGAGAGTAGATTGTTTTAAGTAGATGCAATCAAACTATGTATGACATGGTGAGGTCAAAGATGACATTAATTATTTTGCCAATATACTTTCAAAGTGATGCTTTAGAGACTGTAGCTTTCACACTGAAAAAGGGAGTGCCATCCAATTTATTGAAATAAGTGCTACTTTGTAAGTTATCCCAAATAGTTGGGTATTCCTCTATCACTACGCCGAGGCAAAGTGTTGCCATAGAGTGCGGAAGTTTTGCAGAAAATGTTTTCTACAAAAGAGTGAGTGGGAGGACAGTGCAACTCGACAAGATTGCGGAATCTTTGTAATCAGCTCAAAGAAAAGAAACACTGTAAGAAATTCTAGAATTTCTTACTGCGACTGATACAAAAGCCTCTACATGTGATGTAGAGACTATGGTCGAACTTGCAGCTGAACTATACAGGTTGGGAAAATTCGTGCAGACCTTTGTGGTATGCAGACAAAATATTGTTGGGCAAACAATGAACCTATAAATTACAGAGAAGCGTTGATGGGCCCTGACTCCGGAAATTAGCTATATGCCAACATAATCCGAGATAGTATCCATTCACATAATTCAAGCTTAGAACTTGATGAACCCTTCCAAAGACTTAGAGTCTAAAGAATAGTGATGGATCTATAAACTGACAAAGATCAAAATTGTTTTATAATGCTTGACTTGTTACAAATAGTTTATGACAAGATCAAAGAATTGACTATGACGAGATTGCCTCATCGTAGCAATACTTAAAGTCAGTTTGGGTTAAACTAGCAATTATTAAATATTTCAAATCTGAGATAAAATAGATGGATGTCAAAATAATTCCATGAGATGGAAATAGAACCAAGGTTGTATGTTTCATATGATCCAAGGCAATTTTGTCGATCCAGAGGATGCTAGTAAGTATGCAAACTTCAAGAGATCCTATAATGATCTGAAGCAAGCATAGTGGAGTTGGAATCTTCGTACTGATGAAATGGTCAAATAAATTGATTTCATAGAGTAAAGCGAAGATGCTTGTATTTACAAGAAAGTAAGTGGGAGCATGATAATATTTGTAAACACTATATGTACATGACATATTGTTGATTGGAAGTTATGTAAATTTCTTGACACAAATTAAGACTTTATTGAAACTAGTTTTTCAATAAATAGGCAATGAATAGTCTTGGTATTAGATATAATGATCTATGGAGATAATAGTGTCTAATCAGACTTAGCCAAAATACATATTGACAAGATACTAAAGCAGTTTAGTATGTAAAATGTCAAGAAGAGTTTCTTGTCAATATCACTTGGAAGGATTCGGTATCCTGAAATACTGATGAGCGAAATATGATTTTAACCACACTTTTATTCCATGGTATGTAAACAACCAGATATTTCCAATACTCCAAGTTAGTTGTAAGTAAAAGTTACTAGTATGGTCAAATTGTTGATCATAGGACAACAATGAAAAATGTCGTTAAGGATTAATGACATGTTTCTCACACACGGAGAAAATGAAGAGATTGTTGTAAGGAGTTACATCAATGAAGGCTCTTTGTAAGTAGTACATCGATAAAATCTTCATCTATGCTCCAAGTGATTATTCGATTTCAAATTAAAAGTGATTTATGGTGGCACGGTAAGTTGGAATTGGTCCAAAAAGTTACTGTGGTGAATTCTATAATAGAAGGCTAAGTATATTATTGCTTTAGAAGCAAAAATGAAGGGTGATGAATCGGAAGTTCATTCATGAGCTTGGTATGGTTTCTAGATGATTGTATCATTGGAACACAATTCTTAATAGGGGTTCCATAACTCAGTCTAAGGAATCAAAGGTTCTACCATTGATTCAATATACAAAGCCGGTTTCACACAAATTATGAATTCTTGTGAAAGCATTATAGATGCATAGAAATGCAAATGATACACGCGGATCTGAAGTTGTCAGATTCGATAGGACAAAGTCTATACCACAAGCAAAGCATGGACTGACACCGGATTGCCATTGGTGTAAAAGTTAAAAGTGCTAACTAGATTATTGACTCTAGTGCAAGTGGGAGACTGTTGGAAATATGCCCTAGAGGCAATAATATTGTATTATTATATTTCCATTATTCATAGTTAAGAGTTTATATTCCATGCTATAACTTCTATGATCCTGGAATATGTGACTCGGTGGAAAACTCATATGCACATGTGGAATGATAAACGGTAAACAATAGGTTCCCGGCCTCGCCTCTAAGACCAGCTCAAGTGTTGTTGGTGATCATGTTTTCCGGATATTAGGATATCATTAAGTGTAACGATAGTCCTAAAACAACATTGTGGGTATGATGTTAGAAGACCAATCATATTGAATCGACCCAATACTTGTCTGTTATACTATGTGATCATATCGTCTGAAATCATTTGTTATAACATGGAGTGTTAGCATGTGTTTTAGTTCCTGAGACCATGAGAGTGTCTCGGTTACTTCCTACCGGACGGTGGGCTTTGGGGTTGCTCAAACGTCATCTGTAACAAGGTGGTCATAACAACAACTTTCAGGCACACCGGAAAGTTTGACAAGTGACCGGACAGCTCGAGAGTGGGATTTGCTCCTCCGATAATGGAGAGATAATCTTAGGGCCCTCTCGGTGTGACGGCATCCATCATAGTCTGTCCAGACATAGGTGACTACGTCACGGGGATGCTGGAACACGTCAACGAGAAAGAAGAACAAAACCGGTAACGGGAGCAACGGTATAGTGAGCATGGTGATGACTCAGGAGGATACCGATGCACACCGGGTTTTGTAAAGTATCATGAAGCAAAGGGAAATCACATGATAACCAAAGGTTCACTCGAATATCATTCGTGTAATCATAGGGACCGATATGGATGTCCATGGTTCCGCTATCGGTCATTGAACGAAGGGGTTTCGTTCATGTCTATGGTTTACCGAACCTACGGGGTCACAAGCTTAAGGTAATCATGATATGCTGAGTGTTAGTAGGACGGGAGTGATGAGAATATATTTGTGGAATTGTTTCATTAATATCCGGAATAGTTCCGAGAGGTTCCGGAAGTGTTTCGGGGTCAACGGAAGGGTTTCGGTGAATATCGGGTAATACCGGGTATTATCGATTAGTATATATAGGTGGAAAATGTTTTCGGAGATGTTAAATTATATATATAATGCTCTGAAAATGTTTAGAACAAATATATATTTAATTTAATATCGATGGGCCTAATAAGGCCAAGTGGTGGAAGACCACTTGGGCCATAAAGGCCCAATAAGGGTGGCGCCCCCTTCTCTCCATGGAAAGGGGAGAGGGAGGCCGAATTGGAGGGGGATTCCACCTCCCCTTTGCCGGCCACAAGGGGGGGACTTTCCCCCCTTGTGTGGCACCTCCTCCTCCCCTCTCAACCTATATATACTAGAGGATTTCCACCCTTTTGGACACACAAGTTTTGGGTGCCTCTTCTAGTTGATCTAGTTCTACTTCTAATTGGTCCTTGACTAATTAGAGCTAGCCCTAGCCACCTCTAATCCTCATAATTAGAAGCCCAGTGTGGTTCTAATCTCCTTCCTCTAATTCTCCGGCGACAATTAGCTCTGGACAGTGAAGCGCTGCCGGATCATGAAGACCGTACGCTTGCAACCAAGTAGAGAGGCCGTGCTTTTGGTCTTCGG
This sequence comes from Thinopyrum elongatum, assembly GCA_011799875.1. NCBI lineage: Eukaryota > Viridiplantae > Streptophyta > Magnoliopsida > Poales > Poaceae > Thinopyrum > Thinopyrum elongatum. The sequence continues at coordinate 359,353,632 of CM022298.1, read as the reverse complement.
TTCGAGGGATCATTCGAGGGCGGTTCGCGGGATCGTCATCAACATTCGAGGGACTTCGAGCATGATCTACACCGACTCTTCTTCTTCCACTGCATTCCGGAGTTGGTAACGATCGTTGATCCCAACCCGTTATGCATCTTCGTATTGATCTTGGTGATCGTAGGTGCAAAAAAATTTTGTTTTCTACTATGTTTCCCAACAATAAGGTCTTTTTACCTAGAAAAAATAAGGAGAGGACTTTCGGGACGGAGCGCCGCCGTCTTGAGGCGAAACTTGGGCAGGAGCATGTTTGCCCTCTGGTGGAGCGATTCCGCCGGGGGAACTTCCATCCCGGAGAGGGAAATCGAAGCCATCGTCATCACCAACAACCTTCTCATCTTTGGGAGGCCAATCTTCATCAACATCTTCAATAGCACCATCTTATCTCAAACCCTAGGTCGTCTCTTGTGTTCAATTTGTGTATCAAAAACTCAGATTGGTACCTGTGGGTGACTAGTAGTGTTGATTACATCTTGTAGTTGATGCTAGCTGGTTTATTTGGTGGAAGATCATATGTTCAGATCCATTATGCTATTTAATATCCCTCTGATCTTGAGCATGAATATTATTTGTGAGTAGTTGCCTTTGTTCTTGAGGCCACTGGAGAAGTCATGCTGCAAGTAATCATGTGAATTTGATATGTGTTCGGTATTTTGATGATATGTATGTTGTGATTCCCTTAGTGGTGTTATGTGAACGTCGACTACATGACACTTCACCATCTTTGGGCCTAAGGGAATGCATTGTGGAGTAGTTATTAGATGATGGGTTGCTAGAGTGATAGAAGCTTAAACCCTAGTTTATGCGCTATTCCATAAGGGGCTAATTTGGATCCATATGTTTAATGCTATGGTTAGATTTTATCTTAATACTTCTTTCGTAGTTGTGGATGCTTGCGAGGGGGTTAATCATAAGTGGGAGTCTTGTTCAAGTAATAATAGCACCCAAACACCGGTCCACCCACATATCAAATTATCAAAGTAGCGAACGTAAATCAAACCAACATGATGAAAGTGACTAGATGAAATTCCCGTGTGCCCTCAAGAACGTTTTACTTATTACCTGAGATCGTTCTGGTCTGTCCTTTGGTACAAAAAGGATTGGGCTATCTTGCTGCACTTATTGTTACTATTGTTACTTGCTACAATTTATCTTGCTAGCAAACTACCTGTTACCGACAATTTCAGTGCCTGCAGAAATTACCTTGCTGATAACCACTTGTCATTTCCTTCTGCTCCTCGTTGGGTTCGACACTCTTACTTATCAAAAGGACTATGATTGATCCCCTATACTTGTGGGTCATCACCCTTACAAACTCCTTGGTTCAACTCCACATGATCTTGGAGGCTCCCAGTGACACCTAACCAATCTAGGAGACACCACTCTCCAAAAGGTAATAGATGGTGTGTTGGTGATAAACTCCTTGCTCTTGTGCTTCAAATGATAGTCTCCTCAACACTCAATCTCTCTCACAAAGATTTGTCTTGGGTAGGAGAAGGATTGGAGTGGGAAGCAACTTGAAGAGGCTAGAAATCAAGGTTCAAATGGTAGGAATGGAATCTCTTGATCTCAACACATGAGTAGGTGGTTCTCTCTCAGAAAATGAATGGTGGAAGTTGTGTTTCGTTCTGATGGCTCTCTTAGAGAGTAAATGGTGGTGGAGGGATATAAATAGGCAGCACCAAAAATCCAACTGTTGCAAGTCTTTGACCCAACTCGGTGGCACCGACATGAGAATCTCGGTAAGACCAACTAGTGCAAAATACTTGACCATTAGGCTTTTCAGTGAGACCGGTCATACCAACTCTGTGGGACCGAAGTGCAATGGTTAGGGAAAAACCTCGTTTTGGTAATTCCGATCGGTTCATCTCGGTGATTCCGAAATGAAGCAACTTCATCACAGAAACTTGGTCAGGCCATCTCGGTGGGACCGAGAACCATTTCGGTCAAACCGAGTTGCTAGGATTTTGGTTGTGGCAATGGAATGGTCATCTCGGTGGGTCCGAAGTAGGTGATATTGGTGGGACCGAAATCAAGATTTAGGGTTTTGGACAGATGTGTTTTGAGAAAGTGATTGAGGGTTTTTGGAGCAATATGACTAAGCACTTGAGCAACAACCTCATTAACAATACGTCAACCCCCTTTAATAGTATTGGCTCTCCTAAGGGACTCAATGTGATATTGAATCACTAAACCAAAAGTGTAGTCTTGGAGTAGCCAATTCTTGTCCTTGACATTTTGAGGGGTCCACATCCATTAATCCTTGCCATGCCAATCATTGATCTTTTCTGAAATCTATCATCAATGTTCATTATATCAATGACATATATGTTGTTATTAATTACCAAACCACCCGAGGATTAGTTGCACCTCACTAAGTCACTCTACATGTTTCTCTTTGTGGGCGGAGCCGGTACAGATACGTGCATACACGCGGCAGCCCGTATCACATACACCACCACCATTCTTTCCCACTCCGGTTATCAAATGGTGATTATGGGGGAAAAGGTCCCCGTGGACATTGCCAAAGTGATCTCTGTTTACCCCCTGCTGCAACGATCAGGGACGAATGGAGATAGGGCATGTCACGCCACCCACCTCTGCAACCAGCCGGTTCATCAACAGTAGTAACCTTCCATCCAAAATTGGCATATGTTGGATGGTCGACTTCACCCAACATCAAGAAGACTGCTAACATAAACATGTAAAGAGGATATCATATCATGCAAGACAATCAGTACTAGCACAAACTAGAGTTCATCTTATTCCCTCAAGAACTAATTATATTACTCAAACATGGTGATGGAGTACATAGAGTTTAGGGAAAAGTTACAAGCAAACACGAAGTTGGAGATGGAGATAGACATGGCACGGTGATGACAAGGGCGCCGGCCCTCCGGCCGGCGCCAGCGTGGTGGCGCCTACTCCCTTCCTTCTTCCTTGGCTTGGTCCTTCTCTCTATGGTGGAGTTGCTGCAATGGAGGTGTGGTGGCTCTAGATGAGACTTGTGGAGGATGGAGATGGAATGATGCGGCGGCTAGGGTTGGAGGTCTTCATATAGGAGTCCTCGTCAGGTGTCCTCCATTGATATATCCTCCTCCCTTTCATCCAAGGGATCAAGGGGGAGCCAAATCCACGTCCAATACAAGCCTTGGTCGTCAAGGATCTCGTAGGGAAAACGGGGATGAAGTTGAAGCAAAATATGGAAAGTTTTGGCCAATTTTCATGGTTGTTAGGAGGTCATACGACCATCCATACGAGCAGCTCTACTCATATGGAAGGCCATTCTTCACTCTGGAACTTCTGAGTGGGTTCGTATTTTGGTCGTCATTTCTTCATATGAACTTCGATTTTGATGCTCTTGGGCTCGTTGCATTGCTAGCAAAAAGCTCGATGCGTCAGAGGCCTTGGATCTTAATTTTGACACTTTGATAAATGTTAAATCATCAAACTCTCCAAAGGGCCTTGATCTGGTGCCTGGAACTTCTCCGATTTGACCCCCAACTTGGTTATTTTGATGTCCCATGTCCATGAACATGTCAACACACCTATAAAGACCACAAAACAAAGGGAACCTAATAAAAACTAAATAAAATTAAAAAGTGTGCAACAAACTTTGCAAAACAAGTAAATACCAAAAACTAGGCATTAGAGACATAAATAAGTGCTAGATGGATATGATGTGAGGGATTTTCGCACTAGAATATACTCTAAAAAGTATGCACAAATCCACTCATCAGTGAGTGACAGCGAGATAGTAAGACTCCCAACAAGATGACGATAACGCGTCAGATCAGACAAGGGTTCATCATCTGAAGCACAGAGGAACATTGAGTTTCATAGGAGTCTCAACAGTGCGCTCATCACTAAGAGCCGCACAAGAAAGAATATCCTAAATATACTTTTCTTGGGTAATAAAAAAGCCATCAGAGGTAGAGGAAGCCTCAATCCCAAGAAAGTAACAAAGAGGACCAAGGTCAGACATAAGAAAATGCTCACGCAGATGGGCCTTGACAAAGGCAATGTACTCAGAATCGTCGCCAGTGATGATCATCTCATCAAAGTATAGAAGAATAAGAGTGCGGCCACGGGCAGAAATGTTGAGAAAGAGCATTGGATCATGAGCACTGGGTGAAAACCCAGCTGCAGTCACCACAGAGGCAAAATGCTCAAATCAAGCATGGGGGCTTGCTTAAGGCCATAGAGAGAGTGAGGAAGACGACAAACCATGCCATCAGGAACAGAATACCCAGGTGGTGGCTGCATATAAACCTCCTCAGGCAACTCGTCATTAAGAAAGGCATTCTTAACATCAAGCTGAGACACGGACCAATGGCAAATAGAGGCCACCACGAGAAGTGTGCGGACAGTGGTCATATGGGCCGCAGGATCAAAAGTCTTATGGGAATCACAACCATGCTCCTGCTGAAAGCCATGTGCCACAAGACGAGCTTTATAACGCTCAAGAGAACCATCAGAGCAAGTCTTAATCTTATAAACCCACTTACAAGTGATGGGATGAACACGGGGAGGAAGAGAAACCAGATCCCACGTGCCGGTGCGATCAAGTGAAGCAATCTCCTGTTTCATTGCAAGCTGCCATTCAGGATGAAAAACAACATCGCGATAAGAGGTAGGCTCAAGTACAGCCAAAAGACCATATCGGCTAGGAGAATAACGGTCAGGAGGAGGGCAAGCTCGAGCCCGAAAGACCATAAGTAGGCTGAGGCGAGGAAGAAGACACTAGAAGTAGATTACGCATCAGTGGACTTATCCATAACACGGGGACGACGAGTGTAATGGAAAGGAAAAGAGGGAAGGGAAGGAATCACTGGAGGTGGTGGAGGTGGAGACGGGGAAGACATCGCTGGCGAAGGTGAAGACGAGGAAGGCATCGATGATGAAGGTGGAGACTCATGCGGCAAGGGAGAATAAGAAACTGTGGGAGAGGGTGGTGCCGAATCTGCCACAACGGGGCAAGAAGGGATAGAAATATGGGGCACAGAGGGAGGTGTATCGGGAAATGTGAGAAAAGATATGTCTGTTGGGATTCGTTGCATGGAAAACAAAATTTTTTTCCTATGAGAGAACTAATTCACCCAAGATCTAATATACTAGATGCTAGCAACGAGTGAGGAAAAGTCTACATACCCTTGTAGAGCGAGAGCGGAAATGTTCGAATGAACGTGGTTGGAGTAGTCATACTTTCTTCGTGATCCAATCCGATCAAGCACCGCAAGAACGGCACCTCCGAGATATACACACGTATGGCTCGGTGATATCTCCTTCTTCTTGATCTGGCAAGAAAGAGGGAGAGGAAGATGGGATCTAGGCCAGCAGCACAACAGTGTGGTCGTGGATGTATGGTGGAAATCCGGCAGAGCTTCGCTAATAACTGCGGGGATGAGGGACGCATGGAACGAGAGGGAGGCGGCCAGCAACTGGGGTGTGAGGTGTTGCAGCCAGCCCCTCCCTCCTCTATTTATAGTCATGGGGGAGGAAGCTTGGCCCCTCCTCCAAGCCTCTAAGGGTTGCGCACCAAAGGAGGGAAGGAAATCCCCTCCTTCCTCCCCACTGATCACGATCCCTCATTTCTAGGGATCTTGATCTTATCCCTTCGGGATTTGATCATATTCCTTTTAGGGGGATTTTGGTGCGCATGGACCAGAGGTGTGGCGCCTTGGCCCACTACCCATGTACATGTGGGTCCATCCATGCAGGTGGGCCCCACTCTAGAATCTTCTAGAACCTTCCCGGTACAATACTGAAAAATCCTAAACTTTTTCGTTAACCCTGAAAATACTTCCATATATGTTTTTATTTGTCTCCAGACCATTCCGAAGCTTCTCGTGATATCTGAGATCCCATCCGAGACTCCGAATCAAAATTCAGTAACACCATCTTATTATCTCATCAAACCCCAACGACATTGAACGTTAAGTGTGTGATCCTACGGGTTCGAGAATATGTGGACATGATCAAGACTCCTCTCCAATCAATAACCAATAACGGGACCATGGATATCCATAATGGTTCCCACATATTCAATGAAGATATTTTATCGGTTGAACCATGATGTCAAGGATTCAGATAATCCCGTATACAATTCCCTTTGTCTGGCGATATGTTACTTGCTCGAGATTCGATGGTCGATATCACCATACCTAGTAAAATCTCATTCCTGGTAAGTTCACTTTACTCATTTCATAATACAATATCCCCGTGACTAAACACATTAGTCACATGCTTGCAAGCTACTTAGGATGTTGTATTACCGAGAGGGCCCATACATATCTCTTCGTCACATGGAGTGACAAATCCCGGTCTTGATCCATGCAATCCAACTAGTACCTTCCGAGATACCTGAAGAGCACCTTTATAATCCCCAGTTATAAGTGACGGTTGATACCCACAAATCATTCTTCCGGTATTAGGGAGTGGCAGGATCTCATGGTCTAAGGAATAGATACTTGACTAAGAAAACTATAGCAATTTAAACTTAGTGACACGATCAGATGCTAAGCTTATGATTGGGTCTGTCCATCACATCATTCTCCTAATGACATGATCTTGTTATTAAATGACAACTCATGTCTATGGTTAGGAAACTTTAACCTTCTTTAATCAACGAGCTAGTCTAGTAGAGGCTCACTAGGGACGCAGTGTTTGTTTATGTATCCACACATGTATTTGAGTTTCCGGTTAATACAATTACAGCATGGAGAATAAACACTTATCAAGAACAAGGAAATATCGTAATAACAACTTTATTATTGCTTCTAGGGCATATTTCCAACAATGTCCTCCACAGAAAAGGTCGAGGAGGATGGACGCGGGTAGAAAGGACGAGACTCATCAAAGTTCACAACACGGGAAATACGCATCCGATGACTGATAGGATCCCAACACTGATAATCCTTATGCTCATCGATGTATCTTAGAAAGACACACTCGACAGACCGAGCGGTTAGTTTGGTGCGTTCATGTGGGGCAAGAAGAACATAGCAAACACAACCAAACAAATGAAGCGTTGAACAATCAGGAGAACGATGAGAAAGACGCTCAAAAGGAATACCACCCTACAGAGCAGTAAATGGCTGAATGTTGATGAGATAGGTGGAAGTGGGAATAGCCTCATCCCAAAAGTGAGGCGGAAGAGAGGCAGTGATCATCATCGCACGCATCGTCTCAAGAAGGTGACGATGCTTGCGTTCAGTGATACGTATCTGACGTATCTATAATTTTTTATTATTTCCTGCTGTTATATTATCATTTTACATACTTTTGTTATCATTTTATATCATTCTTATGGACTAACATATTAATTTAGTGCCCGGTGCAAGTTTCTGCTTTTTTGCTCATTTTTGGTTTTGTAGAAAATCATTATCTAGGAAGGTCCAAACATGATGCCAATTTTTGACGATTTTTCTGGACCAAAAGGAACACTAGAAACTTCGGGAGACATCAAGGGGACCCACGAATCTCCCACATGGACACATGGCACGGCCAGGGGATGGCCACACCACCTATCCATGTGGGGTCCCTGAGCCTCCGTTTGACGTAATTCTTGGCCTATAAATTCCCATATCCCGAAACCATTCATGAGCCATCTAGAACAATTTTATTGCCGCCGCAAGCCTCTGTTCTAAAGAGATCCCATTTGGAGCCCCGTTCCAAAGTTCTACCGAAGGGAGAAACCATTGAGGTGGCCATCTTCATCAACCTTGTTGCCTCCATGGTGATGTGTGAGTAGTCCCTTCAGGACCTACGGGTCCATAGTAGTATCTAGATCTCTCTCCCTCTCTCTCTCTCTCTCTCTCTCTCTCTCTCTCTCTCTCTCTCGGATCTTCAATACCATATTCTCTTTTGAGATCAATCCGATAAACAAACACTCATGGTTGCTGCACAAGCATATGCATGCATGACATGCCAAGGGTGAGATAAGAAATTAACGACAAGTTACGTGAAGGTTGATATGCAGCTATTTTGCATCTCGACGGAACTCCAAGTTTATGAAATGGTTCAATCTCATTTATGTCATCATGTTTAAATGTTGTTTAATATGGCAAGGAGGCGAAGCAGAAGTAAACTATCCTATATATAGCATTTTGTAAAATACACATAGCAATTAATTAGGTAATTAAGGTTCTGTCCTAAACACTATCTTAAAGTTGTTAATAGGAACAACTAATGGCAGGGTTGCGATCTACAACATTTTTCTGATCATTCATGTATAATATGTTTTAATCAGAGTTACCGTTATTTAGTTATGAATTTAACCATTTAGCAAGGTCATTTGAGCATTTTGAACTCAAACATCAAGTTAAACATTTTAAAAGAGGCGAAAGTGGCATATTTATATACTAGACAAAATTCTAAGCAACTTTCATATATAACTTGTCTTAATCCGATTTGCGGTTTAAAAGTTATAGCATGTGCAATATAATGGCAGGCTATGTAATTATTTATAGGTGCAGATAAAGATAATAGCCCACGGGCCGAAACTGGCTACGACCCAACAGGTCCCACAGAGAGCTCCTGGAATAAAAGACTCACGCAGAGCTCAAGTCCCTCCATGGCAGGAGAACGACGAATCACACACAGCTCATGGAAGACAGACTCGCACGGAGCTGCCGAGACAGCAAGGGATGGGTGCAGGCGAGCAAAGGAAAAGCCTCAGAGCCAAAGCCAGATCTGGTAGTGGACAATGAGGGCAAGGGGAGTAGTGGTCGTGGAGCGCTATCTCTGTGAGACAGCTTGGCCAGCGTAGGTCCTCTTCCGAAGACGGGCTCCTGGAACACTTGCAATCCTAAGAGCCATGACCAGCTTCACCACAACAGATACAAACCATCTCATTAGTGCACTGCTTCCCGCGGTGCCCTCCTCCATGCACCTGAAGCACTGGTCGAGCATCTCTGGAGAAACCTCGCGCCGCATCACCGATGGCGATGGGGGCTGCTGGGCAAGCCTCTGCCGCCAACGCCATTTGGCCTTGCGGGAGAGCTGGGGCCTGGGGTTGAGCCCATGGAACTTCACCCCTAGCTTCCTGCCTCGAGGTGGGCACGGTCGGGGCGGCGGCCACCTTCGTCGTTGAACCTAACTGGCCGAATGAGGAAAAAAGGCCTAGACCCGAAACGATCGAGCTGTGAGAGCACAGCACACACAAGGCGAAACACGTTCCTGGCTAGAAAGAGCAGAGACAAGGCGGGAAGGGCCACTGGAGAGGTGGGCGCGAGCGTGAGGAGCTTGTCTCGCACCTTTTCTCGTTCAAATGTTTTGATACTCGCGATACTCTATTCGATTGCACGGCTGCAACGCAACTGCCGTGTGTCCATCCTCGTGACGTAGGCCGATGCACGCGAGCTCAAAAAAAGAGAAAAGAAAAAATGCCACTTAATCGCATAAATAAAGACAAGCACGTTTTTGCCTCAGATGGCCAGAGTTGTGAATGACGGGTAGGTGAAGGGGTTAAGTGAGATATAGGTTAGGTGAAACCCCCATCAAAATTCCTCCGTTCGTAAACCCCCGGTCCCCCGTGCTGTTCCTCTTCTCACTTCTCAGCCCTTCTTCTCTGATTTCTCCCCAAAATCCCTCGCATTCTCGTGCCGACGGCGCCGACTCACAAGAAGCGAGGCCTACTGGCCCCGGATTTGCGTGGATTGCTTCTTCCTTCCTTCCTTTGTTGGTAAGGAACCCTAGCGTGATCGTTTTTCGGGGGGATTTTCGCGGTTCGTTGCTTATTCCTTAGGTGCGTGGTAACCTATCCTCCATTCTTTGATTATTTTCCACGGACAAGAGGAATACAATTACTACTGATCAGTGTTAATTTTGCCCTTGGGGTTTTTCCGTTCTTTGCTGTGGCAGCGATCAACCCAAATCCAAATCATTCTCCCCTCCCTCATTGATTTAGTTGCCGATCCCTTTGCAGTAATCACTTCTTTTTCCCCAAACAATATCTGGGATTCGTCCAGCTAAATCTCCGTACGCACGTTGAGTACAACACTGGGTGTAAATAAAATCATTATGAATGGCAGAGGAAATCCACACATCTGCATCGACCCGATCCTTTTATTATTATTTTTTTTGAGCGTGAACGGCAGGAGCTCTGCCTTTGCATTATAGAAGAGGGAAAATGGTCCAGTTAATAGGGAAACCGGACCCGAAAACCATACAAAGCGCGGTTAATATGGGAAACCGGCAAAACCACACCCAACAACTCATGGCACATCATCTGTGCCGGAAACAAGAGCCCCCAGACCTAGGAACGGAGGCCATGCCTTGTATCCAACAAAGACGAACTCCGCAAACACCCACAACCTCTCTACAATGGCAGCACACCGAAGTGCACCCTCGCAACAGAAGTGGTCAAGCATTGGCCTGAACTAATGCGCGCACCGCCTCGATCGCCTTGGGCGTGTGTTCCTTCTTGTACATCTGCAGATAGTGTTGCATCTTCTCATTCAGGTCTTCCTCAGATGCTTTTCCTTTGCTCTTGAGTGTTGGAACCTCTCCAAAGGCCTCCGCCCGCCTATACTCCGCACGCTTGGCTACAGGAATGTCGCAATCTTTGTTTTTCTTGTCCAAACGGCAGCTTCGTCGCTCTAAGAGAGAAGGGGCAGCCTCTCCCACCTGCAAAACTTGCGGCGAGCTCGACACAGTGAGAGCAAGCTCTTCAAGGAACTCCCCCCACGGAGAGGAGGCTCTCCCAAGAGGCTCATCTGCATCCATCTGGATCAACTCCTTTGAAGGCTTTCCGGTGCAAGGAGCACTGGAAACCTTCGGCTCCTCCAGTGTCGACTGCTCAACAGGCTCCACCTCAGACATAACCATGTCAAAACAAGAAGACACCTTGGCCCGCTCCTCCACGCCTTGACTCACCATCCCGGGTAGGACAGAAGCCAAGTCAGGAGGATCATCCTCGAGCATGACCTTTTCCAAGGTAGGCGGATCATCAACGGACTGAGCCTTCTCACTCAACTCAGCTGAGCAGCCAGCCACAACAAGCGCACTGCAATCCTCACCAACGGCCACAGCAGGAGGAGCAGATTCAACATTGGCAAGGTCTTGGCTGCCCCCGATAGCTTCCATAGGTTCCCATAGGCTTGAGACTTGAGCAGTCCAACTCTCCACAGCAGCAACCAAGTCTTGAAGAGGCTTGAACAGCACCTCAAGACGAGCAGCGAACAAGGCCTGTAGCTCAGCGCCGAGCGCCTCTGCCTGAGCTGCAAGGAGAGGCCGCAAGGGCTCCAAACCAGCAGGAGGCACGCCGGGGTCAGCCGCCGGCACGACACCATCAGTCTCAGGGCTGTCTTGATGAGAAACCACCGAAGCCCAAGTGCGACCAGGTCGATGAAGTGGGGCTGGAGGCGATCCGCTGTTTTATTATTATTAGTCATTCCATGGATAGGTTTTTGGTTGGTTTTTATCTGAATATTTTAGAAATTGGTCGCGTCTCTCATTTCCTAATTAGTATACGAATTTAAAGTGTGTATAAACGAAATGTTGGCTATTTAATCATTTCCTAGGACTAGCACAGCTTTCCGTTCACTTTAATTTGACATGCCTCTTTACCATATGAATCACTTCAAAACAGTTGATAGCACTGACTGAATGCTTTTTTGTGCTCATCCTCAGGGCATTTTATCTCTCAACATCCAAATCCCGATGGAGCATACCTCTGAAGAAGAATCTGAGATTAGTGATTCGGAGATCGATGAGCACAAGGACAAGATGTACGCTCAACTGCGGTCCCAAAAATTGAAAGTGCAGTATGGTGAGAAAATCTTCCGATGCCCCTTCTGCCTAGGGAAAAAGAAGCAAGATTACAACGTCAAGGATCTATTGCAGCATGCCTCGGGAATAGGGGCTGCTCAGAAACGCAAGCCCAGGGTGAGGGCAGCACACCTAGCACTTGCAGAGTACGTGAAGAATGATTTGGGCAGCTCCTTGGAACCATCATTGCAACTTGCCATCGTTGAGTATAAGCCTCCTAAGATTGAAGAAGAGAAGTTCGTATGGCCGTGGATGGGAATTCTGGTTAATCTACCAGCTGATTTGATGGATAAAAATTTTGTCAGGGAGAGTGAGCATATGTTAAAATCACAGTTATCACGGTTCAGACCATGCGAAGTCACTATTCTTTTGGCTTCCAAGGGCCAGACTGATCACTCCATCATCAAGTTTGCTGAAGACTGGACTGGGTTCAAGGATGCATTAGCTTTTGAAAAGCATTTCATAGTGGAGCAGTACAGTAAGACTGATTGGAACAGAAGAAACTGTAAAATGGACGATCTTTATGGATGGCTTGCAAGATCTGATGATTATAACTCTCATGGGACAATAGGAGAGCATTTGAGGAAAATTGGAGTTCTAAAAAGTGTTGGTGATCGGGAACATGAGAGAACTGAGCGTATTGCTCATTTTACTCGCCAAATGGAAGAGAAGAATAAGCATTTACAAGAACTGGAGCTGAAGCACAATCAAACTGCAATGAAACTTGAAAGCATGATGAAAGACAAGGATCGAATGGTTGAGGAACATAATGAAAGTATGGACATATTTCGATACTGTGTGTTTTTGCTGCATTTTGTGTACTAATGATCTTACTTGTTTTCTTCTATACTGCTGGCAGCAGTAATATCATCTTGTGCTCACTGAACTTACTGGGTTTTTTTTCCTATTCAATAACCAGAGATAAGAAAGATGCAGGAAGACGCTCGTAGGAATTCTAGTAAAATAGTTGAAGATAATCAAAGACTGCAACAGGAACTGAAGACCAGGAGAGAACAAGCCATCCGGAGACATAAGCAACTTGAAGAGTTGGCTAGGAAAAGTAATACTGACAGAGCAAAAGTCGAAGCAGAGAAAGAAAAGGTTTTTTTTCATGTCTCCTCCAATGCTATTTTATCTTCTATTCCTTCTGTTATATCTTAATGAACTGAATTTGAATTTACGTATGCTGTTTAAAACTCTTACAGAATGCAAACGAGAATGTTCTTCTTGACTTAGCAACCCTAAAGCATAAGAAGGCGCGTGAAGAGCTCAGGCAGCTTCTCAAGAAACACGAGGTATTGCTTTCAAGCATAGTTTGTATGTCGAGTATCTAGTGAAAATGCATTTGTTTCCCTTCCTGAAATTGCAGCAAGAGAAAGAAGATGCTTTCAGGAGGCAATACAAACTGGAAGAGGACTTAACTTCTAAGCAGAATCTTGAGATGGAATTAGCACAGTTGAGAGGGAAGTTAGAGGTAATGAAGCACATGGGAGCTGAGGCAGATACAACATCAAAGGAATTTGATAAGGTGTCTGAGGAGCTGAAAGAGAAAGATGAACAACTTGAAGCCATGGAATCTGCAAACCAGGCCCTTATTATTGTGGAACGAAGGACCAATGATGAACTTGAACAAGCCAAGAAAGAACTTATACAGGTATGTATAATCTCTATTGCATTCTTAATTTTCTATTGATTGTGATACCTTATATATCGCTTCGTCCTTCTCGCGGGTAACAAATTACTCGCTGTGTAGGGCCTACAACAGATACAAGTAACTCGATCCATTATTGGTGTCAAAAGAATGGGTGTGCTTGATGAAAAAGCTTTTGTTGCTGCATGCAAAAAGAAAGAGGGAAATGGTGTTTCGAAAAAAAATGCAAAGTATGATGTAGAGGCAACACTTGTGTTATCAAAATGGGAAGATGAGATCAAGCAACCAGATTGGCATCCTTTCAAAGTTATCGATGTTGATGGACAGACAAAGGTAAGCCTTTTTATTTTGCTTATATTATACTGCTCCTTTTCGGAGAACAACATATACTGGTTGAGAGGGCGTCCTGGTCCATGTTTCTGTAGTTCTATGCATGTTTGTTTGTGTATTAATATTTTTGATTTGACGGGCAATGGTCAGATTGTCAAAAAAGAAAGGAAAAAAACTGAAGTATTTGAATTTCAACTGGATACATTGCTATCCTGATTTGAGTCCTTGTTCCAGTAATGAAAACACTGTTATGACTTGCAGCCTGTGATTCTGATAGACGTTTGAATGGTGCAGGAAATAGTCCGGGAAGACGATGAGAAGCTGCAAGCCCTGAAAGAAGAGCTAGGGCAGGAGGCCCACGATGTTGTGGTCAAGGCCCTTCTTGAGATGAACGAATACAACCCCAGCGGCAGGTACCCCGTCCCCGTGCTGTGGAACTTCAAGGAGAACCGGAGAGCGCCGCTTGACGAGGCAGTAGCGTACATTCTCAAGCAGTGGAAGGCGAGCAAGAACAAGAGAACCTACTTCTCCTGAGTGAGATCGACGTCTCCTAGTCCTAGCTGTAGTTTCTGGCCTGTGGCGCTGTAAAATCGTATCGTAGTAACAGTACTTGATGCTTAGTAAATTGCGAAAGGAATAAACACAATTGCGACGAGGGTTTTAGAAAACCATTGGATTTTTTAGAGATAATAAGCTCCCATGAAATGAGGCCTCTTGGTGCTTTTTTTTTTGTTACGTTTATGGCCTCATATGTCAAAGAGTGGACAGGCCGTCGGCTGCAATGGAGCCTATTCGCATCGGAACCCGGGGCTCATAGCGTGATCCATGGATTACCTCTTCGCAGGTGTGGGCAAATCTGTAGCGTTTAACTTTTTTCTACCGGTTTTAGGAAGTTTCTGGAACGTTCTATGGATCGGGTTTCCCCCTGTGTTTCTATTTGCTGATTTTACGAGGTTTTTTTAGTGTTTCTTCTTCTATTTTCTTTAATAATTTTTTGAATTTGTGAACACTTTCTTAAAATCCGAGAACATTTTTAAAATTTGTGTGCATTTTTAAATTTGGGGAACTACTTTTGAAATCCTAGAACATTTCTTAAATTTGTGGTTTTTTTATTCATGAGTAATTTTTAACTTTGGTAACATTTTTTGGGGATTTGGGAAATATTTTGAAATTTGTGAACATTTGATAAAATCATGAACATTTTTTAGATTTTCTATCATTTTTTGTATTCATGAACATTTTCTAATTCATAAACTTTTTTAAAATATTTTATATATTCTCTCTACATTTTTTTTTCTTTAGCTTTCCTTCCTATCTGTTGTTTCTTTGCTTCTTCGGATGGCCAAAGACCCAGCTGGCCGACTAGCTAGCCAACCAAAGCGAGTATCCTAGGCATGTATGTTTCGTTGTTCTTTGACGCGTCGCCCGCTGAATACGACCTCCTGCTCTTGTGAGTTATTTCTTTGTTGGGGGTGGGGGCAAACTGGTTTTCTGCTTCGTGCGTTTGAGAGGGGGCGGCGACAGCTTGCTGGTTCTGCGTCGAGCAGTCGGGTCGTGGCTTTCTCCGTCTTCGTAGTCAGGCTCCTTAGAGCAGTGGGTTCGCAGTGAAAGACCGACGTCGTGCTAACATTGAAGGAGCCAGAAACAGAATGATCGAGCGCCAGAGATCCAAGCCAACATGAGTACTTGTGTGACAATCGTTGTAGCTATGCCTTATAGTGGTATATGTAACCTCAAGGTTGTGGGGAACGTATCCGGTGCACCCATACTTATGGTGCTACCGGTGCACCGGATGTCGTACAACATTTTAAAAAATCTGAAAAAAAAATCTAGCACATTGACATGACATCAATGTATGTCATCACAAAATTTCGTATCAAAATTTGAAACATTTCTTGAGATACAAAAATGACAAAATTGACATAAGTGTGATAATGGGCCAAATCTAAAGCCCAACTTATGTTATGTGCTATGCAGTGTTGAATTTTTCATTTTTCTTTTAGGATCTATGTTTTGGATTTTGAGTTGAAATTTTGTGACAATCTACATTAATGTTGTGTCGATGTGCTAAATTTCTTTCCGAATTTTTTGAACATTTAAAATATGCAACGTAAGTTCGATGCGCTACCGGTGCACCAGATATTCTCCCCAAGGTTGTGAGCCAACTAGATTGAGAGATTGGAGTTCTTTTGGGGATGAAAATCAGTGCGGAGAGAGCGATTCTAAGAGGCAAAGGTATGAGTGAATTGGATTGCGAAGGAGCGTGCATGCGCATTGGATCATGCCTATACGTGCCAGCAAAGTAGGGAAGTTAGAGCAACTCCAACGCGCCGACCCAAACGGACGACGATTTTGTCCGCTTTATGTCCATTTGGGTCGGCCACCTGCTCGGCGTTCACCCTGTTGTTCTTTTGGGTCGGCCATGCGCCCAACGCCCGCGACTCATTTCATGTACGCGCACAAATTTGAAAAGGCCCGCGACCATAGATCATACCAGCGGCCATGTCGTCGCCCAAAGTTCATGCCGGCACCATGCCAGTGGCCGTCATACAAATGCCAGCCTAAAAAACCACACAGTTCATGCTGACGCACTTGCCAGCGGCCGGCACACATGCCAGCACACAAAAAGGGGCGGGAAATTCGACCACGTCATCTCGGCCGTGGTCATGCCAGCACACTTGCCGGCATACAAAAAAAGGATGGCGGTCGCCACCATAGATCACTCGTCGTCGAACTTGAGCATGTCGGCCTGCATCTTCTCGAACCATGGCCTCTTCCTCGGCGACACGGTGTTGAGGTCCACCTTCATGATCTTCACCCCCGTCATCATGCTAGTGAGAGCCACTTCTTTCACCTTGGTCTTGGCATTGGCGTCCTCGATCTCGAGCATCTTGGCTTGCTTCTCCGACTCCATCTCGAGCATCTTGGCTTGCTTCTCCGCCTCCATCTCAAGCCTCCTCCTTTGGATCTTCATGAAGGCGTTCATTTGCTCTTCCTTGTCTTGCCGACGCTTCTCCCTTGAGTCCTTGTTCATCATGCCCTCCACGGTTGCGAGCAAGGCGATCGACGCCGCATCCCACTTGTCCTCTTTCTTGGAGTTGGTCTTCCCCGCGGTCGTGGCTTCTCGCCCTCCCCAACCTCCTCCACGGCTTTCTTCCTCCCACGCACCATGAGAGCGGCATATTGCGCCTTGAACTTCTCCTCCCCGTTGATGACCATCCAACAATGGGAGAGGTTGAAGAACTTGCCTTCATGTTGGACCTTGAATGCCTCCAAAGCTTGGAATGCCAACAAATGAATAGCATGCAAGCATATGGGCAAATGGATATGCAAATGGACATGCAAGCATAACGGGAATGGAAACGAAGAGGGGCGCATGTATACCATGTCTTGCATGCCGATGCCGCTCACGGGCGTGCCTTGATGCTCTCAAGGGTGGCACAAAACTTGTTGCACTCTTGTTGTATCACCCTCCATCGCTTCAAAATGGACACCCACCCGCGTGTGCTATGCATTTGGTACGAGCAAACTTCTTGTGTTCATGGAACTCACGATGGACACGAATTCAAAAGGTTGATGCCTTTTGTTCGGCGCCGGTCTTGGGGTCTTGCCCAATGTCCCTCCAACACTCACAAAGGAGCTTGTCCTCAGACGGCGTGTATGCCTTCGTCCGCTTGCTCTTGCGCTTCGGCTTCGTCCCGGCAGCTTGGTTGGCGAGCTCATCCTCGAACAAAGGCTCCCCGTCGATGTCCATTTCATCCTCTTCCTCGAGGCCATAGTCTTCCGGGAACTCGTGGTCGAGCGGGAAGCCGTCCAGGCCGACCTGATCTTCCGTGAAGGCGTCGTGCATGGCAGCTTGATCATAGGTCGCCGACGTGAACTGGGCTCCGTCGTCTTGGCTTTGGGTCTCATCGGGATCGTAGCCAGCCGCGGCGGCACTGGAGCTACTGGTCGCCACATCACCCTCGAAGATGAGGCTCTCCATGAAACGGTTGGCCGTTTCGTCGTCGCCAGCCACCGGCTTTTTGTCGAACAGGTTGCGGGCGTCGGGGAGCACGTCGGCTGGCATCTCCCGCGCGCGTTTTCTCGCCCCTCCGGATGATGAGGCACCGGCCACCGGCGTGGCATTGAGGTCGATGGGAACGGGCGCGGGTGTGAAAGGCGCCATCATGCTCACTTCTAGCGAGCATTCCCCGGAGAGTCAGGAGGCTTGCGGATAGACGTGAAAGCGGGGAATCGGGTGCGTCGCCGACGCGCGCGACGACTCCGGCAGCACCATCCGAGGAAACGCGGACAAGCCGGTGCTGGCCGCGGCCACGACGGTGTTGACGAGCCCGTGCTGGCCAGGGTTTAACCCTAGGTAGATCAGGGCCTCCCTCGTTACCACGTGACTCAGCCGTTGGTTTCCTCCTGCTGCGCAGCGGCGGCGGCCGCTGCTTCGTCCCTTGCGTCAGCCGCGTGCCTCCGGCCCTTCCTCTTGGCCGACTCTAGGGCCCGCTCCTCGGGCGTTAGCTGCTTCTTCTTCTTGGGCGTCGCTGCTGTCTTGCGGGGGGGCGCGGGGCTTGCCTTTGCCGGAGGGGGCGGAGGTGATGCCGGACGAGACGAGGGAGGCGAGGCCGGCGGCGGCATCGAGGGCGTCGTCCATGGCGAGCGGCCGGAAGGGTTTTGGGAAAGTGAAGGGAAATGGTGAACGATTTGCCACCGACTAGCGGACCAGGGAGGATAGTTGGCGCGCGTCTGTTTCGTTTCTGCGCCGACGCAAATGAGGCTCAAAATTGGGCCAGGAATGACTCGGCAGACGAACGAAAAGCGGACGCGCGTCCGTTTGGGTCGACGCGTTGGGCCGACTTTTCTGTCTGCACTGATCCAAACGGACGCGCGCGGATGAAATGGATTGGCGCGTTGGAGTTGCTCTTACAGGAAAGAAGGCCATTTCGATGTATATAAATGTATATGGTTTAATGATCAGTTGGGATTGTGTAAGATGAAAAAGACGATACACCCGAACTAAACAACTAGCTATGGAAACACCGAACCAAACACCATAAACTGAATATACAAGAATACCGGTCAACTCAGTTTGGTTTGATTCGTCGGTTTTCTATGTAAAAATGCTCAACTCTATCCGTCATAGCCCCATCAAAAAAGACTCAACTCATGACTAA
The DNA here is from genome assembly GCA_011799875.1 of Thinopyrum elongatum. Taxonomy (NCBI): domain Eukaryota; kingdom Viridiplantae; phylum Streptophyta; class Magnoliopsida; order Poales; family Poaceae; genus Thinopyrum; species Thinopyrum elongatum. The sequence goes on along the minus strand of CM022298.1, from coordinate 359,334,675 downwards.
GAAACGGCAAAGCGCGCATCACCTTGTAGTAAGCATCTAACTTACTGTGTAAAGAAATACAAAAGTGTTTACATCACTATTTTATAGTGATCTAAACGCTCTTACTCCCTCCTTCCTTCTATATAGGACCTAATGCGTTTTTCGAGATTAACTTTGATCAAATGTTAGAGCAATAATATATGACATGCAACTTACACAGAGCATACCGTCAAATTCTAAAAGGAGCATCAAATGATATATTTTTTACATTATACAACTCATGTACTATTAACTTTATCAATAGTCAAAGACGGTCTTAAAAAACGCATTAGATCCTATATAGCTGGAAGAAGGGAGTATATTTCTTTACGGAGGGAGTATTTTTGTAAATCTGAGATGGAACGCTGAGGAGAAACGGTGGCAGTGGGCCCTTCCTGTATTCAGTTTGCATTCAATCACCTTTAATACTCCGAAGGTATGTCCTTGTAAAATTACAGAAAAAGGTCCTTACATAAGTGCAAAAAAGGAGAAACCACCATAGCATTGTTGATTTTGCATTACATACTTTGGTAGCACCACAGTAAGCCATCCCAGCCACCGACACACGGCGCTCAGTACACAGCTTGCAAAACTCTGAGCTGAAGCATGGTCAGAAACGCAGCACAGATCATCCTCATGCTCCTCAACACGAGCGCTGAAGCAGCAGAAGTCCTGCACCAGCCCAGCAGGAGCACTTAATATTACTACTAGTACAATAACTGAACAGTAAATTACGTGTGAAAGTGTTTCTTGTGAAATTCATGTGTTCCAAACTGGAGTTCCTTTGGTATACTACTACGTGTGAAGTAGACTCACTCAGATGCCAGGAACTTGCATGGCCCGAAACCTATCAAGAAGACAGACAGCAAACAGGTCACACCACTGAACAATTCATCATTAAAATAAAGTATGTAGCTCAGCCACCGACTGATCAAGAGCAAGTACTCTACATCCGCTGACGGATGGAATGGAGCAGAAGATATATTTCAGAAAAAAGAAAAGGAGAAATTTACTTGGGTCCCTCTTGGTGATGGTTCCAGCGCCGCCGAAGTTGCAGGCGATGTCGGAGTTGCCGTTCTGCTGGTAGAAGATGTTGAAGGCGTAGGAGGCGTGCAACAGGAGCGTGTTGGGCTGGTAGCAATGCCCGCCCGGCTGCAGCGGCGAGCAGTCAGCGGCGCCCTGGCCGCACGCCCAGTCCAGCGCGTTCTGGAGGTCCTCCTGGGGGACTCCCGGCCGCGCGACGCACCAGGTGACACCGTCGATGAAGCTTGTGTTTCCCTCGGGAGGAGACAGGGTAGGGATCGGGGTGGTCGACTCTGCCTTCTCCTGCGGCGCGCCTGCCGCGCACACTGATCACACACATGCATGATTCGGATGACACAACAGCGTTCAAATGACAGGGTAGAGCAAGTTACACAAGAAGGCACGGGCAAAGGAAACTAAGAGACATGTATATATGTGGTGTAAGAACTCACCAATGAAGCCCGCAAGGATCAAAATAACGTTCATGATCAGCTCCTTTCTCTTCATGTGTGAAACAAAACTAACTCAAAAGACACCCCTCACTCTCTCTCTCTGACCCGTCTCTTTCCCCTATGTGAGTCTTAGGGAATATAATGGGAGTCCGAGCGAAGAGCGCCTGTATCAACCGGAAAGAAGCTACTGTCCATGCAAAGGGCACTGGATTTCAGTTCACTACTCCAGCCACCAAGCAACTCATGAACCAAAAAAAAGTCCCCGGGTTGCTCACCGTGCATGGTGCATACTTATGGCCATGGCAGAGAGGCTTGTGTGTGTTGTGTAAACCAATGCAGATCAGATGCCTTTATGAATATAAAACAACACTGAGGATATCGAATGACTTGAAGGCCAGGCAAACCATAGATTCTGCTGCCATGCCATGGAGGTATACATGCATGGCCATGATTTCTGAAGGGACAAAAGGAAACCAGGCAATAGATTCCACGAGATCTCTCAAGGGGCCAAGTGCATGGTGTGTTACCTTTATTTTATCTTTTTGCTGTTTCATGGTAGAATGTGTCGGAGCTTCACGAGCAAAAGCTTTTCTTGTGGATTAAGGGAAGAACCTCCATTCACTTTACAAAGCTAGACTCAAGCCTAATGAATGAGGTTTGGTGAACCAGATTGCCTTGACTGACCTTCACCACCTGCCAAGTGCCAATGGAACAAATGACATGCTGAAGCATATATATATGACAAGTAATAAGGCTTGAAAAAACAAGCAAGCTGCAGTGAAACAGATAGACAGGACAGGTAACATAGCATACTAAATAGAATGGAGCAGCTAGGAGTGAAAAAAAAACTGAGAGAAGGCTCCTCAGCTCGGTCGCCGAATGGGCCGATCTTGATTCCCTTCAGTGAGTAGTGGCAAGAACTCAATTTGGCTCGGCCACCGCCACATCGGAGAAACTTGATAAGCTTAACACGAAACCACTGGCACAAAGTGGTGCCAGAAACTTCTTTGAGAAAGGAAACCATACTAGCAGAAACCATCAGTGGTGATCCCAATGAGTTGAGACATATGGAACAAAGCAACACCAACTAACAAGGTTAAAGAGGACGTATAACTATAATATTGGGCTAACCTACCTTTGATGTTTGTCATGAAGAAAGTTGGATCTTTAGACAATATACAGGGTCCTGCATTGATTTACTGAAAAAGGCATCGTCAAAACACAACCTGATCATGTCCTGCAGACCTACTTTTCACATGCAAATCTACAGCGAATACTTGTCACACAAGGGAAGCCTGCAAGTAACTACAACCGTGTTTGTTGGAATGTAGATTTGGAATCGCAGTCTGGCAAACAGTCATCTCAGTTACGTCTCCAATGAAATGGTTAATTTTAGTTACATATGGGTAACTAAAAGTACTCAAATGTGTTCAAAAAGTCTGTAACTCGCACATCCTCAGAAAGAATGGATTAATGGGAGAGGTGCCATTTCGGTATCTTACACACATACCAATAATACTAGTTACAGGACCACCCGCAGAACATGCATCTTGTCATTGTCTGTTCAAAAAAACAAATGGCTCGTGTCGTTGTACTTTTCTTGCTTGTATTTTTTTTCTAGAATACACCAAGTAAAGCAGGGCAGCCAAGCAGTTAAAACGCCGCTGGAAGCTGGTAGATTCTTTGACGATGCAGACTATTTTAGAGTAGCAATTTCTGAAATAAGATAGCGCAAGAGGTGCGACATTAGAATTGTAGTACGGATATCTTATCTGGCTGACGTTCGCTGGGAGAGAGTGGCATTTCGAATGTTTTTGCTGGCAGTTTTAGTTGTGTCGGGGGTGCAGTTTCTTCAGAACAGCATAGCATTTTCTGGGAGGATGGCAGTTTTGAGCCTTCATCCCAAAAAATGCCATGTTGTTCTAAAGAAACTGCAGAACAGCATGGCATTTTCTGGGAAGATGGCAGTTTTGAGCCTTCATCCCAAAAAATGTCATGCTGTTCTGAAGAAACTGCCACCCCACACACAACTAAAACTGCCATCAAAATGTTCACAAATGCCACCCCTCCTGGCGAACGTTCGCCAGCTAACGGGGTCCATTGTAGAATATACTAGCAGTATCAACTCCAAACCTGCTTTCTGCTGTATCTCTGGTTGCTTTTGTTTCCCACTTCCACATTTTGTAAGTTGGGACTAGATATGAGAATAATAGATGAGGTTACCACCACACCTCCTTTCAGAAATTGGATACTGTGGCTGAATCAACACATGTGTCGACACCTGAACTTCTACAGAACTTGTTGTGCAAGCAGGACTCAGAAATTTTCATCACAATATTTCCAATAGAATGGTGCTAGCAGTATCCAGCTTCAACCTTGCTTTCTGATGTGCCATGTCCTGAAGCTTATTTTTTCCACTACACATTTAGTGAGTTAGACCGAGACTGAGATTGCAGCGACCTGCAATAGATGAGGTCGCCCCAATGCTTTCACTGCAGTAGTCCTGTGCAACAGAAACCAGATGCTGTGGTTGAGTCAAAACATGAGGTGTCGACAAATGAAGTTCTATAGAACTGTTCTGCAACCATAAGTCACCACCATTCCCCTGATTATAGGGCATTGAACCTCATAAACCATGCATTCATCACTGTAAGTCCGTAGATGAATCAACTACCAATAATCTTTACATGAACATTCTCCACCTTTGAAATGGTGGAACCTACTGCGATCCCTAACAATGATTTCACGGTCGTATACCTTAGATATTAACTTAATTACCAAATGGCAGTCTCCACACACCCTCAAGTTCTTCACTATAATGATAGGAGTACCAGGAAGACACTTCAGCAAGGCAAAGGCAATGGCCAGCCTCTCGCTATGGTAGTTTAAAGCAGCCTCTTTCTCTTCCTCCTCTATATCTGCCAATACATTGCTTGTGCGGGGGACGTAACCTTGGCGCCTCAATCTCTCGGCTATCTCGGCAAGCATTAGGTATATCTGATCACTCTCAGGATGTGATCTGTCGCCCATAACAAACTCATACACGGAGTTGCGGATCTCCACAAGGCTATGCCCTGGGTTTTTCCTCACTCCATGTGTGACCATTGTCTTCCTAAGGATATGGACATCTGCCCACCTCCCAACAGCAGCATACAGATTTGAGAGGAGGACATAGTCGCCGCTGTGCCCAGGGTCAAGCTCAACCAGCCGTGCCCAAGCAGCCTCCCCAAGTTCCAGCTTCTTGTGCATAGCACAAGCACCTAGCAATGTCCGCCACACAACAGCGTTGGGCTCCAGTGGCATCGTGCTGATATAATTGTGCGCTTCCTCAACTCTTCCAGCTCTCCCCAGCAGATCCACCATACATCCAAGATGTTCAATCTTTGGTGCTATGCCGTACTTGTCCTTCATCTCATTGAAATATCGAAACCCATCGTCGACCCACCCGCAGTGGCTACAAGCATACAGCACTCCTACCATAGTGATATCAGTAGGGATAAGCTTCTCCCTCTCCATCAGACCGAACAGCTCAAGTGCATCCTTCCCAAACCCATTCCCTGCCAAACCCACGATCAGTGATGTCCATGAGACCACGGTCCTTCCCACCCCCATCTCCTCAAACACCTTCCTTGCATCCTCAACTCCGCCGCACTTGGCATACAGATCAATCAGCGCGTTACCAACATGTCTGTTCCCTACTAACCCAACCTTGGACGCAAACACATGCACCCTCCTCCCGAGAGCGAGCGCCCCGATCTCCGCGCACGCATTTAAAACACTCACCATGGTGAATCCATCCGGCATGAGGTCCACCTCGAACGTCTCCCGGAAGATTGTCAGTACCTCGTTGGGCCTCCCATTGGCCGCGAACCCGTTCATGACGGAGTTCCAGGAGACGAGGTTCCGCTCCAGCACCGGTATTTCGCCGAACACCCTGTGGGCGCTCTCAAAGAGGCCGCACGCGCCATAGTGGTGTACGAGCGAGTTCTTAACGAAGACGAGCGCCACCAGGCCGTTCTTGGCGGCCTCAGCGTGGAGGCTCTCGCCTTCGCGAAGGGCAAGGAGGCGTGTGCAGGCCTGGAGGAGCGGCGGGTAGGTGTGCGTGTCGGGCGGCGCGAGGCGGCGGCGGTGGAGCGCGAGCGCGAAGCGTGGGCGCGCCGAGGACGCGGCGATGCGGAGGACGGTGTTGAGGGAGAAAGGGTCCGGGTCGGGGAGGAGGCGGGAGAGGACGGCGACGGCGTAGAGGAGCGGGGGAGCGCCGGTGCGGAGAGAAGCGAGGTGGAAGAGGAGGTGCTTGGCGAGGAGAGGGTGGGAGAGGGTCACGCCAGCCGCACGGAGCGCGCGCGCGTGGATCTGCTTGGCGACAGTGACGGAGGGAGACGGCAGGTGGAGGCGGAGGAGCGCGACGCAGTGGCGCAGCGCCGGGTGCGTGGAAGGTGGTGCAGGAGCGATTGCCTCGCGCATGGCAATGGCATGGCCGTGCCGCCGTAGGGGTTCGTGATGGCTTTTGGGAGGAAAGGCCGCGCAACGAAAATGCTACTACCTCCGTCCTGCTTTATTGGTCCCCAAGTATTTTGAGTCAAATTTTAAACTTTGATTTAATTATCAAAGAACAAATTATTATATCATAAAAATAGTATCCATTGAAGCCTCTTTCGAATAAAAATCCAACAATATAACTTTTGTTACATACAACTTATATTTTATTATTAAATCTACGGTTAAAATTTGGCACAACATACGAAGGGGACAAATAAATCCAGACGGAGGTAGTACTAGCTAAATACCCGTATGTTGCTACATGATAAAATAATATCTAAAGAGAAGTGACATGTGACCGATTGTCCTCGGTCGTGGTGGCGTCAACTATGTTGTAACAACGTTGGTGTATACCAACTCCTGCCCGGAGAAGGCTGGCGAGATGAGCTCGTGGGGAGCCACCTTGGTGTACGCAGTTGATGAGCAATCAACGCAATGCCATCCGAGCTTGCCACATGGTAATAAAAGATGAGGTGGCGACTAGAATCCCTAGCGGCTCGGTCATGTCGGGAAGGTCCCGGAAATGCCCTGAAAAATACTAGGAGGCCTTACGAGTTAATAAAATGTTCTGAAAAATTCTGAAGGGTCTAGTGGGCCGATCCCTTGAGTGTCCCAAGGGACAGCAGCCACATGGGCCTAATTAGGGGCCATACGGTGAGCCCACTCCATCGTGGGGGCAAGGCAAGCAAGTGTGTAAAGGGGAAGGAGGAGTCCCAGGAAGACTCTAATCCCTAGGTCGATCGACCCCAGGGGCTGCCCCTCCTCCAAGTCGGTGCCCCTGGTCACATATATATAGTGGGGGCGCACCCCAAAGGACACATCAATCCCTTGGATCACACCTCTATTGCCTACGACCCTTCTCTTCCCTTTCTTCTATATTAATCTAGATGGAGGTTAGCCGCTAGGCTGCTTCTCCTCCCTCTAGTTATTACGTCAGTTTTCTGTGTTGGTCCATGGGGTGCCGCCGAAACTCTACTTCGGTATATTTGGATACTTCAAAGGTGTCGTCTACTATGGTACTAGATCGGCGGATTATCTAGGTGAAATTATCGCTACCAGTATAACCTAGCTCAGGGTGGAAGCTAAAATCAAAAATAAATTTTGCAATTTAAATTTAAATATAAAAGAGTTAGTTTTGGTTTAGAAAATTGAGGAAAAATAAATGTTCACATAAAAAAATACATTTTCAGGAAAAAGATGACAAAATGTTAAAAAAAAGTCTTAAAATGTTCACAATTTTTTTAAGTATGTCCCCCACAGTTTGTCGGCCTAGTTTTTTTTTTCGAAAAGGGGGACTCCCCGGCCTCTGCATCAGAACAATGCATACGGCCAACTTATTAAATAAACAAATAGGTTCAACAAGGTCTTAAAGTCTCAAATGAAAATAAAGGAGAGCTCACAAAGAGCCAAAGGGCCAAAAACAAACTAGCCACAAAAAGCCACAACCGGCTGGCATAAGAGAGATAGGTAAACTAATTGCCTATTCTATTACATGACCACCATCCAAACCGGTTGAAGATATCCCGTGCTACCATCTCCCAGTGGATAGATCCAGTAACCAAACGCTCCCTGGCCTCCGTCGGAGTGAGTAGCGACCACATACGGATCAACGCAGTGGCTCGAAAAATAACCTGCAAAAAATGAATATTTGTTGTTCTGTTAAAAACCAAATCATTTCTGCAGTTCCAGACTGCCCACAATAAAGCACAAACTCCTACGCGAATGTGTCTCGCTATTTCGGGCTCTATCCCGTTAAGCCACTTTCCAAATAACGTGTTGACAGAACTCGGTGGAGTAATATTAAATGCAATATGGACCGTCCGCCATAGAACTTTGGCTAACGGGCAATCAAGAAAAAGGTGTTTGATAGTTTCATCCCGATCACAGAAACTACACCTAGTAGGTCCTGTCCAATTACGCTTTGCCAAATTGTCCTTGGTTAATATTACTTGTTTATGGACAAACCACATAAACACTTTGATTTTCAAAGGAACTTTGACAGCCCAAACATGTTTGGAACTAGGAATCGAGCTTGAATTGATAACATCAAGATACATTGATTTAACTGTAAACTCTCCAGACCTAGTAAGCTTCCAGCGTAATTTATCGGGTTGTTGAGATAGCTGAACCTCCATCAGTCTACTTACTAGATGAAGCCATTCTTCCCAACGATTGCCAACTAGCGTCCTTCTGAACTGAATATTAAGGGGATTGGATTGAAGTATCGTTGCAACGAACGCATCACGTCGTTGAACAATACGATACAAAGACGGGTATTGAATGGCAAGGGGGGTCTCTCCGAGCCAAGTATCCTCCCAGAACCGCGTGCTAGCACCATTGCCAATAATAAACTTTGTCCTATTAAACAAGGTTAATTTGACTTTCATAAGCCCTTTCCAAAAAGGTGAGTTAGTCGGCCTTGCTGTCACCTGGGACAAAGTTTTGGAGTGAAGATACTTGCTACGGAGGATCTGCGCCCAAGTGGCATCAGTCTCTACCGATAACTTCCACAGCCACTTGCTGAGAAGACACCTATTCTTGACCTCAAGATTCTCAATGCCAAGACTCCCTTGGTCTTTCGGTCGACAGATGATATCCCATTTGGCGAGTCTGTATTTTCTTTTTAGTTCATCGCTCTGCCAGAAGAATCGTGATCGATAGAAGTCCAGTCTTTTCCTAACTCCAACTGGGACTTCGAAGAACGACAAAAGAAACATAGGCATACTCGTGAGAACCGAGTTTATCAGAATTAATCGGCCTCCGTATGACATGAGCTTGCCCTTCCAGCAACTCAGTTTCTTTTCAAAGCGATCCTCGATACACTTCCATTCTCTGTTTGTCAGCTTACGATGATGGATTGGTATACCTAAGTACGTAAAAGGTAAAGGCCCCAATTCGCACCCAAACAATTGCCTATATGCCTCTTGTTCGTCATTGGCTCTACCAAAGCAGAACAATTCGCTTTTGTGAAAGTTAATCTTTAACCCGGTCAATTGTTCAAATAAGCATAACACCAGCTTCATATTTCTCGCTTTTGCCAAGTCATGCTCCATAAAGATGATTGTATCATCGGCGTACTGTAGGATAGACACACCTCCATCAACTAGATGAGGTACCAAGCCACCCACCTGATCAGCCTCCTTAGCCCTTCCTATCAGAATTGCCAACATATCAACTACAATGTTGAACAGGATAGGAGACATCGGATCCCCTTGTCTCAGGCCCTTATGTGTCTGGAAATAATGACATATGTCGTCATTCACTTTAATTTCAACACTCCCTTTTTGCGTGAACGATTCTACCTGGCGTCGCCAGGCTTCATCAAAACCTTTCATACGCAAGGCCTGTTGAAGGAATGGCCATTTGACTTTATCGTACGCTTTCTCAAAATCCACCTTAAAAACAACCCCATCTAATTTTTTCGTGTGAATTTCGTGGAGCGTTTCATGAAGGACCACCACCCCTTCTAGGATGTTTCTGTCCGGCATGAAATCAGTTTGGGAATGCTGTACCACAGAATGCGCAATCTGTGTGAGCCTATTAGTCACAACCTTGGTGAAAATTTTGAAACTAACATTGAGGAGGCAGATCGGCCTGAACTGCTCAATTCTCACAGCCTCCGTTTTCTTAGGAAGCAGTGTTATTGTTCCAAAATTTAAGTGAAATAACTGAAGCTGTCCAGAGAATAGATCATGGAACATTGGTAACAAATCCCCCTTAATAATATGCCAACACTTTTATAGAACTCCGCCGGAAATCCATCCGGCCCTGGAGCCTTATTGTTTTTCATCTGCGCATTAGCTTCAAACACCTCTTTCTCCGAGAACGGGGCAACCAAAATATCATTATCATCCGCAGTGAGTTGAGGCACATCCTCAATCCTGGACTCATCCAGGGACACACAACTATCCTCCGGAGGCCCAAACAACTGCTTATAGTACTCGGTTATATATAATTTTAGGTTATCCTGTCCTAGAATGGTTCCTTCATCTTGTTCAAGCTGAAATATTCTCTTCTTTCTGTGCTTGCCATTAGCGATCAAGTGAAAGAATTGAGTGTTCGCGTCCCCCTGGACAACTTTGCGAACCTTAGCCCGCAACGCCCACTTTAATTCCTCTTCACGGAGAAGCTCTTTCAACCTCATCTCCGCTTCCAGTTTAGCATGAAGCTCCGTGGCTTGCAAAATTGTGGAGTTTGTCGGCCTAGTAGCGCAACCAAGGTGGATGTGTGGTCGCTATCCCCTGACCTACGCGCGGAATTGAAAATACCGTCAAATACATGGAATAGCATAAAAGAAGGTTTTATTATCAGTAGAAAAAATTGTCAGCATTGATAACTCAAATAGATCTATATGGTCTACAACTATATTTTTTAATTAAGATACATCAAGTACATAGATTGTCAAACACCTTACCAATGTGCTAAACATGTATTCTACACCGAGTTGCAGTGATGTGTTCACTTTAACTAGTTGATACCCTGGGCATTACTGCAATAACTGGCTGCGATATATTTTAATGATATTTTGTATGAAACGTGGAATTTTTCAATACTTCATTTGTTGGTTAATAATCATATAATTGAAAATTATTTATTGAATATAAGTAGCATAATATAATTTTAAAAGGTATGCATTTTCCGGTATACATGGTTGCATATTGTAGTGTTTTTCTTTCTCCTGCATAGTTACATGTTGACATAGCATGATTACATGTTGAGAAAATTATGTTAGTAGGGATCACCTATGAAGTTTGTAGGGTGCGACCCGAATTCTTTTGTAGGATGTGGATAGTTGTCCACTAAAAAGTACCGCGTAAAGAGCTGGAACAGTTCTTCAGGAGGCACAAACATTTTTCTCTTTCTGAATACAAGCATAGACACCTCAGTAACAAATAGTAACAGTACCGGGATAATTTGCTAACAGGGTTAAGAGGCATCAAGCAGTCAGACTTCTGAGATTTTTACACACCAGGGCAGCAGATTGTCTACACACAATAATAACAAAAAGAAAAACGTAAACACCCAACAATATCCACAGCAACAACCTACTCCCTCCGTCCCAAAATTCTTGTCTTAGGTTTGTCTAAATACGGATGTATCAAGTCACATTTTAGTATTAGATACATCCGTATCTAGATAAATCTAAGACAAGAATTTTGGAACGGAGGGAGTAACATATAAGACGATGTCTTTCAACAAGTGTTCATCATGCAACAGCCCATGTATGATGTATGTACACGGGGCATAACATCAGTTTCCTATCCTGGAAACAAAAGCTTCACAGCGTGGTCGACGTGGAAAGGTCGTCCAGAGCACGTGGACATTCATCACATATCCTGCAGAAATTCGAAGGCGATGCCTGGGTCATCCTTTTGTTTGCAATTCAGAAATTTGACAGGCAATGTCATCCCTGTGTTTCTAATGGTTACGCATTTTGATTGATTCAACTACTTACATTAAAAGGACGGAGCTCTGGAGGTGGTGCGTGACTGAGCGTCTTCGAAGACTTCCACATCTTCGAGCTTCTCGGGCTTGAGGCAAGGAGGGATGTAGGCGGTGTAAATGGTGCTCATGTTCGGCGTCTCTTTCAGCTGCTGACTTGCCACCTCAAGAGGGGTTTTGGCGAATGCAGGATAAAAGCGTGTATGGCAAGTGTAGGCAAAGATTAAGCTTATTGCGAGGAGTGGGGCGAGGATAGTAGAATAGTAGAACTTCTTCAGGCCGATGATACCAAGCATGGTTGCCTGGTAAATCATGAGAGCTGCAATGATCCTCGTGTGCATGTGTGGCCACATTCGTCCGTTGCTCTCATAACTAGGAACATAAACTCTCAGAACCTGCATTTAGCAATAAGGAGGAATGTAAGGCAAGTCACTTCTGAAATCCGTTCTCTTCAAATATCTAGTGATGGTATTAGTATCACTTCAACAAGGCATGCCTATTGCGCACACACAAAAAAAAGAGCTATGCTTGGGTCAGCCTAACTGTTCAACATACATTTTCGTAAATAAAATCTTGCTCACCTGGTTTTTTGCTATAAGCCAACCCAGAGCAAAGTAAGCAACGCCAAATGGCAAAATCAAAGGCGCGATGACGGAGTAGCACAAAACAACTGTCACGATCAGCATGTCATTCGGAACCCGCGTGTTATACCCCAGGTCTCCTGGAGCCCATGCCGCTCTCACCTCATCCTCCGTCTTGCATACGTACTTTCTTTTCAGGTGGAAAATGATGAGAGGGACCAGACGAGAGAGCTCAAGCCCGTAACCAACAAAGAATCTGTCGAAAACAACAATCAATCGGTTATATATTCTACAGCTGTGGTGAAATTCAGACATGTGTATAATGGAAGAAGCTCAGGACAGGAAGTGCATAAATGAGACAAAGTAATTACTTCAGTGCAACGAATGTGAGGAAGAAAGTTGCATTTCCAGGAAGCCTGGCACCAAGCGTCGTAACAATCCCAGGAGGGTTCTCGATGACTTTTTGCAAAGCGCTGAACAATGAGGAACCAATTGCATAGCCAATGAATACATTGAAGACAATGAAGTAGAAATATTTTCCTGATGATGCCCTTACTACATGGCTCTGTGAAGGAATTCCTTCTGACTTTGACAGGAACACAAGAAGTGTTGGCAGCAAAGCAAGGAAAACAATGAGGGCGATCTGTGGCAGGTAAGCTTGTAAGACTGTCTTAAGTAAAGGTTGGTCCACAACCACCTTCAGAAAGGGCAGCTTCTTCCTCAGTTTGTCCAGCGTTGTAACAGCAGAGATAGCAGTAATGGGAATCATATAAAAAACCACGGTGACGAAGACAATGAGGTAGACCAGAGTCTGTCTGGTTTGCCTATCATATATTTTCCTTGGAAGATTGGTCCATATTACTGCACGTGGTTCAGGAGCTTCTGTAACTGTCCATTCATCAAACATCTGAGCATGGAGAGTCTGAGATGCAGAGGCAGCAGCAGCTCTGCTGTTGAAGAAGACAAAGGCCGCCCGTTGCTGTTTCTCGCTAAGGGTGCTCTTCTGTTCATCCTCCAATTTGGGCAGCAATTCCTTAATCTTCTCATTACAATACTCGAGCGTGTCAACCTTTTTACCGATAAGGCCAAGGAATCCCGTCCTATGAGTAGGCCTCGTGCCCTCAGGTCTGTTTGCTGTTTTTGACTCTGCATAGACAGCTTCAGCATGAGCAATTTTGTGTTTGTGACCTTCAATCTCTTGGAAAATTTTATCAGCCTGCATAGGGCAATTTTATCATGTAGCAGGAATATAAGACACATGTCACGAATAATAAACAAAGGGCAACAACTCCCCTAAAGAACCTCTGAGTTGAAGTACCTTCGTGATGTCTGTCACAACCATTGCTTTGTAGAATGTGTCAGGATGAAGTGCTCGGAAATACGAGTCCACCGAGTCCTTTATAGTTTGATTAGGAGGTGGAACAGGAACATCTCTCACCAGCATGGCAAACTCCTCTGGTTTAACGTCTGATGTTGATCTTGCAGCTGCTCTCAGATTCGAAACATGCTTGTAGGATCTCCATAGTATGAAATAGGTGACAAAGGAGACCCAATAGACTGCAAATATAAATGCCCACAGCCTCGCACTTCCGTCCTGGAGAAAATATCAAGACACTACTGAGTTTGGTTGTGACGGCGAGTGCCTGAGCTTGCAGTCTGGCAATCCTGTTTATAGGTTTCACGTTTATATAGAGAAGAGCTCCAGCTACTACAGTTTTCAATATTACTATTTTCAACCAAACTTCACATTATTATGAATCTGTAGATAACAACTATGATACAGGTGATTACAGCAACAACTGTTAAACTGTAAACACTGTAGGTACAAGGAATACTTATCACTCAGCAGAATTTCAGTTCTACAAATATCTAATAATGTGCCAAATTATGCGTTAAATCTACATAATGATATGTACGGTACACTTTTTGGAGCCGATCATCCACCTGGTTATTAAATGGGCGGATCAAGCATGAAAATGCTTCCAGTACTCTGAATAATTGGAATATTCTAGATTTATTTGCGGCAACAAAGACAGGTCATTAAGCTCAGATAAGAGGATTACTTACTTGAACATTGCCCAATGCTAATCTTTCAAAATCTGTGACGTTCGGCGGCACTCTGCCAGTAGAATCCTCCAGGGCATGATCAGTTCCAGCAACTGGTAACAGAACTGGAAGCAACACAATCCCAGAAAACGCAAGGATTGCCAACACTGGAACATGAGAGAATAAAAATTCAGATAATTGGCGAAAAATCTGCATGATTTGTTTTTTCAAGCAAGCACTCTGCATGATATATCGACCTACCTACATCTGACCCAAAACGCATCCTAGCCTTTCATCGCCCTTTTTGCACTATAGACTGGCAGTTTAACATGCTAAATTACATACTTCCAGCAATCCTCCATGCATGATACGTAGTTTTATCTCGTTTGGGCCCGGCCTTCAGGACGGGTGGTGATAACTCCTCTTAACAAAACACACGCATTGCTCTTGCTTGTCCTACACCTTTTTCTTCGCAGCATTATACTGTATAATTTAAAGTAAACTGATAGCAACAGTTGCCTTCTTTTTTTTTCTTTTTCTTTTTTTTTTGCCATTCTGGCAGTTGATACAATCGTCCGTATCTTCATGTTGGTACACAAAAATAAAACAATCAAACATGCAGCTAACTTTCTACAAACATGGCACCATTTTTTTTTTTTGGAAAATAGATGTTCGTTTAGTACTGAATATAGCAGATTCATCAGAAAAATCATACTCCATAACAGCAGGACTTAATTTATATTTTGTGCACGAAATATTATTTTTGTGGAAGCTAAAAAAACACGGAAACGCACAGACGAGTAGTAAACGAATCAATCTGGGAACCAAACAGCCAACTCAACCAAAGCATGGGTAAACAAACGAAGTGGAGAGCGTGGTTTGCTTGGGCGTACCGGACGAGAGGAAGACGAGGTAGACGGCGGCGTCGAGTCCGCCGGCGGCGACGACGTCGGGCTCGGACGCCGCGAACGCTTGGCGGATCCAGCCGACGGGGCTACGCGTGCCCCGCCCGCGCCCCTCCCACGGGTCGAGCCCCCGCAGCAGCACGCTCGGGTAGTACACCGGCGCGTTCCCCGGGCGGCGCGAGAGCCACGTGAAGACCAGGACCAGCACGACGAAGATGACGAAGGACGTCAGAAGCGACGTCACGAACGACGAGATGTCCATCTCGCTCGCCGAAGCCGCCCCGCTCCTCCTCCGGGGGGATTACGAGGGAGGGGGTTTAGTAGTGGAGGGAGTGATTAGCGGAGGGCATTAGGGTGGTTAATGGGTGGGAAGGGGCAAGCATTGGATGCTTTGGTGTGCTGTGCTGGGGAATGGCTGGCGTGGTGGGGAGTTTACGAGTTGTGGAGGTTGCCGAGCCAATTAAAGGGGCAGGGCGGGGAGAAGAAGAGGAAGGGGATGGGACCAGGGAGATCAGCAAAATGACCGAAATGCCCTTGCCTGTTCCGTCTTTTTTGTTTTTCAATTATTCGAATCCCTTCGCCTTTTGACACCCTCAATGGATTCACCTCCGTGGCCTCTTGTGTAACGATAAGGGCATTTCTAACTGATCCTATATACGGTCGTAAAGAAGTAAAAATTTCGGTTTACTCCTTTACGACGGACCTAGCCGATTATCTAAAAACGTTAACGGAGTATAATTTTTACTCCAACTCCCTATTCCCCTCAAGATTTTTCTAAATATACTACATTGTGCGGCGGCCGAGTAAAACTCCCTCTCGCCCCTGCCGCCGCCACCCCCAGCTGCCGCCACCCCCTGCTGCCGCCACCGATGACCTCCAAGCCCCCTCCCCAGCTCACCCCGCACGGCCACCGGCGCCGGCTTTTCGATGCCGGAAACCACCCACGCGCCGCCGTCGGTGCCGAAAAAAAGCTTGGGGATGACAAAGAACCACCAGGTCTAAGCTCCGCCTCCAACCGCGCCAATGGTGTCCGGGGTGGCCACCGTGTCTCCGGCAACGGCACGCCGCCCTCCCGCCGCACCTACCGGAGGCAAACGGGCTCGAAAGCCGACGGCGGCGTCGTCGACGCTCGCCGAGGCGGCCGCCAAGAAGAAGATGAAGACCGCGGCGACGCTTCGTCCAAAGCCTACGCCTCGTGCGGCAACTCCGGCTGCCCCTACGGCGACTGCTCCGACGCGAGCGGCGGCCGCAGCCGGCAACAAAAAACGCGGCCGCCAAGTGCTCGATGAAATGCCAACAAGGTAAAAATAAAACCTCGCGTCCCGTTGGTATTCGATAGTGATTGTTTGTGATCGGTAATGATTGTTTATAGTGCTTGCTTTGACATTGTAGAGCGTGCTATCATGTTCATGAATCCAAACACAGTGGATGAAACCGCAAGAAAGTATTGGGAGCTCACTCGTGGAGAAATCTTGGCCTCTCTTCAGAATGTTGGTGGTGGCCGAGGGCGTGGTGGTGATGGTGATGGTGGTGATGATGATGGTGGCCGAGAGGATGGTGATGGTGGTGGCCGAGAGGGTGGTGGTGGTGGTGATGGTGGCCGAGAGGATGTCGAGGTTGATTTCTTTGTCGAGGACGTCGTTTGAGTGGTGGTGGCCGAGAGGGTGGTGGTGCATGCCAAAGATTGGCTCGATCCACACAATATATACATGCTATGTTTGTGGTGATTTTGAATCAAACATTGTGTTTGAAGTGATGTCTTTTGGGTGAACTTTGCATGTTTAAATTTAAAAACGCGGTGATGAAACTTTATGTTACGACGATTATTGCTATCCATGCTTTAATTTGAATGATTTTAAGATATGTATTGTGTAGAGATTGTGTTTGTGCGACTAGTATACAAAACGGCCACAAATTTGATTTTACTCCGCTAACTATAGGGGATCGGCTAGGTGCGGCCACTGTTAGTGGAGTAAAATTTTACTCCACTAACTTTTAGGGGATCGGTTACAAATGCCCTAATAGAGCAAACTCCAACGCTGATCATCCAAGTAGACACGGTATCTTGGTCATCTAACTTAGGAAGAGCTTATTTTGAATGACTGCATTCCTTAGTAAGAGTAAGAGCATCTACAGCGTGATGCCCCTCAAACGCCCGCGGACGCACCCGGGCGTGTCCGCAGGCAGTGACCGGACAACCCTTAAATTTTTGTCTCTGCATCCGAATACCTCATACTTCAAGTCCTTAAAACCATACAAACCATGAAAGTAAACATCTATGTAGTATGTAGATCAATTAAACCTAGGCTAGACTATTCGTTGTCGTCGGAGATGTCCACTATCACTGTTCCAGGCTTGCGGTATATGGGCAGCAGACGCAACTCCGGCTCCGCGGTGGCCTCCGCCTCCATCTCCGCTTCCACCTCGTCGAAACTGTTGTTGTCAGATGAAGCATCGGTTGGACTCCACGTGCGCCTTATCATGGATGGACTCAAGGATGGCAGTTTGCTCCGCCATCTCCGTCGCTTGGGCGACTGCTACTTGTGAGCTGCGTTGGGATTTCTGCAAAGAGGAGAGGATGAAGCGGTATAGTACAGATAAGTATTTCCCTGAGTTAAGAACCAAGGTTATCAACCCAGTAGGAGAACCACACAGAACCTCGTTAGCAGCACCTTCACACAAAAGCAAATACTTGCACCCAATGCAAACAATGGGGTTGTCAATCCCCTCGGTGGTTATTTGCAAGGATCAAATCTCGTATTGGTAGGTAAATATATAAATTGCAAAACAAAACAAAATAAATAAAAGTGCATCGAGGTATTTTTGTGTTTTTATATATGATAAAAGTAGACCCGGGGGTCATAGCTTTCACTAGAGGCTTCTCTCTCGAGCACATAACATACGGTGGGTGAACAAATTACTGTTGGGCAATTGATAGACAAGCGCATAGTTATGACGATCTTCAAAGCTATGATCACATATACAGGCATCATGTCTGAGACAAGTAGACTGACTCCTGTCTGGATCTACTACTATTACTCCACCCATCGACCTCTATCCAGCATGCATCTAGGGTGTTAAGTTAATAAAAACAGAGTAACACCTTAAGCAAGATGACATGATGTAGACAAAGTAAACCCACGCAATATGAATAAACCCCGTTTTTTTATCCTTAATGTCAATAATACAAATACGTGTCCTTTCCATTTCTGTCACTAGGATGGAGCACCGCAAGATTGAACCCATCACAAAGCACATATCCCATTGCAAGATAAATCAATCTAGTTGACCAAACCAAATTGATAGATCAGAGAGAAATACAATGCTATAATAATCATGCATAAAAGAATACAAAAAAGACTCAATTAATATTCATGAATAATCTGATCATAAACCCACAATTCATCGAATCCCAACAAACACACCGCAAAAAAAGATTACATCGGATAGAACTCCAAGTACATCGAGGAGAACATTGTATTGAAGATTAAAGAGAGAGAAGAAGACATCTAGCTACTAGCTATGCACCCGTAGGTCTGTGGTGAACTACTCACACATCATCGAAAGGCAACAAGGATGATGTAGAAGCCCTCCGTGATCGATTCCCCTCCGGCAGAGTACTGGAAAAGGCCTCCAGATGGGATCGCGGAAGAACAGAAACTTGCGGCAGCGGAAAAAGTGTTTGGAGTGGCTCTCTGTTGGTTTTCCGATTTTAGAGAATTCATATAGGTGGAATTAGGTCAGACGGAGCCATAAGGGGCCCACAAGGCATCAGGGCGCGCCTACCCCCATCCGCGCACCCTGTTGCCTTGCCGTCTCCTTGCTTCTCGTCTGGTCTCCTCCCGGACCTTGTAGGGTATCTTTTGTCCAAAAAAATCATCAACAAGTTTCGTATCGTTTGGACTCCATTTGGTACTAATTTCCTGTAAAACCAAAAACAACCAAAAAAAACAGCAACTGGCATTTGGCACTAGGTTAATAGGTTAGTCCCAAAAAAATGATATAAAATAGCATAAAAAGTTATATAAAACATCCAAGATTGATGCTATAATAGCATGGAATAATAAAAAAATTATAGATACGTTGGAGACGTATCAGCGACCTCGAACTCCACCATGGAGTCCTCCATGGCGAAGCCTACAACTGACGTCGTCTCCTCATCTTCCTCCTGGGAAATGTAGTAGAAAACAAAAAAATTCGCCCTACAAACACCCAGGAAAATAAGGAAGATGCATATCAGGTTTGGATCAACAAATCGTTACCGACTCCGGAGTGCAGCGGAAGTAGACGAGTCGGTGTAGATCGTACTTGGAGTCCCTCAAACGTTGATGACGATCCCGCGAATCGCCCTTGAATGTTCCCTCGAACGAAAGACGGAAAGCATGGCCTCTCTACTTGCTTGCAAGTGTACGGTCTTCACGATCCGGCAACGCTTCACCGTCCAGAGCTAATCGTCGCCGGAGAATTAGAGGGAGGAGATTAGAACCATCTGACGCCCGAATAATCAGGTCACAGTAATTCCCTGCTAATGATGCCATGTCACCAAGATCACTGTTGTTAACCTCGCGATGGTTCAAAAATGATTCAAATTCAAATTTAAAATTTAGGCAAACAACAAAGGTTTTCAAACATTAAAACTAAAATGTTCTAGAGGTGACAAACAATGCATAGGTAATTATGGTGGAGAATCCACATTTTTTATGAAATACTTAAATGCACTAAAATGTTTTAAATAGTAGCAAAAACAATTATTTAAATGCCTTTGGTATTTTATAAAATACTAAACTATTTTATCTCGGGGTAAAACTTTTTATGGCAGTGGGTTATTTTGAAACACTATTTTAGGAGCTATTCTCATATTTTACTAGACTAAAAATAAAGTGTAACTAAAATAAAACAGAAAAGAATAAATAAAAAGAAAGGAAAATAAAATAAAGTAAAAAGAAAAACAAACCCCCCTGGCCAACTGGGCCACGGCCCAGCAGGCCACCAGGCCGTCAGGCCGGCCCACCAGCCGCGCCTATACCCCCCCCCCCCCCCCCCCCGGAAAATCCTAACCCTAACCGATCCCCACTCGACCCCCACCATGTTCCCCTCTCCCTCGTTCCTCCTATGCCCCCCCATGATCTGGATCGGGGGGGGGGGGGGGTTCGACCCCCATCGCCGTCGCCTCGCTGCAACGCCACCCCCGGCGAGCGCCGCACCGCGCCCGAGGACCGCCGCCAGCTCCTCCAGCGTCGCCGCACCGAGCCTCTCCGCCGGATCCTCCTCGTCCCAATCTGGATCGGCACCCGAGCCGGTCCCTAACGCCGCCGCCCGGAGTTCTCCCCCTCGCCGGACCGCCTCCGTCGCCCGTCCTCGTCCTCCTCCACGACCGGCTTCCCCAAGCCTCGCCGTTTGTTCCCCTGCAACATGGGGTGAGAAAACCCCCATCCCCTCTCACTTTCATGTCGCCGCTCGGCTTCCGCTCCAGCTCGCCCATCGCGCCGCGTCTCCTTGTCCTGCGCCGGCTCCCTCTCCCGTCGGTCCTCGGCGAGCACCCCCGCGCCGGCTCGCCCGTCACCTCGCCGTAGCACGCGCCAATCGCGCCGTCCCACACCCGCACACCGCGCCGCCGTGGCCACGACCTGCGCCCCTCGCCGCACGTGCTTCGACGCCCGCTCGCGGCCGCCGCTGCCCCGCACCGTCCCGCTGCTCCCTTGACCGCACCGCCCGCTGCCTCCCTGCTCCGCCATGGCCGCCGCCCCCAACCGCTCCGCCCGTGGCCGTTCCCCCGTGCTGCCTCCTGACCGGCGCACCTCGCCGCAACCGCCGGTGCCCCGGCGCCTCCACTAGCTTGGGCAGGCGCCCAAACGGGCTGACGCCCGCAGCGCCCATTCGCCCGATGCCCGCTAGCCCAGCGCCCGTTAAGGCTCCCCAGAGCCACTGACGTTGGGGCCCCACGCCCCTTTTGGACAGAAACAAAAAATTTAAAAAAAGAAAAACTTTTAAAAAAATGAATTAAATATATATATATATATCTAAATTAATTAATTAAGTAAGTAATCTAATAAATTAATTAACTTAATTGATTCTGTTAAATTAAACTAATCAAGTTTAGTTAACCTAATTAATCTGCTAATAAAACTAACTACTGTTAATTAGTTAGCAGTCTATGACAACCGGGACCCACCTATCTGGTTGACTGGTCAACGGTCAACTTTGATCGCTGACATCACGCTGACATCATAATTACCTTTTCTAAATTAAATTAATTCTGTTAATTCTAAAAATGAATTAAAACTTTGATAAATAATATAAAATAAAACCGTTTATCAGATGAAAATATTTTGTACATGAAAGTTGCTCAGAACGACGAGGCGAATTAGAATACGCAGTCCCTTCGTCTGCCACACGTCCCTAGCATAGTGAACATGCAACTGTCCCCCTCCGTTTCATCTGCCCGAAAATGTCAAACACCGGGGATACTTTCCGGAATGTTTCCCTCCTTCGCCAGTATCGCCTATTATCGCGTTAGGGCACACCTAGCACCGCTAATTGCTTTGTCATGCATCATCATGCATATGTTTGCATTGTATTCATTGTTTCTTCCCCCTCTTCTCACTGGTAGACTACGAGACTGACGCCACTGCTCCCCTGATCGACTACGGTGTTGACGACCCCTCCTTTTCAGCAGAGCTTCCAGGCAAGCCAACCCTCCCTGTTCATCCCGATATCGCCTACTCTTTCCCTCTACTGCTTGCATTAGAGTAGTGTTACCGTTTCATCGTTTTTGCTCCTATACTGCTGCATAGCCTGTCCTTGTTACTTCTATTGTTACCTTACCTGCAATCCTATATGCTTAGTATAGGTTGCTAGTTTATCATCAGTGGCCCTACATACTTGTCCGTCTGCCATGCTATACTACTCAGCCGTGATCACTCGGGAGGTAATCACGGGTATATACTATATACTATTACATACTTATGTTACTTTCGGATATGGGGCTGAAGGGACAGGTGGTTCCACCCAGGTAGTGGTGGGCCTGGGTTCCCGACGGCCCCCGAGTGTTACTTTGTGGTGGAGCGACAGGGCATGTTGTGATCACCTAGGAGACAGGTGGGCCTGGTCCCTGGTCGGCGTACGCGGTTACATCAAATAACACGCTTAACGAGATCTTGGTATTTGATCTGAGGTGGCAACTGGCCTATACACACTAACCACCACGCGGGAACAGTTATGGGCACTCGACGTCGTAGTATTAGCCGAAGCCTTCTAGACGTCAGCGATTGAGCGGCGCGCGTCGGGTTGGACCGCGTAACGCAACTTCCTTTGTAATGGAGGTTGCTAGGTCTGCTCACCGGCCGCGTTCGCAACGTGCAGGTGTGCAACGGGCAATGTGCCCAGACCCCTGCGCGCTTAGGATTTAGACCGGCGTGCTGACCTCTCTGTTAGGCCTAGGTAGGGCTGCGACGTGCTGATCTTCCGAGGCCGGGCATGACCCAGGAAAGTGTGTCCGGCCAGAGTGATCGAGCATGTTGGGTAATGTGGTGCACCCCTGCAGGGAAGATTGATCTATTCGCATAGCCGTGTCCACGGTAACAGGACGACCCAGAGTTGTACTTCGACATTATGACAACTAGAACCGGATACTTAATAAAACACACCCCTTACAAGTTCCAAATACAACCCGGTGATCGCTTTCCCGCAGTGCGACGAGGGGAGGATCGTCGGGTAGGATTATGCTATGTGATGTTACTTGATGCTGCACTTGCTACTCTCTTCTACATGCTTCAAGAGGCTGCCAGAAGCGTAGTCTTTGATAGGCCTAGCTATCCCCCTCTTATTCTGGCATTCTGCAGTTCAGTCCATAGATACTACCCATTTCATTGATACCAATGTTGGGAAACGTAGTAATTTCAAAAATTTCCTACGCACACACAGGATCATGGTGATGCATAGCAACGAGAGGGGAGAGTGTGTCCACGTACCCTCGTAGACCGAAAGCGGAAGCGTTAGCACAACGCGGTTGATGTAGTCGTACGTCTTCACGATCCGACCGATCCAAGTACCGAACGCACGGCACCTCCGAGTTCAGCACACGTTCAACTCGATGACGTCCCGCAAGCTCCAATCCAGCAAAGCTTCACAGGAGAGTTTCGTCAGCACGACGGCGTGGTGACGGTGATGATGATGCTACCGACGCAGGGCTTCGCCTAAGCACCGCTGCGATATGATCGAGGTGGATTATGGTGGAGGGGGGCACCGCACACGGCTAAGAGATCAATGATCAATTGTCGTGTCTATGGGATGCCCCCTGGCCACGTATATAAAGGATGGAGGGAGGAGGAGGCCGGCCCTCACAGGGCGCGCCCAAGGTGTGGAGTCCTACTAGGACTCCCTAGTCCTAGTAGGATTCCACCTCCCACATGGAATAGGAAAAGGGGAAGGGAGAAGGAGAAGGAAGGAAGGGGGCGCCCCCTTTCCCTAGTCCAATTCGGACCAGTCCATGGGGAAGGGGCGCAGCCACCCTTGAGGCCTTTCTCTCCTTTTCCGTATGGCCCATTAAGGCCCAATACGAATTCCCGTAACTCTCCGGTACTCCGAAAAATACTCGAATCACTCGGAACCTTTCCGATGTCCGAATATAGCCTTCCAATATATCGATCTTTATCTATCGACCATTTCGAGACTCCTCGTCATGTCCCCAATCTCATCCGGGACTCCGAATAAACTTCGGTCATCAAATCACATAAACTCATAATACCGATCGTCACCGAACTTTAAGCGTGCGGACCCTACGGGTTCGAGAACTATGTAGACATGACCGAGACACGTCTTCGGTCAATAATCAATAGCGGAACCTGGATGCTCATATTGGCTCCCACATATTCTACGAAGATCTTTATCGGTCAAACCGCATAACAATATACGTTGTTCCCTTTGTCATCGGTATGTTACTTGCCCGAGATTCGATCGTCGGTATCTCAATACCTAGTTCAATCTCGTTACCGGCAAGTCTCTTTACTCGTTCCGTAATACATCATCCCGCAACTAACTCATTAGTTACAATGCTTGCAAGGCTTATAGTGATGTGCATTACCGAGTGGGCCCAGAGATACCTCTCCGACAATCGGAGTGACAAATCCTAATCTCGAAATACGCCAACTCAACAAGTACCTTCGGAGACACCTGTAGAGCACCTTTATAATCACCCATTTACATTGTGACGTTTGGTAGCACACAAAGTGTTCCTCCGGTAAACGGGAGTTGCATAATCTCATAGTCATAGGAACATGTATAAGTCATGAAGAAAGCAATAGCAACATACTAAACGATCAAGTGCTAAGCTAACGGAATGGGTCAAGTCAATCACATCATTCTCCTAATGATGTGATCCCGTTAATCAAATGACAACTCATGTCTATGGTTAGGAAACATAACCATCTTTGATTAACGAGCTAGTCAAGTAGAGGCATACTAGTGACACTCTATTTTGTCTATGTATTCACACATGTATTAAGTTTCCGGTTAATACAATTCTAGCATGAATAATAAACATTTATCATGACATAAGGAAATAAAATAATAACTTTATTATTGCCTCTAGGGCATATTTCCTTCAGTCTCCCACTTGCACTAGAGTCAATAATCTAGTTCACATCGCCATGTGATTTAACACCAATAGTTCACATCACCATGTGATTAACACCCATAGTTCACATCGCTATGTGACCAACACTCAAAGGGTTTACTAGAGTCAATAATCTAGTTCACATCGCCATGTGTTTAACACCCAAAGAGTACTAAGGTGTGATCAAGTTTTGCTTGTGAGAGAAGTTTAGTCAACGGGTCTGCCACATTCAGATCCGTATGTATTTTGCAAATTTCTATGTTTACAAAGCTCTGCACGGAGCTACTCTAGCTAATTGCTCCCACTTTCAATATGTATCCAGATTGAGACTCTGAGTCATCTGGATCGGTGTAAAAGCTTGCATCGACGTAACCTTTTACGACGAACTCTTTTATCACCTCCATAACCGAGAAATATTTCCTTAGTCCTCTTAGGTAACTAAGGATAACTTTGACCGCTATCCAGTGATCTATCCCTAGATCACTATCGTTCCTCCTTGCTAAACTCATAGCAAGGCACACAACTGGTCTGGTACATAGCATGGCATACTTTATAGAACCTAAGGCTGAGGCATAGGGAATGACTTCCATTCTCTCTCTATCTTCTGCCGTGGTCTTGCTTGAGTCTTACTCAACTTTATAGCTTGAATACAGGCAAGAACTCTTTCTTTGACTGATACTTTTTGAACTCCTTCAAAACTTTGTCAAGGTATGTGCTTTGTGAAAGTCTTATTAAGCGTCTCGATCTATCCCTATAGATCTTGATGCTTAATACTTAAGCAGCTTCACCGAGGTCTTTTATTGAAAAATTCTTATTCAAGTATCCTTCTATGCTATCCAGAAATTCTATATCATTTCCAATCAGCAATATGTCATCCACATATAATATCAGAAATGCTACAGAGCTCCCACTCACTTTCTTGTAAATACAGGCTTCACCATAAGTCTGTATAAAACCATATGCTTTGATCACCTTATCAAAGCGTATATTCCAACTCCGAGATGCTTGCACCAGTCCATAGATGGATCGCTGGAGCTTGCACACTTTGTTAGCACCTTTAGGATTGACAAAACCTTCTGGTTGCATCATATACAACTCTTCTTTAATAAATCCATTAAAGAAATGTAGTTTTGACATCCATTTGCCAGATTTCATAAAATGCGGCAATTGCTAACATAATTCGGACAGACTTAAGCATCGATACGAGTGAGAAAATCTCATCGTATTCAACACCTTGAACTTGTCGAAAACCTTTTGCAACAATTCGAGTTTTGTAGATAGAAACACTACTATCAGCATCTGTCTTCCTCTTGAAGATCCATTTATTCTCAATGACTTGCCGATCATCGGGCAAGTCAACCAAAGTCCATACTTTGTTCTCATACATGGATCCCATCTCAGATTTCATGGCCTCAAGCCATTTCGCGAAATCTGGGCTCATCATCGCTTCCTCATAGTTCGTAGGTTCGTCATGGTCTAGTAACATGACTTCCAGAACAGGATTACCGTACCACTCTGGAGCGGAACGTACTCTGGTTGACCTACGAGGTTCTGTAGTAACTTGATCTGAAGTTTCATGATCATCATCATTAGCTTCCTCACTAATTGGTGTAGGCATCACTGGAACTGATTTATGTGATGAACTACTTTCCAATTCAAGAGAAGGTACCACTACCTCATCAAGTTCTACTTTCCTCCCACTCACTTCTTTCGAGAGAAACTCCTTCTCTAGAAAGGATCCATTCTTAGCAACAAATATCTTGCCTTCGGATCTGTGATAGAAGGTGTATCCAACAGTTTCTTTTGGGTATCCTATGAAGACGCACTTCTCCGATTTGGGTTCGAGCTTATCAGGCTGAAGCTTTTTCACATAAGCATCACAGCCCCAAACTTTAAGAAACGATGCTTAGGTTTCTTGCCAAACCACAGTTCATACGGTGTCGTCTCAACGAATTTAGATGGTGCCCTATTAAACGTGAATGCAGCTGCCTCTAATGCATAACCCCAAAACGATAGTGGTAAATCGGTAAGAGACATCATAGATCGCACCATATCTAATAAAGTACGGTTACGACGTTCGGACACACCATTACGCTGTGGTGTTCCAGGTGGCGTGAGTTGCGAAACTATTCCACATTTTTAAATGAAGATCAAACTCGTAACTCAAATATTTGCCTCCGCGATCAGATCGTAGAAACTTTATTTTCTTGTTACAATGATTTTCTACTTCACTCTGAAATTCTTTGGACTTTTCAAACATTTCAGACTTGTGTTTCATTAAGTAGATATACCCATATCTGCTCAAATCATCTGTGAAGGTCAGAAAATAACGATACCCGCCGCGAGCCTCAATACTCATCGGACCGCATACATCGGTATGTATTATTTCCAATAAGTCCGTAGCTCGCTCCATTGTTCCGGCGAACGGAGTTTTAGTCATCTTGCCCATGAGGCATGGTTCGCAGGCATCAAATGATTCATAATCAAGTGATTCCAAAAGTCCATCAGTATGGAGTTTCTTCATGCGCTTTACACCAATATGACCTAAACGGCAGTGCCACAAATAAGTTGCACTATCATTACTAACTTTGCATCTTTTGGCTTCAATATTATGAATATGTGTATCACTATGATCGAGATTCAATAAACCATTTACATTGGGTGTATGACCATAGAAGGTTTTTATTCATGTAAACAGAACAACAATTATTCTCTGACTTAAATGAATAACCGTATTGCAATAAACATGATCCAATCATATTCATGCTCAACGCAAACACCAAATAACATTTATTTTGCAATAAACATGATCCAATCATATTCATGCTCAACGCAAACACCAAATAACATTTATTTAGGTTCAACACTAATCCCGAAAATAGAGGGAGTGTGCGATGGTGATCTTATCAACCTTGGAATCTCTTCCAACACACATCGTCACCTCGTCCTCAACTAGTCTCTGTTCATTTTGCAACACCTGTTTCGAGTTACTAATCATAGCAACTAAACCGGTATCAAATACCCAGGGGCTACTATGAACACTAGTAAAATACACATCAATAACATGTATATCAAATATACCTTTGTTCACTTTGCCATCCTTCTTATCCGCCAAATACTTGGGGCAGTTCCGCTTCCAGTGACCAGTCCCTTTGCAGTAGAAGCACTCAGTTTCAGGCTTAGGTCCAGACTTGGGCTTCTTCCCGGGAGTAGCAACTTGCTTGCTATTCTTCTTGAAGTTCCCCTTCTTCCCTTTGCCCTTTTTCTTGAAACTAGTGGTCTTGTTAACCATCAACACTTGATGCTCTTTCTTGATTTCTACCTTCGTTGATTTCAGCATCACGAAGAGCTCGGGAATTGTTTTTGTCATCCCTTGCATATTATAGTTCATCACAAAGTTCCAGTAACTTGGTGATAGTGACTAGAGAATTCTGTCAATTACTATCTTATCTGGAAGATTAACTCCCACTTGATTCAAGCAACTGTAGTACTCAGACATTCTGAGCACATGCTCACTGGTTGAGCTATTCTCCTCCATCTTGTAGGCAAAGTATTTGTCAGAGGTCTCATACCTCTCGACACGGGCATGAGTCTGAAATACCGATTTCAGCTCTTGGAACATCTCATATGCTCCGTGGCGTTCAAAATGTTTCTGAAGTCCCGATTCTAAGCCGTAAATCATGGCGCACTAAACTATCAAGTAGTCATCATATCGAGCTTGCTAAACGTTCATAACATTTGCATCTGCTCCTGCAATAGGTCTGTCACCTAGCGGTGCATCAAGGACATAATTCTTCTGTGCAGCAATGAGGATAATCCTCAGATCACGGAACTAGTCCGCATCATTACTACTATCATCTTTCAACTTAGTTTTCTCTAGGAACATATCAAAATTCAAAGGAACAGTAGCACGGGCCATTGATCTACAACAACATAGACATGCAAAATACTATCAGGTACTAAGTTCATGATAAATTTAAGTTCAATTAATCATATTACTCAAGAACTCCCACTTAGATAGACATCTCTCTAATCATCTAAGTGATCACGTGATCCAAATCAACTAAACCATAACCGATCATCACGTGAAATGGAGTAGTTTTCAATGGTGAACATCACTATGTTGATCATATCTACTATATGATTCACGCTCGACCTTTCGGTCTCAGTGTTACGAGGCCATATCTGCATATGCTAGGCTCATCAAGTTTAACCCGAGTATTCTGCGTGTGCAAAACTGGCTTGCACCCGTTGTAGATGAACGTTGAGCTTATCACACCCGATCATCACGTGGTGTCTCGGCACGACGAACTTTGGCAACGGTGCATACTCAGGGAGAACACTTTTACCTTGAAATTTAGTGAGAGATTATCTTATAATGCTACCATCAAACAAAGCAAAATAAGATGCATAAAGGATAAACATCACATGCAATCAATATAAGTGATATGATATGGCCATCATCATCTTGTGCTTGTGATCTCCATCTCCAAAGCACCGTCATGATCACCATCGTTACTGGCGCGACACCTTGATCTCCATTGTAGCATCGTTGTCGTCTCACCAACTATTTCTTCTACTACTATCGCTACCGCTTAGTGATAAAGTAAAGCAATTACAGGGCAATTGCATTGCATACAATAAAGCGACAACCATATGGCTCCTGCCAGTTGCCGATAACTCAGTTACAAAACATGATCATCTCATACAATAAAATATAGCATCATGTCTTGACCATATCACATCACAACATGCCCTGCAAAAACAAGTTAGACGTCCTCTACTTTGTTGTTGCAAGTTTTACGTGGCTGCTACGGGCTGAGCAAGAACCGTTCTTACCTACGCATCAAAACCACAACGATAGTTCGTCAAGTTAGTGTTGTTTTAACCTTCACAAGGACCGGGCGTAGCCACACTCGGTTCAACTAAAGTTGGAGAAACTAACACCCGCTAGTCACCTGTGTGCAAAGCACGGCGGTAAAACCAGTCTCGCGTAAGCGTACGCGTAATGTCGGTCCGGGCCGCTTCATCCAACAATACCGCCGAACCAAAGTGTGACATGCTGGTAAGCAGTATGACTTGTATCGTCCACAACTCACTTGTGTTCTACTCGTGCATATAACATCTACGCATAAAACCAGGCTCTGATACCACTGTTGGGAAACGTAGTAATTTCAAAAATTTCCTACGCACACACAGGATCATGGTGATGCATAGCAACGAGAGGGGAGAGTGTGTCCACGTACCCTCGTAGACCGAAAATGGAAGCGTTAGCACAACGCGGTTGATGTAGTCGTAAATCTTCACGATCCGACCGATCCAAGTATCGAACGCACGACACCTCCGAGTTCAGCACACGTTCAACTCGATGACGTCCCGCGAGCTCCGATCCAGCAAAGCTTCACAGGAGAGTTTTGTCAGCACGACGGCATGGTGATGGTGATGATGATGCTACCGACGCAGGGCTTTGCCTAAGCATTGCTGCAATATGATCGAGGTGGATTATGGTGGAGGGAGGCACCGCACACGGCTAAGAGATCAATGATCAATTGTCGTGTCTATGGGGTGCCCCCTGGCCATGTATATAAAGGATGGAGGGAGGAGGAGGCCGGCCCTCACAGGGCGCGCCCAAGGTGTGGAGTCCTACTAGGACTCCCTAGTCCTAGTAGGATTCCACCTCCCACATGGAATAGGAAAAGGGGAAGGGAGAAGGAGAAGGAAGGAAGGGGGCGCCCCCTTTCCCTAGTCCAATTCGGACCAGTCCATGGGGAAGGGGCGCAGCCACCCTTGAGGCCTTTCTCTCCTTTCCCGTATGGCCCATTAAGGCCCAATACGAATTCCCGTAACTCTCTGGTACTCTGAAAAATACCCGAATCACTCGGAACCTTTCCGATGTCCGAATATAGCCTTCCAATATATCGATCTTTACCTATCGACCATTTCGAGACTCCTCGTCATGTCCCCGATCTCATCCGGGACTCCGAACAAACTTCAGTCATCAAATCACATAAACTCATAATACCGATCGTCACCGAACTTTAAGCGTGCGGACCCTACGGGTTCGAGAACTATGTAGACATGACCGAGACACGTCTCCGGTCAATAACCAATAGCGGAACCTGGATGCTCATATTGGCTCCCACATATTCTACGAAGATCTTTATCGGTCAAACCGCATAACAATATACGTTGTTCCCTTTGTCATCGGTATGTTACTTGCCCGAGATTCGATCGTCGGTATCTCAATACCTAGTTCAATCTCGTTACCGGCAAGTCTCTTTACTCGTTCTGTAATACATCATCCCGCAACTAACTCATTAGTTACAATGCTTGCAAGGCTTATAGTGATGTGCATTATCGAGTGGGCCCAGAGATACCTCTCCGACAATCGGAGTGACAAATCCTAATCTCGAAATACGCCAACTCAACAAGTACCTTCGGAGACACCTGTAGAGCACCTTTATAATCACCCAGTTACGTTGTGACGTTTGGTAGCACACAAAGTGTTCCTCTGGTAAACGGGAGTTGCATAATCTCATAGTCATAGGAACATGTATAAGTCATGAAGAAAGCAATAGCAACATACTAAACGATCAAGTGCTAAGCTAACGGAATGGGTCAAGTCAATCACATCATTCTCCTAATGATGTGATCCCGTTAATCAAATGACAACTCATGTCTATGGTTAGGAAACATAACCATCTTTGATTAATGAGCTAGTCAAGTAGAGGCATACTAGTGACACTCTATTTTGTCTATGTATTCACACATGTATCAAGTTTCCGGTTAATACAATTCTAGCATGAATAATAAACATTTATCATGACATAAGGAAATAAAATAATAACTTTATTATTGCCTCTAGGGCATATTTCCTTCAACCAATGCATATGTAGTGTAGATCCTTGGTTGCGAGTACTTTGGATGAGTACTCACGGTTGCTTTGCTCCCTCTTTTCCCCCTTTTTCCATTCTTCTCAGACGTCGCAACCAGATGCTGGAGCCCCGGAGCCAGACGCCACCTTCGACGACTCCTACTACACCGAGGGTGCCTACTACTATGTTCAGGCCGCCGACGACCAGAAGTAGTTAGGAGGATCCCAGGCAGGAGGCCTGCGCCTCTTTCGATCTGTATCCCAGTTTGTGCTAGCCATCTTATGGCACCTTGTTTAACTTAAGTCTGTACTCAGATATTGTTGCTTCCGCTGACTCGTTTATGATCGAGCACTTGTATTCGAGCCCTCGAGGCCCCTGGCTTGTAATATGATGCTTGTATGACTTATTTGTTTTTAGAGTTGTGTTGTGATATCTTCCCGTGAGTCCCTGATCTTGATCGTACACATTTGCATATATGATTAGTGTACGATTGAATCGGGGGCGTCACAAGTTGGTATCAGAGCCGACTGCCTGTAGGAATCCTCCTTCCACACTCCTTGGACGAAGTCGAGTCTAGTCACTAAAAACTTTTACTAACATGGCTGTGTGTCTTACGGGCCCACGTCGCCATTGGGTGGTATTAGGATCTTTTATTCCTCGTCTTTACTCTGGGACTCTGATCTCTCTTCTATTCGGGTTAAATGATTTTACTAACTCTGCCTCTAGGTTCTTGTAACTACTTCCTCCCGGAGAGCCCCTTATTACAGATGATCGCCTGCTATGCTAGAAGATTCTGAAGATACTCTACGACGTTCTCTCGAGACTTTGTGCCTGTTGCTTTTGCGATTCCCTACCACCGAAATATCCTTATGGATAAATACATACACCTGTCGTTCTTACTTTTATTCCCAATTGATCTTGTTATTACAAGATACCCCAAAATTCTCTCTATTGTTCTGAAAATACTTTGTGCCTACTGCCTTGCAGTTCTTTGCCACATGAATACTCGTACGGATACTTCCTCGCACTTACCGAGTATCCACTCGTCCCCAGTTATTCATGTGTTTCACAAAGGCCTTCGAAATACAATTCGCTCTTCCAAAAATCGTCAGCAGCTTATTGCTCTTGAAATTCTTGCTTGCTTGCATTATGGTTAATCCCATAAGTATAGTAATCTTATTGGCATCCTTTGTCACTATCATTTTGAGTCCATTGATTCAATAAGTTTCAAATGCTCGCAATCCTTAATCAGATCCTAGAATTCATCCTTCCGGCTCAGACGTCATTTTAAACATGAGTTGGATCTCGACCAATCAAATTGTCGTCGATTGTACCCCTATGCCTACTCAACTTACCCATCCTTAATCAGAGCAATTGCTTCTGATCCATTGATTTGGAAATCATAATTCATTTATATTTGAGCTTTGAATTAGTCAGTTGTTTCTATAATCTGATCTCTTTGCATTCTTTCTTCTTCTGGTTGAGTACCGATCCTCACATCAGATCCCTTGTGGACCTCGAGATCCTTTGTTGGATTATTATCTGACCGCTCCTGCATATTCTCAAAACATTGAGTCTTTTCCCTGATACATAATGCCTTTGGTAAATTGTATCCCCTACTCTTATCAACCATGCTCTGTTTCGAGCTGGTGATATTTACTCTTGAAGCTTGGGGTATATGTTTCTAAGATGCCTCGATCAGTTGAACCAACACCTTCCCTAATCTGTGTGAACCCGAAAGATTTCACGGGTCATACTTATCTGGTATTGCACCAGGTAAAACTTTCAACAAGTAATGTCATTTTCGAAAAACGAGAAGTGAATGGAAGGTATACATTGAACAAGTGGGAGTCGACCTTGAACCTTTGTGTTCATGCCCATGGACACGATGTAGATCCTATCGTGGAAGCTTCTCTTAAATTAAATATTCCCTTGGTAAAAGTTCATCTTATATCAGGGATTTGGTCTTTTGCAATCGTGGTTCCGACCATGATTGTTCTCCTTTGATTCTATTTCTCGGACAAGTTAAAGTACTTGCCTTCTGCAGATTAATACGCCTGCCCATCCTCTATTTTGATCCACCTTCGAGTATTACCCCCTGGTATCTCAAGGATATCAACCCATTGCACTACATCTTATGAATTTCTAATGAAGTAGTACCTTTCCCCATCATAGTCACTCCACGGGTTCTGGGTTGTCGTCAACCGAGAACACCGATTAGTGAATCGAATCAACACTGTGATTCAGTAATCCTAGTACTTTGTTGTTGGGAAGTTTAATACTACATCATGTCATTCCTAGCCTGATCGGCTACATCATTATCGTGCTAAATTTAATTGTGCTACCTAGTTCTTCTTCCCGGAGCACAAATTTCGACGGTGAGCTAATCTTACATCGATCTTCCTCGTCATATCATTTCTCCTTGAACAACAAACTTGATTTCGAGTTTGTGTCGTACCCATGGTTCCAATAACCTTTCGCTTCATCATTGCTTTGACTTGATGTCATCGTCGATCGATAACATCTTCATGAAATTTCTCGACAAATGTGACGTGATCATCATCAGCATCCTGAGCTCTTCAAGGATAACAATTGAATTCATGATGAGAAATGCCATCCTTGCCCTCGTTGATTTGTATTATCATTGACCACTTTATTGCCTTCCGTTCAACACAAACTTGTCCGTGTTTTGTGTTATACCTTGAGTTCCTTGCTATCCAGCATTTGTTCTTCTTTACCTTGGAGTATTACCATCTTTTATGCCAAGAATGTCGTGAGAATTTCACCACCTCTTAAGAATTCTTGATACAAGTGATACTTCTTGCCATCTCCATTCATTCCTTGGTCCCCGTGTTGTTTCTAACCAGAAAACTAACAATTGAACTATGATGTGCGAATCCAAAACTTCTAGCAACCCTATTGCTTTGAAGTTAATGGTCAACATTTCATTCTTAAACCATTGGTTATCGAATCACCATTCTAACATTGATCATGCTACCTAAGCCCATATTTCGGGTGCACCTTTCAACCAATGTTTAATTGTGTATGTTTTCCTCGAGCATACCTCATTATATCATTTGATCTGACAAATGTTATCTCCTTGTTCACCTAATTGTGGAGATCCATCTTTTGGAAATCTCAATGAATTCTCGCTAAGTTCATCAGCCACCTCCTCATCCTCTCCTTGGCTTAATGATGAACTCTTGTTTTGGAACTCGCTTCCATAGTTCATTTCCCGAGAATCTTACAATGCCATCTCGTCATTTGTGTTGCACCTTTTCTTCTCAGGCATCCCGAGTCTGAGGTATCCTGACACCAATCATATCTGAATCTCGGTCAGATATGATGGTTGGAACATATTTTCAAGAGTTATAACATTGGTCTTTATATGACCCGGTAAGGTGATGTCATGCCTATCACACCTGGCCGGAGGCCCTATTGTTATAGTTTCCTTATTAGTAATGTTATCCATTCTTCCATGAGGAAATTGTAAGACATATTCTAGGTGTGTTCCTGATGGATCCTTTGTGTATCCAAAGTCTGACCTTTGCTTTAAGACCATGTCAATGCTATCTCGAAGCATGTCTGTGGTATTCCGATTTTCAATAAGAACATTTGAAGCTCAATGCTAAAATTTCCTTATCAATTATCCAAACACCATTGTATGGGTAATGTCATGAAATTTCTCTCCCCTCACCTAAAGGGTTTTCTACTTTATATCATGTCATGGTTATCATGCTCTGCTTGTCCTTGGGAAGGATATACCCCTGAAATATGTGTTTAAACATATTTTTCTTTCCATTGTTCTATTTAATATAATAATCATATTTTCCTTTCCATTGTTTGGTTTAACCTTTCTTGTGATCTATATGATCTAAGAAGTTATATTCTCCTGCTTATGTAAGCACCTCGGTGTACAATTCTGTCAGCAAAACCCTGTTACTATTGTTGATGACACTCCGGTAGCCACCGATGGACGAGAACCTTGCCTATTGGTTCGCCTCGTTCAACGAGCAGGAAAATGGTTCTCTTCGTCCCTCGCCCTTGGTACCGATGTTTTTGCCGACATAACTGACAGTCTATTCTCCGACATGCCTTGCTATCATGTTCGTGCAAGACGACATCGCCCTTCGTAATTTTTAACCCACATGGTGGGCCCATAACCCACAGTTCCACAGGATCGAAACTTGACTCTCCTGTACACCCCCTTGTTCCCAAGGTTGTTCCTCGCGCGTGGCCTCGTATGTAATTCATGAGCCACCTTCCGAGATATCATCAATTCTGGTATCAGACACAATACTTATTCCCGTTGCTTTGAACCCCTTTCACGCCCTGTAACAGGCATCGAAAGATTGCTTGCCCGCTCGAAACTTCCCATGATACCTCCTTACTTTGCTCTCCATATTTTCTTAAGTTTCAATTGGAGAGTTACTTTCCGCCCCTTCCTTGATGTTATCGACCAGATAGTCAACCTTGCAGATGGTCCGTTCTCCCGGAATACCCACCCTTTATTCTTTCGTAAGTACGATGGAGTTCCTGAAGAAAGGATGCCGACTTCATCATGATGACCTGAAGCAGAGAAATGAAGACATCAACGTAATGGATCGACCTCTTCGAGAAGAGCAACCAAGACCGAGAAGATTCATTTGAATTTCGTAACCAGATCTTTCCCCCTTACTCCGCCTCTTAAAATCTCGGGACGAGATTTCTTGTAGTGGAGGAGAATTGTGACGCCCGGATAATCAGGCCAAAGTAATTCCCTGCTAATGATGCCACATCACCACAGTCAATGTTGTTAACCTCGCAATGGTTCAAAAACGATTCAAATTCAAATTTAAAATTTAGGCAAACAACAAAAGTTTTCAAACATTAAAACTAAAATGTTCTAGAGGTGACAAATAATGCATAGGTAATTATGGTGGAGAATCCACATTTTTTATGAAATACTTAAATGTACTAAAATGTTTTAAACAGTAGCAAATACAATTATTTAAATGCCTTTGGTATTTTATAAAATACTAAACTATTTTATCTCGGGGTAAAACTTTTTATGGCAGTGGGTTATTTTGAAACACTATTTTAGGAGCTATTGTCATATTTTACTAGACTAAAAATAAAGTGTAACTAAAATAAAATAGAAAGGAATAAATAAAAATAAAGGAAAATAAAACAAAGTAAAAAGAAAAACAAACCCCCTTGGCCAACTGGGCCACGGCCTAGCAGGCCACCAGGCCGCCAGGCCGGCCCACCAGCCACGCCTATATCCCCCCCAGGAAAATCCTAACCCTAACTGATCCCCACTCGACCCCCACCACGTTCCCCTCTCCCTCGTTCCTCCTCTGCCCCTTTTCTTTGTGAAACATGTTCCTTTTCTTTGTGACAATGAAAGTGCTATTAAGATTGCTCATAATCCTGTGCAACATTCTCGAACTAAGCATATTGAAGTTCGTCATCACTTCATTTGAGATCATGTTGCTAAAGGAGACATTGATCTCAAGCATGTTCGTACCGATAAGCAATTGGCGGATATATTCACCAAACCGATTGATGAGAAAGTATTTTGCCGTTTGAGAGGTGAATTGAACATCATTGATGCCTCAAATTTGGAGTAGATACTCCATTTGGATACATGCAAGGCATGAGCCTATGACTAATCCTTGATATTTCACTTATGATGATATTCATATGTCTTGGATATATTTGCACCCTTGCATGCTATCTAACCCTTGTAGGTACTTGGATGAATCTAAATCAATGAGATTGCAAATCACTCACATCATGAGCAATCTCTACATCACCAAGTCTCTACAATATGGTGGTTGAAGTCAAGGAAGCATGAAACCCTTCAACATATCCTTTGACAAATTTTACATATCAAATTTCATTTGGTATCAAGTTTCATGATTGTCATTTTGGATACACAAGTGCTCTTCCTTGCAAGACTAACCCATGTAGGTAGATGAACTCAAACTACTAGCGCTGCCCCAAACCATTGATGAGCTACATCAATCTTGAGCATCCCACACAAGTTCAACTACATGATCAAGATCAACACCACCACCCAAGGTATGACATTCCATCTTAGAGAAGCTTTATCCAAATTCATGGGTCAAAGCAGCTCAACAAGATGCGAATACATCAAGATGCTTAAACGAAAAATGGTAACCCCATTTTGAGCATTAACGATGAGTATGACTTATGATCAAGTGTTCTCACTTGACTCCTCAGTCAATATACTCTAACATAGGTGACTTTGTCGCCGCCCAATTCTAGATGAAGTTCTCTAGCGTGTTTCTGTGTTCTTGCATTTGTTCCTTGCATATTTGTTCCCCTTCTTTTTCAAAAAAAAAACTTCATCTAGACTTCTTTTCTATTCTCGGTTTTGTTCTGCATTCCCTGCATTTAATTCATTGAAAATCCTTCAGTTAATTCCTTGCAAATCCTTGTGAGATCTTATTTGAATAG
Organism: Thinopyrum elongatum; assembly: GCA_011799875.1. NCBI lineage: Eukaryota > Viridiplantae > Streptophyta > Magnoliopsida > Poales > Poaceae > Thinopyrum > Thinopyrum elongatum. The sequence goes on along the minus strand of CM022298.1, from coordinate 359,296,716 downwards.
TGAGCTGAGATGACTATTGTTCTCTCTCTGTGTTTAACTCGGTCACACCGGTTTTGTCTCTTTCGGTCAAACCGAACCATTTCGGTGCAACCGAAAAAAAATCAACTCGGTGTTACCGATTTCAATGCTGAGAAGACAAGTTGCCATTTGCATCCTGCATATTTGTTCTAGCTCCACTCGATGATTCTTGTCCTCTACCTGCATCACATTCTACATGCTGCTTTGCTATGTGACTCAAGGACCAAACCTATTTTGACTCACACTCCAGAAGATCCCTTCTTGGAAATTGATGTCAAAGGGGGAGAGAGAGCTCACATCAAAGCTTAATCACATCAAAAAGGGGAGAGAGATAATCACATCAAAGACCCCAGATGCTTGGTATTCAAGAGGAGAGAAGTCACATGTCTTTAAGAGGGGAAAGACATGTTAGTCTGTGTTATGATTTCTGTGCTCTGATTTTCTTTTCCCTATATTCTCCCATTATCCAACATAAGATTCAGGGGGAGAAAGACATCTAAGGGAAGGAAATCTTCGAATTCATTGCATATCTTTTATCTTTGGGGACATGTCTATATCAAATTGAGTACTTGGTACTCACTCTCTACATGTCATCCCAATCTTGGTACTCTTGTGGTTTGCAGTTTGCTCTGTTCGGTAGATATTCCTGTGTTATCTAACCTTGTTTACTCAGGTTCATCTCTTCCTAAGCCAGCTCAAGACCACAAGGTAAGTATATGCATCACACTCATGTCCATGAAGATATCTTGCTAATGTACATATTGTTTGCAAGAAGGACTCATGAACATGAAGATACAAATTCCCATACTTACATTCTTTGCTCTGATGCATATAGCCAAGATACATGTAACTCGTTGCTTGCTCTATCATGCTCATGCATTCACATGCTCTTACATTCCATATTTACATGATTGCATACATGTAGGGGGAGCCTATGCATGTTACATGTCTTTCCAAAGCTTTACTTGCTATTCTCTATATCTTTATCTAAAGCTTTGATGTATGTTGTCATCAATTACCAAAAAGGGGGAGATTGAAAGCACAAGTACTCCCTGGGTGGTTTTGGTAATTAATGTCAACATATCTCTTGTTGGACTAATACTTTTATCTAGTATATTTCAGATGAGTTCAACAGTGAAGTGGCGTGGACAAGAGGATGTGGAACCCCTTCAAGATGCTAAGGACAAAGGATTGGCTCAAGCTCTAAAGCTCAAGACTCTACATTTTAATTTTAGTGATCCAAGATCACATTGAGTCCATAGGAAAAGCCAATACTATCAAAACGGGATGAGGTGTTGCTTAATGGCTTGCTTGCTCAAAATGCTTAGTGATATGCTCCAAAAGCCCTCAACCACTTTCTCATATCCACATATGTCCCAAACCAAAAGTCAAACTCGGCCCCACCGATTTGATCTATCCAGCGCCACCGAGTTCATTTGACATAGCCACTACCAGAAACCCTAATCAGTTCGGTCTCACCGATGGGATCCCGGTCTCACCGAGATGGGCTTGCAAACTCTCTGTTTCCTATTGCACTCATTTTGGTCCCACCGAAATATCCAATCGGTCCCACCGAGTTCGCTTGACCAACTCTCTGGTTAGCTTATTACCAAAATCGGTCCCACCGAGTTTGTGTAATCGGTCAAACCGAGATGAGGTTTTACCCTAACCCTAGCACATCGGTCCCACCGAGTTGATCATATCGGTCCCACCGAAAATCCTAACGTTCACATTTTGAACTAAATCGGTCTGACCGAGTTTTATGATTCGGTCCCACCGAGTTTGGTAAATTGTGTGTAACGGTTAGATTTTGTGTGGAGGCTATATATACCCCTCCACCCCCTCTTCATTCGTGGAGAGAGCCATCAGAACGTGCCTACACTTCCAGTATACATTTTCTGAGAGAGAACCACCTACTCATGTGTTGAGACCAAGATATTCCATTCCAACCATATGAATCTTAATCTCTAGCCTTCCCCAAGCTGCTTTCCACTCAAATCATCTTTCCACCAAATCCAAATCCGTGAGAGAGAGTTGAGTGTTGGGGAGACTATCATTTGAAGCACAAGAGCAAGGAGTTCATCATCATCACACCATCTATTACCTTTTGGAGAGTGGTGTCTCCTAGATTGGTTAGGTGTCAGTTGGGAGCCTCCTTCAAGATTGTGGAGTTGAACCAAGGAGTTTGTAAGGGCAAGGAGATCGCCTACTTCATGAAGATCTACCCGAGTGAGGCAAGTCCTTCGTGGGCGATGGCCATGGTGGGATAGACAAGGTTGCTTCTTCGTGGACCCTTCGTGGGTGGAGCCCTCCGTGGACTCGCACAACCATTACCCTTCGTGGGTTGAAGTCTCCATCAACGTGGATGTACGATAGCACCACCTATCGGAACCACGCCAAAAATCTTCGTGTCTCCAATTGCCTTTGCACACTCCAATCCCATCCCTTTACATTCTCGCAAATTGCATGCTTTACTTTCGCTGCTCATATACTCTTGCCATGCTTGCTTGAAATGTATTGTGAATGTTTAAACTTGTGCTAAAACTCCACCTTAACTTGAAGAAATTAAAAACTGCTACTTTTCTTTGTTGAGGGTCTAATCACCCCCCCTCTAGACACCTCTTCTTGATCCTTTCAAACTTCCTTTGCAATGAAGGTTGCTAGGTCTGCTCACCGGCCGCGTTCGCAACGTGCAGGTGTGCAACGGGCGATGGGCCCAGCCCCCTGCGTGCTTAGGATTTAGACCGGCGTGCTGACCTCTCTGTTAGGCCTAGGTAGGGCTGCGAAGTGTTGATCTTCCGAGGCCGGGCATGACCCAGGAAAGTGTGTCCGATCAGAGTGATCAAGCATGTTGGGTAATGTGGTGCACCCCTACAGGGAAGATTGATCTATTCGAATAGACGTGTCCACGGTAACAGGACGACCCGGAGTTGTACTTCGACCTTATGACAACTAGAACCGGATACTTAATAAAACACACCCCTTACAAGTTCCAGATACAACCCGGTGATCGCTTTCCCACAGGACGACGAGGGGAGGATCGCCGGGTAGGATTATGCTATGCGATGTTACTTGATGCTGCACTTGCTACTCTCTTCTACATGCTTCAAGATAGAGGCTGCCAGAAGCGTAGTCTTCGATAGGCCTAGCTATCCCCCTCTTATTCTGGCATTCTGCAGTTCAGTCCACAGATACTACCCATTTCATTGATACCAATGCATATGTAGTGTAGATCCTTGCTTGCAAGTACTTTGGATGAGTACTCACGGTTGCTTTGCTCTCTCTTTCCCCCCTTTTTCCATTCTTTTCGGACGTCGCAACCAGATGCTGGAGCCCCGGAGCCAGACGCCACCTTCGATGACTCCTACTACACCGAGGGTGCCTACTACTACGTTCAGGCCGCCGACGTTCAGGAGTGGTTAGGAGGATCCCAGGCAGGAGGCCTGCGCCTCTTTCGATCGGTATCCCAGTTTGTGCTAGCCATCTTATGGCACCTTGTTTAACTTAAGTCTGTACTCAAATATTGTTGCTTCCGCTCACTCGTTTATGATCGAGCACTTGTATTCGAGCCCTCGAGGCCCCTGGCTTGTAATATGATGCTTGTATGACTTATTTGTTTTTAGAGTTGTGTTGTGATATCTTCCCGTGAGTCCCTGATTTTGATCGTACACGTTTGCGTGTATGATTAGTGTACGATTGAATCGAGGGCGTCACAAACCACATGGGGCTTCTAATTATGAGGATTAGTGATGGCTAGAGCTAGCTCTAATTAGTCTACTAGGACCAACTAGAACTAGAACTAGATCAACTAGAGGAGGCTCCAAAACTTGTGTATTCAATTGTGGCCAATACCTCAAGTATATATAGGTTAGAGGGGGAGAGGAGGGCAGCCACCAAGGAGGGAAAGCCTCCTTGGTGCGCCATCTAAAGGGGGGAGGAGTTGGACTCCTTCCCTAGTAGGATTCACGCCCCCCCCCACCACCACAAGGAAAGGGGGAGCGCCTCCTCCACTTGTCCCTTCGTGGCCCATGTTGGCTTCCACCTCTTGGCCTTATTAGGCCCATTAATATTAAATTAAATATATATTTGTTCTAAATATTTTCAGAGCATTATATATATAATTTAACATCCCCGAAAACATTTTCCACCTATATATATATTAATCGGTAATACCCGGTATTCACCGAAACCCTTCTGGTGACCCCGAAACGCTTCCGGAACCTCTCGGAACTATTCCGGATATTAATGAAACAGTTCCACAAATATATTCTCATCACTCCTATCACACTAACACTCAGCAGATCATGATTACCTTAAGCTTGTGACCCCGTAGGTTCGGTAAATCATAGACATGAACGAAAACACCTTCGTTCAATGACCGATAGCGGAACCGTGGACATCCATATCGGTCGCTATGATTACATTAATAATATTTGATTGAACCCTTGGTAATCATGTGAAGTTCCCTTTGCTTTGCGATACTTTACAAAACCCGGTGTACATCGGTATCCTCCCGAATCATCACCATGCTCACTATACCGTTGCTTCTGTTACCGATTTTGTTTTTCTTTCTCGTTAACATGTTCCGGCATCCCCGTGACATAGTCACCTGTGTTTGGCTAGACGATGATGGGTGCGATCGCATCGAGAGGGCCCTAAGAATATCTCTCCATCATCGGAGGAGAAAATCCCACTCTCGAGCTATCCGGTCACTTGTCAAACTTTTCGGTGAGCCTGAAAGTTGTCGTTATGATCACCTTGTTACAGATGACGTTTGAGCAAACCCAAAGTCCACCGTCTAGTAGGAAGTGACCAAGAAACTCTCATGGTCTGAGGAACTAAAACACATGCTAACACTCTGTGTTATAACAAATGATTTCAGATGATATAATCACAAAGTATAACAGACAAGTTTGGGTCGATTCAATATGATCGTTCTTCTAACGTCATACTCTCAATGTAGTTTTAGGACTATCGTTACACTTAACAATATCCTAAGATCCGGAAAACGTGGTCACTAACAACACTTGAGCCAGTCTTAGAGGCAAGACTAGGAACCTATTGTTTACCGTTTATCATTCCACATGTGCATATGATTTTTCCATTGAATCGCATATTCCAGGATCATAGCAGTTGTAGCATAGAATATAAACTCTTAACTATGAATATGGAAATATAATAATACAAATATTATTGCCTCTAGGGCATATTTCCAACAGTCTCCCACTTGCACTAGAGTCAACAATCTAGTTAGCACTTTTAACTTTTACACCAATGGCAATCTGGTGTCAGTCCATGCTTTGCTTGTGGTATAGACTTTGTCCTATCGAATCTGACAACTTCAAATCCATGTGTATCATTTGCATTTCTATGCATCTGTCATGCTTTCACATGAATTCATATTTTTTGTGAAACAAGCTCAGTATATATTGAATCACTGGCAAGACCTTTGATTCCTAAGATTGAGGCATAGAACCACTATAAGAGAACAATGTTCTATTTGCACAATCATCTAGAAACCATACTAAGTTTATAAATGAACCTTTGATTCATCACCCTCTACTGTTGCTTCTAAAGCGACAATATATTCATCCTTCTGTTATAGAATTCACCACGGTAACTTTCTTGGACCAATGCCAACTTACTGTGCCACCATAAATCATTTAATTGAAATTGAAATTCGCTTGGAGCACTGATTGAAGATTTTTGTCGATGTACTACTTACATCAAGCATGTATTGATGTAAACTCCTTACACCAATCTCTTCATTTTCTCTGTAAGCGAGAAACATGTCGTCAGTACTCAACGACATTTTCACTATTGTCCTATGATCAACAATTTGACCTTTCTTGTAACTTTACTCACAACTTACTTGGAGTACTGGACTTATCTGGTTATTTACATACCATGGAACTAACACAAGTGTGACTGAAATCATGCATTTCACTCATCAGAATTTCAAGATATCGATTCTTGCTGAGAACTCCTTCCATGTGACTTTGACAAGAAAACTCTTCTTGAATTTTTTTTATACTAAACTACTTTAGTACTTTGTCAATATGTGTTTTGGCTAATCCTGATTAGACATTACTATCTTCATAGATTATTATGTCTAATACAAGGACTATATTGCCCAAGTCCTTTACTGAAAAACTATTTTTCAATAAAGTCTTAATATGTGTTAACAAATTTATATAATTTCCAATCAACAACGTGTCATGCACACATAGTGTTTAGAACATTACCATGCTCCCACTTACTTTCTTGTAAATACAAGCATCTTTGTTTCTATTGATGAAATCATATTATTTGATCGATTCATCACAACAAAGATTCCAACTCCACTATGATTGCTTCAGATCATTGCTGGATCTCTTTGAAGTTTGCACACTTACTAGCATCCTCTGGATCAAGAAAATTACCTTGGACCATATCAAATATACATCCGGGGTTCTATCTCCATCTCATGGGAATCATTTTGACATCCATCTTTTATATCTCATAGATGAAATATTTAGTAATTGCTAGTTTAATCCGAACTGAGTTTAAGTATTATTATGATGAGACAATCTCGTCATAATCAACTCCTTGATCTTGTCATAAACTATTTGCAACAAGTCAAGCATTATAAAACAATTTTATCTTTGTCAATTTATAGGTCCATCACTACACTTTAGACTTTAAGTCTTTCAGAGGGTCTATCAAGTTCTAAACTTGAATTATGTGTACGGATACTATCTTGGATTCTTTTGGCATATAGCCAATTCTGAAGTCAGGGCCCATCAACGCTTCTCTGTGTATTATAGGTTCACTGTTTGTTTCAACAATATTTCGTCTGCATACCCTGAAGGTCTATACGTATTTTCAGCCTATATAGTTCAGTTGCATGTTCGACCGAAGTCTCTATATCCTATGTAGAGGTTTCTATATCAGTCGCGGTAATAAATTTTAGAACCACTTCTAGCTTTTCTTTTCTTTGACTTGATCACGAAGATTTTGTAATCTCCTCAAATTGCACTGTCCACCCACTCACTCTTTTGCAGAAAACATTTTCTTCAAAATTTCTGCACTATGTGACAAAACACTTTGCCTCGGCATATGATACGTCTCCAACATACCTATAATTTTTTATTGTTCCATGCTATTATATTATCAACCTTGGATGTTTTATATGCATTATTATGCCATTTTATATCATTTTTGGGACTAACCTATTAACCTAGTGCCCAGTGCAAGTTGCTGTTTTTCCTTGTTTTTGTCTTTACAGAAAATCAAAACCAAACGGAGTCCAAACAGAACGAAATTTTTTGACGATTTTTCTTGGACCACAAGACACCCTGGAAGCTTAGGGAGGAGGCCACAAGGGCCACGAGATGGCCACAAGCTCACAGGGCGCGCCCCAGGAGGGGCGCCCTGCAAGCTTGTGGGACCCTTGTGGCACTTTCAACCCTAATTCTTCTTCTATAAATTCCCAAATATTCCCCATAGACCAGAGGGCACACCAAAAATACTTTTCCACCGCCGCAAATTTCTGTCTTTGTTTGATCCCATCTGGGGACCTTTTCTGGTACTCTGTCGGAGGGGGATTCGACCACGGAGAGCTTCTACATCAACCTTGCTGCCCTTCCGATGATGTGTAAATAGTTTACCACAGACCTACGGGTCCATAGCTAGTAGCTAGATGGCTTGTTCTCTCTCTTTGATCTTCAATACAATGTTCTCCTTGATGTTCTTGGAGATCTATTTGATGTAATCTTCTTTTGTGGTGCGTTTGTTGAGATTCGATGAATTATGGTTTTATGATCAGATTATCTATGAAATATTATTTAAGTCTTCTCTGAACTCTTTTCTGCATGATTAAGATAGCTTTGTATTTCTCTCCGATCTATTGATTCTGTTTGGCCAAGTAGATTGATTTTTCTTGCCATGGGAGAGGTGCTTTGTAGTGGGTTCAATCTTGCGGTGCTTATTCCCAGTGACAGAAAGGGACATGACACGTATTTGTATTATTTCCACTAAGGATAAAAGGATGGGGTTTGTTTATATTGATTGGATCTATCCCTCTACATCATGTCATCTTGCTTAAGGCGTTACTCCGTTATTGTTAACTTAATACACTAGATGCATGCTGGATAGCGGTCGATGTGTGGAGTAATAGTAGTAGATGCAGGCAGGAGTCGGTCTACTTGTCACAGACGTGATGCCTATATACATGATCATTGCCTTAGATATCGTCATAACTATGCACTTTTCTATCAATTGCTCAACAGTAATTTGTTTACCCACTGTATGCTTTCTTTCAAGAGAGAAGCCTCTAGTGAAAACTATGGCCCCCGGGTCTATCTTTTATCATATTATTTTCAGATCTATAAATCAAAAACACAAAAATACCTTGTTGCAATTTATTTACTTTTATTTTATTTAGCACTTTTACTTATCTTTTATATCTATCACTATCAGATCTCATCCTTGCAAGTAACCGTGAAGGGATTGACAACCCCTTTATCGTGTTGGGTGGAAGTATTTGTTTGTTTGTGTAGTTGCAATTATTGGAGACTTGTGTGTTCCTCCTACTGGATTGATACCTTGGTTCTCAACTGAGGGAAATACTTATCTCTACTTTGCTGCATCACCCTTTCCTCTTCAAGGGAAAAACCAACGCAAGCTCAAGAAGTAGCAGCGTAGCGATAGAGGAATACGCAACCATTTGGGATAACCTACAAAGTAGCACTTATTTCGACAAATTTAATGGCGCTCTTTTTAGTGTAAAAGCCATAGTATCTAAAGCATCACTTTAAAAGTATATTTGGTGGAACAATCAATGTCATCTCTGATCTCACCATGTCATACATAGCTTGATTACATCTACTCAAAACACTCTACTCTTAGTAGTGTTTCTAGGAGGTGCAAACTATAAAATTGTTTTATAGCTCATCATACATTCGCTAAATTTGTAACTCAAATATTCTTTTCTGTAATCGAATTGTAGAAACATAATTTGATTGCGGATAGTTGCATAAGCATCCATGCATCATGTTTAATTTTTTAAACTTGAAATGGGGATGTTCAAACCCTAGCACCAATTGGAATTCAACCAGGCTCAATTTAAAATCATTTCAGTGAACCCAAAATGCCTTCAGAAAAGTTCATTATTTTTGAAATGGGTGAAAACCTCTGCCAAACATGACGCACATTTTCTAGGTCATCTCTGGATTTTTGAATTAAATCATTAAGTATTTGGATTTGGGCATTTAATTGTTATAACTATTTTAAATGCTCAAATAATACTGAAACTAAATGTGGGTTGCTAGAATAATTCAGTTAATGCCCACAATTATTTTCAGGATTTATAAAAGTGATTTGATTTAAAAACTAAATTAAAATAGACTGTAGAAAACAAAAAACAAAAACAAATAGAAAACTAGAGAGAGAGCTTACCTGGACGTACCTGGCAGCCCACCTGGGCCGGCCCAACTCCTGTTCTGGCCCAGCCCACCAGGGGCAAGGAGGTCTTCTTCCTCCTCCTTCCAGAAGGACGCAGTGTGTGGTCGCCGCACGCGCGCACGCGCCTGGCCAGCTCCACCCTGCCTGCCTCCTCCCCGACTTGTCTAAGGCTGCCACGACACCCCTGGAACCCCCTCGGCCTCCTCCTCGAGCTCTCCCCCTCCTTTGGCACTCGCTCCCTCTCTTCCCCGAGACGCCCGGAAGTGCGCCGCTCCTCGTCGCCATGTCCACCGGCCACCCCTCACCCCGTGACCGTGTCTAGCAGCTCCGCCATCAAGTACCACGTCCACAAGCCGAAGGAAACAACCCGGAGGGCTCTGTTTTGTCGCTAGCATCCTCGTCTTCACCGCCGGCATCCGGAGATCATCTCCGTCGATTCGTCGGCTCCCGTCCGTCCCCGAGCCCGCTGACCAGCCCCTACGCCTCGCCGTGAGCCCCTCTTTGTTTCCTCTCACATATCTCTCTCTCTCTCTCACGATCGTCCTCTAGTCGGCGTCCCCTCCATAGCTGTGAGCTCGCCGCCGCATATGTTGCCGCCGTTGTTGTTCTTGCTCGCACCAGCAGAACCCGAGCACACACACGTGCTAGTTGAGCTCGTAGCACCGCCCAGTGGTGCAAATGATGCACCGTAGCCTCACCCCGTCGAAGCCCGAACCACGGCCGCCGCTAAAGCTTGTCGCCAGGCACGATTCTGGCGACCCTGTGACCTCTCGTGTGGCCCATCAGATGCGGGTAAGCGAGGGCTCCCTCCTGGTGCCATCAGCGCTGCAAGCTGCAGCCTCTAGCGCCACTCCGGCGAATCGCCGCCACGTCTGTGCGTTGCCGGTGTTAACTGCCGACGTGGCAGCCATTAGTTATGTTAATCACCTAATTAGTTTACCCATGTGCCGCTGACAGACGGGACGCACCCCCTAATTAAACTGTCTTATTCTCTTCTTAGTTTAGCACTAAACCCCGTGGGCCCACACTATCAGTTTGACCTTGCTTACGTCAGCGTTGACCTAGCCCCACAAGTCAGCCTCTGTTCCTGACCCTGTTCCACTTAGTGCGGGACCCACAAACCAAGTTTGACCTGGACCGACCCAGTTGACTTGATGATGCAGAGCTCATGCAAGGGTGACATCATAATTACTTTCTGGATTTTAAATAAATCAGAAATGATTTATGAATTTCAAAAAATGTTTAAAACTTCTAAAAATCATAGAAAATAATCTATAACTCCAATGAAAATAATTTATATATGAAAAAATATCAAAAATATCCAAGGAATTTGTTTATGGCATTTTCATGCATGTTTAAACAACTTAAAGCTGCTGTATAAAACAATTTGAATAAATGGCATTTGAATTGTCTTATATGGAGTTTGAATTTGAACCTTGGGTTCAAACCAACTTCATTTAAATTGTTACTAGTTGCATTAGCTCAATTAATAGCATAATGCCATGTCATGATCATGCATCATATTGTTGCATTGCATTGATTGTGTTCCCTCGTGTTTGCCGGTGTTGCTCCCTCTCAGTAGACGTTGTTCCGACGTTGAGATTGATGACATCGATGAAGAGCTACTATTTTCAGATGTGCCAGGCAAGCAAACCCCCTTTAAGCATTCCGATACAATCCCACTCTCTTGCTCTTACTCTCTTTTACTGCATTAGGACCACAACGTTTCAACTGTTACATGTTGTGGTAGTTGAACCCATTCCTCTGCATGACATGTCTTTGCCACAGTAAATAGTTGAAACCCACTAGCATGAGTAGGAGTTGTTTGAGCCATGATGTGCCTACTCATTCATGCTTGTTTGTTATGCCTGCTATGCTTAGAGTTGTGTTAGGTCTGATTCATCTGGGATGGATTGGGATGGTGATGAACATGTCCTACTATTGAGAGCTAAGTGTGTGAACATGATTTGGTAAAGGCAGAGATGAGAGGCCATGTAGGAGTACATGGTGGGTTGTCTCATTGAAACCGGCCTCAGGAACTGAGTTCTGTGTTTGTGATCCAAGATAGGTACTACCACACATTTGGCTCCGGGCACTCCAAGCTCTCTCGACTTATTAATCGCCTTGATCTCTGTCCAGGAGTTGCAACTAGTTACTGGTGTTTGTAGGTAGTGCTATTTGTCTACCAAGTGGCACCCGGTACAGGTGGGCTTGGGACAGACTAGGCACAGTGGCATGGTGTACCAAGTGGCACCCGGATGGTGGGCTTGGGAACCCTGCTCACATCATTTGGGGCCGTGATGGAAACTTTGGCCAGACTTTCTTTGCGGGTTTAGTCTCGGATAGGCGATAAACATGGACTAGAGTCTTGTGTGGTTAGTCAGGTCATGGCCGACACCCTCGCCAGGCTTCTGCTTGAAGGTTGCCGAGATACATGACGTGTACATGGCGGTAAGTGGCGAGAGCGTGTGTGAAGAAGTACACCCCTGCAGGGTATGATCTATTCGAATAGCCGCATCCACAAATATGGACTACTTGGAAAGCTTATATGGTTCATAGATAACTTGAAGTGGATACTCTAAAATGTGCAAGATAAGCGTGAGTGCTATGGATGGCCTTCTCGTAGGGAGACGGGAGCGGATCCATAGTGGTGTATTGATGTGGTGAATATGTGGATTCGTGTGCGGTCTCTCACCTCAAAGAAAATAAAGATAGTCATAGTATAGGATAGCCACTGAGTCAAAGCTGGCTTGCTGCAGTTAAACTCCACCACCCCTTTGTTGATACTGATGCATATGTAGATAGTTCTGATGTAAGTCTTGATGAGTACATTTGTACTCACGTTTGCTTAATTTATGTTTTTGCAGAGAGACTTCAATCTCACTAGTAGTTCTACGTGGGCTTCGACAATTAGCTTGGTAATCCCAGACAGAGGTCTGGTTCCTATGGAGGGTCTTGTAGATAGAAAGGCTTCCTAGCGTTCTTTCTTTTCAGCTGTCTGTACTCAGACAAGATTAGCTTCCGCATGTTCTTATTGCTTGTATGCCTTTGTATGTTGGGTCATGAGACCCATGTTTGTAATATCATGTTGTGTATGGCTCCTCGGAGCCTTTTAATCAAATACTTTGAGTCGTAGAGTTATGTTGTGATGCCATGTTGTATCTACACATATCGAGCATATTGTGTGTATGTTATTGAAATGCTTTGGAATGTGTGGGATCCGACACCTAGTTGTTTATTCTTGGTAGCCTTCCTTATGGGGAAATGTCTCCTAGTGCTTCCACCGGAACACATGGATTGATCGGCATGTGTCCTTCTTTCCTCCGATGTCTGTCCCTACGGAGAAATGTCACACGGTGTTCACCGCAGTCCTGATAGCTTGCTACAGCCTGGTTACACTCGCTGCTGACCGACACGTGCATTGTTGGGTCATGTATGCATGTCCCTGTAAGTTTGTGCCACCTTGGGTTTACGACTAGTCATGTCGGCCCGGGTTGTCTGTCATATGGATGCCAGCGACACAATCATATACGTGAGCCAAAAGGCGCAAACGGTCCCAGCCAAGGTAAGGCTGCAGCCGTGGGAATACCGTGCGTGAGGCCGCAAAAAGTGATATGATGTGTTACATGCTAGATTGGTGTGACTTAGGATCGAGGTCCTGACAGTTTTCATTGCTTGCAATTCGTTACATGAGTTGTCACAGCCCTAGATCATTGCTTGCAATTAGTTACATGAAAGCATCCATTCATCATGTTTAATTTGTTGAAATCTAAATTGGGGATGATGAAACCCTAGAACCAAGTAATTCAAATAGGGTCAAACTTAAATCTTTTCAATGAACCCAAAATGGCCTTTAGAAAATTTTAGCATTTTTGGAATGGGTGAAAACTTCTGCCAAAAATGATGCACACATTTCTAGGACATTTTTGGATTTTTGAATTAACCCTTAATGTATTTGAATCGGAGCTATTAATTCCTATAAAATATTTGGTAGCTCCAATAATTTTGAAACTTGGTGAGGGCCACTGGAGTAATTTAGAGAGTGCCCACAAAAAGTTTCAGAATTTATAAAAATGGTTTGGTCTTTGAACTAAATCAAAATAGAATAAAAGAAATAGAAAAACAACAACAAAAAGGAAAGAAAGCCTTACCTGGTTTACCTGGCCCAGTGGAGAAGGCGGCTCAGCCCACCAGGGGCATGCCTGTCTTCTTCCTTGTGCCAGCACACGAAGCAGCTCGGTGGCGAACGCCGACGCCGCCCCTGGCCACCTCCTGCTTGCCTGGCTCCCTCCCCCGACGCGTCTAGACGACGCCACGCACCACCCTGGCCCCTCTCGCCCACTCCCTCGTCATTTCCCCTTCTCTGGCCTCTTCCCCAAGACGCCCGAGAGCCCCCGCTCGCTGCCGTCCAAAGCCACCGCGTCCACCGGCCACCGCTCGCATCGTTTTCATGTCTAGAAGATTAGCCGAGCTCCGCATCATCTCCACGCCTTCGAAACAAAGCTCTGGAGCTCTGAATTGTCGCCATCGGCTTGTCCTCTCCGACCACGGCTGAGGGACACCACTGCCAAATCCATCGCCCCCGAGCCGTCCCCGAGCATGCTTATGCGCCCATCGACCCTGCCGTGAGCCCCTGAACCGTCTCCCCCTCTTCCCTGGCCTCTCCGTGTCCTCTAGGTCGTAGCCTCACCGAGGCCGAAAGACGCTGTCACGCGAGCTCGACGTCGGCGTCCCTCCGGTGATCATTTGGTCCCGCGCCAGTGTCCAACGACCTCGTAGAAGCACGTAGAGCATGGCTAGCGCATTAGTTGGTTCGTTTGCACGCTGCAAACCCAAATCCATGGACACCCGAACTCCGGCCGCCGCGAGCGTCATCGCCGCCGTTGATTCCCGCCTCCCCAGCTCCAGCCACCACCACGGTTAGACGCGCACGAGCACCAGCTCTTCGAAGAACTCATCCACACATCGAATGGCACCTTATGGAGCGTTTCTGCTCACCTCCGCCATCGCGGCACCTCGCCGGCGGCTTAACGCCGGCCAAACAACCATTTAACCCTAACCAAATGACCCACTTGGTCACTGACCGGTGGGCCTGGCTAGTTTAACATTAATTCACCCCGAGTCACTGACCAGTGGAACCCACTGGTCAGGATTGACCTGCTGGCGCAAGGATGACATATAGATGACATCATAAACACATTTGCTGGGGTTTTCTTATTTAGAAATAAATCTGAAAATTCTAGAAAATGTTTAAAACTTCTAAAAATCATAGAAAATAAACTATAACTCGGATGAAAATAATTTATATATGAAAAATTATCAGAAAAAATCCAAAGAATCTGTTTATGGCATTTTCATGCATGTTTGAACAACTTAAAGCTGCTGTATATGACAATTTGAATAAATGGCATTTGAAATGTCATATATGGAGTTTGAATTTGAATGTGGTGTTCAAATCAACTTCATTTAAATTGTTGCTAGTTGCATTAGCCCAAATCACAGCATGTTGCCATGTCATGGTCATGCATCATAATGTTGCATTGCATTGATTGTGTTCCTTCTTGTTTGCCGGTGGTTGTCCCCTCTCGATAGACGTTTGTTTCGACGTTGAGATTGTTAACACCGATGAAGAGCTATATCATCTTCAGAAGTGCCAGGCAAGCAAACCCCCTTTGAGCATCCCGATACAATCCCACTCTCTCGCTCCTGCTCTCTTTTACAGGATTAGGACAACAATGATTCAACTGTTACATGTTGCGGTAGTTGAACCTAATCCTCTGCATGACCTGTCTTTGCCACAGTAATTAGTAAAACCCCACTAGCATGAGTACGAGTTGTTTGAGCCATGATGTGCCTACTCATTCATGCTTGCTAGTTATGCCTGCTATGCTTAGAGTTGTGTCAGGTCTGATTCTTCTAGTATGGATTGGAATGAGGGTGAACATGTCCTACTGTTGAGAGTTAAGTGTGTGAACATGATTTGGTGAAGGTAGCGATGAGAGGCCATGTAGGAGTACACGGTGGGTTGTCTCATTGAAACCGTCCTCGGGAATAGAGTTATGTGTTTGTGATCCAATACAGTTACTACCACACATAGGGTTCCAGTAACTCCACCCCTCTTGGCTTATTAATCGCCTCGATCTCTGTCCAGGAGTTGACACTAGTTTCAGGTGTTTGTGGGTTGTGTTATTAGTCTACCAAATGGCACCCGGTACAGGTGGGCTTGGGACAGACTAGACACCATGGCCCAATGTACCAAGTTTCACCAGGATGGTGGACTTGGGAACCCTGCACACATCGTTTGGGGCCGTAGTAGAAATCTCGGCCAGACTTCCTTGTGGGTGGAACTCAAATAGGAGATAAACCTGGACTAGAGACTTGTGTGGTTAGTCAGGTCATGGCCGACACCCTCGCCAGGCTTCCGCTTGAAGGTTGCCGAGATACATGTCGTGTACATGGCATCAAGTGGGGAAAGCGTGTGTGAAGAAGTACACCCCTGCAAGGTAATATGATCTATTCGAATAGTCGCGTCCGCGGATATGGACTACTTGGAAAGCTTATATGGTTCACTGATAACTTGAAGTGGATACTCTAAAATGCGCAAGATAAGTGTGAGTGCTATGGATGGCCTTCTCGTAGGGAGACAGGAGTGGATCCATAGTGGTGTATGGATATGGTGAATATGTGGACTCGTGTGCGATCTCTCACCTCAAAGAAAATACTTGTAGTCATAGTACAGGATAGACACTGAGTCAAAGCTGGCTTGCTGCAGTCAAACTCCACAACCCCCTTTGTTGATATTGATGCATATGTAGCTAGTTCTTATGTAAGTCTTGCTGGGTACATTTGTACTCATGTTTGCTTAATTTATGTTTTTGCAAAGAGACTTCGGTCTCACTAGTAGTTCTACGTGGGCTCCGACAATTAGCTTGGGAATCCCAGACAGAGGGTCTGGTTCCTATGGAGGGTCTTATAGATAGTCAGGCTTGTCAGCCTCTTTCTTTTGTAGTTGTCTGTACTCAGACATGGTTATGCTTTCGCTTGTTGCTTGTATGACTTTGTATGTTGGGTCATGAGACCCATGTTTGTAATATCATACTATGTATGGCTCCTTGGAGCCTCTCAAATAAATACTTTGAGTCGTACAGTTATGTTGTGATGCCATGTTGTATCTACACATATCGAGCATATTGTGTGTATTTTATTGAAATGCTTTGGTATGTGTGGGATCCGACACCTAGTTGTTTATTCTTGGTAGCCTTCGTTATGGGGAAATGCCTCCTAGTGCTTCCATCCGGAACACATGGATTGACCGGCATGTGTCCTTCTTTGCTTCTGTGTCTGTCCCTTTGGGGAAATGTCACGCGGTGTTCACCGGAGTCCTGATAGCTTGCTACAGCCAGGTTAGACTCGCTGCTGACCGACACGTGCATTGCTGGGTCATGTATGCCTGTCCCTGTAAGTTTGTGCCACCTTGGGTTTACGACTAGTAATGTTGGCCCAGGTTCTCTGTCATATGGATGCTAGCGACACAATCATATACGTGAGCTAAAAGGCGCAAACGGTCCCGGCCTAGGTAAGGCTGCAGCCGTGGGGATACCGTGCGTGAGGCCGCAAAGTGATATGATGTGTTACATGCTAGATCGGCGTGACTTAGGATCAGGGTCCTGGCAGCTTTGGTATCAGAGCCTGGCTGCCTGTAGGATTACCAAGCCAAACTGATCGAAGTCGAGTCTAGAAATGCTTTAGTTATATAAGGGAATTGATTGTGGAAGGGAACGTAAGGCTCTTTTTACTCCTTTACCTTATGACCTTCTAATCTGAGTCACCCTCTTCTTTCCTATGGGGATTAAGAACTAGGCTTCTCATCTATCTATCAGGATCACGTGTTACTAATCCCTAGACTTATAAGAATGATGGATTCAAGTCTCAGTTCAGTTTCTAGTACTTTCGTGTGTTAACAGTTGGTCTCGGAACCTTGATATTGGAATGTTGAGTGGTCATGCCACCATTTTGCAGGATGTCTCAAAACCTTTTTGAGCATTTACAGCCGTTATGATGTCCGAGTTATCCCAGGTTTCTAAACAATCTGATGCATTTGCAAATCTTCTCTCCCTGTGCTCGATGTCCTTTTGGCCAGACAAACCACACTAATCCTTGTGTTGAGGTACTCCGTCGCCTCGACATATATGCTGAAGTTAGTAGGAAACCATGTTATCTTAAGCGAACCACCCAGAGGTTCAGCCTTTGTGTTGTATCCCCAGTGTGATAATTCTGGCCACCATTCTTGAAAGTGTTCTTGATGTCATTTAGATAGTAGGTATTCTATCTCCGGGTTCTTTAACCCAAGATTTGCTCTACCTATTTCCTGTTGATAGTGATTGTTTCTCCCTTAGGGTTATTAGTAACTTTGTTCTAATCTTCAAGGTTCGTGGTTTATCATTCTTCCAACACCATGAACCAGCCATGGCAGAAGTTCTCCTGAACCAAAAGATCGCAACAAGAGTGCTCTTGATGAGTTCTCCATTCTATATTTGTGACTCTGCCACTCCTACCTTTCAACGTGGGTTATCTGGAAGAATTATGTTGAACTTGTTCGACATGCTAATCTATGCATCCACAACTCAGAAAACCATATGTTCCTTTGAGTTGTCCCTCTTCAGTTGTATTCCGACCATCGTTTATCAATTGATAGTCAAGGGTATGGTGCATTCGTGTCATCAATGCATGTTATCCTTGTGGTCCGTCAAGCCATTCTATTTCGGAATGACTAGGAGAAACAAACTCCAGTACCTTGTCCATTTCGAGGATTGGGTCAAAGCAGTTGTATTCCGTAGATCAAAATGCCAAACCAGCTTTTGTTCTATTCTACCCTGGAGTATCACCATCTTATGTGAAGAATGTCATGGGAATTGCCCAACCTCTTATGAATTCTTGATGTAGTGATACTTCTCACCATCATCATTCATTTCTTGGTCTTTGTGTTATTGTAGCCAGAATGTCGACAAGTGAACCGTGATGTGTGAAATCAATACTCCTCGCAACCCCATTGCTTGGTAGTTAATGGACAATAATCTCATTCTTAGCGTGTTGGTTATTGAATTGTCATTCTAAGATTGATCGTGCTATCGTTCCATATTTCCTGGTGCACCCTTCGATCAATGAGTTAGGATTGTGTCAATCCCTTGCTTAGTTGATCATATCGTCTTGCCCTGAAAAGCAAGATTGTTCTCGAGCTTAGTAACATATCGGTGGTTCGTGATTTTCTGAATATCTTCTTGGAAGTATTACCAGGTTGTCCCCTGACCGTTATGTTGAGTTCACGATCAAGTTGGTCTTCCTATAAACCACCCCTTCTCCAAGAATCTGTGTTGGATACCCTGAACTAGTTTGTTAAGCTAAACAACAAGTTGGAGAGTTGGAAGATGAAAGCTTGCCTGACTTAGTTCATCCTAAAGGGATATCTTGGGTGTGTGTGTTGAATAAAGATGATATCTTCAGCGGTTGATCTTCGTGATCAGTTGTTGGATCTATTGTCTTGTCCAAACTTTGATTTGAGTGTGGCCTATCGTCAAATCAAATCAGAACCAACGATGTTCGTAATGTTATCTTACTTGTGTTTTTCCTCGAGCATGCATCATTATATTCTTTTTAGTCTGACCAATGCTATCACCTTGCTCACATAGATGTGGAATTCCATCTTCATTGGAATTTTGATGAGTTGTTGTCGAGCCCATAAGCAACATCTTTATCTTCTCCATGATTCATGTTGAGCATCAAGCTAGTGTTGGAAACTTGTGTAAGCATTTTCTTCGTGTCCCGTTCATGAAGCTTATGCTTGGATGGAAGAATTGACTTCCTCAAATTCATGTGCATTTGATGCAAATTGCCGGCGTGAATTTGAGAAAAAATGTTTTTGCTTCCTCTGGAATCGTCCCAAGTTAGTCACGCCTATGTGCGAAGTACTCCATGGTTTGATAGGTTGTCCGCCTCCATTCTATATGTGTTCCTAGCACACCAAGCCACAAATTGATTTGTCCAAGGAGAAGAAGTTCCTTCTTAAAAGCATGCCTTATGCAAGGACTTCATTATCCTCGATGAAGGTTCCCAACCAGAACTCGGTAGTGTTTTGTTGTAAGACTTCCATGTGGGCACGATTGTCCTAGACCTTCTGTTCACATGTATCTTGCCAAATAGCTCATGTTTTTGAGCTTGCTCTCGTAGTTCATTTCCCGAGAATCTCGCAGCGTCATCTCGTTGAGTTGTGTTGCAAGCTTTCCTTTTCAGACATGATGAGTCTGAAATATTCTGACACCAACCAGATCTGAAATCTCAGGCAGATATGATGGTTGGAACTTCTCCCAAGAACTATGATTTGGGTTTCAGTAAAGTGGACGCACCTAGCCAGAAGATCTATTATTGTAGCATCATCATTCAGCAAATTGACCATCTTCTCCATGAGGATGTCGTGCGACTTATTCTAGAAGTTGTTCCTTATGGATCCTTTGTGTTTCTGAAGTCCGACCTTTACTTGATGGACATGTTGATGCTTTTAAGCATGATCATGGTATCTTGTACATCAAGGAGAACATTAGAAGTGGAGTGCTAAATGTCTCTCGGTGTCTCTCGGTCGATCTCCCAGGTTTTGTTGCTTCGCATTTCTAAGGACAAATCTGAGAAAAGTGATGTCCTCATTTGCATCTGCATCCTCCATCATTATTCATCATCGTAGTATGAAGTGTTGCCAGGATCTTTGGCATAGATATTGGTATAACCCTGATGAATATGGAAATGCTCAAGTTCTTGAGAGCACGCTCAGACACTAGGTTATATACTCGACATCAATTGGAATGTGCCTTCCGTTTGCCGAGTTGTCTCATAACTCTAGTTTCCTTTCCAAACTAAGTATGCCATTCCTTCGAACTCCTTCAAATGATCATTTGTGAATTGCCTTAGCCTCGTATGAAGAGTTTCAATGATCTCTATATCAAAAGTAATTCTTTTTCCACTTAAGGGAATTATTCTATGAGTCACCTTCCCTAAGGTGCCCCGTTATGGAATCATGGCAATTAACTCCTCGCTACTTTGAAACCTATGCACCATCTTACTTAAGTGTGGGAGTGTTGCCTACCAAATTGAACTTTCATCATCTGTTTCTTTCCATCCCTCGATGTGTGTTCTATGTCTCAGTGAAAGGATCGAGAAGAGGGGTCTAGAGGGGGGGGGTGATTAGACCCTCAACAAGAAAAAGTGGCAATTTTTAGGTTGTTCAAGTTGAGGTGGAGTTTTATCACAAGTTTAAGCATTCACAATACATTTCAAGCAAGCATGACAAGAGTATATGCAGCTGAAAGAGTAAAGCATGCTAATTGCAAGAAAGTAAAGGGATGGGATTGGAGTGTGCAAACACAATGAAGACACGGAGATTTTTGGCGTGGTTCCGATAGGTGGTGCTATCGTACATCCACGTTGATGGAGACTTCAACCCACAAAGGGTAACGGTTGCGCGAGTCCACGGAGGGCTCCACCCACGAGGGGTCCATGAAGAAGCAACCTTGTCTATCCCACCATGGCCATCACGCACGAAGGACTTGCCTCACTCGGGTAGATCTTCACGAAGTAGGCGATCTCCTTGCCCTTACAGACTTCTTGCTTCAACTCCACAATCTTGTCGGAGGCTCCCAAGCGACACCTAACCAATCTAGGAGACACCACTCTCCAAAAGGTAATAAATGGTGTGTTGATGATGAACTCCTTGCTCTTGTGCTTCAAATGATAGTCTCCCCAACACTCAACTCTCTCTCACAGATTTGGATATGGTAGAAAGATGATTTGAGTGGAAAGCAACTTGGGGTAGGCTAGAAATCAAGATTCTTGTTGTAGGATTGGAATATCTTGATATCAACACATGAGTAGGTGGTTCTCTCTCAGAAAATGTATGCTGGAAGTGTAGGCACGTTCTGATGGCTCTCTCACATATGCAGATGGGGCTGGAGGGGTATATATAGCCTCCACACAAAATCCAACCATTACACATATTTGACCCAACTCGGTCAGACCGAATAGAAGAACTCGGTGAGACTGATTTAGTTCAAAATGTGAACGTTAGGAATCTCGGTGGGATCGACTGGAACAACTCGGTGGGACCGATGTGCTAGGGCTTAGGGCAAACATCAACTCGGTGGCACCGATTGCATCAACTCAGTGAGACCAAAGTGAAGCAATAAGGCAACAGAGAAGATGTCAAACCAACTCGGTGAGACCAATCGCAGTTTCGGTGAGACCGAAACAATTGCAACAGGCAACAGAGATTTTGCAAGGCCATCTCGGTGAGACCGAGATCCGTATCAGTGTGACCGAACTGTTAGGGTTTCTGGTAGTGGCTATGTCATATGAACTCGATGGCTCCGGATAGAATGGGTCGGTGGGGCCGAGTTGGAGTTTAGGGTTTTGACATATTTGGAATGAGAAAGTGGTTGAGGGTTTTAGAGCAATATCACTAAGCATTTGAGCAAGAAAGCCATTAAGCAATACCTCATCCCCTTTTAATAGCATTAGCTTTCCTATGGACTCAATGTGATCTTGGATCACTAAAATAGAAATGAAGAGTCTTGAGCTTTTGCCAATATGTGTCCTTAGCATTTTGAAGGGGTTCCACATCCTCTTGTCCTTTCCACGCCATTGTTGAACTTGTCTGAGATACACTAGATAAAAGCATTATTCCAACAAGAGATATGTTGACATTAATTTCCAAAATCACCCAAGGAGCACTTGTGCTTTCAATCTCCCCCTTTTTGGTAATTGATGACAACATACATCAAAGCTTTAGATAAATGATATGAAGAGTAACAAGTAAAGCTTTGGAAAGACATGTAACATGCATAAACTCCCCCTACATGTATGCAATCATGTGAAGATAGAATATACTAACATGTCAATGCATAAAACATGACAGAGCAAGCAGAGAGTTACATGTATCTTGGCTATATGCATCAGAGCAAATGATATGATTAAGAAATGTACCTTCATGTTTATGATTCCCTCTTGCAAACAATATGTGCAACAACAAGAGATCATCATGCACATGAGTGTGATGCATATACTTACCTTGTGGTCTTGAGCTGGCTTTGGAAAGAGTGGACTTGAGAAAATAGGGTTAGATAACACAAGATCACTCTAAGTAATGCAGTTTTAAAGAACCACAAGAGTACCAAGACTGGGATGACATGTAGAGGGTGAGTACTGAGTACTCCATTTAGATGTAGACATGTCCCCAAAGATTGAAAGATGTGCAATGAATTCCAAAGATTTTTCTCCCCTTAGGCATGGACTCTTTCTCCCCTTGAATATGATATTGGATAATGGGAGAAGATAGGGTGAGATAAAATCATAGCAGAATAGGGTAATATCAACCAAAGTCAGAGCAACAAGAATTTTCAATAGGTAAGATCAAACATATTGACATGTCTTTCCCCTCTTAAAGACATGTGACTTCTCTCCTCTTTGATAACAAGCATTTGTATAAGAGGTTAGATGTGCTCATTTGATAAGCTTTGATGTGCTCTCTCTCCCCCTTTTACATCAATTTTCAAGAAGGGCACTTCTGGAGCATGAGTCAAGTAGGTGTTGTCCTTGAGAGTCACTACAAAGCAGTAGGTAGTTTATGATGCTGATAGAGGGAAGAATCATTGAGTAGAGCCGAAGAAAATAGGCAATAAGAAATGGCAAAACATGTTCTCAGAGTTGAAATCGGTGACGCCGATTTGTTTTCCGTCGGTGACGCCGAGATAACAGAGTCACAGAAGGTCCCGATCGGTGAGACCGAAGCAGTTCATGTCTGTTGTCCCGATGAACTATTTACAAGGAGACCTTGTATTTCGGTCGAGCCGATAGGTTTGGATCGGAGGGACCGAGTTCAACCCAGAGTAAAGATTTTGTCAACTTAGCTCACTTGGCAAATGAAATCTCACAAGGATTTAAAAGGAATTAGCAGAAAGATTTGCAATGAATTAAACACAGATAAAAGGTGGAAAATAAAAAGATCTAGATGAAGTTTTTTGTTTTGTTTTAGAGGGAGACATAAAAACAAGAAATTCATGCAAATGAAAAATCAACTAAGCAAAAGAACGCTAGAGAACTTCATCTAGAAAAGGGGTCGGCGACAAAGTCACCTATGTTAGAGTACATTGACTTAGGAGTCAAGTGAGATCACTTGATCATAGGTCATACTCATCGTTTAAGCTCAAAATGGGGTTACCATTTTTCGTTTAAGCATTTTGATGTATTCACACCTTGTTGAGTTACTTTAGCTCATGACTTGGAGCAAAGCTTCTCTAAGGTGGGATTACATACCTTGGGTTGTGGTGTTGAACTTGATCATGTAGTTGAACTTGTGTTGGATGCTCAAGGTTGATGTTGTTCATTAAGAGTTGGGAGCATCACTAGTAGTTTGAGTTCATCTTCCTACATGGGTTAGTCTTGCAAGGAAAAGCACTTGTGTATCCAAAATGACAATCATGAAATTTGATACCAATTGAAATTTGGTATTTAGAAATAGTCAAAGGATATGTTGATTGAGTTCATGCATCCTTGTATTCAACAACCATATTATAGGGACTTGGTGATGTAGAGATTTCTCAAGATGTGAGTGGCTTGCAATCTCATAGATTTTGGTTCATACAAGTACCTACAAGGGTTAGATAATATGCAAGAGTACAAGTATGGATCCGAGACATATGATCATCATCATAAGAGAAATATCAAGGATTAATCAAAAAGGCTCACGCCTTGCATGTATCCAAGCGGAGTTTCTACTCCAAGTTTGAGGAATCAATGATGTTCAATTCACCTCTCAAATCCCAAAATACTTTCTCATCAAGTGGTTTGGTGAATATATCCGCCAATTGCTTATCGGTACGAACATGCTTAAGATTGATGTCTCCTTTAGCAACATGATCTTGAATGAAATGATGACGAACTTCAATTTGCTTAGTTCGAGAATGTTGCACGGGATTATGAGCAATCTTAATAGCACTTTCATTGTCACAAAGCAATGGAACATGTTTCACATGTATCCCATAATCCTTAAGGGTTTGGGTCATCCAAAGTAATTGAGCACAACATGATCCGGCGGCAATGTATTCCGCTTCGGCAGTGGATAAGGATACCGAGTTTTGATTCTTGGAGGAACAAGATACAAGGGATCTACCAAGAAATTGACAAGTACCCGAAGTGGACTTTCTATCAACCTTGTCACCGGCATAGTCCGAATCGGAGTAGCCAACAAGATCAAAAGATGACCTCTTAGGATACCAAATGCCAAACTTTGGTGTATGAATTAAGTATCTCACCATCCTTTTCACGGCCTTAAGATGACATTCTTTAGGGGCTGCTTGATATCGTGCACACATGCACACACTTAGCATAATATCGGGATGGGAGGCACATAGATATAACAATGAACCAATCATAGAGCGGCAAACCTTTTGGTCAACCGGTTTGCCATCCTTAGTCAAGTCAAGATGTCCACTAGTAGGCATGGGTGTTTTCATACCTTTGCTTTCTTGCATATTGAACTTCTTGAAAAGGTCCTTGGTATACTTTGTTTGAGAAACAAAGGTACCTTCCTTAGTTTGCTTGATTTGCAATCCAAGGAAAAATTTGAGTTCACTCATCATAGACATCTCAAACTTCTCCGACATTAGCCTTCCAAACTTTTCACTAAAATGGGGGTTAGTAGAACCAAATATGATATCATCCACATAAATTTGGCACACAAACAATTCACCATTAACCCTTTTAGTAAAAAGTGTAGAATCAATCTTCCCAATTTCAAAGCCTTTTTCAATAAGAAACTTGGTCAAGCATTTATACCATGCTCTAGGAGCTTGTTTAAGACCATAAAGAGCTTTGTGGAGTTTGCAGACATGATTAGGTTTCTTAGGATTGACAAAGCCGGGAGGTTGTTTAATATATACTTCCTCCTCAATTTCTCCATTAAGAAAAGCACTTTTAATGTCCATTTGGTACAAAGTGATATCATGGTGATTGGCATAAGCAAGTAAGATGTGTATGGACTCAAGTCTAGCAACAGGGGCATATGTCTCACCATAGTCCATACCTTCGACTTGAGTGTAGCCTTGAGCGACGAGACGGGCCTTGTTGCGTACAACTTGTCCATCTTGATCTTGCTTATTCTGAAACACCGATTTGGTTCCAATGACATTGTGCCTGTTGTCGGGCTTTTCAACCAATGTCCACACTTGATTCCTCTCGAAGTTGTGTAGCTCTTCATGCATAGCGTTCACCCAATCCGGATCCTCAAGAGCTTCTTCAACCTTCATAGGTTCAACACTAGAAATGGATTAATGTTCACAAAAGTTAGCCAAATGAGTTTTAGAGCGAGTGATTCTCCCGGTTTAAATATCATCAAAAATTTGTTCGACGGGGTGGTCTCTTGTGACACTTGCTCTAACTCGTGAGAGCTTTTGTTTGGGTTGGGGTGGAACATCCTCTTCATTTTCTTCTTCTTCTTCTCCTTCTTCATTGTTGTTGGTGTTGTCGTTCTCTTGTGGATGTGGAGAGGGAGGTCGAGGTGGTTCATCTTGTTGCACTTCCCCATCTCCTTTGTCTTGACATGTTCCACTTGTGGACGCCTCCAAGTCAACTTGTGGTTCACCTTGATGTGAAGTTGAGGCTTCCACTTGAATGGACGAAGTACTCTCCTTCACCTCCGTTGGGCGAATCTTGCCAATAGACAAATCTTGAATTTCTTCTGAAGGATCTTTGTCTCCTACATCAATTGGCAGTTGCTCTACTTGCGAGCTGTTAGATTCATCAAACTTCACATCTACCGTCTCTTCAACCTTTCGGGTGAAATTGTTGTAGACATGGTATGTGTGAGAGTTTGAGCCATAACCGAGTAGGAAACCTTCATGAGATTTAGGAGCAAATTTTGAACGACGATGCTTATCAAGAATATAGCACTTTGAGCCAAATACTCGAAAGTATCCAACTTGGGGTTTGTTACCGGTGAGAAGCTCGTATGCCGTCTTGCCGAGAAGCTTGTGAAGATATAGTAAATTCATAGCATGACAAGCTGTCTCAACCACTTCGGCCCAAAAGTGTCTTGGCGTCTTGTATTCATCAAGCATCGTTCTAGACATCTCAATAAGTGTCCGGTTCTTCCTCTCAACAACTCCATTTTGTTGAGGTGTGTACGTAGCCGAGAACTCATGTGAAATCCCTTCTTCGTCAACAAAGGTATCCACATTGGCGTTCTTGAACTCCGTTTCATTGTCGCTTCGAACCTTCTTGGTCTTCACTTCAAATTGGTTTTGGGCCTTCCTGGTGAAGTTCTTGAAGATCTTTTGGACCTGCGATTTATCATCAAGAAAGAACACCCACGTAAATCTTGAAAAATCGTCAACAATGACCAAACCGAACGAGTTACCACCGAGACTCTTGTAGGCATTGGGACCAAAAAGATCCATGTGAAGTAGCTCAAGCGGTCTTCTCGTGGTCATGATGTTCTTCACGGGATGACTTCCTCCAACCTGTTTTCCTGCTTGACAAGCACTGCAAAGTCTATCCTTGTCAAATATGACATCTTTAACACCAAGGATATGATCACCTTTAATAAGCTTATTAAGATTTCGCATGCCCACGTGACCTAACCTTCTATGCCATAACCAACCTTTAGAAGATTTAGCAATTAAGCAAGTACAAGGTTGAGCTTTCTTAGTGAAATGAACAATGTATAGATCACCTCTATGAATACCAATAAAGACCATATTATGATTATCTCTTCGAAACACTTGGCAATCTACTTCAGTAAATAGAACATTGAATCCAAAGTCAGCTAGTCTAGATACGGAAAGTAAATTGTAGCCAAGAGATTCAACGAGCATAACATTTTGGATAGAGCTATCATTGGAAATGGCCACCTTACGAAGGCCAAGTACCTTACGCTTGGAGTTATCTCCAAAAGTGACATACTTGCATGGACCATCGTTCTTAGCAAGCTCACGGAACATGTCCTTGTCTCTGGTCATATGATCAGTACATCCACTATCGAGAATCCATTCCTTCCCTCCGACCATGTAACCGTGAAGGTTAGCCATCAGACCATAGTGTCTCATCGACTTATCATGATCAAAGTCACTATCATCATCCTCATCATAATATCCATGTTCAACATCATCATGTGAATGATCATCACCTAGAGAGAGTGATTCATAATATCTTGAGAAGCGCTTTCCAAACTATTCCTTGAAAAATCTAGATGAGATTCTTCAAAAGTCCATTGCTTTTCATAAAATGGATTCTAGTGATCCTAAATTTGATGATTGTCTATTTGAGCTCCGTGATCTTATGCGTGCCAAAGGAGATGTTGGAGTCATTAGTAGCATCATCTCACAAGTTATTAGAATTCATAAACATGCGCATTGTCCATATAGTATAAGCACATTCAAATGTAGGCAAGCATACAAGCAAATTTCTAGGCAATCCTCTAATGATAAAATCAATAGTTCTAAGATTGCGGGTCATGTCAAGATACTCATCAGGGGTAGGATGCAAGGGATCAATGGGGGCGCACAAGGGCTAGTAATATACTTGTTTAAATCATATTCATTGAAAATCTCAAGCATCTCATTCCTCCAAAAATTATAGAACTCTCCGTCAAGCATAGGCACTCTATGTCTAATACTCCCAATCATAGACTCATCCATCTTCCTCCAATGGTGATTAAACCAAAGCAATGGAGACCAATGCTCTGATACCAATTGAAAGGATCGAGAAGAGGGGTCTAGAGGGAGGTGATTAGACCCTCAACAAGAAAAAGTGGCAATTTTTAGGTTGTTCAAGTTGAGGTGGAGTTTTATCACAAGTTTAAGCATTCACAATACATTTCAAGCAAGCATGGCAAGAGTATATGCAGCGGAAAGAGTAAAGCATGCTAAATGCAAGAAAGTAAAGGGATGGGATTGGAGTGTGCAAACGCAATGAAGACACGGAGATTTTTGGCGTGGTTCCGATAGGTGGTGCTATCGTAGATCCATGTTGATGGAGACTTCAACCCACGAAGGGTAACGGTTGCGCGAGTCCACGGAGGGCTCCACCCATGAAGGATCCACGAAGAAGCAACCTTGTGTATCCCACCATGGCCATCGCCCATGAAGGACTTTCCTCACTCGGGTAGATCTTCACGAAGTAGGCGATCTCCTTGCCCTTACAAACTTCTTGCTTCAACTCCACAATCTTGACGGAGGCTCCCAAGCGACACCTAACCAATCTAGGAGACACCACTCTCCAAAAGGTAATAAATGGTGTGTTGATGATGAACTCCTTGCTCTTGTGCTTCAAATGATAGTCTCCCCAACACTCAACTCTCTCTCATGGACTTGGATATGGTGGAAAGATGATTTGAGTGGAAAGCAACTTGGGGAAGGCTAGAAATCAAGATTCTTGTGGTAGGATTGGAATATCTTGATCTCAACACATGAGTAGGTGGTTCTCTCTCAGAAAATGTATGCTGGAAGTGTAGGCACATTCTGATGGCTCTCTCACATATGGAGATGGGGGTGGAGGGGTATATATAGCCTCCACACAAAACCCAACCATTACACATATTTGACACAACTCGGTCAGACTGAATAGAAGAACTCGGTGAGACCGATTTAGTTCAAAATGTGAACGTTAGGAATCTTGGTGGGACTGACTTGAACAACTCGGTGGGACCGATGTGCTAGGGCTTAGGGCAAACATCAACTCGGTGGCACCGATTGCATCAACTCGGTGAGACCGAAGTGAAGCAATAAGGCAACATAGAAGATGTCAAACCAACTCGGTGAGACCGATCGTAGTTTCGGTGAGACCGAAACAATTGCAACATGCAACAGAGAGTTTGCAAGGCCATCTCGGTGAGATCGAGATCCGTATCGGTGTGACCGAACTGTTAGGGTTTCTGGCAGTGGCTATGTCATATGAACTCCGTGGCTCCGGATAGAATGGATCGGTGGGGCTGAGTTGGAGTTTAGGGTTTTCACATATTTGGAATGAGAAAGTGGTTGAGGGTTTTGGAGCAATATCACTAAGCATTTGAGCAAGCAAACCATTAAGCTACACCTCATCCCCTTTTAATAGTATTGGCTTTCCTATGGACTCAATGTGATCTTGGAACACTAAAATAGAAATGAAGAGTCTTGAGCTTTTGCCATATGTGTCCTTAGCATTTTGAAGGGGTTCCACATCCTCTTGTCCTTTCCACGCCATTGTTGAACTTGTCTGAGATACACTAGATAAAAGCATTAGTCCAACAAGAGATATGTTGACATTAATTACCAAAATCACCCAGGGAGCACTTGTGCTTTCACTCATCTTAAGAGATGTTCTTACGTCTCATTCTATGAGTTAGTCGTGAGTTGCTCGATCTTTGAGAAGATTGATTCCTATAGAGTTTCTTTCTTTGTCATCGTGTTGAATGAAGATATCAAAAGCAAAGATGTCAAGATCAATATGATGCAATGAATCAACCTCTTCGAGAAGGGCAGTTGGATCGAGAAGATTGTGATAGTTTTGTGACCCCCATTCCTCTTACCTCACGTCTTGAATCTTGGGACGAGATTCTTGTTTAGTGGGGGTGAGTTGTCACTGCCCTAGATCATTGCTTGCA
The DNA here is from genome assembly GCA_011799875.1 of Thinopyrum elongatum. Classification (NCBI taxonomy): domain Eukaryota; kingdom Viridiplantae; phylum Streptophyta; class Magnoliopsida; order Poales; family Poaceae; genus Thinopyrum; species Thinopyrum elongatum. The sequence continues at coordinate 359,266,580 of CM022298.1, read as the reverse complement.
ATTAGTTACATGAGTTGTCACAACCCTAGATCATTGCTTGCAATTATTTACATGAAAGCATCCATGCATCATGTATAATTTGCTGAAATCTGAATTGGGGATGATCAAACCCTAGCACCAAGTAATTCAAATAGGGTCAAATTTAAATCTTTTCAATGAACCCAAAATGGCCTTCAGAAAAGTTCATCATTTTTGGAATGGGTGAAAACTTCTGCCAAAAATGATGCACACATTTCTAGGACATTTCTGGATTTTTGAATTAACCATTAATGTATTTGAATTGGAGCTATTAATTCCTATAAAATATTTGGTAGCTCCAATAATTTTGAAACTTGGCGAGGGCCACTGGAGTAATTCAGAGAGTGCCCACAAAAAGTTTCAGAATTTATAAAAATGGTTTGGTCTTTGAACTAAATCAAAACAGAATAAAAGAAATAGAAAAACAAAAATAAAAAGGAAAGAAAGCCTTACCTGGTTTACCTGGCCCAGTGGAGAAGGCGGCCCAGCCCACCAGGGGCATGCCTGTCTTCTTCCTTGTGCCAGCGCACAAAGCAGCTCGGTGGCGAGCGCCTACGCCGCCCCTGGCCACCTCCTGCTTGCCTGGCTCCCTCCCCCGACGCGTCTGGACAACGCCACGTGCCACCCTGGTCCCTCTCGCCCACTCCCTCGTCCTTTCCCCTCCTCTGGCCTCTTCCCCGAGATGCCCGAGAGTGCCCGCTCGCTGCCGTCCAAAGCCAGCGCGTTGACTGGCCACCGCTCGCCTTGTTTTCATGTCTAGAAGATTAGCCGAGCTCTGCATCATCTCCACGCCTACAAAACAAAGCTCTGGAGCTCTGAATCATCGCCATCAGCTTGTCTTCTCCGACCACGGCCTCCGGACATCACCGTCAAATCCGTCGCCCCCGAGCCGTCCCCGAGAATGCTTACCCGCCCGTCGACCCCGCCGTGAGCCCCTGAACCGTCTCCCCCCTCTTCCCTAGCCTCTCCATGTCCTCTAGGTTGTAGCCTCGCCGAGGCCGAAACATGCCGCCGCGCGAACTCAACGCCGGCGTCCCTCGATGACCATTTGGTCCCGCGCCAGCGTCCAACGACCTCGTAGAAGCACATAGAGGATGGCTAGCGCATTGGTTGGTTCATTTGCACGCAGCAAACCCAAATCCATGGAGACCCGAACTCCGGCCACCGCGAGCGTCATTGCCGCCGTTGATTCCCGCCTCCCCAGCTCTAGCCACCACCATGGTTAGACGCGCACAAGCACCAGCTCTCCGAAGAATCCATCCATGCATCGAATGGCGCCATGTGGAGCGTTTCCACACACCTCCGCCGTCGCGGCACCTCACTGGCGGCTTAACGCCGACCAAACCATCGTTTAACCCTAACCAAATGACCCACTTGGTCACTGGCCTGTGGGCTCGGCCTACTGACAGTTTTTAATTAGGGCTAGTTTAACGTTAATTGACCCCGAGTCACTGACCAGTGGGACCCACTGGTCAGGTTTGACCCGATTGACCCCGTTGACCTGCTGACGCAAGGATGACATACAGCTGACATCAAAAACACATTTGCTGGGATTTTCTTATTTAGAAATAAATCTGAAAATTCCAGAAAATGTTTTAAACTTCTAAAATCATAGAAAATAAACTATAACTCGGATGAAATTAATTTATATATGAAAAATTATCAAAAAGAATCCAAAGAATCTGTTTATGGCATTTTCATGCATGTTTGAACAACTTAAAGCTGCTATATATGATAATTTGAATAAATGGCATTTGAAATGTCTTATATGGAGTTTGAATTTGAATGTTGTGTTCAAATCAACTTCATTTAAACTGTTGCTAGTTGCATTAGCCCAAATCACAGCATGTTGCCATGTCATGATCATGCATCATAATGTTGCATTGCATTGATTGTGTTCCTTCTTGTTTGCCGGTGGTTGTCCCCTCTCGATAGATGTTTGTTCCGACATTGAGATCGTTGACACCGATGAAGAGCTATATCATCTTCAGAAGTGCCAGGCAAGCAAACCCCCTTTGAGCATCCCGATACAATCCCACTCTCTCACTGCTGCTCTCTTTTACTGCATTAGGACAACAACAATTCAACTGTTACATGTTGCGGTAGTTGAACCCATTCCTCTGCATGACCTGTCTTTGCCACAGTAATTAGTAAAAACCCACTAGCATGAGTAGGAGTTGTTTGAGCCATGATGTGCCAACTCATTCATGCTTGCTGGTTATGCCTACCATGCTTAGAGTTGTGTCAGGTCTGATTCTTCTGGTATGGATTGGAATGAGGGTGAACATGTCCTACTGTTGAGAGTTAACTGTGTGAACACGATTTGGTAAAGGTAGCGATGAGAGGCCATGTAGGAGTACATGGTGGGTTCTCTCATTGAAACCGTCCTCAGGAACAGAGCTCTGTGTTTGTGATCCAAGACAGTTACTATCACACATTGGGTTCCGGTAACTCGACCCCTCTCTGCTTATTAATCGCCTTGATCTCTGTCCAGGAGTTGCAACTAGTTTCTGGTGTTTGTAGGTTGTGTTAGTAGTCTACCAAGTGGCACCCGGTACAGATGGGCTTGGGTCAGACTAGGCACCATGGCCTGGTGTACCAAGTGTCACCCGTATGGTGGACTGTGGAACCCTGCACACATTGTTTGGGGCCATAGTGGAAACCTCGTCCAGACTTCCCTGTGGATGGAACTCAAATAGGTGATAAACATGGACTAGAGACTTGTGTGGTTAGTCAGGTCGTGACCGACACCCTCACGAGGCTTCCACTTGAAGGTTGCCGAGATACATGTCGTGTACATGGCGGTAAGAGGGGAAAGTGTGTGTGAAGAAGTACACCCCTGCAGGGTAATATGATCTATTCGAATAGCCGCGTCCGTGGATATGGACTACTTGGAAAGCTTATATGGTTCATAGCTAACTTGAAGTGGATACTCTAAAATGCACAAGATAAGTGTGAGTGCTATGGATGGCCTTCTCGTAGGGAGACGAGAGCGGATCCATAGTGGTGTATGGATATGCTGAATATGTGGACTCGTGTGCGATCTCTCACCTCAAAGAAACTACTTGTAGTCCTAGTACAGGATAGCCACTGAGTCAAAGCTGGCTTGCTGCAGTCAAACTCCACAACCCTCTTTTGTTGTTACTGATGCATATGTAGCTAGTTCTTATGAAAGTCTAGCTGGGTACATTTGTACTCACATTTGCTTAATTTATGTTTTTGCAGAGAGACTTCAATCTCACTAGTAGTTCTACATGGGCTCTGACAATTAGCTTGGGAATCCCAGACAGATGTCTAGTTCCTATGGAGGGTCTTATAGATAGTCAGGCTTGTCAGCCTCTTTCTTTTGTAGTTGTCTGTACTCAGACATGGTTATGCTTTCGTTTGTTGCTTGTATGACTTTGTATGTTAGGTCATGAGACCCATGTTTGTAATATCATACTATGTATGGCTCCTCGGAGCCTCTCAAATAAATACTTTGAGTCGTAGAGTTATGTTGTGATGCCATGTTGTATCTACACATATCGAGCATATTGTGTGTATGTTATTGAAATGCTTTGGTATGTGTCAGATCCGACACCTAGTTGTTTATTCTTGGTAGCCTTCCTTATGGGGAAATGCCTCCTAGTGCTTCCATCCGGAACACATGGATTAACCGGCATGTGTCCTTCTTTGCTCCTGTGTTTGTCCCTTCGGGGAAATGTCACACGGTGTTCAACGTAGTCCAAATAGCTTGCTACAGCCCGGTTACTCTCGCTGCTGATCGACAAGTGCATTGCTGGGTCATGTATGCATGTCCTTGTAAGTTTGCGCCACATTGGGTTTACCACTAGTCATGTCGGTCCGGGTTCTCTGTCATATGGATGCTAGCGACACAATCAAATACGTGAGCCAAAAGGCATAAACGGTCCAGACCAAGGTAAGGCTGCAGCCATGGGGATACCATGCGTGAGGCCGCAAAGTGATATGATGTGTTACATGCTAGATCGTGTGACTTAAGATTGGGGTCCTGACAGCTTTAGAGAGCTTACCAGGACGTACCTGGCAGCCGACCTGGGCCGGCCCAACTCCTGTTCTGTCCCAACCCACGAGGGGCAAGGAGGTCTTCTTCCTCCTCCTGCCAGAAGGACACAGCGCGTGGTCGCCGTGCGCGCGCACATGCCTGGCCAGCTCCAACCTGCCTGCCTCCTCCCCGACTCGTCTAAGGCCGGCACGACACCCCTGGAACCCCCTCGGCCTCCTCCTCGAGCTTTCCCCCTCCTCTGGCACTCTCTCCCTCTCTTCCCCGAGATGCCCGAAAGCGCGCCGCTCCTCGCCGCCACGTCCACCGCCACCCCTCACCCCGTGACCATGTCCATCAGCTCCGCCATCGAGTACCATGTCCCGGAGGGCTCTGTTTTGTCGCCAGAGTCCTCGTGTTCACCGCCGGCACCCGGAGATCGTCTCTGTCGATTCGTCGGCTCCCATCCATCCCTGAGCCCGCTCACCAGCCCCTACGCCTCGCCTTGAGCCCCTCTTCGTTTCCCCTCACCTCTCTCTCTTGCGGTCGTCCTCTAGCCGGCCTCCCCGCCATAGCCGTGAGCTCGCCGCCACATATGTTGCCACCGTCATTGTTCTAGCTCGCATCAGCTGAACCCGAGCACACACACGGGCTAGTTGAGCTCGTAGGAGCTCGTAGCACCGCCCAGTGGTGCAAATGATGCACCGTAGCCTCGCCCCTGTCGAAGCCCGAACCACGACCGCCACTAAAGCTCATCGCCGGGCATGATTCCGGCGACCCTGCGACCTCCCGTGTGGCCCATTAGATGCGGGCGAGCGAGGGCACCCTCCTGGTGCCGTCAGCGCGGCAAGCCGCAGCTTCTAGTGCCAATTCGGCGAGTCGTCGCCATGTCTGTGCGTCGCCAGCGTTAACAGCCGAGGTGGCAGCCATTAGTTACGCTAATCACCTAATTAGTTTACCCCTGTGCCGCTGCAGATGGGTCCCACCCCCTAATTAAACCATGTTATTCTCTGGTTAGTTTAGCACTAAACCCCGTGGGCTCACACTGTCAGTTTGACCTTGCTGACGCCATCGTTGACCTGGCCCCACAGGCCAGCCTTTGTTCCTGACCCTGTTCCACTGACGTGCGGGACCCACAGACCAGATTTGACCTGGACCGACCAAGTTGACTTGCTGATGCAGAGCTGATGCAAAGGTGACATCATAATTGCTTTCTGGATTTTAAATAAATCAGAAATGATTTATGAATTTCAGAAAATGTTTAAAACTTCTAAAAATCATAGAAAATAATCTATAACTGAAATGAAAATAATTATATATGAAAAATTATAAGAAAAATCCAAGGAATATGTTTATGGCATTTTCATGCATGTTTGAACAACTTAAAGCTGTTGTATACAACAATTTGAATAAATGGCATTTGAATTGTCTTATATGGAGTTTGAATTTGAACCTTGTGTTCAAACCAACTTCATTTAAATTGTTGCTAGTTGCATTAGCTCAATTAACAGCATAATGCCATGTCATGATCATGCATCATATTGTTGCATTGCATTGATTGTGTTCCCTCGTGTTTGCCGGTGTTGCTCCCTCTCAGTAGACATTGTTCCGACGTTGAGATCGATAACATCGATGAAGAGCTACTATTTTCAGAAGTGCCAGGCAAGCAAACCCCCTTTGAGCATTCCAATACAATCCCACTCTCTCGCTCTTGCTCTCTTTTACTGCATTAGGACAACAACGTTTCAACGGTTACATGTTGCGGTAGTTGAACCCATTTCTCTGCATGACCTGTCTTTGCCACAGTAAATAGTTGAACCCATTGATCGGCATGTGTCCTTCTTTGCTCCTGTGTCTGCCCCTACGGGGAAATGCCACGCTGTGTTTACCGGAATCCTGATAGCTTGCTACAGCCCGGTTACACTCGCTGCTGACCGACACGTGCATTGCTGGGTCATGTATGCCTGTCCCTGTAAGTTTGTGCCACCTTGGGTTTACGACTAGTCATGTCGGCCCGGGTTCTCAGTCATATGGATGCTAGCGACACAATCATATACGTGAGCCAAAAGACGCAAACGGTCCCGGCCAAGGTAAGGCTACAACTGTGGGAATACCGTACGTGAGGCCGCAAAGAGATATGATGTGTAACATGCTAGATCGGTGTGACTTAGGATCGGGGTCCAAACAAAATCTTTCTGAAACATTTCCAAATGATCCATATTCTTATCTCGGTTAGTACATATAAATATCTACTTGTCATCCTTGAAGATAGCTAAATCTACTACTTGCAACAACTTTTACTGGACTACATACATCAATATGCATATTTCTAATTATTTTTATTGCTTGTTCTTTATAGCCTGTGAATTGCATTTTAGTTTAGTTCACTATTTGGACGAAAGTTGCAAGTGTCAGATGATTCATAATCATATGACTCCAAAATCCATCACTATGGAATTTCTCCATGTGGGTTTCTCCAATGTGACTAAATGCAGTGCCACACATATGTGGTATTCTTTTAGTCTTGCGACATTTAGCGTCAGTGTTTTTTTTTTGAGAAACCGGCAGGAGCACTGCCTTTTTCTTATAGAAGATGGCGAAAAAACGTAATTTACAGAGGGGCGAGCGTTTTTAGGGAATGTCGCAGGAACCACAAAAAGACTGATCTAAAAACTAGTTTGGCCAATACCCGCGATTGGCAAGCTTCCAGCAAATGCCAGGTCACATTGATTAATTGCGCCAAGGGCTAGTGCCGCAACCTCGCGGTGCGTCAGCCGTTGTCCAGTGAACACATGCCTATTCCACTCCTTGCAGATCGACCATCATGTGTAGATGATTCTCCCGTTGCGCCTCCTGCGCACCTGCTTGGACTGTGATGTCAGTGTCGTGTCCCACCAGTCGGACACGTTTCCTGGCTCCGGGAGGAAGCCCGAGATTGGAACACCCTCGTTTGTCCAGATGTTCATGATACGTCTCCAACGTATCTATAATTTTTTTATTGTTCCATGCTATTATATTATCCATCTTGGATGTTTTATATGCATTATTATGCTATTTTATATCATTTTTCGGGACTAACCTATTAACCTAGTGCCCAGTGCCAGTTGATGTTTTTTCCTTGTTTTTGTCTTTTACGGAAAACCAATACCAAATGGAGTCCAAACGGAATGAAACTTTTTGACAATTTTTCTTGGGCCAGAAGGCAACTTGGAAGCTTCGGGAGGAGGCCAGAAGGTCCATGGGTGAGGCACAAGCTCACCAGGTGCGCCCTAGGGGGGCGCCCTATGAGCTTGTGGGCCCCCCGTGGCTCCTCTAACCCTAATCTCAGCTCCATAAATACCCAAATATTCCCCGTATACCAGAGGGCACACCAAAAATACTCTTCCGCCGCCGCAAGTTTCTGTCCTCATGAGATCCCATCTGGAGACCTGTTCTGGTACTCTGCCGGAGGGGGATTCGATCACGGAGGGCCTCTACATCAACCTTGCTGCCCTTCCGATGATGTGTGAGTAGTTTACCATAGACCTACGGGTCCATAGCTAGTAGCTAGATGGCTTCTTCTCTCTCTTTGATCTTCAATACAATGTTCACCTTCATGTTCTTGGAGATCTATTCGATGTAATCTTCTTTTGCGGTGCGTTTGTTGAGATCCGATGAATTGCGGATTTATGATCAGATTATATATGAATATTATTTGATTCTTTTTTGAACTCTTTTATGCATGATTAAGATAGCTTTGTATTTCTCTCCGATCTACTGATTTGGTTTGGCCAACTAGATTGATTTTTCTTGCAATGGGAGAGGTGCTTTGTAATGGGTTCAATTTTGTGGTGCTCAATCCCAGTGACACAAGGGGACATGACACGTATTTGTATTGTTGCCATTAAGGATAAAAAGGTGGGATTTATTCATATTGATTGGATCTATCCCTCTACATCATGTCATCTTGCTTAAGGCGTTACTCCGTTCTTGTTAACTTAATTCACTAGATGCATGCTGGATAGCGGTCGGTGTGTGGAGTAATAGTAGTAGATGCAGGCAGGAGTCAGTCTACTTGTCACGGATGTGTTACCTATATTCATGATCATTGCCTTAGATATCATCATAAATTTGCGCTTTTCTATCAATTGCTTAACAGTAATTTGTTTACCCATCGTATGCGTTCTTTCAAGAGAGAAGCCTCTAGTGAAAACTATGGCCCCGTGTCTATTTTTATCATATTATTTTCAGATCTATAAAACCAAAAACCCAAAAATATCTTGCTACAATTTATTTACCTTTACTTTATTTTGCACTTTTATTTATCTTTTATACCTATCTCTATCAGATCTCATCCTTGCAAGTAACCGTGAAGGGATTAATAACCCCTTTATCGCGTTGGGTGCAAGTATTTTTTGTTTGTTTGTGTAGGTGCAACCATTGGTGACTTGTTTGTTCCTCCTACTGGATTGATACCTTGGTTCTCAAACTGAGGGAAATACTTATCTCTACTTTGCTGCATCACCCTTTCCTCTTCAAGGGAAAAACCAACGCAAGCTCAAGAAGTAGCAGTTCACCTAGTTCTAGACTGCGACCGTGAAGGGGCAATCCTTGCAGAGGTGAGTTGTTGTTTCCGGCTGTCGGAGGCATAGCAGACACCTAGGGTCATGAGGCCATCCCCTCATAGCCAGCATATCCGTGGTGAGGATTCTTCCGTGCAAAGCGAGCCAGGCGAAGAATTTGTACTTGGGCTCAACGTTTGCGGACCAGACCTTGTCCATGTCGAAACATGTGTAGGAGCCGAAGAATTGCGCGTCATAGGCCGAGGCAGCAGAGCATGCCCCAGAGGTGGTTAAGCTCTAGCGAATGTGGTCCTGTTGGGTAGGAAGAAGGGCTATCTGACTGATCCGCTCCCAAAGAGACACGAATTCTCCCGGTTGCTTAATGGTCTGAAGTTTGGCCACCGCCTTGATCCAGTTCTCGTTCGTTAGTTCATTGTGCACTGACTTGTTCTTTTTGGAGGTGATCTTGTAAGGCTCTAGAGCTAGAATCCTGAGTGGGCCACCTGCGGTCCAGTTGTCATGCCAAAAGAGGGCCTTTTGCCCATTGCCCAGCGTGATTGAGGTGCACGCGTGAAAGAGGTTTAGGTCTGCTTGGTCACAAGGTAACTCGGATCCCGCCCATGGCCTCTATGGATCAGTCCATTGCAGCCACGGCCACTGGAGGCGCAGGGCGCGGCCGAATCTCTCCAGATCCATGATCCCTAGATTGCCCAAATGCTTCGGGCGGCAGGCGGTCTTCTAGTTAACAAGGGAGTGACCTCCTGAGGTCTGAGATTGGTCCTCTTTTTGCCATATGAAGGCCCGAATGATTTTGTCGATCTTTCTCAAGGTCCCGTTTGACAGGTTGAGAGCGGTGATGTGGAATGTTGCCATGGCCGTGAGAATGGACTGTGCAAGTGCCACCCTACCAGGCTTGTTCAGCAGTTTTCCTTTCCATCCTGAAAGTCTGCCCGCGAACTTGTCGATGAAGGGTTGCAGATCAATCCCTCTTAGATGGCGATAATGCAGGGGGAGCCCCAAGTAATGTGCCGGGAAGGTGGCGATCTTGGCGGGGAAGACTGGCAGTACATCCTGAAGGTCAATGCCGGCACATTTGATCGGAAGACCTCTGTCTTGGTCAAGTTTGTGACCAGTCCGCTTGCCTCCCCAAAAGTCTTCAGTATTGCAGAAATCACGCGAAGCTCATCCTTGTCTGGGTTCACAAAAATGCCCTCATCATCGGCGTAAAAGGAGATCCTGCATCTGGCCGTCCTTACACGAATGGGCTTGAGGATGCCTTGCCGGGAGGCGAGCTGAAGGATCTACTGTAGAGGGTCAATGGCCAGGATGAAAAGCATCAGAGATATTGGGTCGCCCTGATGAAGGCCCTTTGTGTGTCTGAACTTCATTCCGGGGTTTGCATTAAGAAGTACTCTTGATGAAGAAGAAGACAAGGACATGCAGATCCAATCCCGCCACCGTTGTCCAAGCCCGAGGCGTTGCATGACCTCAGGCAGGAAGGCCCAATTAACATAGTCAAAAGCTTTTGAAATGTCAAGCTTGAGGAGAGGCCCGGGATGTTCCGCCGATGCAGGTCCTTTATGACGTTCTGAACATGCAAGAAGATGTCGTGGATGGAGCGCTTCTGCACGAAGGCGCTTTGGCATTTGGAGACCAAGGTGGGTAGGATCAGAGCTAGTCTGTTAGCTAGGAGCTTGGAGAAGATCTTGGATAGGCTATGAATGAGGCTGGTCGGTCTGTAGTCCCCGACTACTCGAGCGTCAGCTTTCTTAGGGAGTAGTATGATGTTCGCTGAGTTGATGAGAGAAGCACAGTCTCCATGGAGGTTGTTATGGATGTTCAATTTAATCATCAACATTCAAAACTTAAATCCTATTCACAATAGGAGTATGACCTTTTGTTCATTACATTGAACAACTATTGTTCTCTCATGAACAACCTCTTTGCAACTCCTATGCTATGGGCTCGAGTGTACAAAACTCTAAATGAATTATGATAATAAATACAGAGGTAATATGTTGATGAAAAAATATCATAACTATTACAAAATTTTCAACACATATTTTAACCTCATTAATTTGTTGGTCATTTGGCCATAGTAATTCTTGCATCGATTCGCAGCAACATGCAATCGAGTCGGTTTCCTTGTGATCAACTTTTAACCACAATTCAAGAAGAATTTAGTGTTTACAATTTAATCACAATTCTCAAGAATTGCACTTTACTTGACTGACTTTCTCTACATCTTATAACTTGTATGACATTCATATATAAGCTGGACATTCCAGTCTTCTTTTCATTCCGCCTCTAAACTTCTTACAGTTTTACTTTCAATATTTCTCCCACTTGATAGAAGAATCATCTAACTTTTAAGAGTGGGGTGAGACATCAACTTCCATAGGCCTGTAAATCTTATTACATCCTTTGGTATTGTTCTTTCTCTTTAAGTTCTCGCCATCAACTCATGACTGGCGTTCTTCCGGGTCTTACGCATTTTAGTCTTAAACATAGTTGAACACTTCACTAGATCTTGCAAACAAAACACTTCTTTAGATATCACATATCTTCAACCTTTGTTTGTTTCTGGAAACAATTTTCAGTTCCAAGAATATCACATAACTATCCCAAACATTTTTAAGTTTGGGTTTCTCGGAAGCAAGTAGACCGTAATGCAATTCGAGCTTTTGGATCGAAGGACGTGAGTCTCATCGTCCATAGCATTAGCAAGAGAGTATTGTAAGCATGCAATAGGACAAAATCCTTCTTGGCACTCTTAGAGAATGATCCTCTCAGTCATAAAGACTCAACCAGATAAATAACAGCCAATCAATTTCAACAACAAAAGTGAAACTGTGAGCCATAATTCTACAACTATAATGCAACCTACACATAGACATTGTCCATAATTGATTTGCACTCGTGATTAAACTAAAATAATACATAATTGTGCTCCCACTCAAATCAATATCTCTCATAATTAATTTTAAGTGATTCAAGATCCAAATCTAGTTCTCAGCCATTGATGTGGACATCACTGATGACGAGAATTTTGACCGGTGGGCAAACTTTTGCCGATCATATCTCCATATGACTCTTGTTCATATTTCGATGCTTCATGCTCCGAGCTTAGGACGATTCTGCTAGAACTTCAAGACAACCGAGTGCTATCTGCATACATGGTCTGACCATCTCTGTCTTACACCTCATGTCTCGTTTGTACTCATGTGGACATGACGCACTCCGGAACGCTACGTGCTATAGACGGTTGCAATACTGGGAAGAGCACCTTTTAACTTGATATTTACGATGAGAGATCACCCTAATAATTGACTACTGCACAATCAAAGGGTGCAAACAAAAAGGGGTAAACATCTCAGGCAATTCATAATAGCATGATATGGTATAGCCCTGGGCGCCGGGAGTTCTCCATGATCATCTTCAATCTCCAGTTGAAGCGACGTGACGACCAATATTTTGTTGGCGTGGCAACCATTTCAAAAATGTTGCCATGGCGGCAATCTCAGAAAATGTTGTTGCGGCGGCCGTTTCAGAAAATGTTGTCGTGGCACCAAAATCTGAAATGCTGCCGCGGCACGAAATTATAGCTCATCGTCCCGTGCGTGGTACACCTTCTCCTTATCGGGGTCCTTCGTGTACGTCCTGCCACCGTCACCTATAACCTATCTCTATGATATTTACATTAAGGTGGCAATCTCGTGGATCCAGCCATCATGCGTGACGCGCAGGCCACTTAACATTACAACATATAACCATCTCATACATAAACTCATTATCATGATGAACGTTATACCACATCATATGCAAACCATGCAAAACCAAGTTAGACATCCTCTAATCGGTTTGGAAAATTTTAATTATGTGGCTTCTAGGGTTTCCGGATAAACCTAGCTGCCTACGTGCACACCATAAAGTGATAATCCTTGTTGCTAGATTAACTTTCGGGGTGTTTGAAATAAGAGACTTAATTACAAATCTTGTTCCCCCACACTAAACTTCGTCTAATATGCATGACCCCCTAGAAGACCATCCATCTTCATCGCCCTCTTACGTACATGACGGTTCACTATTCTTGACTATGGTGAAACCAAAGGAACTGTTAGCAGATCGTCGATAGCCAGAGCCGAGCGATTGTCAGAACTTTGTGAAAAGCGACACCATGTCGTCAATGAACTTAACTGAAGCAACACTCGAGGGAAGCATAGCAAGAACATCACCCTCACAATCACATGTGATCTAGATTGAAACTAGCATCTACTCATAGAACCGCTCATGATGCCACTCTTGGGAAACATAGCAGAAAACAAAAAAATCGCCCTACAAACACCAAGGAACAATATGAAGATGCATATCGGGTTTGGATAAACGATCGTTACCGACTCCGGAGTGCAGTGGAAGTAGATGAGTCGGTGTAGATCATACTTGGAGTCCCTCGAATGTTGATGACGATCTCGTGAACCGCCCTTGAACGGTCCCTCGAACAGAAGACCGAAAGCACTGCCTCTCTACTTGGTTGCAAGTGTACGGTCTTCAAGATCCGACAACGCTTGGCTGTCCAGAGCTAATCGTCGCTGAAGAATTAGAGGGAGGATATTAGAACCACACAAGGCTTCGAATTATGAGGATTAGAGGTTGCCAGGGCTAGCTCTAATTAGTCTACTCGGACCAACTAGAACTAGACCTAGATCAAATAGAGGAGGCTCCAAAACTTGTGTATTCAATTGTGGCCAATACCTCAAGTATATATAGGTTAGAGGGGGAGAGGAGGGCTACCACCAAGGATGGAAAGCCTCCTTGGGGCTCCATCCAAAGGTGGGAGGATTTGGACTCCTTCCCTAGTAGGATTCGTCCCCCACCCCACAAGGAAAAGGGGGGCGCCTCCTCCACTTGGGCCTTCGTGGCCCAAGTTGGCTTCCACCTCTTGGCCTTATTAGTCCCATTGATATTAAATTAAATATATATTTGTTCTAAATATTTTCAGAGCATTATATATATAATTTAACATCCCCGAAAAGATTTTCCACCTATATATATTAATCGGTAATACCCGGTATTACCCGATATTCACCGAAACCCTTCCGGTGACCCCGAAACACTCCGGAACCTCTCGAAACTATTCTGGATATTAATGAAACAATTCCACAAATATATTCTCATTACTCCTGTCACACTAACACTTAGTAGATCGTGATTACCTTAAGCTTGTGACCCTGTAGGTTTGGTAAATAATAGACAAGAACGAAAACACCTTCGTTCAATGACCGATAGCGGAATCGTGGACATCCATATCGGTCCCTCTGATTACATGAATAATATTCGAGTGAACCTTTGGTTATCATGTGATGTTCCCTTTGCTTCGCGATACTTTAAAAAACCCTGTGTGCATCGGTATCCTCCTGAGTCATCACCATGCTCACTATACTTTTGCTTCCGTTACCGGTTTTGTTCTTCTTTCTCGTTAACATGTTCCGACATCCCCGTGACGTAGTCACCTGTGTCTGGCTAGATGATGATGGACGTCGTCACACCGAGAGGGCCCTAAGAATATCTCTTCATTGTCAGAGGAGCAAATCCCACTCTCGAGCTATCCGATCACTTGTCAAACTTTCTGGTGAGCCTGAAAGTTGTCGTTATGATCACCTTGTTACAGATGACGTTTGAGCAACCCCAAAGTCCACCCTCTAGTAGGAAGTGACCAAGAAACTCTCATAGTATGAGGAACTAAAACACATGTTAACACTCTGTGTTATAACAAATGATTTCAGATGATATAATCACAAAGTATAACAGACAAGTTTGGGTCGATTCAATATGATTGTTCTTCTAATGTTATACCCTCAGTGTTGTTTTAGGACTATCGTTACACTTAACAATATCCTAAGATCCGGAAAACGTGATCACCAACAACACTTGAGCCAGTCTTAGAGGTGAGACTAGGAACCTATTGTTTACTGTTTATCATTCCACACGTGCATATGAGTTTTCCACTGAATCGCATATTCCAGGATCATAGCACTTATAACATAGAATATAAACTCTTAAATATGAATATGGAAATATAATAATACAAATATTATTGCCTTTAGGGCATATTTCCAATACCTCCTCCGTTGGCTCCTGCTGATGCTCCCCCTCCTCTTCCCACTTCGCCTCCTCCTCCTCCGGCTCAAGCGAGTCCGAAGGCAGACAGGCTGCAATCTGGGCGGCGCGCCTCGCTCATGTCTCTTCCTGAATCTAGAATTGGTGCTCTGGCGTTAGCATAGCGTACATGGTCTTCTTCTGTCGGACCATGGCGGAGACGAACGGCAAGGGAAGAGGGAGATGGAGAGATATGGATGGGCTTGACCTGGCAGCGTGGAGAGAAAGGAAGAGGATGTGGCTAGGGCTGGGGAATGTCGTCCAACTTAAACAGCCAGACTTTGGCCTCGGGCGGCGAGCTGGAGCGGCGCCACACGATGTTCACACCCCGACCGAAGGAGACGCCCGTCGGACCGTTGGGTTTTCTGGTAATTTTGTGTGGGACCCGGCCGTCAGTCCAATGTGGAGGACGCGCCCGGTCGCGGCCGGGCCTCCCCATATCCGCCCCGGATTTGGGCTACATATGAGGGGTGTCGGTCAGCCCGGGCGTTTGAGGTGCCCATTTGTGTCAGGTTTTTTTGATCGATCAGTGACCTGGCGGCCCGTGCGGGCGTTTAAGACCGATTTAAGGTGCCCGGCTATAGATGCTCTAACCAGTTATGGCGGTCAATGTTTTGCTTCTTTGTGAGATGTTCGCGGACCGATCCGGACCAGTCCGTGGACAATAATAAGAAATCAGGCCATGCAACCATGTTTCGTAAACCTTTCGCCTTTATTTTTTCAGTTTCCAAGATGAAAATAACAACATATATCAAATCATAGTTCCAGTTGTCCCTTTAACCACCCACATATGCTTAATCAAATCTTTCTTGAGTTGCTTAATATCAAATTTATTGATGCATTTGAACAAACTCATCAAACATGGTCGGATTCTGATGTGAAGTTCGATAGGGTCACCCATTTTCTCAAATTTCAGACCTACAACAACATTTTATCCCTCACCCTCCACGATCATGTTGTGCATGATCACACAAAACATGTCATCACCCCCCACAAGGTCTCTAAATCCCATTGTTTAGCAGGTGCATGGACAACTACAAAACGGGTTTGGAGCACTCCAAATCACATACTTTCTAGCTCCTTGTCTTTGGGCAAAGTGAGACCTTTTGTGACCAGCTGTCTCAGATATGGTCTTGAAGAAGGTAGCCCGCAGAGGATAGATACCATCAACCAGATAGTAGTCCATGTTGTACTCAGGCCCATTAACATTATAGTTGCAAGGAGGAGCTTGCCCTTCAGTCAACATAGCAAACAATAGAGACCGCTGCAACACATTGATGTCATTGTGAGATCCAGACAATGCCAAAGAAAGCATGCCAAATCCAGAGGTCATGTGATGCAACTGCTTCAATAATGATGGTGGGCTTCTTAACATGGCCCTGATATTACTCTTGTAGAGCTTTTGTATTGTTATTCCATCTTTAGCGCATGCAATCAAAAGATCCAGGCAAACTTGGCCACCCTCTTGCTTCATACATTGCCAAGTCCCTCTCAGTGTGTGTGAAGTTGGTTCTCTCAAGTACTGAGGTCCAAACAACTCGACCAGTGTAGTAGAAAATCTGACCATGGCATCTCCGCATGTGCTCCTAGACATCTAGAGGTACTCGTCCCATGAATCTGCGGCCGTCCATATGCAAGCATCTGCAATGTAGTGATACGTCTCCAACGTATCTATAATTTATGAAGTATTCATGCCATGTTTACAACAACTTTATATGGTTTTGGTATGATTGATTAGAACTAACCCGGACTGACGCTGTTTTCAGCAGAACTACGGTGGTGTTTTTTTGTGCAGAAATAAAAGTTCTCGGAATGGGCTAAAAATTTACGGTGATTTTTTATGGACCAAAAGAGACCCCCGAAGCACCAGAGCTAGGCCAGGAAGTGGACGAGGAGGCCACAAGCTCGCTAGGCGCGCCCTACCCCCAAGGCGCTAGCTCCGAGCTTGTGGGCCCCTCGGGCACCCCCTTGACGTGAAACCAACGCCAAAAATTCCTATAAATACCAAAACCCCCCGAAAAGAACCCTAGATGAGAAGTTCCGCCGCCGCAAGCCTCTGTATCCACGAAAACTCAATCGGGACCCCGTTCCGGCACCCTGCTGAAATCATCACCGGAGGCCATCTTCATCATCCCGGTGGCCACCATGATGAGGAGGGAGTAGTTCACCCTCGAGACTGAGGGTATGTACTAGTAGCTATGTGTTTGATCTCTCTCTCTCTCTCTCGTGTTCTTGATTTGGCACGATCTTGATGTACCGCGAGCTTTGTCAATATATTTGGATCTTATGGTGTTCTTCCCTCTCTACCTTCTTGTGGTGAATTGAGTCTTGCTCTTTGAGGTTTCTTTATGTTGGATTGAATATTGGATTTGAGAACACTTGATGTATGTCTTGCATATGGATACCCGTGGTGACAATGGGGTATTATATTGATTCACTTGATGTATGTTTTGGCACTCAACTCACGGATTCCCGAGGTGACATTGGGGTAATCTATGCATAGGGGTTGATGCACATTTTCGTCCTACGTTCTCCGATAGAAACTTTGGAGTGATTCTTTGTTGCAGGTTGAGGGATTGTTATATGATCCAATTATGTTTTCATTGTTGAGAGATTTTGCACTAGTGAAAGTATGAACCCTAGGCCTTGTTTTCAAGCATTGCAGTACCGCTTTTGCTCACTTTTGTTACTAGTTACCTTGCCATTTTTATATTTTCAGATTACAAAAACCTATATGTACTATCCATATTACACTTGTATCACCATCTCTTCACCGAACTAGTGCACCTATACAATTTACCATTGTACTGGGTGTGTTGGGGACACAAGAGACTCTTTGTTATTTGGTTGCAGGGTTGTTTGAGAGAGACCATCTTCATCCTACGCCTCCCACGGATTGATAAACCTTAGGTCATCCACTTGAGGGAAATTTGCTACTGTCCTACAAAACTCTGCGCTTGGAGGCCCAACACGAGTCTACAAGAAGAAAGATTGTGTAGTAGACATCAAGCTCTTTTCTGGCACCGTTGCCGGGGAGGTGAGTGCTTGAAGGTATATCTTTAGATCTTGTAATTGAATCTTTTAGTTTCTTATTTTATCACTAGTTTAGTCTATAAAAGAAAACTACAAAAAATGGAATTGAGGTTGCCTCATATTATTCATCTTTATAATGTCTTTCTTGAAAACGATGGATCGGAAGATTGTGCCAAAGTGTTAGAAGAAGAAGTCAATAAAATGTTTGGCTCTAAATCTTTGAATGATAAACATGATTGCAATGTTGTTATTGTGCTTGCTATGAATATTCATGATACCAATGATGATTCCACTAGTCATGATAAAGATGTTTCTTATAAGCATGTCAATTTTTGTGGAGTGCATACAGTTTGTGAAGACATGCATTATAGGGATGATCAGTTTGGTAAGAAGCATAAACATGATAAAACCAATTGGTGGCTTAAGGTGATAGATGAATTTGCTACAAAATTATGCTCTCTTCATCCCATTACTTGTGAACATTGCAATAGAGTTGGTCATCTTAATTTCCGATGCATATTTTTTCATGATCGAATCATGGCCAAATATTACAATAACTTGATCACCCTTGAACTTTATAATGAACTTTGTTTATTTTTGGGGTGTGAAGAATTGTCAAATAAAAATAGTTGGTTTGAAGCGTTCATATTCACCGACCATGCTGAAACTACTCTTAAAGAAATCTATATGTTTTGTGTGGTAAATTGCAATGAGAATGCTTATAGTGCCAACTATAGAAAGATGAAAAAACCATTAGAATATAAAATAAATACTAATTAAAGGGTAAAGCTCTCCACTTTCCCTCCTATTGTCTCTTGTGATGAAACAGGTTACGAGAACGAGCTTCCTATGCAACCAATCTCATCAATAAGGAGCTCTAAAAAGTTGATTAAACCCACACATGATGTGGAGAAGAAAAAGAAAAGACGGAGAAGCAAAGGTAAAAAGGTATCCCTCCCAAATGATGGTGCTCCTATTATTGATATGCTTGATGATGATATTGATTCTTTGTCTTATGGCACAATGTCCGAAGAAACTATCGAGGATGATTTTGTTATGCCTATTACTCATTATGATGATTATGATTGGGAAAATAATGATACTTCCTATAATCTTGAAAATATTTTTGGCAGCAACTTAGAAAATTGTGATGATAATAATTGCTATACTATAGGTGCTATTCATACTATTAATGATGAGAGTGATTATGATTATGATATGCCAAGCCACAAGCTTGGGGATGCTATGTTTGATGAGAATGACATGTTTGAGAATTTATTTGCTGCAATTAATGTTTGTCCCAAGCTTGGGGATGCTATGCTCGATGAAGATGATCTTTTTAGTCCCTCTACTTTGAATGATCAAATTTGTTATGATGGTTGCATGCCTCCTATTTATGATGATTGCAATATTTATGAAAGTGGGTTTGGAAGAGTGTCAACTTTAGATAATAATTATACCACTATTTTGGAGGGTGTTGAATCTTATTACAATGATAAAAGTGGATTTGGAGAGGTCATGACTTTATTTAGTAATGATTCCACTATCTTGGAAGAGGTTTCAATTGATTATGATGAGAACAAGGTTGCTACTTATGATGATTATTGTGATGAGACTTATGTTATAAAAAGTAGTGATGATCATTCTTATAAAACTTTTCATAATTATGATTACCCTTTTTCTGAACATTACTCTTTTAATGTGGAAACAATTTATAGTATTCGAGTTTCGTATGATACTCCCATCACTATGGATGAGAATAAATTTGTTTATGTGGAGAGTAATAATTTTTTTATGTATGTGGATCATGAAAAGAATGCTTTATGTGATAGATATAGTGTTGAATTCATTCATGATGCTACTGAAAATTACTCTGAGAGGGGAACATATGCTCGTAGGTATTGCAATAATATCAAGTTTCCTCTCTATGTGTTGAAAATCTTGAAGTTTTGCTTGTTTTGCCTTCCTATGCTAGTTGATTCTTGTTCCCATAAATTGTTTGCTCACAAAATCCCTATGCATAGGAAGTGGGTTAGACTTAAATGTGCTTGCCATGTGATTCATGATGCTCTATTTGTGTTTCAATTCTTTACTTCTATGTGAGCATCATTGAAATCATCATGCCTAACTAAAAAGGCATTAAAGAAATGTGCTTGTTGGGAGACAACCCAACATTTATACTGACTGTTTTTATGTGTTCACATGATTAAGCTACTATAGTAATCATGTTTTATAGCTTTTGTTTCAATAAAGTGCCAAGTAAAGCCTTTGGGATAGTGTGGATGATAGTTGACTTGATTCTGTGCAAAAACAGAAACTTTTGCGCCCAGTAACAGAATTGTTAAAAATCACTGGACCTTCGAAAATTTCTGATTTTTTACATATTATTTATATACAAATTTCCTACGTTTTCCTAATTTTTTAGAATTTTTGGAGTGACAAAAGTATAGTCATTATTCAGATCTTTACAGACTGTTCCATTTTTGACAGATTCTGTTTGCAATGCATAGTTAGCTTGTTTTATGGTTTCTATAGCTTATATTGCTTAATATAAATTGTGGAAATTACAGAGTACAGTAGGAAGTATGTGGAAAAAATTATGAATCTTGTATTTGACAGTACCCAAGTGGATGATTTGTTTTACTATGCTAACCCATCTCACGAAGTTCCGTTAAGTTTGTGTGATTGAAGTTTTCAAGTTTTCGATGAGATATCGATATGAGGAGAATAAGGAGTGACAAGACCCTAAGCTTGGGGATGACCAAGGCACCCCAAGGTAATATTCAAGGAATAACCGAACAACTAAGCTTGGGGATGCCCCGGAAGGCATCCCCTCTTTCGTCTCATCCATTATCGGTAACCTTACTTGGAGCTATATTTTTATTCGTCACATGATACGAGTTTTGCTTGGAGTGCCATTTTATTTTATTAGGATTTGATTGCGGTTATTTAGAATAATGTTTTGCATCTTTTATTTCAATAAAAATGTCAAGTATAGCCTTTACCATGCTTATTTTGCAAGTTTATATGTTGCTGTTTGAAAACAGAAAGTTTGTTGATATGTTTTGAATATTTGTGAATAGCCAGAACATGATAAAATCTTGAAATTTTTACACGGTGAGAAATAACAAATTTTCCACAGTGTGGTAATTTTTCAGAATTTTTGGAGTTAGGGAAGTATATTATTGCACTCTTTACACACTGTCATGTTTAGACAGATTGCTGTTATGTTTGCATTGTTTGCATATGTTTGCTTGTTTAATGATTCTATTTGAGGATAGGAGTATTAAATATGCAGAGGCATTTAGTATGCAATGTCAAATTATAATTTTAGCGATTTTCTACAGTAGAGAATGATAAGGTTTTGCATTGATTTATACTAACTTATCTCACGAGTTCTTGTTGAGTTTTGTGTGGATGAAGTTTTTAAGAAGTAGGGAAACCGTGATATGAGAGGAATTAAGGAGACACAAGAGCTCAAGCTTGGGGATGCCCAAGGCATCCCTAGTTAATATTTGAAGAAGTCTCAAGCATCTAAGCTTGGGGATGCCCCGGTTGGCATCCCACCTTTCTTATTCAACAATGATCGGTCGGTTTTGGTTGAGCCTAAGTTTTTGCTTCTTCACATAGCTACTTAATTATTTTGCTTGTTGAATAAAATATTCTTGGAATGCCATTTTATTTTGTTTTGCTTGTTGAATAAAATATTAAGATCTGAAATTCTTAAATGAGAAAGAGTCTTCACATAGCTACTTAATTATTTGACTACTCATTGATCTTCACTTATATCTTTTTGGAGTAGTTTGTCATTTACTCTCGTGCTTCACTTATATACTATGAGTAAATGGTTGAATGAATTGAATATCATAAATCTAAAATTATATATGTTTCATAAGCTTATACCGTGGGGAGTAATGACTTCACATATAAGAAGTATCGGTGGTAAAATTTATTGAAAGTTAGCAAACACAGCATTGGTCACTTGAACAATTCATAAAAGAATATTGAAGGAAGAGAGATTTCACAAATAAATAAACTATCTTGGGCATCTTCTATGATTGTGAGCCCCATTAATTATTTTCAAACTTGAGCAAATTAGTTGAATTTGGACAAGGAAGACAACGTAATGAGTTATGTTTAGGTACATTTGTATAGAAGTTATATTGTTATGGATCCTCCAACATGTGGTGCTTGCTTAGAGCATCTCCAGCCGCGCACCCAACAGGCCCCCTCAGGCCATTTTTTAGCGCCGACGCTGAAAAAACGGCCCAGTCGCACCCCCAGGAGCCCAATTTTCGCGAGTTAGGGCCGAAACTGGCGCCGGCGGACCCGAGCTGAATCCTGCGCGCTGGGGGGCACCCGAGGGTGCCGGGGGAATCATTTTTGGCGTGAAAGAACGGCGGGCCCGCCGAGTCAGCGACCCCTGCGCATCGTCGTCCTCATCGCCTCGGTTTCCCGCGGGGAATCAATGCTAAGGCTGCCGCCGGTCAGCCTTCCATTGATTCCTCATGGGCGGCGCGGTGCGGCGACGCGCCCTTTCCCGCCACGCGTAAACACGTTTGCCACCCCCCGGCCACTATAAAAGCCGCCCCCCTCCCTCGCCGGTGAACGTATCGCCCCGCAACCCCTCTCCCTCGCCGCTGACGATCTCTCTTCCCCTCTCTCCCCGTCTAGCCACCACGCGCAAGCCCCGCCGATGGGAGAGCGGTTCCCCGGCGATGGAGCGGCGGCCAACAGCTTCGGCCGTCGCCACCTGCACGAGTGGGAAGCCAACCTCCTCCATGAGGCGAACTACCCAGCGCCGCCCGACATGCGCGTGCCGGGGCAGTGGAGGCTCAGCGCCGGGGGCGTCCCAGTCCCCCCTCAACCCGACGTCAACTACCCCGGCTACTTCCACGCCGAGATCGACCGGGTTCGGGCCTCGCTGAAGGAGGAGGAGCGGGACCTCCCGAAGTACGCCACCGACGACCACGCGCACTGGGTGGCATACTTCCAACGCCGGCAGGAGGAGTGCTACTTCTTGAGCTTGCGTTGGTTTTTCCCTTGAAGAGGAAAGGGTGATGCAGCAAAGTAGAGATAAGTATTTCCCTCAGTTTGAGAACCAAGGTATCAATCCAGTAGGAGACCACGAACAAGTCACCGAATACCTGCACAAACAATCAACAACTTGCACCCAACGCGATAAAGGGGTTGTCAATCCCTTCACGGTTATTTGCAAAGTGAGATCTGATAGAGATAGATAAAAAGGTAAAGTAAATATTTTTGGTATTTTTGGTTTATAGATCGGAAAGTAAAGATTGCAAAATAGTAGATCGAAAACTTGTAGATTGGAAAGTAGAAGATTATATGATGGAAAATAGACCTTGGAGCCATAGGTTTCACTAGAGGCTTCTCTCAAGATAGGAAATATTACGGTGGGTGAACAAATTACTGCCGAGCAATTGATAGAAAAGCGCAAAGTTATGACGATATCTAAGGCAATGATCATGAATATAGGCATCATGTCCATGTCAAGTAGACCGAAATGATTCTGCATCTACTACTATTACTCCACACATCGACCGCTATCCAGCATGCATCTAGAGTATTAAGTTCATAAAGAACGGAGTAACGCATTAAGTAAGATGACATGATGTAGAGGAATTAACTCAAGCAATATGATGAAAACCCCATCTTTTTATCCTCGATGGCAACAATACAATACGTGCCTTGCTGCCCCTACTGTCACTGGGAAAGGACACCGCAAGATTGAACCCAAAGCTAAGCACTTCTCCCATTGCAAGAAAAACCAATCTAGTTGGCCAAAC
The DNA here is from genome assembly GCA_011799875.1 of Thinopyrum elongatum. NCBI lineage: Eukaryota > Viridiplantae > Streptophyta > Magnoliopsida > Poales > Poaceae > Thinopyrum > Thinopyrum elongatum. The sequence goes on along the minus strand of CM022298.1, from coordinate 359,243,025 downwards.
CAAACCGATAGTTCGAAGAGAATTACAAAGATATCAAATCATGCATAAAAGAATTCAGAGAAGATTCAAATAGTATTCATAGATAAGCTGATCATAAATCCACAATTCATCGGATCTCGGCAAACACACCGCAAAAAAGTATTACATCGAATAGATCTCCAAGAACATCGAGGAGAATGTGGTATTGAGAATCAAAGAGAGAGAAAAAGCCATCTAGCTACTAGCTATGGACCCGTAGGTCTGAGGTAAACTACTCACGCTTCATCGGAAGGGCAATGATGTTGATGTAGAAGCCCTCCGTGATCGAACCCCCCTCTGGCAGGACGCCGGAAAAGGCCCCTAGATGGGATCTCATGGGTACAGAAGGTTGCGGCGGTGGAAAAGTATTTTCATGGATGCCTCTGGTGGTTTGGACATATAAGAGTATATATAGGAGAAAGAATTAGGTCAAGAGGTGCACGAGGGGCCCACAAGGGTGGGGCGCGCGCCCTACCCCCTGGGTGCGCCCTCCGTCCTTGTGGCCGCCTCGTGGCTCCTCCGACTTCATCTCCAAGTCTCCTGGTTTCCTTCTGGTCCAAGAAAGATCATCAAGAAAGTTTTATTCCGTTTGGACTTCGTTTGGTATTCCTTTACTGCGAAACTCAAAAACAGGGGAAAAACAGGAACTGGCACTGGGCCCTAGGTTAATAGGTTAGTCGCAAAAATAATATAAAATAGCATATTAATGTATATAAAACATCCGAAATAGATAATATAATAGCATGGAACAATAAAAAATTATAGATACGTTGGAGACGTATCAAGCATCCCCAAGCTTAATTCCTGCTCGTCCTCGAGTAGGTAAATGATAAAAACAGAATTTTTGATGTGGAATGCTACCTAACATATTTATCCATGTAATTTCTTTATTGTGGCATGAATGTTCAAATCCGTATGATTCAAAACAAAAGTTTAATATTGACATAAAAACAATAATACTTCAAGCATACTAACAAGATAATTATGTCTTCTCAAAATAACATGGCCAAAGAAAGCTTATCCCTACAAAATCATATAGTCTGGCTATGCTCCATCTTCATCACACAAAATATTTAAATCATGCACAACCCCGATGACAAGCCAAGCAATTGTTTCATACTTTTGATGTTCTCAAACTTTTTCAACTTTCGCGCAATACATGAGCGTGAGCCATGGACATAGCACTATAGGTGGAATAGAAGGTGGTTGTGGAGAAGACAAAAAGAAGGAGATAGTCTCACATCAACTAGGCGTATCAACGGGCTATGGAGATGCCCATCAATAGATATCAATGTGAGTGAGTAGGGATTGCCATGCAACGGATGCAATAGAGCTATAAGTTTATGAAAGCTCAAAAAAGAAACTAAGTGGGTGTGCATCCAACTCACTTGCTCACGAAGACCTAGGGAAATTTGAGGAAGCCCATCATTGGAATATACAAGCCAAGTTCTATAATGAAAATTCCCACTAGTATATGAAAGTGACAACATAGGATACTCTCTATCATGAAGATCATGGTGCTACTTTGAAGCACAAGTGTGGTAAAAGGATAGTAACATTGCCCCTTCTCTCTTTTCTCTCAATTTTTTCTTTTTTTTTATTTGGGCCTTCTCTCATTTTTTTTGGCCTCTTTTATTTTATTTTATTTTCATCCGGAGTATCATCCCGACTTGTGGGGGAATCATAGTCTCCATCATCCTTCTCCTCACATGGGACAATGCTCTAATAATGAAGATCATCACACTTTTATTTACTTACAACTCAAGAATTACAACTCAATACTTAGAACAAAATATGACTCTATATGAATGCCTCCGGCAGTGTACCGGGATGTGCAATGAATCAAGAGTGACATGTATGAAAAAATTATGAACGGTGGCTTTGCCACAAATACGATGTCAACTACATGATCATGCAAAGCAATATGACAATGATGGAACGTGTCATAATAAACGGAACGGTGGAAAGTTGCATGGCAATATACCTCGGAATGGCTATGGAAATGCCATAATAGGTTGGTATGGTGGCTGTTTTGAGGAAGGTATATGGTGGGTTTATGGCATCGGCGAAAGTTGTGCGGTACTAGAGAGGCTAGCAATGGTGGAAGGGTGAGAGTGCGTATAATCCATGGACTCAACATTAGTCATAAAGAACTCACATACTTATTGCAAAAATCTATTAGTTATCGAAACGAAGTATTACACGCATGATCCTAGGGGGATAGATTGGTAGGAAAAGAACATCGCTCGTCCCCGACCGCCACTCATAAGGAAGACAATCAATAAATAAATCATGCTCCGACTTCATCACATAACGGTTCACCATACGTGCATGCTACGGGAATCACAAACCTCAACACAAGTATTTCTCAAATTCACAATTACTCACTAGCATGACTCTACTATCACCATCTTTATATCTCAAAACAATCATAAGGAATCAAACTTCTCATAGTATTCAATGCACTTTATATGAAAGTTTTTATTATATCCCTCTTGGATGCCTATCATATTAGGACTAAATTTATAACCAAAGCAAATTACCATGCTGTTTAAAGACTCTCAAAATAATATAAGTGAAGCATGAGAGTTCATCAATTTCTATAAAATAAAACCACCGCCATGCTCTAAAAAGATATAAGTGAAGCACTAGAGCAAAATTGCCTAGCTCAAAAGATATAAGCGAAGCATAAAGAGTATTCTAATAAATCATGATTCATGCGTGTCCCTCTCAAAAGGTGTGTACAGCAAGTATGATTGTGGCAAACTAAATAGCAAAGACTCAAATCATACAAGACGCTCCAAGCAAAACACATATCATGTGGTGAATAAAAATATAGCCTCAAGTAAAGTTACCGATAGACGAAGACGAAAGAGGGGATGCCTTCCGGGGCATCCCCAAGCTTAGGCTCTTGGTTGAACTTGAATATTACCTTGGGGTGCCTTGGGCATCCCCAAGCTTAGGCTCTTGCCACTCCTTATTCCATAGTCCATCAAATCCTTACCCAAAACTAGAAAACTTCACAACACAAAACTCAACAGAAAATCTCATACCTCCGTTAGTATAAGAAAATAAATCACCACTTTGGTACTATTGTGAACTCATTATTTATTTATATTGGTGTACTATCTACTGTATTACAACTTTTCTATGGTTCATACCCCCGATACTACCCATAGATTCATCAAAATAAGCAAACAACACATAGAAAACAGAATCTGTCAAAAACAGAACAGTCTGTAGTAATCAGAGAACTTAGAATACTTATGTAACTCCAAAAATTATGAAAAATTAGGAAAACCTGGGTAATTTGTGTACCAATCTTGTGCAAAAAGGATCATATGAAAATCATGCTTCTGTGAATTATGAAAATTACTTTCCTGGGCTTAAAAGTTTCTGTTTTTCAGCAAGATCAAAACAACTATCACCGTAAGCCATCCCAAAGGTCTTACTTGGCACAAACACTAATTAAAACATAAAACCACATCTAACCAGAGGCTAGATGAATAATTTATTGCAAATCAGAACCAAAAAGCAAAGAACAAAAATAAAATTGGGTTGCCTCCCAACAAGCGCTATTGTTTAACGCCCTTAGCTAGGCATAAAAACACGAATAGGTCTAGGTATTGTCATCTATGGTATGCAATTCTTTTCTCATCAAATCCTCCAAAACTCGTCTTAACAAATCTATTCTTTCATTTATTTCCCTCCTAGTAGAAGAACTTAAATCATGAAAAGGACTTTGGTTGGTAATTTATCATTCATAAACCCATAATCGGGATCGTCACCATATATATCATCATATAAAACACGTAACTCGTTTCTAACGGGTTCCTTCAACATTTTATTCAACCAATCCCTATCAAAGCCTACATAAATTCCCCTTGTAATCCAATCAAACTCCTCAAAATCCTTGAGGTATAAAGATTGAGAGATTTCTGAATAAGTAACTCTTCTCCTAAGATTTTCACTATAAGATTGATAGTCCCTAGATTCCAAACTACGCATAGTTTCTTTATCATGGAGGATATCTTCAATTGGAGGGTGTTCAACATCCTTTTTATAGAAAGCAAAAATATCCCTAGCTTCTTGTATTATAAAATCAAATTCACGCATAAGGATAATGGTGGCAATATTTTTAGCTATAGGATGATTAACATTCGGAAGTTCATAAAACATCTTTTGCAAAGCCGGATGAATATGCACAAATTTCCTTTCTAATTTTCTACGAGCATAACAATGGCATCCGCATAACAGCTTGTATCGAGAAGAATAGATCTTTTATTAATAGGCATAGATCTCATACAATCAAAGAATTCTTGAATAACACTTTTTCCGATAATATTACCGTCCCCCACACGAAAGCTTTTTGTTTTGTAATTAGGAGGAGTTTCAGTTTCATGATCCAACGAACAAGATTCAAGTTTTTCCTCAAGATTTTCAACGATAATCTCCCTAGTTCCCGACATGGTGGCAGCAACAAATCTAGCAAACGAACAAACCGAAGGGCAAACGAAGAAGACGAACGGGAGAGGGGCGAAGAAAAGGCAAAGAGAGGGGCGAAGAAAAAGGCAAATCTTTTCGAAAATCATTTTAGAAGTGGGGGAGTGGAAAATGAGAGGCGAATGGCGAATAATGTAATGCGAGAGATGAGAGTTTATGATGGGTACTTGGTATGGCTTGACTTGGCGTAGATCTCCCCGGCAACGGCGCCAGAAATTCTTCCTGCTACTTCTTGAGCTTGCGTTGGTTTTTCCCTTGAAGAGGAAAGGGTGATGCAGCAAAGTAGAGATAAGTATTTCCCTCAGTTTGAGAACCAAGGTATCAATCCAGTAGGAGACCACGAACAAGTCACCGAATACCTGCACAAACAATCAACAACTTGCACCCAACGCGATAAAGGGGTTGTCAATCCCTTCACGGTTATTTGCAAAGTGAGATCTGATAGAGATAGATAAAAAGGTAAAGTAAATATTTTTGGTATTTTTGGTTTATAGATCGAAAAGTAAAAGATTGCAAAATAGTAGATCGGAAACTTGTAGATTGGAAAGTAGAAGATTATATGATGGAAATAGACCCGGGGGGCCATAGGTTTCACTAGAGGCTTCTCTCAAGATAGGAAATATTACGGTGGGTGAACAAATTACTGTCGAGCAATTGATAGAAAAGCGCAAAGTTATGACGATATCTAAGGCAATGATCATGAATATAGGCATCACGTCCATGTCAAGTAGACCGAAACGATTATGCATCTACTACTATTACTCCACACATCGACCGCTATCTAGCATGCATCTAGAGTATTAAGTTCATAAAGAACGGAGTAACGCATTAAGTAAGATGACATGATGTAGAGGAATTAACTCAAGCAATATGATGAAAACCCCATCTTTTTATCCTCGATGGCAACAATACAATACGTGCCTTGCTGCCCCTACTGTCACTGGGAAAGGACACCGCAAGATTGAACCCAAAGCTAAGCACTTCTCCCATTGCAAGAAAAAGCAATCTAGTTGGCCAAACCAAACCGATAGTTCGAAGAGAATTACAAAGATATCAAATCATGCATAAAAGAATTCAGAGAAGATTCAAATAGTATTCATAGATAAGCTGATCATAAATCCACAATTCATCGGATCTCGGCAAACACACCGCAAAAAAGTATTACATCGAATAGATCTCCAAGAACATCGAGGAGAACGTGGTATTGAGAATCAAAGAGAGAGAAAAAGCCATCTAGCTACTAGCTATGGACCCTTAGGTCTGAGGTAAACTACTCACGCTTCATCGGAAGGGCAATGATGTTGATGTAGAAGCCCTCCGTGATCGAATCCCCCTCCGGCAGGACGCCGGAAAAGGCCCCTAGATGGGATCTCACGGGTACAGAAGGTTGCGGCGGTGGAAAAGTATTTTCGTGGATGCCTCTGGTGGTTTGGGCATATAAGAGTATATATAGGCGAAAGAATTAGGTCAAGAGGTGCACGAGGGGCCCACAAGGGTGGGGCGCGCGCCCTACCCCCTGGGCGCGCCCTCCGTCCTTGTGGCTGCCTCGTGGCTCCTCCGACTTCATCTCCAAGTCTCCTGGTTTCCTTCTGGTCCAAGAAAGATCATCGCGAAAGTTTTATTCCCTTTGGACTCCGTTTGGTATTCCTTTTCTGTGAAACTCAAAAACAGGGAAAAAACAGGAACTGGCACTGGGTCCTAGGTTAATAGGTTAGTCCCAAAAATAATATAAAATAGCATATTAATGCATATAAAACATCCTAAACAGATAATATAATAGCATGGAACAATAAAAAAATTATAGATACGTTGGAGACGTATCAAGGAGCGGCTCGCCTCCACCAACAAAGCGCCGGTGGTAAGGGGGAGCAACAACAGTGACGGCCGCCGCCTATGGTGGGGCACCCCCGGCCGCACGCTCCACGCTGTCCTTGAGTACCTCGAGGGTGGCAACGATCCGCCGCTCCAGTACCGGCGGCCCCGGCCCCCGCTGGAGTGGCGGCCCGTGGCTGCCGAGGCGCATGCTGGGCGGGTCCTCCTCCTCTTCCCGTTCCTCTTCCCACTCCTCCGGGTCGCCGGCGCTCATCAGCGTCAAGGCCGAGCCCGCGGAAACGCCGCTCGGCCGGCGCACCAGCGGCGCCGCCCTCGTCATCAACGAGGGCGGCTGTGCCTCCTCCTCGGCTCCTAACTCCCGCCTCATCAAGCCGAAGATGGAGCCGGGGCTCGCCGCCGTGAAGAGCGAGCATGATGACGCGCTCGACGACGAGGCCGCCATGAAGTGGGCGTGGGAGGATTGGGCCCGGTTGGAGATGGAGCGCCAGCGCCGCGCCCTAGAGGAGATCGCCGCTTGCCGCCATGGCCGCGATGAGGGAGGCGTCATCGTCCTCGAGGACAGCGACGATGACGCGCCGCCGCCGGCCAAACTAGTCCGCCAGGGCGACCCCGGGCAGGGGTCCAGCAGGGACGGCCGCGCAGTGAAGAAGGAGAAGGAGGATGACGACGACGGCGACTACGGCGCCTTCAGCAAGCTCTTCAGCCTGTAAGCGCGGCAGCAGCAATTTTTTTCTTCCTTTTAGTAGATTATGTTTTCAATATGCAAAAAAACTGTGGAACGCCTAAATATCGCCGAATCTATGTCGTGTTTGCCGAATTTTGGCCGATTCTGTCTTTAAAAATATTTACAAAAGGGCGTCAAGCGGCTGGGAACCCGATCGCCCCCACGCCGAAAATATCGCCGGTTCGGCCCCAAGCGGCGCTTTTTTCTAGTCCCTGGGAGCGACCAGCTGGAGATGCTCTTAGGATCTTTTGCTAGCCTTCACCTGTACTAAGCGGGAATACTGCTTGTGCATCCACTTCCTTAAACCCAAACTTATTCCATATGAGTCCACCATACCTACCTATATGCGGTATTTACCTGTCGTTCCAAGTAAATTTGCATGTGCCAAACTCTAAATCTTCAACTAATAATCTGTTTTGTATGCCCAAATCACTCATGAAGCGACAGGGGTGGTCAGTATCTTCCATGCTAGGTGGGTTATTCTCACGATGAGTGTTTATTCGCTTATCATTCACGAGAAAGTGGCTGGTGATTGGGATGCCCACTCCTATGATCAAAATCAAAATCAAAATATAATAATAAAACAAAACTCCCCCGGATTGTTGTTGGTATGGAGGGCACCCGAGGATTCGGCTAGCCATGGCTTGTGTTTGTTGGTGAAGGGGGAGTAAAACTTTACCTTTCTGTTTGGGAACCGCCTATAATGTGTCTAGCATGGAAGATATTGGGAACTCTCGGTCGTTACGTTGACAATGAAAGCATACCTCTCAAAATTATATTCATCTCTGTTTTAAAAGCTTCGAGCTCTGGCACCTCTGCAAATCCCTGCTTCCCTCTGCGAAGGGCCTATCTTTTACTTTTATGCAAGAGTCAATAGTATTCCTTCTCATTTCAACCTCAATTATTCTCTAGTTGGCAAGTATCATGTGGTGGGGAAAGATCTAAGCATATATGGCCATTCAAATATATTTTATCATGAATTATTATTGTTGACAATTATCTATATGATAAATAAGTTGGGAGGCGAAACATTAAGCCCCTATCTTTCTCTGTGTTCGATGGATGCTATTTTTTCTAAAAATATGCTTTGAGTGTTAGCAATCATGGAAGACTATATGATAGTTGAGTATGTGGAATTTGCTAAATCCAAGCTCTTACATAGACCCTTCCTGAAAATAAGATGAATTGCAATTGTTTGATGACTAAGAACATAGTTTTTTAGTTTTCAAGAAAGTTTATGGTCTGTACTTTAACATGTGAATAGCTTGTTACTTGATCATGAGAAGTTTTATGAGATGAACTACTGTTTATGATATATAATAATGCTAGAAAAAGTGTTTGGAACTATCATTGATCAAATTTATGCACTATCCTAGCATTCACACTTCATAAATTATTTCTTTTATCATTTACCTACTCGAGGACGAGCAGGAATTAAGTTTGGGGATGATGATACGTCTCCAACATATCTATAATTTATGAAGTATTCATGCCATGTTTACAACAATTTTATATGGTTTTGGTATGATTTGATTAGAACTAACCCGGACTGACGTTGTTTTCAGCAGAACTACCATGGTGTTGTTTTTTGTGCAGAAATAAAAGTTCTCAGAATGGGCTGAAAATTTACGGTGATTTTTATGGACCAAAAGAGACCCCCGAAGCACCGGAGCTGGGCCAGGAAGTGGACGAGGAGGCCACAAGCTCGCTAGGCGCGCCCTACCCCCCAGGGCCACAAGCTCGCTAGGCGCGCCCTACCCCCCAGGGCGCTAGCTTCGAGCTTGTGGGCCCCTCGGGCACCCCCTTGATGTGAGACCAGCACCAAAATTCCTATAAATACCAAAACCCCTGAAAAGAACCCTAGATGAGAAGTTCCGCCGCCGCAAGCCTCTGTATCCATGAAAACTCAATCGGGTCCCCGTTCCGTCACCCTGCCGAAGGGGGAAATCATCACCGGAGGCCATCTTCATCATCCCTGCGGCCACCATGATGAGGAGGGAGTAGTTCACCCTCTGGGCTGAGGGTATGTACTAGCAGCTATGTGTTTGATCTCTCTCTCTCGTGTTCTTGATTTGGCACGATCTTGATGTACCACAAGCTTTGTTAATATATTTGGATCTTATGGTGTTCTTCCCCCTCTACCTTCTTATGATGAATTGAGTCTTGCTCTTTGAGGTTTCGTTATGTTGGATTGAATATTGGATTTGAGAACACTTGATGTATGTCTTGCATATGGATACCCGTGGTAACAATGGGGTATTATATTGATTCACTTGATGTATGATTTGGCACTCAACTCGCGGATTCCCGAGGTGACATTGGGGTAATCTATGCATAGGGGTTGATGCACATTTTCGTCCTACATTCTTCGATAGAAACTTTGGGGTGATTCTTTGTTGCACGTTGAGGGATTGTTATATGATCCAATTATGTTTTCATTGTTGAGAGATTTTGCACTAGTGAAAGTATGAACCCTAGGCCTTGTTTTCAAGCATTGCAATACCATTTTTGCTCACTTTTGTTACTAGTTACCTTGCCATTTTTATATTTTCAGATTAAAAAAACCTATATCTACTATCCATATTACACATGTATCACCATCTCTTCGCCGAACTAGTGCATCTATACAATTTACCATTGTACCGGGTGTGTTGGGGACACAAGAGACTCTTTGTTATTTGGTTGCACGGTTGTTTGAGAGAGACCATATTCATCCTACGCCTCCCATGGATTGATAAACATTAGGTCATCCACTTGAGAAAATTTTGCTACTGTGCTACAAAACTCTGCGCTTGGAGGCCCAACAGGATTCTACAAGAAGAAAAGTTGCGTAGTAGACATCATGTAGCCATGCATTTGTGATAACCAGAGAATTCAATCCTTTCTGGGGTATCCTTTTCAAAGAAGAAATAGTCATCACAGGACCAGACATCATTGTAGAGGCGATCGAAGACATTTTTCACATCTCAAAGTGCCGGCAAAAATTATCCGCAAATAAGGCATCGGGGGCAAAGTAGTCATCCATCAGCGTCAAATGGCCCCGTTTTCATGGTTCTAAAAATTGATAATAAGAGAGGTGTACGGACGAAGCTTGATCTATCGAGGTGCAATTAGGCGACACAAGAGATTATACAGGTTCAGGCCCCTCAATAATAGCCTTAATGCTGTGTTTGTGTGTGGGTATTCTTGCGTATAATTGTGTATATGGTTTGCATGTATGTAATTGAGTGAGAGAGATCTCCCTGAGATACCTGGACTCCACCTGTAACGACCTGCCTTTTCAGTTTACGGTCTCCTTGTGTTTCTTTGCCAGCCCCTAGATCCAATCATTGGCAAACACGATACAAATGTAATATCATATGTAAATACATCGTTTCTTTACATGGCATGATCCAGAAAGCAAATAGTCTTACAAACTCTGGCCATAGGCTAGCCAAATAAATAGTCTTACATAAGCAAGAAGAGCTCTCTAATAGCGGAAATGAAAGCAAATCTACGATTTTCGTCTTGGTAAGGCTCCATCAACACCACGGGGAAGCATGTCGAGTGGAGGCACAAAACCCTATGTAAGTCACTCCTTGTAATAGTCACCTGTAACATGATACGTTGTAGCCACTAGGGTCAATACATTGAATTTATTGGCAAGTTTCCACAGTTGTTCAATAGTCCCATCTCACCTACATGCATCTTTTGGTAAGTGGAGTTCAAGGCTCTTTGCAGAAATTGGGTTTTCCAACTTTATAGTAGGTGATCTACTATATATGTAAGTAATAGGTGGGTCAACTACATCACACAATTTCCCTAGACTAGATCCACTGGCTAGCCCATGGCCTCACACCACACATGGCACCATTGGTAGTCATATTCCCTTGTTTCAACCCGTCAAGTTATAGTTAAGAAGAGGTGATGCATCAAGCTGACAATTCTTGGCAAAGTTGCTCAAAGTTGTCCAGAACAGGTGACCAGCCGAGTGGTGTCCATTCAAGTTCACCCGGTACATGGCATTCATAAGCAAGGCAAGAATAAATATATTTTTAAAAGTTGAGTTTAAAAGGTACATAATTGTGCGATCCCGACGAACGGCGTGTCAGGACACCACACAAAGTTTTCGGCGACGAAGTCAAGTGAACCCAAATAGAGGGCATGCTCGGGAATCAGTCCGCCGCCGGTGATTGAAGAGAAAGCCATTTGCACCATGGCTTGATAGATGCCAGCCCCAAGGTGGGCTCCAATTGTCGTGGTTCTAAAGTTGACAATAAGAGAGGTTTATGAATGGAGCTTGATCTATCAAGGCGCAAATGGGTGACACAAGAGATTATACAGGTTCAGGCCCCTCAGCGCTAGACATAATAGCTCTAATAATTTGTGTGGTTATTCTTGCATATAATTGTGTATAGGGATTACAAGTATGCGATTGAGTGAGAGAACCCCGTGCTAGATACCCGGACTCCGCCTTATATAGGGATGGCATTGCCTAGGTTTACAACGTTCGGGTGTGTTATGACATAGTTAATGCCGAATGGAAACTTTCTTTTAACCATGCACTAGAAACTCACACTTGATGGCTTCGTTGTAATGGTAGGGTAATGGCGTCGTTGAAACATCTGCTCTATTAAAGAGTAATGTCCATCCTGATTGCGCACTAAGTTCCAGCCGGTGCGTCTAGCCAACTGGTCTCCATGGTAATCATTCATTCAACTGAGTGAGCCCGCCCAATGGAATAACCTCGTCACTTGTGCTCTGTTCCTACTCAGCACTCAATGACTCTTGATCGGTCCCTTGAAATTGAGAACATGCTCTTCCGCACGCTCTACATCTGCAATGACCGCCTGCATCATTGTCGTTTCATTCGTATAGTCCTCCTCGTCGGACTACTCAATGTAGTGCTCGTATATGTACTCCATGTCCGAATACATTGCTTCAAATAAGGGACATAAAAGCACGGGCATTTCACCAAAAAAATTGCCCGGTGTGGTGACTCCGTAGGGGTGGATGGTACCTGCGCGGCGGATAGGCGAGAGGTGAGGACCGGCGGCGGAGGACAAGCGGTATGGTGTCCGGGTGTAGATGTTCATGGCTCCAGTGTTTGTATTGTTCTAGTGTCCATCGAAGATCAGGGAGACCGCCGGATCGATGTGTTACTTGGGCTAAAATTAGCTCTCGGTATGGGACGAAGAGGTTGGTTGAGGTGGCAGATCTAGGAAAACCTAGCCGTAGGGTACTTCTAGAATCCCCGCCTACCTTATATCTCTGATAGAGTTGGGGTTACACCATTCACCTAATGGACTGAGCCCCCCTCCCCGAGTCCATGGGCGTGATAACCCACAAGTATAGGGGATCGTTTGTAGCCTTTTTCAATAAATAAGAGTGTCAAACCCAACGAGGAGCTAAAGGTAGAACAAATATTTTCTCAAGTTCTATCGACCACTGATACAACTCTACACACACTTAACGTTTGCTTTACCTAGAAACTACGAATAATTTGCAAGATAATAAAAGTTAGTTGTTTAGTAGAAAGCTTTTGTCACCCAAGAAAGTTATTTGTCCCTAGGCAATTGATAACTAGACCGGTAATCATTATTGTAATTTTATACGAGGGAGAGGCATGAGCTAACATACTTTCCGTACTTGGATCATATGCACTTATGATTGGAACTCTAGCAAGCATCCGCAACTACCAAAGATCATTAAGGTAAAACCCAACCATAGAATTAAGTATCAAGTCCTCTTTACTCCCATACGCAACAACCCACTTACTCGGGTATGTGTTTCAGTCACTCACGCCACCCACCATAAGCAAATCATGAATGTATTGCAACACCTTATAGCGGGGATCCCTCATGTTTGCGCGACACGGAGGGAACCGTAGGACAACACCAAAAAAAATATACAACTCAAACCAATCATGATCATCAATCAACCCATAGGACAAAACAGAACTACTCAAACATCATAGGATAACCACATATCATTGGATAATAATATATAATGTTGAGCACCATGCTTAAGTAGAGAATTGCAGCGGAAATAGAGAGGTTACACCGTTGCATAGAGGGGGAGAAAGTTGGTGTTGACGGTAGCAAGGTTGTTGATGTAGATCGCCATCACGATCCTTGCCCCGGCGGCACTCCGGCGCCATCGGGAGAGAGAGGGAGAGAGCCCCCCTCCTTCTTCTTCTTCCTTGGCCTCCCCCCTAGATGGGAGGAGGTTTCCCCCTCTGGTCCATGGCGGCGGAGGGGCAGGAGCCCCTCCTAAATTGGATCTATCTCTCTGTTCTCTTCTGTTTCGCGTTCCTGTTTTCTAGCCCGTCACCGTTTCTTAAATTCCCGGAGATTCGTAACTCTGATTGGGCTGAAATTTTGAGGGGATTTTTATCCATAAATTATCTTTCTTGCGGCGAAAGAAGGGCAACAACCGCCTTACGAGGTGCCCAATACCCATCAAGGCGCGCCGGGCACCCCCTGGCGCCTAGTGGGCCCCTCGAGCACCGTCTTGCGTTGATTCTTCTTCAAAAAATTCACATATATTCCAAAAAAATCTCCGTAAAGTTTTATCGCGTTTGGATTTCGTTTGATATGGATATTCTGTGAAACAAAAAACATGCAACAAACAGGAACTGTCATGGGCACTGGATCAATATGTTAGTCCAATAAATCATATAAATTGTTGCCAAAAGTATGTGAAAGTCGTATAATATTGGGATGGAACAATAAAAAATTATAGATACGACAGAGACATATCAGGGCCTCCCAAGGGCTATTCTTCCTTCTAGATCCCGGGTCGTCTGCTCTCCTCTCCTGGGACCAATCTGAGAAGAAGTAGACCGACGTTGTTTCCCTCGTCAGTAGCCCTGAGTTCTGCGCCTCCTTCCTACTGGGAAAGGTGTGCGAGCCTTCTTGAGGTCCTGCAAAAAAGGAAAACATGCAGGGAAAATAAAAGGTGAGAGCCTAGAAGCGCTTCTCCTTTCAGTCGAAGACGTCGTGGTGGTTTTTGAGCTATTATGTGTAAAGCTCAGTGATATCTGATGACTCCCAACATGTGGGATTTTGGCTAGTGACCCACTGTAGGGCATACCATGAATTTTGTCGAAGCTCTGAGAGACACCTATCGGACTGGGTTGCCAGTCCCAGCTTGTGCCCCGGAAGTACACCCCACGTCTCTGTCGGGAACCGAGCTCCTAATCACAGCGTCTCATGCCCCTTGATTGGGTATCCGCTCGTGACCATGGAGGGCATGCTGTGACCATACTTCACTCGGGTGTACTCGGAGGACACATCGCTGCAGAAGTGAGTCGATGATACCCATGGATTCCAGTGTCTGAGGGCCTAATGAAGCAATTCTCGGTTAAAGCCTACGGAGGCACGTTGTTGAGGCATCGTGCCTCCATCAAGTGGCGACCGATGTTTAGGAGAGGTGTGTGTGTGGGGGGGGGGGGGGGGTGAGATGATGAGGATCATGGGAATGGGATTTACCCAGGTTCTGGTACTTTGGGATGAGGTGACCCTACTCCTGCCTCTAGTGTTCATATTGTTCTGGTGAAAGGGAGATCACTAGAGAGATGTATTACTTGGGCTACAAGCTCTCAGCCTGACGACGGAGAGGTTGGTAGAGGTGGTAGGTCCAAGAAAACCTAGCACTAGGGTACTTCTAAGAATCCCCACATGCCTTATATCTCTGGCTAGGCTAGGGTTACATCATTCACCTAATGGGTTGAGATCGGTCCATCGAAGTCCATGGGGCTCCCGGAGCCTCTTCTTCCTTCTACATCCTAAGGCTGCTAAAGTATATTTGTGCATACCGTGTATAGCTGCTCTAGCCATATGGATTGTATTCCGTTGTTGTAATGGATACAGCTTGATTGTATCCTTGATTGACAAGGAACTTGTACATGTACTTATACAACGATACGAGCAAATTGCTATATTGTGGCGTTTCCCTCAAAGCCTTTCTCGTTCACACGGTCATCAGTCCTCGTCTCCCGGGCCCAATCGGAGCAGAAGTACATCAACGGTGTATCCCTCGTCAGTGGGTGTCACACTTAAGTTGAAAAGATGTGTATTAAATTATTTATATAACAATTGCTTCTTTCTTTTTAGTTGGTTTGACACATGTATTTTATAGTTTAGGATTTGCGAAATAGGATCGTGAAATGCATAAATAGCCAAGTAAAAATAAAACTAGAGGGACAACCAACAACCGTTTAATGTTGGCAGAGTGTGCACGAATCTTTCTTAAATGTTGTTAAACGATTTGCCTAAGAATCAACCAAATGTGTGTCATCATCTTAATATTGTTTCTTTTTCATCTTGCTCCTCCGTTGTTGTCGATTGAAGATCGCAGACCACCTTTGCCTGGTTGTATCATTTTCCTTATCCACGATTTTTGCTGTCCGTGCTAAGTTTTTTTTTATTCCGAGCCAAGAACCGTAGAACAATTTTTCGTATATATAATGAAAAAGTATATAGGAGTACATAAGAAAAAGAAAGAAGAAAAGATAAAATTAGCCGGCCTCGTGCGAGCAAAACTTGGCGTGCGAAAAATAAGAGGAGGAAAACTGGGCGCCGGCCCACGTGTAGTGAAGTTACAATACTCACTTCACCGGGGCGGATGACCGACCGACACTAGTCGCAACACAAGGGCAGTTCCGTGAAATAGTTTCTTCGGTTGCTCCTTGTTCCTACTGATGAAAGCCTGGAGGGAAACAAAATTGAAAGCAGCCGGAGGAAAACAAAATTCAGCGCTGGTGGTCGGGAAGATTTGAAAGCTGCTTCTCCTGCCCTCGCTTTCACAGCACGGTACGCGCTGCCCACATCGAACGCGTGTCGCGCGACTTCCGGCACACACGTCCGGCCGCTCCGTCGACCAGTGCACCATCCACGTACGCCTCACCGTCGATACTAATGAACGCGTACAAGCTCGGTCGGTTCGTTTCGTGTTCCAACTGTCCATATATAAGAAGAAAAAAATGTGTGGACACCCGTGTCCCGATTTCCCCTGCGGAATCAAAGAGATCCTAATAAGAACCCCTACCATCAACTGGTAGCCTTTGTAATCTTCCCCAACCCCTAAAGTTAGATCGCAGGAAGTGTGTGCATGTGTGATGAGTAGATTGCACTCGTGTACAAACCGTTGGTGTGGGTAAGGGGAATGGGAGTTTAGAGTAGGAATCGTATTGAGATTAGACATGAGATGAGTCGTTTTATTCCCAATCCTCTGTTTAGCGCACGATAGGAATTATGTGTGAGAATTGAGGACAAACTGTATTCCCTTGTTTGGTTCGTTGGAATTGACAAGGGACTGGACAAAGGAAGTTAACATAAGTTATAATGAACGGTTAAAATTGACTCATCAAAACAATTCCCTTCCAACTCCCACCCCTCCCCTGTTAATAAAACGGTGGGAATTGGAGTCTCAAGTCCCATGACTATTTTCTTATGAATTCTCAATTTCTTCAACCGAACAATAGATTTAAAGTCTCATGCCCCTTTAATTTTCATTCCCTAACTCTAATTACCCCCGACCAAACACGCTGTGAAGGAAAACGGGAGCGAAGCTGGAGCGATAGGCTTAGGGTGTGTTTGGTAGCATGTATAGACCTAACCTAGTTGTTTTCCTCTCATACATGCTGAGTCTATGCAGTTGCTGTTGTTTGGCAGCGATGTATGCGCTGAGACATGCTGAGCTGAGACTTTGTTTGGCAGCCTGCATGTGTTTAGACATGCTGAACAATTTCGAATTCCGAATATTTATTTTGAATGATGAACAAAATCGGAAAAATATGAACACAAATTTAAACATATTTTGAAAATAAAAAAAAAACTGAAATTCTAAACATTTTTTGGAAAACTAAAATAAATTTTGAAATTCTTAACTTTTTTGAAAATTTGAACATATTTGAAATTCCAAGCTTTTTTGAAAATTTAAACAAAATTTGAAAATTTGAATATTTTATAAAAAATTACATAAAAATTGAAATTCTGATTTTTTTTCAAAATTCAAACAATTTTTTATTTTATTTTGAAATTCCGAACATTGTTGATTTTTTTTAAAAAAAATTGAAATTCTGAACATTTATTGAAAATTCAAACAAAATTTGAAATTATGAACATTTTTTGAAAATTTAAACAATTTTGAAATCCTAAACTTTTTTAAAAATTTAAAGAAATTTTGAAATTCTAAACTTTTTTGAAAATTTAAACAATTTTTGAAATTCTGAACATTTTTTGAAAATATAAACATATCTGAACGTGGTCTGGTAGGTGGGGACGAGTGTCAGGGCCAGCATGGCTGCCTCCATGCACCCTGTCTGGGGTGCATGAGATGAGCATGGCTGAGGGCCCTTTTATGCATTAGATGAGCATAGCCCATGTGAGCCCATGCACCCTACCAAACAAGCAAAAATAGGTCGGATTGGGAACTTTTGCCCTCATGCACCCTCCATGCACCCTACTAAACACACCCTTAGGATACGGGAGACCGGCCCACGTGGTGTCGCAGCGGGATGCATGCCGTTGCCGTTGCCGAGGACAGGCAGGGTGCATGGAGACCACCTACCCAACAGAATTGCCAGAAAAGACCCCCTCCGGATGAAATTGTCAAAAAAGACCCCCTCGGCCGTGGCGGCAGGAGCGGCAGGCGACACGTGGCACCTGCCGCCACACCCGGTGGCGGCAACACTGTTCACACGGGGGGACGATTTTCGCACGGCAGAACGGAAACGGGCGCGAGTGAACAGTGCTGTTGCCTACGGGTGTGGCGGCAGCACTGTTCATCACTGGTGAACAGTAATTTCGAAAAAGTAAAAAAAAACAGAAAATTTCAAAAAAATCTAAAATTTTGAACCCACTTAGAACGCTCGATCGTCTTTTATGCCAAAAAAATTTCAGATTTTTTTGAATTTTTCTGCTATTTTTTTTTTACTTTTTCGAAATACTGTTCACCAGTGATGAACAGTGCTGCCGCCACGCCCGTAGGCGGCAGCACTGTTCACTCGTGCCCGTTTCCGTTCTGCCGTGCGAAAATCGTCCCCCCGTGTGAACAGTACGTGAACAGTATTGCCGCCACCCGGTGTGGCGGCAGGTGCCACGTGTCGCCTGCCGCGCCTGCCGCCACGGCCGAGGGGGTCTTTTTTGACAATTTCATCCGGAGGGGGTCTTTTCTGGCAATTCTGTTGGGCAGGTGGTCTCTTTCGACAAAAAATCGCCGACAGCAGGGGCAATTTGGTCACGAGAAATGAGCGAGGAGGAGAGAAAACCCAGTGGATAAAGAATCTGTTTCCCAGATACTTTCGCTTTCGCTGGACGGCGCCAGCCACGTGGGGACGCCCCCGCTGCCGACACCCCTCGCCCGACGCGTCGCGCCAGAACGAGTAACCGTCCCTCACGTGGCCACGACGAGCCCCAAACGGTTTCTACGACGGACACGCCTCGTCACTCGATGATGTTCTTCTCATTTCACCAGCCTGGCCTAGCCTAGCTGTCCCCATGTTTGTTTTTCATCATTAAATTAAACGAGCACTCATATCATTCCGCATTCCATCATGTTCTTTCATTTTTTTTTAAATGTCTTTCCTTTGATGTAGTATCGGCCCCGAAAGGTTGGTGTCATATCTTTCTCAACACGGATGGTCTATGCAAGTCTATATACATCTTCCCGTATCGTACTCTCACGTCTTGAAATCCAAATGTATACGTATGAAATCAGGGTGCAGGTGGAGGTGGGATTAAGTGGGACTACTTATAACCCATCCTATTTAAATTACCTTAGTGGACTCCCAGTGGATAGGAATATTTCTTATCGGGGTGTCCCATTTAGCCCACCGGAGCCCCACCTTTGCCCACCTAGAAGAGAACGCCCGCACCGCACGCGACCCCACTACTGCAACCGTCTCCCGTGGTTCACCCGCCGCCGCCGACGCCGCCCGTTGTTCAGCCGCCATGCCAGGATAGCCGACGACGCCCGATCCCCCTTCCCCTACCTACATCCTCCGCGGCTCCGCCCCTCTGCTCTGCACTGGACACTGGCCTTCCTTCGCCCCTGCTCCGGCTTCGAGATAGACGCCGCACCTCCGCCTCAAGAAATCGGCCGGATGCGATGGCCAGGTCGCCTCCGGACGCCGTAGGGGGAGCACTCGTTGCTCGCGAAGGGTGAGGAGGGAGTCGGGCGCGGCAGGGCGACGGCGACGAGGGCGTCGATGTCGCCGCTGCTTCCGTCGGCGGCCTCCGGCCACTTCCCAGGGCCCCTCCGGGTCAGGGTCGATGCGGTGGATCTCCGACCACAGCCCAGAGCGGCGCGGAGGGGAGATGTTGGGCGAAGGGGCGGCGGAGGTCGGGGCGGTCGGCGAGGCAAGCAACGCGTCGCGGTAGGAAGGCAGCGGCATATCAGATCCGACCGAGGAGGGGCTGGATTCCAGCCAGTGCGGGGTGAGCTGCAGGTGGCCGGGCGGAGGGGGAGGAGTCCATCGAGCGCTGGGGCCGGATTGGCCGGCGGCGAGTGCGGGCTTGGTGGCCACCGGCGCGGGCAGGGAGCGAGCGGAGCTAGGCTAGGCTAGGCTAGGCTAGGAGAGGGGAGCGCTAAACATGCAGTGTAGTTACCCTTTTCGACCCTGAATCTTTGTGTTGTAGCCTATTTTTTGTAATATACATGTACGGTATTCTCAAATGGATCCCGTTTATACCCACTTAACCCGTCAAATGTTTAGTGGGTTGTCCCGTAATGCCCACCAAGCACTGGTGAGACTAGGTGGATTGTTGGTGGGACTCCCACATACAGTTCCACCAGCAGCTTGAGTATGAAATATATGCTGGCAGCTGGGCATTGTTTAATTGCCAACTGAACTGAACTGAACACGGATGGTGATGTGTTATCCTCTCTGGAGCGCAGTCGTGAAGACAAGCCAAAGTTGTTTTGTTTCTTTCTCAAAGTAAAACGATTAGCTAACTTCTTTCAGGCAAACACACGCTATACTTTACTCAAACGAAACGATGTTTACATGTACAGTGACACAATCAAACATGACCGCATATTCCTAAAAATGAAGCGTGTCTTACGAGGTTATAAGCCTCAAAGTTGATGTTTTTTGGTGAATAAGCCCTCGGACCTATTAAGAAGCCCAGCCAGTTACAAGTAGCACCCCACAAAGAAGAAAAGTTACAACCAAGACCCATCGCCGTCGCTGCTCCGCATACTCGCCGGCGATCCTCCATGACAGACGAGAAGTCAACGAGCTTAGGCCTAAAGGAGCAACACCCTGATGAACCGGCCGTCACCGGCCAAGCCTCAATCAGATTTGAACGCTTGAAACTCCTGAACGCGCAGTCACATCCACCGACGTCGATAACTGTAGCACCGTCATACCACCCCCCGAACCTCCACATCAAAGTCAGAGCCCACCTCGCTGCAACGAAGAAACAGAAAGGGGACAAAAACTCACCAAGCAAGTCGCTGCCTCTGCCGCACCAACCATGCCCCAAGCACCAAGGCTCACTGGACCGACAAATCCAAGAGCACACACCTCCAGCCACTCACCAACTCCGTCCAAAGCTTCGCTGGGAAGGGGATACAGCGTCAACACACTTATTCCAAACGAACACCGTCATCCAACTCAATGACGCTGCCAAGACCACTATCCTTACTGTCTACATGTCGGGGCTCCATATCCGGGTTCCCTCGCTCTCCCGCCGCTGTAGCAGCAGAGGGAAAGGAAGGGAACCACCGGTCTGGCCGACAACAAATTGAGGGAACGGGGTCGCCCCCTTATCGCCCTGTCCCTACAGAACAGGAACCGCTTCGTGTCACCTATATGCCTATCTTTTAAATTTGAAGTTTCTATGCTGACGAACAAAAGAAAATCTATCAAAGACAGATTTACAACCATGAATTTCTCTAATAATAGCGACATAACTGTCATGTGATCCTTGTCCGTTGTTGTTGACCACCACATTGCACTCCGAGGCATACTACATGAACATTCTACACATTTGACAATTAATCAATTGTGTGATTAATTTTTAAATGTAAATCATGACTAAAGCAGTTATCAATATACATAACTCAAGCAAACTACATGAACAGACCATCGTGAACAGCAACTTCGCACATGCGACTGTAGCCATAATAAAGGAATGGAAGACGGCGGCGGCGACCTATGAGTGCGTTGGACCGGTTTGTGCCCCAGACCCGGTATGTTGCTTGGTCGGGGCCTCCGGCTTTAGATGTTAGGCTAGGCTAGAAGCCTGGTATACGACTCACACTTTTTGCACCCCTTCATCAATGGATAGGAGTAGCGACAGATGTTGTCAAGATGGCGACTTCAGACATATTGATGTATTACTTTGTAAGGTCTTTATGAATAATTAATAAAGTGGTTGCATGCATCTCTCAGATGCAGAGGCCGGGGGTCATCCTCTTTTTCTAAAAAAAAGATCACGACACACGTACTGATCGGTTACAGATGAAGTAGCATTTACCGTTGCAGAGGTGATGTTGTTGATGACGTGAAGTTGATGCCGATGCAGAAGACGATGCATGATGTCATCCGACTTGGACGGAAGACGACCCGTGATGACGGATATGAGAAGTAGCTCGCAACACTTTCCAAAAACTTAATTCACCCTTTTCGGTGCAGGATACCTGCTCTCCCCTC
The DNA here is from genome assembly GCA_011799875.1 of Thinopyrum elongatum. Classification (NCBI taxonomy): domain Eukaryota; kingdom Viridiplantae; phylum Streptophyta; class Magnoliopsida; order Poales; family Poaceae; genus Thinopyrum; species Thinopyrum elongatum. The sequence goes on along the minus strand of CM022298.1, from coordinate 359,221,303 downwards.
TCGTTCACATTCAGAACGGAGTAGACTACGATTACGCCACAAATAACAAGAGAAGGTAAAACACTAACTCGTTTTCGGTGTATCTTTAGTTGCGGCCGTTGAGCCATATATATAGATGAGCCCATACAACTGCGAACCATTCACGAACACGTAACTTGTCGCGCATCCGTGCCCGACGATGCGAGGTGAGCCTCAACACATCACCGCTATTTAGTTGATCTCATGCCATCTTTAGTCTTGAGGTTTTTTTCTTAGGATCACTTCACTCTTAGATTTTTTTAGGGGTAAGACTGAATTTTATTGCTCAAAAGTCACAGTCTGTGGGATACAATTCGCATGAGGATGAACTGATAGATGCTGTGGATCACTAGGCTAGATTAGATCGGTAGTCCTACCTTCACTTTGGCTCAAGGAGCTCCCGGTGCCGGCCATGGTGACAGTGGCCGGTGATGGCAGAGAGTAGTGGTGGTGGTGGTGGGCTTCCCATCGCTTCAGCGCCTCCCTCTCGATCGGACTAGGGTTAGGACGGTGGGGATATAGTGGTGGCGACGAACCTCATGTCTTGTGCCGTGGTCCCCATCTCCTCTATATGGCACTGCGCGACAGGGGCCCACCAGCCTTGCTTGGGCTGGACGCCCCCGATCAGGGCGTGGGTCAAGGGTCCAATGGGCCGTTGGGCCCATTGTGGAAGAGATCAATCTAACATTCTCCCCCTTGATCTCATCATATACTTTTAACTTTATACTTTGAAATAACTCTTTTCAAAGTACTCGTTCCATCACAGATTTGCATGTAGAGCATGTCTCATCATCATGGTCTATCCCCGATAGAATCAACACCTACAACACACTCCTCTGTTTTGAAACAGATTCTTTAACCTTGGGCCCTTTTATTGTCCGGAAATCTTAGACTATACCATAAAACCCATGTCGACTATGTGTGTTCTCCGAACACACTGGGCGGTAAGCCTTTAATAAGCAGATCTGCAAACACTTGTCTGTTGCTTTTATGCTTCAAGAATTTCTACATAATTCCGGACTTTCTCCTTTACAACACATAACTCTGTGTCAGTGTGTTTGGCATCAACACTTGACTCGTTGTCATAGGAGCGAAAAACTTAAAATGGTTATCGCTGTTGTCAACCATCATCAACTCCGGGTACAGGTCTCCTTAACCATTTTGCCTGTCCCTCAGCCTCATATCAAGCTAGAAAATATCTTTGCATCACATTGATGATAATTGTTTCATTCTTTGGAGCTTTTCCACACAAAAACTCCAAGTGTGAAAGTTAGCGACAATTGTGGATTTCGCTATACATTTCACAAGTCTTGTCTTTGTACTCACAATCTTTTTAGAGCACTTATTTCTTTCAGCATGAGGCCGATATCTTTGACTCCATTCCATCTATATATGGACTGGACATTGCCAAAACAACCCGGATACGTGAACTGTGTTAGTGTAATCTATTGAGCTTCCAACAACTGAAGCATATGGCACCATATCCATTTTCAATCTTTTCTCATCAACTTTTGGAACACCAAAGTTTCCAGTTCCATTACCCTTGACTATAAGAACAGGCGTAGGTTTTCTCGCATGCATACTTTAGAGACCTTTCTTAGCATGTCCATGCGACATTCCTAATACCCCCTTTTATTCTTTTCTTGGTGAATCTCGATACTTATAACGAGAGACACTCTACCGAGAACATTCTTTTGAACTTTGAGGACAAGAACTTCTTTTCTCCTCCTGCAGTAGATTGACATCAGCACTAGCAAGTAGGACGTCATCCACATGCACTATCGAGAACATTCTAAAGTATAGGGGAGTTTCAGCATTCTTAATTTATCTCATATTTCTTTCTCCCTCTCGAATGTGTCAAGAACTTTTCTGCCACAATTTCGAAAAACCACTCATAATTCTTGTGAATTGAGGAAACTTCGATTATCTACTTCATTTATCTGATTGCTTCATACGAAATGAAGTTATCTGTTAACTGGTATGGGAGTACTTTTTCCTCATTCCATTTCAGAAACTCAATAGAGTTCTTTATCATTAGTACTTTTGCAAGTCACACTTGCATATCATTCTTATCTTTAGGTTCGTCTGTAACTTTTATTCTCTTTGGATTTATTGAGTGCTTAATGACCGTTACACATAAGGTGTATGGTCGATACTAGGAAAGCATAATAGCTACTCCATACTTTTCTCCCTGAGTGGGACTCATTAAACGCACATGAGTCATCATATCTTTCTCCTGTCATACAGGATAAGTCCTTTGCCAAATTTCTCCCGCCATACATGGTTTTTGACATAATACTATGTCAACTTTACCCAGTTACGCAGGTATTTTCCCAGACTTTTCCCGCCATGCGGGTTTTATCATAATCATCTTTTCCCGCTATGCGGGTAATTCCCTGTAAGGGACATAAATGCCAGAATTGGCTCTTTTGACTACATATTCAATCATCAAATTCAGAAATAAATCCGAATGCTCTTTGACACACATGCTTGATCCGACGTTGGTCAAATTAAACACGCATGTTGCTTGTTTCATCTCAAATCATGTTGACTGAAAAATCTTCTTCATAGAGAGTACATGAAAGACATTCGTCAACCAAGACTCTCAATGATCTATCTCTTTTCTTTTCTTGGATTAATATCCAAGAATTCTTTTCTTTTGAAGCCATTCTTTAGAGAGAACATACTCCCTCACGTTATGACCTTTCTTGGTCATCTTTCGGGTCACAAGTACCCACCCATTCGCTTTCACGAATGAAAGCATGGAAAACTTTTAGTCTGAGAAAACTTAGCCAATAATCAACAATAATGAGCATAAAAAATAACCCTACGTTGGTCTGGTTAAAAAATATGCACATTAAACTTTTTAAAACTTTCTTTTTATATTCTAAATAACCGTTGTGGCAGAATTAGAATAAAACATCATCCTTCTACATTAATTCCATATCACCGTTGGGCGGAAATGGAAATAATGCATATAACTCATAAACAATGTGATGATAGTATTTCTATTAAACAACTTTGCTAAGAAATCATCATCATCATTAACTTTATTGCAGCGGAAACAAGAAATATACATTTCTCTAGCTCAAGAGCATTTCTTGATCTTTATCTGTTCTCTGAAAATTGATCACTTTGATACAAAATTTATCAGAGATTTAAGCTTTGAACATAAGACTCATAGAATTATAGTACTATTATCATCAACGTTGGTCAGAAAATAACAATACCATATTTTAACTTTAAAACAAATATCTTTCTTTTGTCATAGCGGAAACTATCTGAATCTGATTTCACCCACAGGGGAAAAACATTGCTAAGAACAGTTCTTCCAATTAAATTTTCACGTTGGTTCCAATTTAATTTGAGGATAAAACTTTTAATTTGCAGCGGAAACTTTATAATATTCTATTCAGAAACAATTCTGTACTCTTTTACTCTCTAAGCAATTTTAACCAGTTGGTTCAAAATTGCATTAGAGAAGCAACAATTTAATCTTTTACTTTAGTTCTATTCACTTTTAAAAGAGCACTTTTATTTTTATTTTGCAGCGGAAAAACATGAATAAAAAATTCATGAACTTTATACTTTTCAAAGGCATTACTTTTACTTTTCTATTTCTTCACTTTGAATAGAAAAAACTGTATTTAAATTTGCCCAAAAACTGGACAGAAAAGAAAGAACAGAAGTGAAGGAAATATGCCCTAGAGGCAATAATAAAGTTGTTATTTATATTTCCTTATATCATGATAAATGTTTATTATTCATGCTAGAATTGTATTAACCGGAAACTTGATACATGTGTGAATACATAGACAAAACACCGAGTCCCTAGTAAGCCTCTACTAGACTAGCTCGTTAATCAAAGATGGTTAAGTTTCCTAACCATAGACATGTGTTGTCATTTGATGAATGGGATCACATCATTAGGAGAATGATGTGATGGACAAGACCCATCCGTTAGCTTAGCATATTGATCGTTTAGTTTTATTGCTATTGCTTTCTTCATGACTTATACATATTCCTCTGACTATGAGATTATGCAACTCCCGAATACCGGAGGAACACTTTGTGTGCTATCAAACGTCACAATGTAACTGGGTGATTATAAAGATGCTCTACAGGTGTCTCCGAAGGTGTTTGTTGGGTTGGCATAAATCAAGATTAGGATTTGTCACTCCGTGTATCGGAGAGGTATCTCTGGGCCCTCTCGGTAATGCACATCACTATAAGCCTTGCAAGCAATGTGACTAATGAGTTAGTTACGGGATGATGCATTACGGAACGAGTAAAGAGACTTGCCGGTAATGAGATTGAACTAGGTATGAAGATATCGATGATCGAATCTCGGGCAAGTAACATACCGATGACAAAGGGAATGACGTATGTTGTTATGCGGTTTGAACGATAAAGATCTTCGTAGAATATGTAGGAGCCAATATGAGCATCCAGGTTCCACTATTGGTTATTGACCAGAGATGTGTCTCGGTCATGTCTACATAGTTCTCGAACCCGTAGGGTCCGCACGCTTAACGTTCGATGACGATTTGTATTATGAGTTATGTGTTTTGGTGACCAAAGTTTGTTCGGAGTCCCGGATGATATCACGGACATGACGAGGAGTCTCGAAATGGTCAAGAGGTAAAGATTCATATATTGGAAGGTTATATTCGGACATCGGAATGGTTCCGAGTGATTCGGGTATTTTACCGTAGTACTGGGAGGTTACCGGAACCTCCCGGGAGAGGTAATGGGCCTCATGGGCCATAGGGAAGAGGGGAGGCAGCCCACAAGGGGTGGCTGCGCCCCCCTCCCATGGGGAGTCCGAATTGGACTAGGGGAGGGGGCGCCCCCCTTTCCTTCTCCTCTTCTCTCTCCCTTCCCTCTTTCCACCTCCGGAAGAAAGGAAAAAGGGGGGGGGGCGAATCCTACTTGGACTAGGAGTCCAAGTAGGACTCCCCCCTTGGTGTGGACCCTCTAGGCCGGCCACCTCCTCCTCCCTATGACGCCCCCGGCTCAATCGTGCACTAATCATACACGCAAGTGCACACGATTAAGCCTAAGGACTCACAGGAAGATATCACAACACAACTCTAAAACATAAATAAAGTCATACAAGCTTTATATTACAAGCCAGGGGCCTCGAGGGCTCGAATACATAAGCTCGCGTACAAGCGTCAGCGGAAGCATCAGATATCTGAGTACAGATATGAAACAGAAACAGATAAGCCCATAGAAAGGCGGGGCAAAAGAAAACACTACGATCGAAAGGCGCAGGCCTCCTGCCTGGGACCCTCCGAACCTACTCCTGGTGTTCGGCCAACTCGTAGAAGTATCCAACCTCGGGGTAGCAGTAGCGATCGTCGGGGGGCCGCTGTAACCGGGGCTCCGTCATCTGGTTGCATCGAAAGGATATGGGGGAAAAAGAAAGCAAAGCAACCGTGAGTACTCATCCGAAGTACTCAGCAAGCAAGGATCTACACTACATATGCAACATTATCAAAGGAAAGGCTGTATATGTGGACTGGGCTGCAGAAATGCCAGAATAGAGAGAAGGCCTAGTCCTATCGAAGACTAGCATCTTCAGAGGTCTTGCAGCATTAGAAGAGTGTAGATTAGTACAATATAAAGTAGTAGTAATGTTATCAACCTCACCCAGAGATCCTATCTCGACTCCCTGCGAGAAAGCAATCCCAGAGCCATACAGTCATCAACCTCGTCCTGAGATCCCTCCTCGACTCCCTGCGAGAAGCAATCCCAGAGCCATAGTATCCAATTTAGTTGTATCGATCGGGATACAACTCCGAGTGTCCGTTACCGAGGATCCGGCTATGCATAGTTTAGTTCTTCCCTGCAGGGGTGCACCAACTTATCCACCACGCTCGCTTAACTCCGGCCGGACACACTTTCTGGGTCATGCCCGGCCTCGGCTAAACGACACACCGTAACCCTACCTAAAGCTCAGCAGAGAGGTCCCTGCCGGTCTACATCCTAAGCACTCAGGGGTCTTGGGCCATCGCCCTGTGCACTCCGGGTCGTTGTGCACACGGTGAAGCCAGGCACCAACACTGCAGGATGGCGCCGGTCCGTTCGTGCCGCCATGCTGAACTAGACGTCTGACAAAGCTTTCGGCTGATGCATACGATGCAGAGTACCCATATTTATTCCCGCGTGATGGTTAGTGCTATCGGGCCAGAGGCCCACTCAGATCACATATCCAAACCGTTAGTACCTTGGGGGTGCGGTAACGAGCAGAGATTCACGATCGATGTGACCCCGTCGCCCCGTCTCGAGGACTTGCGGCAAGGGCCAAGAATGCCCGGCCACGCCTCGTATTCATCACTCGGGCACCATCCAGGCAACCCGTCTTCACATCACACGCGGGTACCCCTCAGGGTCGACCTGCCTTCCAAGTAACAGTGTAAAGTCCAATTATCCGTGCGTCCATAACATCAAGGGAATCCGAGGTATCACCCTCGTTGGATTCCTACTCGATGTATCCGTCAAGGTGAACTCGGAGGAATCACCCTCGATGGGTTCACACTTGAGGTGTTGCACGACAGCGTCGTTATCGGAAGTGGGGAAGGAGGAATCACCCTCGATAACCATGACCGAATAGCTACTCTACAGAGTTAACATCAGAAGTGCTACAAGAGGTTTCACCCTCGGCACTCGATAGTAACGCTGCAGTGTCTTTACAACTAAGGGGGGTGATGTGCGGTGCCGGGGCCTGGTCTTCAATCCCGTTGATCGGGTCTTCTGATAATCCAGTGGGGCAGTCGGGACTAGTGGGGTCACTGATAGGTCTCTACCCAGCCTATACTAAACAGTTTAGGATAAGCAGGTAAGGTTTCAATAGCAGGTTACAATAAACAGGCTATGCATCAGGATAGGTAAAGCAGTAGCAGCAGCAATTCTAATGCAAGCATGAGGGAGAAAGAATAGGCGATATCGGTATGCTCAAGGGGGGGGGTGCTTGCCTGGTTGCTCGGTGACAAGGGCAAGGTCGTCAACGGTGTCGTCGGTCTCCGGAGCTGCGTCGGTACCGAGAACTGCGTCGGTGTCGGGATCTACCGAGAGAGAAGAGGGGGAGGAAATAATAAATACAGAGCAAACAAGTGCAATACTATGCAAGACAAGACAATAAGCAGCACTAGGGGTGTTCTAACGCGGGGCTACATGATACCGGTGAAAGGGGAAAACAGCCGGGAATGTTTTCCTGAAGTTTGCATTTTTCGGACAGATGAAAAGAGGGGGACGGTTGCATGTTCGCTATGACAGGGGCATGTGGCACACGAACGGACTCCGTATTTGGATTCGTCTCGAAATTCTGAGCAACTTTCATGTACAAAGTTTTTCGATCTGAGCTACGGATTATTTTATATGATTTTTCAAAGTTTTATTCATTTTCTGGAATTATTCAATCATTTTAAGTCAACATTATCCAGAATAGTGCAGGCTGACGTCATCATGATGTCAGCAGTCAACAGTGCGTTGACTGGGTCAATCTGACGTGTGGATCCCACTATCATAGACTGATTAGTTCAATTTGGGTTTAATTAAACTAACTATAGATTAATTAGACTAACTATTTAATTAGTTTAATTAAACAGAATTAATTAACTTAATTAATTCACTAAATAATTAATTAATTAATTATTAGTTATTTAATTTTATTAATTCATTTTTATTTATTATTATTTTGTTTTTCTATTTACGGGGGCTGGGCCCCGTTCGTCAGTGGCACAGCCAGACATGTCCGGGTTGTGCCCGTTCGGTGCGCCGGGCACGTCCGGGCGCAGCGGGGCTGGGTTCGCGCGCACACGCGCAGAGGCGTGGCCGCGGCCACAGCGCCGGCGAGCAGGGGCTCGCCCAGCGGGCGCAGCCGGAGCAGGGGAGTTGGGAGAACGGCGGAGGCCAACGGCAGGGCGGCGGCGAGCGGGCGCGGCGCAACCGTGACGGTGCGTGAGCGGGCGCGCGGTCCGGCCATGGCGAGCAGAGAGAGGGAGGACAGGGAGGCATCGGCTCACAGGGGGCCGGACGGGGAGGGGCAGCGGGCTCGGGGTGGTCGGGGCGGATGGCGAGGCGAGGAGGCGACGGCGAGGTCGATGCGGCGGTGGGGCGGCGCCGGCGGGCGGTGACGGGACGCGGCGCCGGGCGTCGGGGTCGAGGAGGCCGTCGGGGAGGAGGACGAGGACGAGGCAGTCCGGCGGGGAGGCGGCGTCGGCGTGGTGGCGGGCGATCCGGCGAACGGCAGCGAGGGGCGACGGGGTCGAGCGGTCGGGCTCGATCCCGATCCAGATCGAGTCGGGGGGGATGAGAGGGGATCGGCTAGGGTTTCGGGGGCAAGGGGATAAGTAGGCATGGGGTGGGCCGGCCTGGTGGGTTAGCTGGGCCAAGGCCCAGTTGGTCCGGGGGGGCTTTTCTTTTTCTTTTAATTGATTTTCTATTTTTCTTTTCTTTCACTGCTTTGCAAAAATGTGTGGGCTCATATACCGCTTTATAAAATATGTGAACTAGCCACATAAATATAGTGCAATATTAGTCACTGCTAGAAATTTGTTTGGAGGCAAATGAATTTTATTTGGATTTTAATTAAATGAAAATGGATTAATTACCTCTGTTTTGTTGCTGTTAGAGGCACATAATTAATTTAGTATATGTTGATTATAAATTTAGAATTGTCTCTGGATTATTTACAACCTTATGAACATTTTAGTTTTCAAATTTGAACAACTTTTATTGTCACTTTTAGTTTGAATTTCCATTTGAATTTTAATTTGAAAAGGGGTATGTTACTAATGATGATTAAGCACTGTTGATCATGATGACTTGGCATAATCAAAAGGGGATTACTGTAGCTAACCACTGGGGGTGTTACAAGTCTCCTCCACTAACAAGAATTCTCGTCCCGAGAATTAAGAGGTAGAAGGGAAAATATCGGGGTATTCCGCACGAAGATTATCCTCGTGTTCCCAAGTGGCTTCATCTTCAGTATGATTTGACCACTGCACTTTCAGGAACTTGGTTGTCTTCTGACGGGTTCGACGTTCAGCTTCATCGAGGATGCGGATCGGATGCTCCTTATAAGATAGGTCACCTTGCAATTCGAGCATCTCGTGATCCACTGCTCGGTGCGGAGACTCCTTGAAGCAACGACGAAGTTGCGACACATGGAAAACATTGTGGATATGAGAGAATTGCGGCGGCAACTCCAATTTATATGCCACGTGACCACGTCTAGCAATTATGCGGAAAGGACCAATGTAGCGGGGAGCTAACTTGCCCTTGATTCCAAAACGGTGAGTGCCCTTCATAGGAGTGACACGAAGGTAAGCTTGATCACCAGGTTGATAAGTCAAACCCCATCGTTTGCGATCATAGTTGCTCTTCTGGCGGTCCTGAGCCGCCTTGAGGTTTTCACGGACGACACGGACGACACGGACTTGCTCTTCGGCGTGTTGAATAATATCCGGACACACGAGCGGTCGTTCCCCAGTTTCTGACCAATTCAGAGGGGTTCGACACTTTAGTTCCATATAGAACTTCGAAGGGGGCCATTTTCAAGCTGGCTTGATAGCTGTTGTTATAAGAGAACTCGGCATACGGAAGAGATTCTTCCCACTTCTTGCCGAAAGAAATAACGCAAGCTCGCAGCATGTCTTCAAGCACTTGATTGACTCGCTCAACTTGGCCTTGGGATTGGGGATGATAAGCTGAACTCCAGGTAATATGAGTTCCCAGAGCTTCTTGGAAACTTTCCCAGAACTTGGAAGTGAAAAGGCCTCCATGGTCCGAACTGATCTCCTTCGGAATACCGTGGAGTGATACAATTCTGGAGATATACAATTCTGCTAACTGACTAGCAGTTATCGTCTCCTTGACAGGCAGAAAGTGTGCAACTTTAGAAAGTTGGTCGACGACGACAAGAATAGCATCGTGACCCTTCTGTGACCTGGGAAGTCCTGTAATGAAATCCATCTGAACCTTATCCCATTTCCATAGAGGAATAGGCAACAGTTGCAGAATTCCAGCAGGCTTCTGATGTTCTGCTTTAGCGTGATGGCAGACATCACATTCAGCAACATAGCGAGCAATATCCTGCTTCATTCTCGACCACCAGTACCTTTGACGGAGATCACGATACATTTTGGTGCTACCCGGATGAATAGACAATGGTGTGTCATGTGCCTCCTTCATGACCTTGTCAGTCATAAGCTCGAAGCGAGGTACGACAATGCGGTTTCTGAAATACAAGGTTCCATCTTTAGACAGCGAGAAATCCCTGTACTTTTCTAGGTGAAGATTTTTCTTCATCAGATCAACTTCAGCATCTTTAGCTTGCGCATTCTTAATAGCTCTCTCAAGATCTGGTTATATCACAAGGTTATTAAGAGAACCCTGTGGAACAATAAGCAGATTCAGCTTGCGCAGTTCTTCAAAAAGACGAGGTTGAGCTCGCCTAACCATGAGGTTGTCGCAGTAGGACTTGCGGCTTAAGGCATCAGCCATCACGTTAGCCTTGCCAGGGGTATAAGAAATACCCAAATCATAGTCCGCAATGGCCTCCATCCATCTTTGCTGATGGAGGTTTAGAGATGGCTGAGTGAACAAGTACTTCAGAATTTTATGATCCGTGTATATCTCGCAACGATTTCCGAGAAGGTAATGTCGCCACAACTGCAGTGCATAGATGACAACAGCTAGCTCTAGATCATGTACCGGATAATTCTCTTCATGTGGGCGCAACTGACGAGAGCCATAAGCAATCACTTTACGCTCTTGCATTAGGACACAGCCTAATCCTTCACGGGATGCGTCACAATAGATCACAAAATCTTTGCGAGAATCTGGTGGAGCAAGTACTGGGGCAGATGTTAGCTTGTCTTTGAGTGTTTGAAAACTTTCTTGACATTTGTCTGTCCATTCAAACTTAACGCCCTTGTGAAGCAGATCAGTCAATGGCTTAGCAATCTTAGAAAAATTCTCAACAAACCGACGGCAATAGCTTGCAAGGCCAAGAAAACTTCTCACTTGCTTGACGTTCTTCGGAGGAGTCCAGTCCAGAATAGCCTGAACTCGTTCCGGGTTAACAGCAATTCCATCCTTGGAAATCACATGACCAAGGTAGGTTACTTCAGAAAGCCAGAATTCACATTTGGAGTATTTGGCATACAACTGGTGTTCTCGGAGCCTTTCCAGTACAACACGGAGGTGTTCAGCATGTTCTTCCTTATTCTTTGAATAGATCAGAATATCATCTAGATAAACCACGACGAACTTGTCGAGGTAATCCATGAAGATATAATTCATCAGGCAGGAAACGTAGCTGGAGCATTTGTTAAGCCAAATAACATGACAGTGTACTCATAAGAGCCATAGCGAGTAACAAATGCAGTCTTCGGAATATCCTCTTCATGAACACGGATTTGATGGTAACCCAACCTCAAATCAAGTTTAGAGAATACCGATGATCCAGCAAGTCGATCATACAAATCACTGATCCGAGGAAGCGGATATTTGTTCTGGATTGTGGCTTGGTTAATGGGCCGATAATCCTGAACCAATCAGTTAGTTCCATCCTTCTTCTTAACGAAGAGTGAAGGTGCTCCCCAAGCAGAGGAACTGGGGCGGATGAAACCCTTCTTAAGTGACTTGTCAATTTCCTCCTTAAGTTCAAGAAGGTGGTGCGGAGGCATTTTATAAGGACGCTTCGCAATAGGAGTTGTGCCTGGTTTCAAGTCGATGACAAACTCGACAGCTCTAGCAGGGGGTATTCCTGGAAGTTCTTCTGGAAAGACATCTTGAAAATCACGAACAACTGGAACGTTCTCGATGCCTTCAAGAGGTGAAGCATTCGATGCATTCAGTGTAGGAGATATGCCCTAGAGGCAATAATAAATGTTATTATTTATCTCCGTGTTCATAATTAGGTTTATGTTCCATGCTATAACTGCTGTGGTTCCCGAGCCCGTATATCCATAAAGGCTCTGGGGAAAACCCATGTGCACGTGTGGAATAATAAACGGTAAAATGTATTCCTAGTCATGCCTCTAAGACTAGCTCAAGTGTTGCATGATGATTATGTTTTCCCAATCATAGGCATGTCTATGCCAGCAACTTTGAGGGCACAAATGTTAGAAGAACATTTGTGTTGAATCGACCCGATTGATGTTATGCTATGAGATACATTCGTCACAAGTTAATGGTTAATAGCACAGAGATGGTTAACGTTTGCATGATTCCTCAGACCATGAGAGTATCGAGTTTCTTCATGCTTGCTTCATGAACTTTGGGGTTTGTTAAACGTCATCCGTAAATGGGTGGCTATTACGGCGGCTTACGGGTTCATGGGAAAGTATGTCAAGTAACTTGATAGCTCAAGATTGGGATTTGCTCCTCCGACGATGGAGAGATATCTCTGGGCCCTCTCGGTGTTACGGTATCCATCATCGTCTGGCCAGACACTTTGTGATTTGATCACGGGGATGCCAGAACACGGTAACGAGAAAAGAGAACAATACCGGTAACGAGGTAACTAGCATAGTGGACAAGTTGTTGATCCACGGGAATGCCAACATGTCTCACCTCGGGTATTTGTAACATATCGCGAAGCAACAGGAATAGCACACGACAACTGGAGGTTCACTCGAATATTCATTCGTGTGGGTATAGGGGTCAATATGGGTGTCCACGGCTCCGATGTTGATCATTGATCGGAAGGGGTTCCGTGTCATGTCTATACTTCACCGAACCTATAGGGTCACACGCTTAAGGGTCATCTATCTGCTGAATACTAGACAGGGAGTCTGAGAGAAAATCACCGAAAAAGTTTCGGACACCGAAAAAGTTTCGAACAGCGGAAAAGTTCCGCAGAGAGAGGTCACCGGATGAGTTCCGCTGAAACTGAAAAGTTGTTTCAGGGGATACCATTAAGTCAAAATGGTTTCGGCACATGCCTGATAATTCTTGGAGGATGCCAGAATCATTCTGGAAACTTCTGGGAATTTTCTGGAAGAAAAACCGGAAATGTTCCGGGGCTGCCGGAACCGCTTCAGATGCTTTTCGCAGATGAAATCACTAAACTGGAATTGTTCCAGAACGCATTGAAAATTATTTTAGTGGGTACTGGAAATGTACTAAGCCCACATAAATATTTTCAGTTTGAACGGACGCTGAAAAATGTCGTCGTGAATAGTGAAAGTGCTTTTTGGATGGCTTCTTGGAGAAGCCACCTTGAGGGTCCTTTGGTATTTTTCCCCTTGGCTTCTTGGAGAAGCCACCCTTGGGCTTGGCCTATAAATAGGGGTGGAGGGGGCTGCCTAAAGACACACACCTTCTCACATACAAGTGCCATGCAATGATCTGGCTTCTCTCTCCCTCCCACGAAAAGAGTTTCGTAGAGCCGAAAGGCTGTCTGGGTTCCGGTGGGAACTAGTTCTGGACGGCGAAGCCCTGCCGGATAGTTGACACCGTATGTGTGCAACTCTGTAGAGAGGTCGTAGTTTCGATCTTAGTGCCCGAGGGGCTGTTCGTGAGTGCCTCCCGAAGGGCTGTCCAAGTGACGGTCCGAGTTCTGTGAGTCCTCCCGAAGGGCTGTCCGAGTGACCGTTCGAGTTTCGAAGGTCCTCCCGAAGGGCTGTCCGCGACACCGTCCGGGGGACTGTTCGACTGCCTCCCGGAGGGCTGTCCGAAGGGAAGACGAGGGTATACATCCTCGCGGTTGGGAGGTTGTAAATCCTAGCTGCGGGGATCTGCACCACCGGTCGTCATCGACTCTACTTTCGCTGCGCTACGGGTCGGTAACGAAAATGATCAAACCTTGTATGCAGTCTCCATAGTGGTCCTGGGCTGGTGCGTAGGTCGGAAATTTTTTGTTTTCTGCTGCGTTACCCTACATTCAGAACATATATCTGATTCTCGGCATCTTGAGCTATTTGGGCTGAGTATTTGACTGTCTGGCCAGAAGGGTGTGTGATGCGGACTGTTTCAGTGGCACAGTCAATCAAAGCTTTATGAGGCTTCAACCAGTCCATACCCAGAATAATGTCTATGTTGGAGGTCTTGAGAGCAATGAGTGAAACGGGGAACATCAATCCTCCGATCACAATGTGGTTACCGTGGCTTACCATGGTAGTTTGCCAATTAGCCCCAGGTGACTGGATTACTAATGGGGTGGACATCTCCTCGAAAGGTATATCATGGCTTCGCGCAAAACTTTCGGACGTGAAGGAGTGCGATGCTCCAGAATCAAAGAGGACTGAAGCTGGGATTGAATTCACTAGAAGGGTGCCCATCACAATTTTGGGGTCCTGTCGAGCTTCTTCCATGTTGACTTGGTTGACATGAACAAGCTGATTAGTAGGTAGTCTGGCATTACGATTCCTGGAATGATGGGTCCGATGGCCCTTCCTACGACCAATAGGATGACGTGATGCATTCTGAGGCTGACCCTGATGACAGTTGAAAGCACGGTGCCCTGGCTGTCCACACTTGCGGCATAAACCATCATTATGGAGAGGAGCTACGACATTGGACTGTCCACCCTGGATTGTTAGCTGTCTTGGCGGCGGAGGCAGACGAGGTGCAACATAAGACGGCCTTGGTGTTGGAGCAGGTCGGTGATGAACATTATGTGGGATCCAGACTCGACATTTCTGAGCAGGTCGACCCGAAGACAAACCAACATCACGAGTGCGCTTGAGCGACTCCTGGCATTTAGTCAGAGCTGTTTCAACTTGGAAAGATTTGCTGACAAGCGTTGCGAAGTCTGTGCAATCATGGACTGCAAGTGCGAGGTTTATATCAGTACGCAGTCCTTCACAAAATTTCTCCTGCTTGCGTGCGTCAGTGCGGACGTCATCTTCAGCATAGCGGGATAATTCGAGAAATTTCCTCTGATATTCATCCACAGTCATTGTGCCCTGAGAGAGTTTGCGGAACTCCTGCTTCTTCTGGTCCATCAGACCTCGAGGAATGTACCGTTCACAAAAAGCTGACTGAAATTCCTGCCAAGTGGTTACTGTTTCAGCAGGCATCATACCCTTGTGGCTTTCCCACCATTGAGCAGCTGATCCCCTCAGGTGATACATCGCATAGGTGACGTAACTGTCAAGGATAACATTGGCCGACTTCATCTGGAAGGCAATGTCACGGAGCCAATCATCAGCATCCATTGGATCAGTCGAGCTGCGAAAAGTGGACGGATTGAGGCACACGAATTCTGGCAGAGTTATTGGTGTAGGCTGTTGATGAGCATTCTGGTTTGGGAACTGAGCCAATATCCCGGTCATAACCTGACGATTTAACTCAAACTGCTGCATCATTGCGGAAACATAAGGTGGAGGTGGAGGATCGTCAGCCATCCTGCCAATTCAACAGCGGCAGTTTAGCAAGTAAAACTGCAGGTGTATGGAGTTATTCATGATGTAACACGGGAAAGAACAGGAAAGGCATTAGATCTATAATAGTAGTCGTCAAAGACATACCAATCCATTCACAGAGTTAGATTCAAACGGATAGTACGAGCTCGGGATCGCTCGCAGCTAGACAAACTAGGCGGCGCGCAGGCACGCGGTGAGGATTACAACAACGTGACATAGCAAAGGCTACATCCACGTCAGAGAAAACTGCTGGAGCGAGGAATCTGCAAGTGACAACACAGGGTGCCCTCGATAAGAGGATCCTGCAAGCAGAACCTGGCCCGCAATCTTGAAGGAAGGGGGGAAATTTTCAGAACACCGGGTGGATGTGATCACGAGAACCTAATGTTGAAGTTAGTAAAATTTTAACCCGAGTAGAAGAGAGATCAGAGTCCCAGAGTAAAGGTCTATGAGTAAAAGATCCTAATACCACCCATTTCGCGACGTGGGCCCGTAAGCCACACGACCAAGTTAGTAAATTAGTTTTGGACCACTAGACTCAACTTCGGCCAAGGAGTTGGAAAGAGGGTTTCCTAGAGGCAGTCGGCTCTGATACCAACTTGTGATGCCCCGGCTCAATCATGCACTAATCATACACGCAAGTGCACACGATTAAGCCTAAGGACTCACGGGAAGATATCACAACACAACTCTAAAATATAAATAAAGTCATACAAGCTTTATATTACAAGCCAGGGGCCTCGAGGGCTCGAATACATAAGCTCGCATACAAGCGTCAGCGGAAGCATCAGATCTCTGAGTACAGATATGAAACAGAAACAGATAAGCCCATAGAAAGGCGGGGCAAAAGAAAACACTACGATCGAAAGGCGCAGGCCTCCTGCCTGGGACCCTCCGAACCTACTCCTGGTCTTCGGCCAACTCGTAGAAGTATCCAACCTTGGGGTAGTAGTAGCGATCGTCGGCGGGGCCGCTGTAACCGGGGCTCCGTCATCTGGTTGCATCGAAAGGATATGGGGGAAAAAGAAAGCAAAGCAACCGTGAGTACTCATCCGAAGTACTCAGCAAGCAAGGATCTACACTACATATGCAACATTATCAAAGGAAAGGTTGTATATGTGGACTGGGCTGCAGAAATGCCAGAATAGAGAGAAGGCCTAGTCCTATTGAAAACTAGCATCTTCAGAGGTCTTGCAGCATTAGAAGAGTGTAGATTAGTACAATATAAAGTAGTAGTAATGTTATCAACCTCACCCAGAGATCCTTTCTCGACTCCCTGCGAGAAAGCAATCCCAGAGCCATACAGTCATCAACCTCGTCCTGAGATCCCTCCTCGACTCCCTGCGAGAAGCAATCCCAGAGCCATAGTATCCAATTTAGTTGTATCGATCGGGATACAACTCCGAGTGTCCGTTACCGAGGATCCGGCTATGCATAGTTTAGTTCTTCCCTGCAGGGGTGCACCAACTTACCCACCACGCTCGCTTAACTCCGGTCGGACACACTTTCTGGGTCATGCCCGGCCTCGGCCAAACGACACACCGCAGCCCTACCTAAAGCTCAGCAGAGAGGTCCCCGTCGGTCTACATCCTAAGCACTCAGGGGTCTTGGGCCATCGCCCTGTGCACTCCGGGTCGTTGCACACACGGTGAAGCCAGGCACCAACACTACAGGATGGCGCCGGTCCGTCCGTGCCGCCATGCTGAACTGGACGTCTGACAAAGCTTTCGGCTGATGCATACGATGCAGAGTACCCATATTTATTCCCGCGTGATGGTTAGTGCTATCGGGCCAGAGGCCCACTCAGATCACATATCCAAACCGTTAGTACCTTGGGGGTGCGGTAACGAGCAGAGACTCATGATCGATGTGACCCCGTCGCCCCGTCTCGAGGACTTGCGGCAAGGGCCAAGAATGCCCGGCCACGCCTCGTATTCATCACTCGGGCACCATCCAGGCAACCCGTCTTCACATCACATGCGGGTACCCCTCAGGGTCAACCCGCCTTCCAAGTAACAGTGTAAAGTCCAATTATCCGTGCGTCCATAACATCAAGGGAATCCGAGGTATCACCCTCATTGGATTCCTACTCGATGTATCCGTCAAGGTGAACTCGGAGGAATCACCCTCGATGGGTTCACACTTGAGGTGTTGCACGACAGCGTCGTTATCGGAAGTGGGGAAGGAGGAATCACCCTCGATAACCACAACCGAATAGCTACTCTACAGAGTTAACATCAGAAGTGCTACAAGAGGTTTCACCCTCGGCACTCGATAGTAACGCTGCAGTGTCGTTACAACTAAGGGGGTTGATGTGCGGTGCCGGGGCCTGGTCTTCAATCCCGTTGATCGGGTCTTCTGATAATCCGGCGGGGCAGTCGGGACTAGTGGGGTCACTGATAGGTCTCTACCCAGCCTATATTAAACAGTTTAGGATAAGCAGGTAAGGTTTCAATAGCAGGTTACAATAAACAGGCTATGCATCAGGATAGGTAAAGCAGTAGCAGCAGCAATTCTAATGCAAGCATGAGGGAGAAAGAATAGGCGATATCGGTATGCTCAAGGGGGGGTGCTTGCCTGGTTGCCCGGCGGCAAGGGCAAGGTCGTCAACGGTGTCGTCGGTCTCCGGAGCTACGTCGGTACTGAGAACTGCGTCGGTGTCGGGATCTACCGAGAGAGAAGAGGGGGAGGAAATAATAAATACAGAGCAAACAAGTGCAATACTATGCAAGACAAGACAATAAGCAGCGCTAGGGGTGTTCTAACGCGGGGCTACACGATACTGGTGAAAGGGGAAAACAGCCGGGAATGTTTTCCCGAAGTTTGCATTTTTCGGACAGATGAAAAGAGGGGGACGGTTGCATGTTCGCTATGACATGGGCATGTGGCAGACGAACGAACTCCGTATTTGGATTCGTCTTGAAATTCTGAGCAACTTTCATGTACAAAGTTTTTCGATCTGAGCTACGGATTATTTTATATGATTTTTCAAAGTTTTATTCATTTTCTGGAATTATTCAATCATTTTAAATCAACATTATCCAGAATAGTGCAGGCTGACGTCATCATGACGTCAGCATGATGTCAGCAGTCAACAGTGCGTTGACTAGGTCAATCTGACGTGTGGGTCCCACTGTCATAGACTGATTAGTTCAATTTGGGTTTAATTAAACTAACTACAGATTAATTAGACTAACTATTTAATTAGTTTAATTAAACAGAATTAATTAACTTAATTAATTCACTAAATAATTAATTATTAGTTATTTAATTTTATTAATTCATTTTTATTTATTATTATTTTGTTTTTCTATTTACAAGGGCTGGGCCCCGTTCGTCATTGGCACAGCCAGACATGTCCGGGCTGTGCCCGTTCGGTGCGCCGGGCACGTCCGGGCGCAGCGGGGCTGGGTTCGCGCGCACACGCGCAGAGGCGTGGCCGCGGCCACAGCGCCGGCGAGCAGGGGCTCGCCCAGCGGGTGCAGCCGGAGCAGGGGAGTTGGGAGAACGGCGGAGGCCAACGGCAGGGCAGTGGCGAGCGGGCGCGCGGTCCGGCCGTGGCGAGCAGAGAGAGGGAGGACAGGGAGGCATCGGCTCACAGGGGGCCGGACGGGGAGGGGCAGCGGGCTCGGGGTGGCCGGGGCGGATGGCGAGGCGAGGAGGCGACGGCGAGGTCGATGCGGCGGTGGGGCGGCGCCGGCGGGCGGTGACGGGACGCGGCGCCGGGCGTCGAGGGCGTCGGGGTCGAGGAGGCCGTCGGGGAGGAGGAGGAGGACGAGGCAGTCCGGCGGGGAGGCGGCACCGGCGTGGTGGCGGGCGATCCGGCGAACGGCGGCGAGGGGCGACGGGGTCGAGCGGTCGGGCTCGATCCCGATCCAGATCGAGTCGGGGGGGGGGGATGAGAGGGGATCGGCTAGGTTTTTCGGGGGCAAGGGGATAAGTAGGCATGGGGTGGCCGGCCTGGTGGGTTAGCTGGGCCAAGGCCCAGTTGGTCCGGGGGGGGGGGCTTTTCTTTTTCTTATAATTGATTTTCTGTTTTTCTTTTCTTTCATTGCTTTGCAAAAATGTGTGGGCTCATATACCGCTTTATAAAATATGTGAACTAGCCACATAAATATAGTGCAATATTAGTCACTGCTAGAAATTTGTTTGGAGGCAAATGAATTTTATTTGGATTTTAATTAAATGAAAATGGATTAATTACCTCTGTTTTGTTGCTGTTAGAGGCACATAATTAATTTAGTATATGTTGATTATGAATTTAGAATTGTCTCTGGATTATTTACAACCTTACGAACATTTTAGTTTTCAAATTTGAACAACTTTTATTGTCACTTTTAGTTTGAATTTCCATTTGAATTTGAATTTGAAAAGGGGTATGTTACTAATGATGATTAAGCACTGTTGATCATGATGACTTGGCATAATCAAAAGGGGATTACTGTAGCTAACCACGGGGGGCGTTACACTCCCCTCCTTTATATACGTGGGCAGGGGGCACCCCAAAGGCACATCAGATATTCTCTTAGCCGTGTGCGGTGCCCCCCTCCACAGTTTACTCCTCCGGTCATATTGTTGTAGTGCTTAGGCGAAGCCCTGCGCGGATCACATCACCATCACCATCACCACGCCGTTGTGCTGACGAAACTCTCCCTCGACCTTCTGCTGGATCAAGAGTTCGAGGGACGTCATCGAGCTGAACGTGTGCTGAACTCGGAGGTGCCATACGTTCGGTGCTTGATCGGTTGGATCGCGAAGACGTTCGACTACATCAACCGCGTTAAGCTAACGCTTCCGCTTTTGGTCTATGAGGGTACGTAGACACACTCTTCCCCTCTCATTGCTCTGCATCTCCTAGATAGATCTTGCGTCAGCGTAGGAATTTTTTTGAAATTGCACGTTCCCCAACAAGAAGGCGGTTGACCGAAATGGGCCCAGCCCAGCGGCCTGTGGCCTCAACTGCGGCCTACTCAGGCTTTCGGCCCACTGGCGCACTAGGGTTTGGATCCCAATCATTCATTTTGATCGGACGGTTGCCCGTTGGATTCGTTGGAACAATATTGGGAGTTCCCCCGGTCTCCCCCGGTCCTAACCCTAGCGCCCCCACTTTCTTTCTCGATCCCCTTCGTCACCCGAAAACGGCGGAGGCAAGAGCTGCTCCCCGACCGCCGGCGACGGCAGTGGTTCCACCGCGCCGAGCCAGTGCCACCTTTTCCCTGTTCCCTGCTTTTTCCACCCACCACCACCGCACAGCCATTGCAGAGAGAGAGAGAGAGAGAGAGAGACGCAGCATGCGCGCCCCCCTCACCTTGCTCTTCTGTTATCAGACGGCAGCTGCTCGGCCGCCGCCGGCGGTTGCCACCGCGCCGCGCGAGCCCTTCCCCCTTCCTCTTTTTCTTTCTGTGACAGAGAGGGAACGAGCGCGATGCGCCATCCTCTACACCTTGCAGCGCCCAACGGCGGATCTGCGATGTGGCGGCACCTCCCTCGTCCTCCTTGCCAGCGCACGCGAGCTTCCGAAGGAGAGTGCGCCACCGTCAAGTGGCTCGGTGGCGGTGCCCTTTGCCCCCGAAGGTGTGGTGTTCTTCTTCCCAGATGCCTCGGCTCGCCGATGCACATCGAGATCGAGCGGAACGGCGCGGCCGGTGCGGCGGCGCTCTGATTTGGCATGATTTTTTTTGCCCTTTTGACCATTTTTTCTGTTAGGGTTTGGATTCTTGGGGGGATCTTTCTTTCTCTGTGATTTCTTTGTACCGAAAATAATCTAGATCCTAGCCTGTCTGATACCATTGATAGATGATGTGGATCACTAGGCTAGATTAGATCGGTAGTCCTACCTTCACTTTGGCTCGAGGAGCTCCCCGTGCCGGCCATGGTGACAGTGGCCGGTGATGGCAGAGAGTAGTGGTGGTGGCGGTGGGCTTCCCATCGCTTCAGCGCCTCCCTCTCGATCGGACTAGGGTTAGGACGGTGGGGATACAGTGGCGGCGACGAACCTCGTGTCTTGTGCCGTGGTCCCCACCTCCTCTATATGGCACTGCGCGACAGGGGCCCACCAGCCTTGCTTGGGCTGGACGCCCCCGATCAGAGCGTGGGTCAAGGGTCCAATGAGCCGTTGGGCCCATTGGGGAAGAGATCAATCTAACATGAACTAGTCATAAGTGGCGTACCTGCTGCAGAGAAAGAGAAAATTTAGCTATGCTATGGGCATCGCTGTTCACTGAACGACCCTCATATGTAAATTTACAATTGAAGTTTGCCGAACACTGCTTGATCTCGGTTATGATAGAGTCATATCTCCCCCAACTGCCTTTATTAATAGGACGCGACTAGGGAGCACACGTGTGCTCCCTAATGTTCCAGAGCACACAGCTAAAAAGGTAAGATTTTGTCCTAATGATATGATGACAAATCCACTTCAAGAAAGGAAAGATCTTGTCCCATGTGCAATTATTTTGTGTGTTCAAATTTTAAAAAAGTCATAACTTTTAAACCGAGCATCGAAATTAAGATCCGTTTTCACCGTTAGGTTTTTTATGATGAGCTCTTCAAAACAAGATCCCATATGGATATGTTTCGACACACTTTTTTTTCTTAGGCAACTTTGGTGCCACAGAGAGGCAACTTTTATACCACAGTAGGCAACTTTCGGTTAGGCTGTGCATCAGGGTCACCTATTATCCCAATGTTCCTTTGAGTTGGCTATGATGACCACCAAGTTGCCTAGTGTAACACCCCCTTGTAATAAGCTCTGTGACACTCTGTTAAAACTGCCAAGTCATGATCATTTGCAGTGCCAAGTCATATGGGTTAATGATCCAATTCAAATTCACATCTGAAAATCAACTCAAATTCAAAAGTGAAATATGAAGTTGATCAAACACTGTTAGGAAAATGTTCATTAAATGGCAAATAATCCAGGAACATTTGTAAAATCATCATCAATAAAGTTGGAGTTAGATAAGTGACTCTAACTTGATGAAACAACACCTAAACAGAATATTCAAATCCTTTTAAAATCATTTCAAACACAAATGAACTCCAAATCTGCCCAAACCACTTTTTGGTGGGAGATAATATTGCATTGCAATATTTGGGCCAACTCCCACATTTTACAAAAGAGCACAAGTGGCCTAATCATTTTGAAAACAGAAAAAGAGTAAAAGAAAAGGGAGAAGAGAAATAAGAAAAAGGAAAACGCTACTGTTGGCTGGGCCTAAGTGCACAGTGTGCGGCCTAGTCCAACAGCGGCCCACCTCACCTCCCTCCTTGTGCGTGTCGGCGCGCCCTTGGCCGCGCGCGCCCGCGCCAGCCGGGCGGTGACACGCCGACGGCCACCGACGCCGCAGCCACCCGAGGGGATAAGGGCAAGCCCCAGTGCTTCCCCCCTGGCCACCCCGTTCACTCTCCCCTCTCCTCCCTCGCTCGCTCCGCCCCTCGCTCTCTCCCAGATCCGGCCACCGAGCGCCGTCGTCGCCGCACTTCGCCATTTGCCGTGGCCACCGGCGGTCCCGCGCTCGTCCACCGTGCCGGTCAGCTCCGCCGTCGTCTTCTTCATCTAATGGAGGATACGGGTGGAGCCGAGGGGCCCCGCTGACGCTGCATGAAGCCGCCCCCTTCCGCTTCGGCTCCGGCGATCTTCCTCATCTCCGGCGCGCACTGCTGCTACTAATCTGTCACCGGGCCACCGTGCGCCTTCACTGTGAGCCACTCCTCCCTCCTCATCTCTCTGTAGCTCCGCACGAACGCGCTGGCAGCTCCTCCACGCGAACCCGAGCCCGTCGCCGGCAAGCCTCCGGTGACCCAACGAGCTCGGGGTCGAGTCGAACACACTCACCGCATCGCGTAGAGCACGCCTAGGCCTCGCGCTCGAGCTACTGTGCGCCGTAGTTTCGATTCCATCGAGCTCCCGAATGCGCCGCCGCTTTTGCTCGACGCCGGCGCCGTTTTCGGCCAAGTCTGGCTGCGCCACCGCCACGGTTGGACGCGGCGTTGAACGCCCGTTCGAAAGAACCTAACCACGGCTCGAACCGAGCTCTGTAGCGCAAATCCGAGCGGCTCCGGCGATGCGCCGCCGCGATTTTGGTCGCCGGCGCAACTCCGGCGCCGGCCGCCGACGTGGCTGCCACGTGGGACACCCCTGGGTCACTGCCAGTGGGTCCCACGGGCCCAGTTGACCGCGCTGACCGGAGTCAACGCGCTGACGTGGCAGCACAGTGCCACTGATGTGTGGGCCCCGGCGACTAATTAAACTAATTAAGCATTTAATTAAATAAAGTTAATTAGTTTAACCTAATGTTTCACTGACATGTGGGGTCCACCCCCTAATTAACCCTGGTAATTAAATTAATTCACTGTTAAAGAAACAGAGGCTGACATGTGGGTCCCACTGGACCCACATGTCAGGTTTGACCTGTACAGCCGCTGTTGACTTGCTGATGTCAGCATGACATCATGCTGACGTCATAATTCATTTTTCTATTAATAAAATTAATTCCAGAAATTTAAATAATCTTTATAAATTCATAACTTTTAAACCGTAGCTCGGATCGAAAAAGTTAAAACATGAAAGTTGCTCAGAACGACGAGCCGAGTCTGATCGTGCCGTCTGTTTCTCCATCGGAACCCCCTACGTAGAAGAACTCGTAACTCCGGACCCGAATCCGGTGGATGAATAGTGCACACACGTCGGATATTAAATCCCAGAATAATTCTAAAAATAACTAAAATGACTTAGATGCATAATTAGGCAACCCTGCACTGCATCATAGCATCACACGCACCGTATTGCATTTGTTTGCATTATGTTTACCTGTTTCTTCCCCCTCTTCTCTCTCGGTAGACCCCGATGTTGACGTAGCTCCCGAGGCAGACGCAGCTCAGGAGTACGACTACGTCCCCGACGATACCACTGAAGACCTTGCCCTTGCCCCCAAGCAAACAGGCAAGCACCCCCATTTTGAGCATGCCTATATCGCCTATTCTCTTCTCTCTTATGCTTGCATTAGAACTGCTACTGCTACTGTTTTCCTATATCTGCTGCATAGCCTGATTATTGTACCCTGCTTTGTTACCTTACTGGTTATCGTAGACTGCTTAGTATAGGCTGGGTAGAGACACGACAGAGACCCCCACTTGATCCCGACTGCCCTGCTGGACATCAGAAGACCCGATCTTCGGGATTGAAGACTAGACCCTGGCACAGCACATCACTTCCCCCTTAGTTGCCGACACTGCTGGGTTACCGTCGAGTGCCGAGGGTGATACCTCGTCAGCACTTCTGATGTTAACCTTGTAGGTTAGTTACTCGGTCATGGTAAGCGAGGGTGATTCCTCCTACACCACCCCCGATAACGACGTCGTCGCGCAACTCCTCAAGTGTGGACCTCGAGGGTGATTCCTCCTTCGTTCACCTTGATGATAACATCGAGCGGGAATTCCATCGAGGGTGATTCCTCAGGGTTCCCTTCGTTGTCAGACACACAGTTACCTTGGATATTATGACTTGACTATGAACCATGATACTAAAGACGGGTCGGCCCTGAGGGGTACCTGCGCGAGCTTAACGCGAAGTGATGTGGAGTCGGGTTGACCTAGATGGTGCCCGCGAGATAACTACAAGGCGTGGCCGGGCATTCTTAGCCCTTGCCGCAAGTCCTCGAGACGGGGCGACGGGGTCACATCGATCGTGAGTCTCTGCTCGTTTCCGCGCGCTCCTAATCCACTACGGTTTGGATATTTGATCCGAGGGGCCTATGGCCCGATAGCACTAACCATCACGTGGGCATAGTATGGGCATTCTGCGTCGTATACTTCAGCCGGAGCTTAATGGACGCCAGCGACTGATGCGGCACACGCTGGGTTGGACTGGGAACGCAACCGCGCTTGTATAAGGGGTTGCTAGGTCTGCTCACCGGCGGTGCACGTAACGTGCAGGAGTTCCCGGGGCGATGGCCCAAGACCCCTGGGGGCATAGGTTAGTCCGGCGTGCTGACCTCTCTGTTAAGTATTTGGTCGGGTTGCGGCGTGTTGCTTAGCCGAGGCCGGACATGACCCAGTAAAGTGTGTCCGGCCAGAGTTAAGCGAGCGTGGTGGGTAAGTTGGTGCACCCCTGCAGGGAAGAAACTTCTATCGATAGCCTGTCCTATGGTAACGGACACTCGGAGTTGTATCCCGATTGGTACAACTAGAACATGTGGTGAGAACTGGATAGTACGGCTCTGGGATTGCTTTCTCGCAGGGAGTCGAGAAAGGATCTCAGGTCGAGGTTGATGATACTACTACAACTACTTTACATTATGTTCATCTGATCTCTTCTATTGCTGCAAGACTGTCGAAGATTGTTGAAGATGCTAGTCTTCGATAGGACTAGGCTTCCCCCTCTATTCTGGCATTTCTGCAGCCCAGTCCACATATACAGCCCCCTTTGAAAATGATGCATATGTAGTGTAGATTCTTGCTTGCTGAGTACTTCGGATGAGTACTCACGTTTGCTTTATTTACTTTTTCCCCATATTCCATTTGATGCCACCAGACGACGGAGCCCCTGAGCCAGACGCCCCAGCCGACAACCAGTACTACTACCCGCCTGGCGAGTACTACTACTACGAGGAGCCGACTGACGACCAGGAGTAGGATCGGAGGGTCCAGGGCAGGAGGCCTACGCCTTTCGATCGTAGTATTTTATTTTACCCCGCCTCTGTGAAGGCCTATTTCTCTCTCTCTCTGTAATATATCTGTACTCAGATATCTGATGCTTCCGCTGACGCTTGTATGCCATCGAGCTATGTATTCGAGCCCTCGTGGCCCTGGCTTGTAATATAAAGCTTGTATGACTTTATTTATGTTTTAGAGTTGTGTTGTGATATCTTCAAGTGAGTCCTTAGGCTTGATCGTGCGCATTTGCGTGTATGATTAGTGCACGATTAAGCCGGGGTCGTCACACCTAGCACCACCTGTAAGTTGCCTACCATGATTATCTGTCAAGTTTGATGCTACATGAAAAACCTTGTTGTTAGGTTGTCTATCATGACAACCTATCAAACCAGTGATTTTATAAAGTTGGCTATCATGTTTGTCAAGTTGCCTAGCGTCACATATGAAGTTGCTTTCGGCGAACTTCTTTTTCTTGGGCAACTTTGGTGCCACATAGAGGCAACTTTCTGTACTAGAGTAGACAATTTTCGTTTAGGCTGTGTATCATGGTCATCTATCGTTCTGATATTCTTCTAAGTTGGCTACGATGACCACCAGGTTGCCTAGCATCACCTCTAAGGTGCCTACCATGACTATCTATCAACTTTGATACTACATAAAAAATCTTGTGTTAGGTTGTCTATCATGACTACCTATCAAACCAGTGATGTTATAAAGTTGGCTAGCATGTTTGTCAAGTTGCTAAGTCACATATGAATAATGGTTTCGGTGAACTTCTTTTTCTTGGGCAACTTTGGTGCCACAGAGGGAACTTTTGTACTAGAGTAGACAACTTTCGGTTAGGCTGTGTATCATGATCATCTAACATTCCGATATTCTTCTGAGTTGGCTACGATGACCACCAAGTTGCCTAGCATCACCTCTAAGTTGCCTACCATGACTATCTATCAACTTTGATACTACATGAAAAACCTTGTGTTAGGTTGTCTATCATGACTACCTATCAAACCAGTGATGTTATAAAGTTGGCTAGCATGTTTGTCAAGTTGCCTAGCGTCACCTATGAAGTTGCTTTCGGCGAACTTCTTTTTCTTTGGCAACTTTGGTGCCACATAGAGGCGACTTTTTGTACTAGAGTAGACAACTTTCGATTAGGTTGTGTATCGTGGTCATCTATCATTTTTATATTCTTCTAAGTTGGCTACGATGACCACCAAGTTGCCTAGCATGACCTCTAAGTTGCCTACCATCACTATCTATCAACTTTGATACTACATGAAAAACCTTGTGTTAGATTGTCTATCATGACGACCTATCAAACCAGTGATGCTATAAAGTTGGCTAGCATGTTTGTCAAGTTGGCTAGTGTCACCTATGAAGTTGCTTTCGACGAACTTCTTTTTCTTGGGCAACTTTGGTGCCACATAGGGACAACTTTTTGTACTAGAGTAGACAAATTTCGGTTAGGCTGCGTATCATGGTCATCTATCATTCCGATATTCTTTTGAGTTGGTACAATGAAAACCAAGTTGCCTACCATCACCTCTAAGTTTCCTACCATGACTATCTATCAACTTTGATACTACATGAAAAACCTTGTTGTTAGGTTGTCTATCATGACTACCTATCAAACCAGTGATGTTATAAAGTTGGATATCATGTTTGTCATGGTCATTTAGCATGACTATCTATCAATTTAGTAGAATAGGCAACTTTCGGTTAGGCTGTGTATCATGGTCATTTATCAACCCAATGTTTTTTTGAGTTGGCTACGATGACCACCAAGTTGCGTAGCATTACCTGTAAGTTGCCTACCATGACAACCTATCAACTTTGATGCTACATGAAAAATCTTGTTGTCAGGTTGTCTATCATGACTACCTATCAAATCAATGATGTTATAAAGTTGGCTATCACGTTCGTAAAGTTGCCTATCATGACTATCTATCAACTTTGATGCTACATGAAAAACCTTGTTGTCAGGTTCTCTATCATGACTACCTATCAACTCAATGTTGTTCAGAACTTGGCTATCATGACCGTCAAGTTAATTAGTGTCACCTATGAAGTTGCTTTTGATGAACTTTATTTTTCTCAAGCAAATTTGGTGCCATGGAGAGCCAAATTGTGCACTACAGTAGGCAAAGTGAGGAGAATGTTAGACAAATTTATTAGTACAAATTATACAACGAAGTTGCTTCCGTGCACCACTAAAATTGCCCTCCATAGCAAAATAGTTGCTTCGAAAATGTTGTGAAGTTTACTACCCCACACAACTTCTCCTCTTTCCGTAAACAACAGAAGTGGGGTGAAGTTGCCAATCCCCAAGTAACTTACCACTTGTCCATGTCTCTGACAACTCCCGTCCATGTCTCTGGCAACTGTCTTCCACATATTTGGCAACTCGCGCCCTCGGTTCTGGCAACTAGCAAGCAGCCAAGTACGAACGGGCGGAATCAATGACCTCGTTCTTGATGTCACGGGCGGCGGCAGTGGAGAAAACTGGAGCTCGAGGCGGCTACTAGGCGAGTCGCGACAGCGGTGAGGCGATTCCAGGAGCCGGCGACGTGAGCTCCTACGAGTCGATCCAATCCTGTGCATTCTTATGCAGTCAGTCATGTGCGTTCTCATGCGATGCAAATTGTGACTTGCCTATTTCCGCATGTATGATTTTCTGTGCCTAACAACCGTGTGACACTTGCCTATGTCTTCCTGATGTTCATCAACTTGCCGACTTTTAATGATCAACTTGCCTGATAAGTGTGTGTCAATTGCCTGATCTAGCTGTCTAGAGTGCGTTAGCCTGGCTTTTAGTCCATGCAATTACTATGTGTGTCTGTTTGTTAACTACAAAATTTATATAAGTCACCTACAGGAAGAAACAACACAAGAACACAATTTCATGTGAAAACCTAAAAACGTTGGAGTAGCAAGAACATTTTGGCATATATATATATATATATATATATATATATATATATATATATATATATATATATATGGCAAGTGATCCATCTCTAACAAAACATGTATATGACCGGCAAATTCATACCACATATTTGGCAAATCAGTGCCCCTGCCTAGGAAACGCCCATCTCCAAATTATATCTACTCTGATGACGATGCTATCGCTATCAACCCAAAAACCTCGCCGCAAATTAGGACGAAATGTGAAAGAAAAAAAACACAATACCACAGTTTCATGTTAAAACCTAGCATCTCAGTACCAAAAAATAACAAAGAAAACATCTCTGAAATATGATATGGCATACTGCATATTTGGCAACTCGTGCCCCTCTGCCAGGCAAGTCGTGTCCCTGTGAAGGCCAAGTTGCCCCGCGCTGAATCGGTGATTGATGGACCTCTGTTGATTTTGCACCAGGGAACTGTAGATGCTTCTGTTTTTCGTGTGTTTTTTTTCAGTTATTCGAGTGACAGTCGCACTGAAGCAAGTAAGAGCCAGTGGAGATAAAGTGTTGTTCGGTTAATTGCAGCTGTCAGTTGGCTGAAAGCCTAAACTAACTTGTAGTAAAACGTCGAACAAAATTCTGACATGTAGTAATGCAGTGTATCAAAATGAAATCCCAACAATGTGATCTCAGACTTGAAATGCATGTACATCAACCACGCACAAACACATATCAATTTCACAAAGATCCATGAATGCCGTGCGCTGGAGGCAGAGAGAGATGGTACCTCACACATGTGTTGCATGTAGCACACAAGCAGAATCAACTCAAATGCGACGCACACATACAACAACAGGTCAACAGCAGCAGTAGTGGGCTAGACGCCACACGCACCTACAGCAGCAGCGACCTAGCTAGAGGTGCCGGTCTTTGTTCTGCTCGATGGAGATTATTAAGTCGTCGCCGGATGATCGATCCGATGTTTGCTCTGCTCGACTGATCGGGCCGCCGCACCTGTGTCCACGATGAAGTTGCCGCCGGCCGCTCCGTCCTCCCTGCCCCGTCCTCGACCTTCAGCCACGACGCATCTAGCCGTCGTGCCCATTCCCTCCACTCCCAGCCTCCTGGATCGACGGATCAGGAAGGAGGCGAACTACCTGCAGGTGCCCAGTCCCACCCAAGAACTCCCTCCGGCGGCCGCTTCAATCCTGTAGATAGAGAAGGGGTGAAGGAGATGGCTGCGCAATTGCTCCGGCTTCGTCAAGGGCCCGCGTCCGACATGAATCGAAGGACCCAGCCGCGGGATGCATCGACCCGGCGAGGGATCGGCGCGGCGGCGCGCAGGATGATGACGGAGGGAGAAGCGGGGCACGGGTCCGCGACGGCGCCGGTCTGGGGCGGGGGAGCGCGTCCGCTCGCGCAGGATGCTTCGATGCCGGTCGGGGTGTGGGGTACGTCGTCGGAGAAGAAGGTTGGGGAAGGAGGAGCTCCGGCGCAGGATTCGGCTTGGTGAAGGCGGGCCAGGTCGATGACGGCGGAGCGCAGCGGATCTCGCTGGGGTGTGGCCGTGTGGAGGAAGGTGAGTTCGTGTGGTGAGAAAGAGGAGTGGGTCGTTTGTTTCGGCACCGACCACGCAGCACCTGGAGGCTGCGATTTGGATCGAACGACGCGAAAGGTGTGTGCTGGGCTGCACTTTTTAGAATTTAGGTTATTAATATCGTTGATCACCTGTTGTGAATCCGAGGCGATAACGAAGTCATGTATGAGCAGATCTTCCACCAATGATAATGCTTCTCTGCACACAATCACTCCACTCTTAGATTTTTTTTTTGAGAAGAACTTCACTCTTAGATGGGATTAAAGATTGCACCTCTCTTAAATTTATTCACGGGCCTTTAAGATTTAGTTAGAAATTTCTGAAAATGTACATGGGCCAAGCCCATTAATTATAACAAACTCTGCGTGTGATAATGAGTCGTTCATCACGAAAATCCAGCTCCTCGCATTCGGTCATGTGCATGTGCTCATACTCTTCGAAATGAAATGGTTAGCTAAGTTCTTTTGTTAAGAATCGGCTAATTTTAGTTCCGCGCCAAAAGGATATTAAGGGCATCTTCGACGCCGACCCTTGAACTACCCACATACGTTCAGACCACGCGGTCTGGACCGCGAAAACCATTCAACACGGTCCTGCATCGATCCACTCGGCGGTCCGGACGCACTTTCTCCTGCAAAGTGCAGACAAAGTGTGTGTGTGTGTGTGGGTGAGTGGGGGAGGGGGGGGGGGGGGGGGGGGGGGTTGCGGAAGTCCGGACAGCAGCCACATTGGACTCCGACACCCCAGGCCCACTAAATCCGCCCTCCTAGTCCCATTTTTCTCCACTCCGCCACTTATCTCCCTTGCTTTGCATCCGCACCCTCCACCTCTGCTGCCGCCGTTGTACCTCTCCGGACGCCACAAAGGCATTATCGACGTTCGCAACCAGACGAACACGCCCGCTCGCCTTTTACGACGGCGCTGTCCACCCTGGAGCCGTTTGTAACCAGGCACACTCCATCACCCTGTCGACGACTTCCATGGCCGCTACCACGCCCGGCAGGTGTTCCGTCAAATGTCATTGAGCTCATTTTGAACGTCATGTCATTTTTTTAGAGTAAGAAGGATGACGGGGTACTCGACCATGGAGGATGAGTTGTTGTGTGATGCGTGGTTGACCGTATTCACGGATTTCGTAGGCAGGAGCAGAGGGGGCACCTTCTGAGAGCAAGTGCATGAATCGTTTCATGCACGAAAGCACATTGCGCCCTACGATATGCACATCATTCATGATCACAATGTGAGATCGTTATCGTATGTATGGTAAGTCATCCAGACCATCGTCACCAAATTTTGTCACGTAGTTGCCCAGCTGGAGGCATGGTGGCCATTGCACACAGCACAGGAGATCGTAAGTTTTGCTTATTCTTCCTCAACTTGTTGATTGAATCATTCATTTCACTGAATGTTGCTCTATACATTGTGTAGCCCGTACGCGCTCCAGTGATGTACCACATGAAAGAGGGACGACCATTTACTTGTACACACTGTTGGATGAAGCTGCAGGGGCAGTATGTGTGGGACGACATGAAAAACTTGTTGGACATCAAATTTAAAACATTGTTGTACTAGACTTATTTGCATGCTATGTATGAATGATTTGTGCTATTTTCTTTCCGAACTTTGATGAATATCATCCGATTTGCATGAATTTCGTCCGCTAACTCAAAACCTGGCTTGAAATATATGCGGACAATGTTGGATAGCCGGTTCCGGCATCTATGCCCGCGAACTGATCCCTTGTCCGCGGACAAATATCGGAGCAAATTTATGGGTAAGAACTTAACAACTTTACAGGTATGTCCTAAAAGTATTCATTCCTTTCTCCCCAAAATACTAGGAGGGAGTATGGCTAGTGCACGGAGAGAACATGACATCCAAATCGAACCATGTGGACGATGCCAGGGAGGATTTGGCATTCCTTCCTTGAGAACAAAGCAAAGTCACATACACTAATTATCTCTCCCTTTTCATGCAAGTTGGGGCACAAGTAGTTCGTTCAAAACATAAAGTAAGGCGAAAGACCCTCGCAAAAAAAAAAAAGTAAGGCGAAAGAAAGATGCATCCCCACATAATAAGATCTGCACTTGCCTGTCATGCAGATAGCTATCTGGAAGCTCGGTGTCTCAAGATTGTGTGCTTCGCTTCGCTGGATAAAATTTGTTTTTTCCCTCCGGCTAGAGCCAACCAGTTGATGATAGGTAGCACGTCATTTTCAAAATGGCGGTGCCGGACATGTTCGTGGAGCCCACCGTAGAGGGCACAACGAAAGCAACCTTAAGCTAACAACAAATGCTCTTAAACACTTACTCGGTCGTGAGTATAATCATTCGTATTCATATAAATCACTCCATTCCAAAATAAATTAGTTGGATATGTTCAGGTGTTGCAAATGTCAAGGTATTTCACCCGCAAAAAAAATAAAAAAAAATGTCAAGATATTTGGGGGCACTCAAGCGCCCGAGATGCACGCACGGGGCCGGCGGAAGAGGCCGTACCGGCACGTGTCGCATGCTCAGACCAAGCTGCATGGGGAATCTGTTTTCAGGTTTTCTTTGGGTTTTGACTTTTTTTTTCCTGGTCTTTTCATGTTTATTTTTATGGTTTTCTCATCGGTTTTGCAGTTTAGTCTGGGTTTTGGCTTTGCTGGCTGCAACATGTATTGTGCTGCTGGATTAAAAAGGGAAGCACGTAATTGACGCGGATTTTTGGGACATGATGTCATGTGAGGATGAAATCTGGGCAGTCCATGTATACTGCGAGATTAGCACTTATAGTGAATTAATGAATACCGAAATGATACAGTGAGTTAATTTGATGAATACGCGTATGTGATAGGCATCTTAAATGGACTGGTGGTCTAGGCACTGGTTGGCATTTAAACGTGTCTGACTCACCTGTACGTCTTGAATG
Organism: Thinopyrum elongatum; assembly: GCA_011799875.1. Lineage (NCBI taxonomy): Eukaryota > Viridiplantae > Streptophyta > Magnoliopsida > Poales > Poaceae > Thinopyrum > Thinopyrum elongatum. The sequence continues at coordinate 359,187,827 of CM022298.1, read as the reverse complement.
ACACTTAATAAGTGTGGGCCTGCCGTTTTTGATGTGGTTTGTTTTGCCTAAGCTTATTTTGTGTCCGTATAATTGAGGTGTACTGGCATGTCAACTCATCAGAGCCATGCGTTCATATGCGTCGACAATTTTGATTCATCTGTACGCTATCATTTGCTATCCATATAACATGCACTCATTCGACTGTTTCTTGCTGTTCGACAATTTTGATTCATCCTTCTAGGTCATGCACTCTGTTCATGTGCATGACTCAAAATGCCGGTGAGGTCAAGCATAATTGAAAATTGACTTTTTTAATGTTAGTGTTTTTATTTTATGCACGTTTTTTCTATGGCACGCATTGTTGGTGCTCATCTAATCACTTGCTCATCAGTGGCATGCTTGGGAACTTGGGGTTATGCAGCTTAAAGACGAGCATGTGACCATGCAAACTTTCGACTTGTGAGACGACTAACTGTAAACTGATGAGATTTTTCGTGAAAGTGCATTGGAATATGCAAGTTGAATGAGAAAAATAATTTCATGTTAATTTCAGTTTTCGAATATTTTTTGACCCTTCGAGATTTGTAAGAAAATAAACTTAGAAGAACATTAAGACAATGCGTTTAAAAATATATTATTGAAAATGTTTTAAAATAGATATAGATTTTATAATAGGTCTCTGTCTTATCATCCCATTAGTATTCCCTTAAGGTTTTCCCTACTCGCGCTAATTAGTATCACCACCTAGCTGCCCACTGTCATCGCTTAAATATAACTCGCTATGAATGGTCTGTGTTTTATATCTGGTTCATCATCTCTTAAACACAAGCGATTTATATCTGAATGTTGTATATTACTGCCGTGTGCATCAATGTTGAATTAAAAGTGCTTAGGCAATCCAATTCATACTAATTTTTATGCTAATCTAACCATCTAAGATGTTTATCACTTTATAATATTGACCCGACGGCCTGTGTCAATCATTAAGGAAAGTGCATGTGCTTTCAATGCACTGGCTGAATATTAATTCATTCTGGGTGAATTGATAGCCTGCAAGCCATTAAACCACTAGCTTCACGCGAATTAAACGCATATTGACCGCATGTGACTGTTTATATGGTTGTTTTGCTAGGGACAATCAAATTATGTCATTTCCTTGATACTGATTGTATGAGAAGATGGAGATTTATCCCAATATACCAATGCTTACTGTTTGTGACCAAGGCAGGCAAGTGCTAATGGTGGACCTTAAGTACAACGTTGCAAAGCTCAACTATTACATTAGGAAAAGCTGGGTAGTGGTCTTCATTAGTACTTGCTTGGACTTAGATGAACACATGCTTGTGAGGCAGAGAGAAGGAGATATGGTATGAAAACTTGAACGGGATGTGAATACAAGCACTCCGGTTGTTTAAAAAGGCCGCGGGGGAGCATCCTGGAGCTAGCCATTGCGACTGACATTCAGGTAACCCACCACCTAGTTCAATGCACGCGCTGCCTCACGGGCCATGCACTGCATGTGTCAGCTGCAAATACGTGGCTACGCCCGATTGCTATATGATAAAGGGAAGTCATTTTACGGCGGAAGGGTATTAAAGTTGCACGCATCGCGCGGCAGCATGCGGTGTGGATTTCGGCAGCGCGTGCTGGCATGTCCACTCGCGATTTATCGAGCACGTAATGCCCTATGCAAGGAGCACAAGTGCACTATAGTAGAGGCTATAGAGTGCGCTACGTGGGAGCACAAGCGCATTGTGCACTAAATAAAAGGAAAGGAAAGTGCAATGAACATCAGAAGTAACTACATCAGAAGTAATTGTTAGAATAAATCTGAGGCGCTCCATCGATCTGCCGAGAATCAAACAATCACACAAAGCACGATACACGAGGTTCACCGATATAGCTACGTCCTCGGGGTCTGACTACGGGCGCTCCTTCCCATGACACCGCTACAATACCGCACCCCGGCCGTCCGGGCGCCGGCACACGCCGCCAGCTCCCCCGCGTGCCTGTGCTATTATGTTGGCATAGGTTACATCGTGTGTCTACCCCCTCATTATATAAGAGGTCTAGGATACAAGTGTCCTATTTGGACACGACTCTATATCCTGTCTACACACCGTATGACTCAGAGTCCAACTGTAACCTACCTTGTATAATAATATTTGACACAACTCTAACAAACTCCACCTTGACGAATATTCTCCACCACCTTGAATTCCTCCATGCGTCGAACCTCCATGTAAATTGGACTTAAGATACGCCATGAGCACCACTGCTACTCCCAGACTCCATGTGACTCCACCTGCAACTGTAGTCCCTTCTCGTCTTCTTCACAGTCAACACTCGAGCAAAATTAAGTTCCTCATTACTCTACTTTGTGCTCCCAAGTTTCAGAGTATCCGTTCAACCTCATCACACACCGACCACTGTCTGCGTGAAAGTGAACAACTCACATATTGGAAGCTACATATAAGAGTTACATGTACTCAACATCACGCTCTTTCTTGACCGTCTGTCTGAAACTTGAAGGAATTTCACCATTGCCCTGTGTCACCCTGAGTCAAATTCACAGTTGTCTCACCTTTTTCCCGGATAGTCTCAGACATGTCCCATAGCTATAGCACTCCGCCTCCTTCTGTATTTGTCATCCGCACTTTGCCATGTGCACTGAACACCATAGAATATGTAGCCATGTACTCTCGCTTTTGACAATTTCAGACCCTCCGCCACTTTCTCGGATTCTCCATGCTCAACTCCTGTCCATCTTCCGGCACCGATAGACCCAGTCACCAATTTGAATCTGGTACTCGTCAACACTGCTTCAGCACCCTTTGCACAATTTGTCTGACCACATGTCTGACCACCAGTGCCTTGGCCTGTCGTTGTGTCCCGTGCTTACCGCACGCCTCGCCGCTATCATCGCGTCGAGCCTCTGCTGTCCTGGTCGAGTCTCCCGGGTAGCTAGCCCTCACTGCCTCAACCCCCACTGCAGAGAACCATCGATCATCACCGATCGATACCGAGTATCACGTCTTCATCAGACCACTGGTACCCAATCTGAACCACGAGTCTCTCGCTTTCCCGCTGAAATAGGCTTCGATTCTTCGATATCTTACACCGTAGCCCCTCCATCAGCACAGAGCATAGTCATCCATCAAACTCCAGCTCCACCTTCAACATGACTCCATGTAGCTGCGCTATGCTACCCCGCGCCCCGTCGACTTCAAGCTCGCTCATGTGTACACTGCCTTGAATCAACCCTGCGCCATAGTCTTGTCGAAGCTGCACAAGTCCTCAGGTCCGCACCACGTGTTTCCACGCCCCAGAAGTCGGCCACCATCAGCATCACGCTCCTATGTCGTCGTCGCTAAAATCACCGCCGTCTTCTGCTTTGACCGACATCCCCGTCGATCCGTCAGACAGTCCAGTCCGACCCAGCCAAAATTATCCGACTACAACCATGCTCTACCCTGCGTCGTGTCCGCCCGCATATCTCCGTGCATTGCTTGACGCCCTGTGTATGCATGTTCCCTGCACGACGCGCTCCAGGCTCCCAAATCATCTTCCGCAAAACTTATCCATCACATGATACTTTCATCTTAGCTCGCTTGACTTCTCGCAATGACTTCAAACGTCCCTGTTGTGGCAACAAAATTTTCATCCTTGCCCACCATACGGTCGACCCATGAAAATTAACCAAGCTACAATACTTTCGTTGCATGTGCTGAAGTGCACTAAGCAAAATCGCAAATAAAAAACCTTTGATTCAAGCCATGCTCCACGTACTGCACTGCTTCCAGACACAACACTCGATGCCCTTTTTAATTGCTGCCAAAGCGTCTTTCTGATGGGTTCTTGCCTTGATGAATTTTTTTTCGCTGATTGATTCCCTCTAACCTCCACGTACGTGCCCTTTTTTTTTTCTAGTAACAAACCTCACGAGCCAACCTGCTCCTGGCATTGTACACACGTAACACAGCCCCAGCCTCCGTACGTCCCCGTGCCACTACCGGAACAAAGCCAGCTCCAAGCGTTGACCTTGCTGCTTGTCTCGCATCGCGCCTCGATTGCAGGTTGACCACCGCAGCGCCACGCCCTGCCTTGGGTCTTGAGGCCTCGGCTAGCTCAGCGCACAGCTGCGCCAGCCCTAGCCGCGCCAGGCCGCAGCCCCGCATGGGCCAGCAAGCCACCACGCACGGCTCTTGCCACACCAGACCCCAGAAGCGGCGCCCGCTACGCTAGGGCAGCCACGCGCCGCCACCACCACGATCGACTACTGCACATGCACGTTGAATCGATCTCGTCCGATCCGCCGAGAGCCCCGATTGCTTCCAAACGATTGCCGCTGATGCTTCCGATCTGCTCTGTCCCCACAATCCAGTCCGCTCCGAACTAAACTCAAACGGTAGCTTTCGATCTGACAACAATGCACCGATCTACACCATCGACAATTCCTCTAGATCAACACCACCGCCTTCTGGATCTTGAAACCTTGCTCATGATATCACTTGTTGGAATAAATCCAAGGCGCTCCGTCGATCTATCGAGGACCAAACAATCACACAAGGCACGACACCGAGATTTGTTAACGTGGTTCACCGATACGGCTACATCCCGGGGCCTGACTACGGGCGCTCCTTCCCATGACACCGCTACAATACCGCACCCCAGCCGCCCGGGCGCCGGCACACGCCGCCGGCTCCCCCGCGTGCCTGTGCTATTATATTGGCATATGTTACATCATGTGTCTACCCCCTCATTATATAAGAGGTATAGGATACAAGTGTCCTACTTGAACACGACTCCATATCCTGTCTACACACCGTACGACTCAGAGTCCAACTGTAACCTACCTTGTACAATAATATTTGACACAACTCTAACAGTAACAAAAAATACATTCAGATTTGTAGACCACCACACTAGGACTACAAGTACTGGGGCGAGCCAAAGACGTGTCAATGTTATCGGCCCATCCTCAGTGGAACCAGGCAAAACTTGTTGCGGTAGACAATTGGGAAGTCGTCATGCTATGGCTCCACAAAACCAGAGCACCAGAATAGCTATCATCTCTAACGAAGATATGTGTAGATCAAAGCACCGACCGAAACCCGTAAGATCCGTCAGAGATACACCTTAGCAGCAGAGTTTCGGGACAATCGTTGCAAAGGTTACCCTTGACAACACCAGTGATTTCGGACATTTTTTCTATCCTGAAATGAATGAATCGTTAGCAGTTTGGGCTTGTATTGGAAACATGAACCAAGGACCCAAGGGCCATGTTTGCTTAGTCTCATTCAGAAAATGAAAAGGGACCCCTCAAAAAAAATGAAAAGGGAGAAGAGCCGAAATGCCGCTAGTTGAAAACAGAAGTGCCGAAAGCACGGTCGGCCTAGTAGAACTCGGCTTCCCCAGACTTCGGTGGCAACCGCCAGTTTGTTATCCATACCCTTCTCATAGCATGTATGGTGTATAATACTAAGGTTGAAACACTTATTTTGAGACGGAGGGAGCACGTACCAAGTACAGAAAATACTCCCTCCATTCCATATTAGCTGTCGCTGACTTAGTAGCACCAAATCAGCGACAACTAATAGGGTAAATCAAGGGTGCTGAAGCAGCCTGATGATTTGCGTCCTATCATCATACTACAGATAGGAAGTGTTTCACCCGGAAGGGAGAGAGTACCAAATGAAGGTGGAGTAAATGACAACAGACAACCATTTAAATTACGTTTAACTCAGCCAAATGTTGTTCACTGGCACAAATCTTAAGTCTTATAGACGGTATATCCAGAATTTTACTCACCAAATCTTCCAGAATAGCAATATTATATATATATAAACACAATAAAAGAAGAAACAACAGCTTGACAACAAGTCCATCTACAATCTACAATGCTTAACTTATTCCTCTTCCGCCCCCTGCTTGCGCCTTCTGAGCTCTTCTGCTATGTCGAACTCCAAGCCTAGTCTTGCAAATAGCAAACTAGATCTCTTCAGATTTGCATCAGTCAAACTACTTTTGAGTTGGATCCAAGTTTAGCGAATGTACGCATGTACCAGCGGCGCTTCAGTTAGCACTTGCTGTGTTTTGGCCTTTTCAGCAGCTTGTGGCTAGGTGCGGCATGGTCATCCTGCGAAACATGTGGTGAAGAATGTCAAGTATACGAAACCAGGAAATCTGCAGTACCGTACGAGCAGGTGCACCAGCTTGTTGTTTTTTAGCTATTTTTTCCGACTCCAACCAGGTTGGTTTTCACAAAAGCATCTCTAAGAAATGGAAGTCTGACATAAAATTTTTGACTAAATTCTCACCTTATACAGTGACGCCGCAGAATCAGACCTCATGGCTTGATATTGGTTCTGGCCAAGAGACTGGACAGTCTCAAGTGCATCTACTGTAAGCTGCCAGCCACAAAATGCTGCACTATTTGTGCTGGAACCAGTATTGATAGTGCAAGCAATGGCAACATATCCATTTACCCATGGACAATAGTTGTTGTGATGCTTAATTGGATCAAATTCTGGAAGACCCGTTTCATAATCATTCTCTCCATTCGTTGCTCCTGAAAAACAAATGACAAAACGTAAATAACATATTCACATTAAGATACAATTATCTGAATGACACAAAAAAACAAAATTCAGCATCAAAAAATTAATCAGCATCCGAGTATAGGTCCTATACAAGACCACAGCTTGGCAGTCATTTGACCAAGTATGGGATGCCAAACTGCTACTGGCTCAACTATCAAGTCATCAACATCTTGAATTCTTGATGACAAATATTTTAGTCTGATAAATAAATTATCCCAATGATGTATACTTTTCAGCTCAGAAGCACCTTATATAAGATTTGATTAATATGGTTCAACAAAATCAGGCATATGTAACATGTAAGCACAGAGAGAATAGTTAGATGCTGAAGTACCAAGATCATTTCCTGGGTCATACTCGTCCTTAGTCAGCATTTTACCAGTCTGAGTCACTTCATCTTTAGATAAATCAATGCCAGAATAAACTCTTGCATTGCAAGAAAGGGAATGTTGTATGTTACTCTCCTGGCCTCTGGCATGGCTCATCTTCTCTCCACTCTCGACCGAATCAGCTTTAGTTGAACCACTGTCAACTCGACCCACTAACCGAGATGCCATATCATGGCTATCACCCTGAGGCTCTTCTCGACCAGCATCTTCAGGGACAAACTCATCCATCATTCCAGGTCCAGGAGCTGACTCACCAGTATGCCCCATGGTTTCAGTAAGCTCGGGAACTGGTTCCACATCTCCGACAACACTCTCAGTTTTATGTTCAGAAACCTCAACTCCATGAATTTCGGCTTCATGACTAGCACCCATTCCAACACTGCCTCCGCTAACTCCAATGCTAAGTTGATCCCTAGCAAAAGCAGGAGCTGTTTCTGCATTGAGGACTTCTTCCCCTCCATTCATACTACTCCCTCCTATATCTCTTGCATTACTGTCAGCAGCAGGCTGTACAAAATTGCTTTCCTGTGCTTGGTTGCTATAATTGAGATCCAATGTGTCGCTCATTCCACCACTCCTGAGTGCACTTGAAGGCTTCTCAACATCATCACCATCACATGGATGGTATTCAACACTCTCCATTGAATTTTCCTCCGCACCGTGAATAATATCCATTGCAATAACAGAAGATGCCCTCATGGAGTCTCTAGCAGACGAGTTGCGAAGGGTAGATGGACCCTCTTTAGATGGCTCAAATCTGTTGACATCTATATCCAACTCAAGACTTAAATTTCTGCTGGGACCAGCTCCGGAGGAAGTTGGACGATTGACATCAAAAAGATTAAAGCCACGAGGCCTTTTGTTCCGAATATCTGAGTTTTGTACAGCATCATCAACTTCATCACCGTCGCGGTCAATTACAGTTCCTTCTATACTGTCAGCAGGCTGAAGCCTGTTTATTGGCTTATCAGCTGTACTCCCACCTTCCTCCAGATTACGCTTCCTCGAACTGGGGCCACGAGATTCAAATGAGGCTGCATAGCCACCAATCTCACTCCCGGTAGGCTGACCGATCATTAGATCTATTCCCATCCCCCCGTTCTTGAAATTTTCAGGCATTGAGAGCATCCCAGAATGGGTTGGTGGCAATCCTCCTGCCATTGTCAGATTTAGGTCAACCTGAGCATTTGACAATGATTTTCCCTCGACAGTGCATGCCTCATCACGTCCTTCAGCATTATTTCTGTCTGTTCCTTCAGCAACCCATCCATTGATCCCACTCGTAGCACTAATTCCACGTGCCAACATAGGTTTCGTCCCTGCATCAGGTGCATCAATGTTGCCGAGATTAAGATGAGAAGGACGTGGAACGGATCTGAAGTCCCAGATTCTCACTGTAGCTCCACATAAGCTGCAATCCAGCAAAGGTGACCTCATGCTGCATCCAGAATCTTTTACACGCAGTTTGCCTTTCCCCTTATCTTTCTTGACTGATGTAGAGTATGAATTTTGTTGATGCTCAGGAAAGCGGGAACATTTATCTGGTTCAGCTGAGGCTGCATTTTTTGCAGAGTGGGTTGAATTTTCTTCCCAGTCTTGTACGTTCGGAAGCCATCTAGGTTCCCATCCACAAAGGCTAATAAGCTTCTGCGCCTGGATACATTACATGTGTTGACCTAGATTAAGTAAAGCTAAAAGTTCTGCGACAATAGTAGCAACAAAAGGGTCATCATGAAGAGCATAAATGAAAAGAGATATACTTGAGAGTAACTGCAGGTTTCGCCTTGATGATTAACATCAATTCCTGTTGTACCATCTGTTTTGTAACCCAGCTCCCCACACAGAATTGCAATTGATTGGGATAAGACATGTTCAATCTGCTGACTCCTAGTGAGTTTCATACTCTCTATTGCAGACGAGGCAATAACAGGGAGAGATATAAACTGCAACAGTCCCTCACAGCGATCTTTAAAACCACCAAGAAGAGCTGATGGTGTGAAGTGGAGCTGCACCAAGCTATCAGCACAGCTATTCCCTCTCCAGGGACAATCCTTCTGGTGCGATGCATCAAGCTGTTCGGCAAAGGCTTCTCCAGCATTTGCAACTACAACAAAACAATAAGGGGAAGTTAGGTTTCACAGCCCAAAATGTGTCAAATTGTAGAGAACTAAGAAGTTCAGCTAAACTAAGTATGGCATAAGTAACATCAGGTAGAACTGTGGAAATTGTAGGAATGAACCCACATGGCCATATCTGTTGGTAACTCGGAGTATTCCAGTTTAACTTAAACTTCTACTGTAGTGGTGAGAATCTAAACTAAACAAACTTTCCTCGTGTTCCAATGCAAGAGTTACATACACACTGTTGGTTAAGAGATGCACAGTACAACCGATGCTACAGACAAAATTTCGGTCAGCGTGAACACTTGTACCAGTCAAATCAAAGCTCCTCTAATTCAGCTAATAGGAAAAATATTCACACACAAAAAAGGAAGGGATTAGATATCCCCTGTTGCACAATTTGCATCGAGCTAGCAAGCATGACTATCTGAAAGAACACAATCATGCCATACATCCACGCAAGAACTGTTATCATTTACTAAAGGTAACACATTCATGGTTTAACATTATGCAATATATTTGCACAAGTCAGACCTAAAACAGGACCAGTTAATTCGAAACTGAGAAGGCCTACAAAATTTACTGACACGGGACATACCTTCAGCAGGGGACCAGGATGTCAATGCAGTAAATATCAGATGTGCGCCACATGAGTCGCATTCAATTTTGTCCACACCAATGTTCACCCAGCCCCTTTGAGCACAGGCCAGTGAACTAGCAGCCTGTAAAATTGAACAGATTAATGCTCTTTTCTAAACAAACGGCCATTTATCGTGCGTATGATTCTCCCTCTAATTTTTTATAACTTAAAATTTCCAAAAGGTGATTAACATATGCATCATTTGATTGACTGGAGCTTGAGTTGGGAAAACATGACAATTTTCCTACAGACATCTTAAGTGCACATAGGCGTGAATAATGCAAGCACACAGATGCTGAAAGGTACATTAAAAAATGTCTTAATCAGCACCACCAAGACCAAAAGAAAAAGCAGACTTACAAGAAAATCATCACTACTCTCTCTGTTTTGCTGTAACTATACATGGCATTGGGAGTCCCTGTTTCAACACAAGTCCACTGAGGGAACCAAGAGTGCAGTTCTTGTCTCTTTGCAATTTTCCATTCTCTAATGATTTGGAAGAGTTCAAGTGATTGTAGCATGTTTGTATGCATGCACATTTCTCATTTTCTCTCACATAGTCACAATAAGTGTTTCCTAACTTGGTCTGTGCAAATAGTGTCATAGTGGGCTGTGGACACACAGAGCAAAACAGAAGAATATCGAGGGCACAAGTGATAATTCAATTCGAAATAATTGTTTTAGACTGAGATTGAAATGACCAACATTACCACTTTTAAGTGTTTTATCATTATTCAGTTATTCTAAACATTCCTCTGAGAAAACTTTTGTTCTAAACTGAAAGGTAATACCATCACCTTACTGTAATCAACAGTACACTCGGACACAAATTTAAAGTTACACGGTTTAAGAGAGAAGAAGCAACCTTTGGTTTAGAAGCCCATGTTGAAGGCTTAAATGTGGCCAGTCGATGAAGTAAATCTCCTCGTTCCCATGGTCTACATGATGGTTGCGAAAAATCCATAGCAGCTCCAACAGCATTAGTACTAAGAGAAGGCTGAGCAGCATGTGAAGCAACATGGGATGATGACCCAACTTTAGATAACTGCTCGCTGCCTAACCAATCTATGGTAGCTACATTTGTTTGCGCGGGAGGAGATGAAGCACCAGCAGAACTGAGAAGCAAAAGGAAGAGCTTTAGTGCAAGCAAGCAATCTACAATATATGTGTATCACAGAATACACTTAAAGAACTAGACATAACAAATTTACAATAGGCTTCACCCCTATTTGTTCAGGAAGATAAATCAACATTTGATGTATTCACCATAACTTCATGATTTTTTTATGGTGTAACTTGTACCTTTTCTTGTTAAGAACTGACATGTGCAACAACGCTTATCATGTTATTAAATAGCACATCATCTGTAATAAATTAGGGAAACCCAAAATTGGTTCATTTCCATATCTGGGACTATGCAATCAGAATAACAGACAGTAAATGCTTTGGAAGTTGGCAACAGAACACTGAAACCAGACCCAGAGTATGGAGATCAACTGTTGGCGTCTAGCCAGTACACTCGGTGAAGCTGTGCAAAATCCAATTTATACCATGAGTGCACAAATCAACATCAATCTGCAAGCTGATACCCTCCGTGGCCAGCGCAAGGCACCCCCACGGCAGAAAGCCCATGCCACCAGAAATCAAGCTCTGACGAATTCGCTGGCTCGGCGAGAAGATAAGCTCGCTAGGGTTTAGTATACCCCCTACTTGGACCTATGTACCCACCTAGCTCGAAATTTCCTAGGGCTACAGCACCCCTCCTAAAAGAACAAAATTTCTTAGCACGGAGCACCTCGCCAGCATCCCAAGGCGGCGCAACCTCCGATTCGGAGCCTGGCAAAGCAGAGCCACAG